>CM053567.1:101361806-101411315 GCA_028646485.1 Cryptoprocta ferox
GCATGATAGATATTTCTCCATCCCCTTACTTTCAATCTGAAGGTGTCTTCAGGTCTCAAATGAGTTTCTTGTAGACAGCATATGGATGGATTTTGTTTTTTTATCCATTCTGCTACCCTGTGTCGTTTGATTGGGGCATTCAGTCCTACCCAATGTTTTCTAAAAATAGAAGAGTGAATATGTCCTAACTCATTTCGTAAGGCCAGCATTACCTTGATACTAAAGCCATGCAAAGATACCACAAGGAAAGAAAAACTACAGACAAATAACTGTTATGAATATTCATAATAGTATTCATAGAATACTATTCTCAACAAAATACTAGCAAACTGAGCAAAATGAATCCAACAGCATTGGTTAAAGTATTATGTATATGACCAAGTGGGATTTTATATCAGAAAAGCAAGAGTAGTTCAACATGAAAAATCAAGCAATGCAAGCATCAATATTAAGATAATGAAGAAAAAAAAAACCAACATGATCATCTTTATGCAGAAAAAAGCACTTGACAGAATCCAAAAATCCTTCAAAAATAAAATGCACTTAAGCAAGAGTAAAAGGGAACTTCCCCAGCATATTAAAGGACATTTATGAAAAGCACACAGCTAACATCATACTTAGTGGTGAAGGACTAAGAGTCTTCCCACTAAGATCAGGAACAAGACAAGTATGCCTGCTTTCACCATTTCTATTCAAATTTGTACTAGAAGTTCTAGTCAGGTAATCATGTAAGAAAAGGAAATAAAAGGTATCCAAATTGGTGCAACTATCTCTATTCACAGATAACATAATCTTATACATGGAATATTCTAAAGAATCCACATGTACACATAAACACAAAACCTGTTAGAGCTTATAAATGAACTTAACTAAATTTGCCCCAAAAGCGATTTGTTATTTCTAAAAACTATTGGGGCGCCTGGGTGGCTCAGTCTGTTAAGCGTCCGACTTTGGCTCAGGTCATGATCTCACAGTCTGTGGGTTCGAGTCCCGCATCGGGCTCTGTGCTGACGGTTAGCTCAGAGCCTGGAGCCTGTCTTCGGATTCTGTGTCTCCCTCTCTCTTTGACCACCCCCTGCTCACGCTGTCTCTCTCTCTCTCAAAAATAAATAAAAACATTAAAAGAAATTAAAAAAATAAAAAATAAAAACTAGTAATGAACAATCTGAAAGGAAATTGTAAAAACAATTCCATTTACAAAACAAACAAACGAACAATTCCATTTACAATAGCACAAAAAAGAATAAAATATCTAGGGATTACAAAGCAGGTACAAGTCTTGTACACTGAAAATTATAAAACGTTGCTGAAAGAAATTAAAGACATAGACAATAAATAAATTAATTAATTAGTGGACTTCCTGTGCTCTTGGACTATAAGACTTAATATTATTAATATGGTAATATTTCCTAAACAACCTATAGATTCAGTGCAATCCCTGTTAAAATATCAACAGTTTTTCTTTCCAGAAATTAAAAAGCTGATCCTCAAATTTCTATAGAATTGCAAGGGGCCTTATATAGCCAAAACCATCTGGAAAAAGAAGAACAAAGTTGGAGGGGTGTCACACTTCTGATTTCAAAACTTACTACAAAGCTACAGAGATCAAAACATTGTGGTACTCACATATGGGTAAGCATAGACCAGTGGAATAGAATTGAGAGCCCAGAAATACTATGGGAAACCGATTTTTGACAAGTGTGTAAATGGGGAACTAACAGTGTCTTCAACAAGTACTGCTGGGACAACTGGATATCCACTTGCAAAAGAATTAAGTTGGACTGCTACCTCACAATATATACAAAAATTAACCCACAACTTATCTGTTGCCTAAATAGAAGAACCAAAATTATAAAGCTCTTAAAATAAAACACAAGGGTAAATCTTTATGACCTGGAATTTGGCAATGGGGTTTTGGATATGACAACAAAAGAAAACAAAAAAATATATAGATAAACTGTACATCAACAAAATTAGAAACTTTTGTATACCAAAGGCTATTATCAATAGAGTGAAAAAACAACCCACTGAGTGGAAGAAAATATTTGCAAATCATATATCTAATAAGGGTCTAGTATCCAGAATAAAGAACTCTTATAACTCAACAACAAAAGACAGCCTAATTTAGAAATAGACAAAAGATGTGAATAAATATTTCTCCCAAGAAGGAACACAAATGGCCAAGTAAAACATGAAAAGATGCCCAATATCATTAGCCATTAGGTAAATGCAAGTCAAAACCACAATGACATACTACTTCTGTGAATGGCTATTACTCAACAGAACAGAAAATAAAAAATGTTTTAAGCCTGTAGAGAAATTGGAATCCTTATATATTATTGGCACGAATGCAAAGGGTATAGCCAATTTACAAAATGGCTTAGTGGTTCTTCAAAAAGATAAACATGAACTACCATGTGACCCAGCAATTCTACCCCTAGGCATATACCTCAAAGAGCTAAAATACACATTTATCCACAACAGCATCATTCACAGTAGCTAAAAGATGGAAACAACTCAAATGTTCATCAACTCATGAATGGATGAATAAATTGTGATATATACATAAAATAGATTATTCAGCCATTAAAAAGGAATGAAATACTAACGTGATAAAACATGGGTGAGGCATAAAAGTGTTATGCTAAATAAAAGAAGCCAGACACGAAGGGTCATGTATTGTATTATTTTATTTATGTGAAATATCCCGAATAGGTAAGTCTATAGAGACAGAAAGCAGAATGGTGGTTGCCAGGGCCTTTCGGAGAAAGGGGGATGGGGAAATGACTGCTTTATAGGAACACGGGTTTCTTTTGAAGTAAAGAAACTATTTTTTTAATTTGAGAGAGGTGGTTGATCACACAGCACTGATAGTACATTAAATGCCACTGAGTTGTACACTTCAAAGTGGTTCATTTTATGTTATAGGAATTTCACCTCAACAACAACAAAAGTTTAAAAATATCAATGAAGCACATCTTTATCTTAAGAAGTTATACAAATAGAAACAGAAAACCAAAAATAGTAGAGTAAATGAACAAAGTCACAAATGGTTTCTTTAAATAATTAATAAAATTAATAGTCTCCAACAGGGACTGATCAAGAAATAAAAAGGAAATAGGGATAAATCACCTATACAGGAATGAAAGAGATGACATCATTACACAACTCAGTGACATTAAGAAGATAAGGGAATATTATAAAGAACTTTTTGCCAGTAAATTTGGTAATTTAGTTGTAACAGAGAAGTTCCTCGACAAATACAATTTACCAAACCCAACAAAAGAAGAAATAGAAAATTTGAATAGCTCTGTATCTTTTAAGGAAATTGAATCCATTATGGAAAACTTCCCAAAGAAAACACTATCTCATATGGCTTCATTGCTGAAATCTATAAATCATTCAAGGAAGAAATAATGGCTAATGCAACTTTTTTCACAAAATGGAGGAAGAGATAGCATATTCCAGCCCTTTTTTAAAGAAAATAAGGATGGATGTGGTGCATGGGTAGCTTAGTTGATTTAGCGTCTGACTTCTGCTTACGTCATGATCTCACTGTTCAAGAGTTTGAGCCCCGCATCAGGCTCTGTGCTGTCATTGCAGAGCTCACTTTGGATCTTCTGTCTCACTCTCTCTCTCTGCCCCTCCCTCACTGTGCATGTGTTCTCTCTCTCTCTCTCTCTCACACACACACACAAAAATAAACATTAAAAAATAAAAAATAAAAATGAGGATGACATAACCTACTAAAATGTGACAGAGATACTACAAGAAAAATTATAGACCAATTAGGCTGCTTGTAAAATGAAGAGGCTGTAGTTTTACATCTCTTTGCTTTTGATAGATGTTTTAAGGACTAAGATGTTTTGAATAATTCTCCTCTAATGTGAAATGTTTTTTCACCAAATATCATAGGAATGATCAATATCTGAACTAAGTATCTGGAATAGATGAAAAGAGGAACAACTTAGAAACTTAAAATACGTTTCTGTCTGTTGACCAGACATAACTAATATCATGTTGCAGAGTAGCAAGAATTCCAGGGTCATCCCATTGTTGTAACAGAAACCAAAGGCAGAGAACTTAATGATTTCAATATAGCATATTTAAATATATATAATATATAAGTATATATAAGTATATAAACATAAATATGTACATATATAATATATATAATATATTCTTTAGCATCCACTGAGTGAAGGAGCACCTATTAAGCTCCTAATATATATATATAATAGGAGCTTAATAGGTGCTCCTTCACTCAGTGGATGCTAAAGAACAAGGTGTGCCTTGGCAAGCATTCCCATAATTGAGCTCCCATACATTTTAAATCCAGATGAGGTTGAAGTAAGGAGAACCAAAGAGACCCAGTGTATAATGCCACTAAATCTTATTAGCAGAGATCTAAAATGGGAAAATGCGTTTATTTAATATGGTAGCTGTTATTGTCTAGTCAGTGACTTTTCTCCTTGATGAATACTTTTTGAGTCCATTAAAAATATTCCTACATTAAGACAAACCTATTGTCAGCAATTTTCCCTGTGAAGTTGTAAAAATTTAGTTTTTAATGACATCTTGTTAATTCTTATAACACATCTGAGTATATTTTATGGGTAAAGGGGGAGTTAAATTAATGTTTATGACTCTCATGAAGGTTGCTAATATTTCTTCATTGAATCAGCACATAGTGAAATCCTACTTATTTATTACTTCAAACAATTCCCTTCAGGGTATACACTCCAGTGCGCTTTATTTAACTCTCATTTATGAAATATGTTTATAAAAATCTTTCTAATATGTTTATATTTTCTTCATTCTTAACACAATGTCATAGCGAATACAGTTTTGTTAAATTTCATAATGTCATAGTGAATACAATTTTGTTAAATTTCAGTCCATTGTGATATGGTTTATTTTCATATGTGGCCAAAGCAAGACATCTATTTGGAATGTTATCAGATTGCCAGTGGATAGAGAAATAAATAAATATCTGTATCTACACTGACTTGAAGTCATTGGCCAGGATGAAAAAGGCAAGTCCCATATCCAAGCCCCTCTAATAAGTTTATCAAAAAATCCATATGGTATTAAAACCATACTGTAGTAACCTCTCTAGATAGTGATAATAGGAGTCAACCCAGTAGATGAAATAGCCAGTAGATGAAATCAGTGTCTGCTTTGGTGTTACCCATTTAAGTACTGTTATTTTTTCCTGCCTCCTGTTGACATATGCAGAAATCATATGTCAGTCTGCTCTCACCACACTCCTTATTGTAACATAACTTATTTCTCAGGCAAATTAAATCACAGCACAATAAGGCAACTCATTTATAACTCCCTTAAAATAGTTTTATTTTTACTCATTTTGTGTTCATGTCCTTGTTCCTCTTTACTGGTATATATTAGGCATGTTTCATATTTCCCATACTCACTTATAATGTTTTTTGTATAGCTCTGTGTATTGGTGACTGCTAACACATGCACATATGTGTTCAAAATTGCTGTACTGTCTATTGTCATTTCTATTACCCCAATTTTTTTTCTAGTTTTATTCCTGTTTCAATTTAAGCCAGAGGTATTACACTTCGATATTCTGGTCACCAGTCAGGCAAGTTTACTGTTTTGAATTACTCCTTTTCTCTGTCATTCCTATTTTTCTGTCATCCCTGCCCTCAGCTGGTTGCTTGCTACACCCTTTCCAAAATATCACTTCATCATGCTGTTTTCTGAAACTTCTCTAAAAGCTTCTTTATTCTCACTTTAATTCTTAATCCTTTTCCATTCAAGCCCCAAGAAAACCAAAGGGAATTTTCTTCTTAAGATTAATCTAGATCAGGGGTCCATAAGATAGGACCCATGGGTCATATCCAGTCTGTAGCCTATTATTGTATTGCCCATGAGCTAGGAATGGTTTTCATATTTTTAAGTAGATGGAAAAAATCTGAAAAAATAATGCATGGGTGCAAGAAAATGATATGAAATTGAAATTACAATACCATAAATCAAGTTTTATTGGAATCTAGTCATGCCCATCCATACGTGTTTTCTATGGCTGCCTTTGCCCTACAACAGCAGAGTTGAGACATGGCAAGAGACCAAATGGCCTGCAATGCCAAAAATATTACTACTTTATATTAATACAGGTCATAAGAATCATAAGAATTTATTGCTGAGCAAGGGCAGGGACTTTGATTCCTTCATCCACTGATTGGCACTCTCTTTGTTGTATCATATGAAACCCTCTCATTTAAAATATATGATTAACCTTGTAACTGAAAAACAAGGGGAAATACAACTTCTCCTTAGATCTTTTGCCTTTCCAGTATAAGTCAGTCACAAAAGACACTATGTAGGATATCAACATTTAGTTAACTACTGAAACAAGGATTATCATACAATGAATAATTAATTTGGTACCCAAAATTATGTGTTATTATGTATCCATTTCCTAATCAGTGTTACTTCTGGTCCCACAGGGTTGTGTTAATAATCTCCTTGAGAGTACTGCATTTTACACTTTATTTTTATAAACACATCTATTCTTAGAATAAAATGAGAACAATTCTCTGGGATAATTTATCATCTTGCTTTGAAATGAAGAAATGAAATAAATTCTGCTGCTGAGATGATTCCCACATGCTCTACCCTTATCAGGAGGAGAAATAATTTTTGATCAAAATAGCAGCTGCCTATCTTCCCCTGGCTGAGGAGCTGATTAATGAATTATCATTAGTAGTTACAGCTCTAGAACCATCCAGAAGCCTTTTGATCATCAACCTCCTTCCTCTATCTGTACAGGGAGTGACTGCTGGGCCTCCTACAGGCATCTACAGACCGTGGGGACTCAGATGGTAAGAGCAGGGATTACAGGGATTTTGTTTCTTTTTTCTGGCCGAAGGAAAAAAGAAATGTCTGTAATTATCTCTTTCTAACTGTAATCCAAATTTCTATTTCTCCTTTGGTGAAAACACTATCCCTAGTATATTTAAGAAGGTGGAAGGAATCCTCTATCATTCTTTTCAGAACCATCCACACTGTGGCAGCTGCTTCTCCCATCAGTTAGCTCTCACTGGGCCTCTGATCACTGCATTCCTGGGCACCCACCCCTTGGAAACAGCGATGTTATTGCTGCCTTGGCTTCAGTAGAGAGTATGTAAGGGAGACAACACTACCCTGTACTATCTGTCCCCCGGGTTCCCCACAACACCACTAGAGCAGGGTGTGGCTATGACCTGAGGATCCAGGCATAAGTGGACAGGTTAGGATATGGTAGGCAAATCCACTTAAAACTGTACACTAAATATGACCATTGCCAGATTCCAAGCAAAAGGCTAACTGCGACATGATAGTTCCACTTGTAGATGCAAGCCAATTAATAGCCTCGTTCCCCATCTTAACTTCACCCTGTTCTACCACTGAAGGAGAGATCCTCCTTTATCAGATATTCAGAGAATAAATTTTCCTATCATTTTAGGAAAATAACTACTATTATCCACACAAATAATATCTACCTTTGGCCTTTTTTTTCTTTTTTTCTTCATTAGAACAGTACATAGGATTAAGTGAAAATAAAACAACATTAGCTGGGTTTTGGCAAGATGCCTGATGTTGAATTCCAAAAGTATCATCAGATACCTGATAATAAAGACAAACTGAGTTCATTCACTAAACTGATATCCTGATAAAGTGATTTGCAGGAATTTCTTGAAGCCAATAGCAAAATTATTTATTGTTTTCATCTTATCATTTCCTGAACAAAGTCTCCCCCTCAAACAAAGCAACTAAGTCATATTGACATACATCAGTTCAGTTCTCACTAGGATAATCTCTAGTACTTTCTAGTAGAAAGGGCCAGGTGTGGTGGTATTGAGAGTCCTGATTTACGGATTTGTGGTGTTTCCAAGGGTGTAAGCAAACATACACAAACATATAAATCTCTCTATAATAAGCATTAATTTAATATTCATAGCTAACACATCCATGATACTCAGAAAGGAAGAGAAATATCTTTCTTAGGTAATACTATTTTTGGAGATTTTCCCTAACCACAATGAAGATAGAGATTTACATTATTACCTAGGGGAGTTTTATTCTCTATCTTTAGATCAGTCCAAGAGATTTCCTGGTTTAGACCATTACTGGTAGAGAATATCTAGCTGTCAAAAAAACAGAGACATCTCCTCCTTCACACTCGTAGCAAGAACTTTGAAATTAAAATTTCACTTTACTATGAGATGGCCAAATTTACTAATATTTAAAGAATGAGAGTAAACCATATAAGCTTTTATTATCTCTAAATTAAAGTCAATCACTAGGTATGGCAGTTCCAGATACATAATTATTTGCAAATTACTTACTCTTCTTTCCTTTATCTTCTGTAAAAATCACTTCAGCTGGGCTTAAAATGATCCTTAACTATTAGAATTTATTGAAAAAAGAAATATTTAAGCTAAATTTTTAATCATTTTGATACAGATCATTGTATATTATTTTAGTTTGAGTAAAATGAGAATGAGAATGTTAAATTAAAACTTCAGAAGAGATTTTAACAAGGAAAAATTGCTAATTAATTCAAATTTATGTACTTAGAGGTTATGCACTTATAATTCATATTTATATCCTTACTACTTTCTTAAAAGATAGGCACTAGGGTAGACACAGGATTTTTTTTTTAATGGGATAAACAGTATAATTACTTTTTTTTGAGTAGCTTTCAGCCAATTAGTGAGATACCCAAAGTCTTGTAGTACAATGAGGTAACTGAATCATGCTTTTGTAAAAGTGTCTTGAGAAGCTCTAAATCTATTCTATGTTGAGTTTGAGAAAGTAGAGTCAGGTAATAGGACTGAAGTAGATTTGACCACTTACTATATGCCAAACACATAAGAAAATAGCTAAGTACATTAGCTGCATTTTATGGTTATTTCCAGATTTTGTTTTTATTTGGATGTCCAAGAAAAATCTGGTGGAAAAAATTACTTTTCTCTTATGTTCATATAGTGGTTGATTCCCACATAGCAGCATGATAAGGAAATCGTTTCCCTTAGGGTTCTTCACTGCAATTCTAGGAGGACTGTCTGACCTTGCAGCTCACAAGGTAAATAATTCAACTATAACTTGTTAAAGTTAATTAGCTACACTTTAATGCCTCTTGAAAGGCATTGCCTGAGTTTCTCACACTTCACTAGTCTGGCTAAACAATATAGAGATATATTAAAATAAGCATATCTGGCTCACTAACACTACTTTGGCTTTATTCTTTTTTAAATTTCTTAAATTGGACTCTTTTTGCCTTTTACTTTTAATTAATTAATTATTAATTAATCTAATGTTTATTTTTGAGAGAGAGACAGAACACAAGCAGGGGAGGGGCAGAGAGAGAGGAAGACACAGAATCTGAAGCAGGCTTCATTCAGGTTCTGAGCTGTCAGCACAGAGGTCAACACAGGGCTCTAACTCACAGACCAGGAGATCATGATCTGTGCCAAAGTTGGGGGCTCAACCAACTTTACTTTAAACCAATAAATGGTGTTCAATGTACTGCTTTTGTTGCACCCCACAATTTTGTTGTTGAGTCTTTTATTATTCAGTTCTAGCTATTTTCTATTTTCTAGAATCATATATTTAGGCTATGTTATTTCCATGTGTTTCTAAATTTCTAAATGTACAGAAAATTTTAATTTATCCAGTCATTAAATTCTACCTTTATTGCCTTTTCAGTCAAAGTAGGCTGCATGTTATATATTCATTGAAATTTGTCAAGGCTTATTTTATGTCCTTGTATGTGATTAAAAAAACTCACATATGCTTGAGAAGGACATGTGTTTTTGTTAATGTTAGATGTAGGTTTTGATATACTGTATATCCATAAGGTCAACTTCTTATTGTGTAGTGTTTTTGAAATTTTCAGTATCCTTAACAAAGTTTTGTCTACTTAACCTATCAATAATTAGAGGTATCTGAAATCTTCCAATATGAAAATGGATTTGCAATTGCTTCCTCTTTCCTTATATATCTTGAAACTGTTTATTAGATTCATATCTGTTTGGTGATTTACACCACATTGGCAAAGTGACCATTTTCTGTTATTGTAGTAACTGCCTCTGTCTCTCATGGTGCTTTTTGTCTGATATTAATATAGCCATATCTGCTTTCTCAGGATAATTTATTTGACATGTTTCCCACTTGCCAAATAAGAATTTTATTGTGACTCTCTGCCCATGCTCCTCCACCATGTGTGTTTTGGTGGCAGTCACTTTAGGTCATAATTTCTGGACCAAGAAAAGCTACAGATATATCTGAGGGAGAAAACTGGTCACTAGATTTCCTGGACTCTATGATAGATGTAGTGACTGGGAACTATGGGATTCTCTATTTGGGGGGAGAGGTGTTCTCTGTGTGGAAGGACAAGAGAGAGATTTGAGGACCAGAAGAACGGATCAGGAAGACAGAACACAGGTTGTTCAAATATATTTTCTTTGACTCCTCAGCTTAAAAATTCTCCATATTTCAGTCTCCTCTGAGGGCTACAAAAAACAAATTCAGAACAATGGAATGTGAGCAGATAGGATGTGAAACATTGCAAACTCCTCTAAAATCTCCCTTGGTATCCTGCAGGCATTCTGTCTTCTCTCACCTGCTGGCCAGACCCAGAAGAGTCAGTGGAGAATTCCACACAACTGAATGGAGCCTGGGCCCAGAATAAACAGTGGGGAGCACTATTTCCCTCTTGCTCCTCTTAGTCATTTCTCCTCACACTACTCTCTCCACTCTCTTAAGATCTGGTTTGGATTTTAATGTGAGCAAGCAATACATTTTTATTATATTGAGCCCACTTAGAATTGGACTTTGTTATGGCACGCCACAAGGCAGCCTAACACCCTCCCTCCGTATGGCTGCATTCGTTTTCCCAATTGTTGATCACTGTGTTTTTTTATTTTTAAATCAAGTTTACTTAAATACCATGTATTTTGACTTTTGATATATTTAGATTGGTCTTGCCAATTTTAGTTTATAATTTAATTTGCCTCACTTCTTATGTTTCTTTTTAAATTCTTACTGCTTTCTTTGCATTAAAAATTTAAATTTCCTCTCTAAAAATGCAAGAACATTCTCCATTTCCTGTGATCTCTCACATCCCAATGCTCATCGTTGTCCAGAATTTTGTTTTGGGGGCTTGTAAGGCTTTACTTTTTCTTTTCTTTTGGTTTTAACTATTTTTTCATAATTATGAACTTTAGTTATTTAATAAACGTATTTCTCAGAGCATTCTGGGACTTTCTTCTCCTTTTTATTGGGTACTTTTCCCAAAAGTGTTTTTTTTTTAAGTTTATTTATTTTTGAGAGAGAGAGTGTGTGAGGAGGGAGGGGCAGAGAGAAAGGGAGACACAGAATCCAAAGCAGGCTCCAGGCTCTGCATTGTCAGCACAGAACCCGACACAGGGCCTGAACCCATGAACTGTGAGATCATGACCTGAGCCGAAGTCGGACACTTAACTGACTGAGCCACCCAAAAGTGTTTTAATGGGGATTTTTGTGAGGCAAAATTTCTTAGTCCTTGTATACTGAAGGTGACAACTCCTGTTGCTTTCAAATGGCAGTTTGGCTGGATATAAATTTGAGATTGAAAGTTTCTTTGAAACTGAAGTTTCTTGAAAATACTCTTTCAAAGGTATTACTCCATTGTTTTCTTTGTTTGTTACTATATGATATCTCCTTCTTTTCCTTTATATGTGATCTGCCCTTTACAGAAAATTTTAGAATTTTTCAATATTTTAAATTTTATATCAAAAATTTAGATATATCTATATCTATATATGGTTCTCTTTGTATTTCCTTTTGGTACACAATAGTTCTTTTTTATCTGAGATTTTTAAAATTTTTCTTTAGTTCTGAAAAATTTCTTTTCATTATTTTAAAAAATATTTTATCTTCTCCACTTTTATTTACTTTCTCCTTTCTGTGATCTCTGATATTGATATTTCTTTATATAGGGCCCATATTTGTTAATATTTCTTTGTCCTTATCAGCTTTCTTCTAGGAGAATTATTCAATCTGAACTCCTAGCTTTCTTATTTCCTCTTTGTCTATATTCATTCTATTTTTCTTTAAATGTGTTCTTTATTTTTCATATCTAATATTGCATACCTAATATTTTCACATCTCATATTTCTACTTTATTTTCTTTTTTTGAAGTTTATTTATTTATTTTGAGAGAGACAAGCACACACATGAGCAGGGCAGGGGTAGAGAGAGAGGGAGAGAAAAAGAATCCCACGAAGGCTCTGCACTGTTAGTGGAGAACCCGACATGGGGCTCAAACTCACAAATCCTGGGATTATTACCTGAGCTGAAACCAAGACCAGGACACTTAACCGACTTGGTCACCCAGGTGCCCCTCTACTTGATTTTCTTTATAGTATCTATTCTTTTTTCAGATCATTATATTCCTATATCTCTCGAGCATTTATTATACCTCTTTTACATTCTGTACACTTAAAACCACCTGCTTCTTTTGCTATATGTAAATTTTTATTTTATTTTTTAAAAACATATACTCCTTAGACATCTCTTTGTTTTCAATGGTCAACTCATATTCCCCTGGGTATATTGGCTACTCTGTCCAGCAATGAATATTTGGGAAAGATAAGAGACCTAAGTCTATGACAATCCAGATGGGTTGAAGAAAAGATGGGGGAAAGACTTAGGGTGGAGAGCCCCAGACACCAGGAAACCGCAGCTGATCATCCTCACTGCCACCAATCCTTGGGTCAGAGCCTTACTCTCAGCCTCTATCTTGGAAAAGCAGCCCTAACAGAGGCACTCCTTTAACTGTGATACAGCACTGCTGGGTTGTTGGATGGGAGAGAGGCAGGACCGTTCATGAATATTCTGGCCTCACCACTTCCAACTGCTACTCCTATTCCCAGCAGGGCCTAGATCACTGGCCACAGTTTACCTGTAAGGAATCCTGTACCAGATGTTTAAGTCTCTGGTTTTAATTTCTGAAGTGAGGAGTAGGCATTTTTAACTGTCAAGGTATCATGAGGATGGTGATAGTGGCAATCATGGTGAATAGTCAAAGTTGGAAGTCAACTTCTTTTTTCCTAAATTATCTTTCCAATTACCAGCTACAGCCTCCTTTTCCAGACCAGAGTTCCTAACACCCCTTCCACACACATATCTTTTTAAGTAGCACACTCTCTCGTCAGTAGTTACTCGCTGTTTTCTTCTTTATTTTATGTTTCTGACATGTCTTTCTATGCTGGTAATGTAGATCTTGAGGAAGAGAGCAATTATCTCATGTTAATTAAGAATCCTCACAAGATGCAACTAATAAAAAAATTTACTTTCTGCTTCTATTCTATCATTCTATAAGAATGCATAAATTTCTTTTCAAAATAATGGAAAACAAGGCTTTCCAAATTAGATCAGTACTGGTCAATAATTATTTGATACACATTATTAGTTAATAACATAATAGTCTTCCAGCTATATGAAATAATGTTTTAAATGTCTTGCTTTCTCTGATGAGCTTGAAGGGTTAGGAAACAATGGGAGTCAAATCATCAACATAGCTATGTTTTTTACCTGTAACAGATATCTATTCCTACCTGTAAGAACTGGTTTCGTTAGTCTATTACATTCAAGTCCTCATACTTTGTCAATATAAGCTTTCTGAAAATGGAGTCATGAAACATGGCTAGTTCCATGATATTGAAGTGAATCTCATCAATGCATTAACTCATCAATGCATTAATTCCTATGTTGGAGCACAGGGAGATATAAAGCCTGAAGAAAAATTGTTTGTCAAAATATTAAAAGCAGGTTGCCCTAAAGTATAATTTCAGGACAAATGACTTAAATTGGATTGATGGACCTCAGCCATAACAACTTCTTACTAGACATGTCTCTGGAGGCAAGGGAAACATAAGCAAAAATGACCTATTAGGACTTCAACAAGATAAAAGTTTTCTGCACAGTGAAGGAAACAATCAACAAAACTAAAAGGCAGCTTACAGAATGTGAGAAGATATTTGCAAATGACATATCTGATAAAGAGTTAGTATCCAAAATCAATAAAGAACTTATCAAAGTCAACACCCCCAAACCAAATGATCCAGTGAAGAAATGGGAAGAAGACATGAATAGACATTTTCCCAAAGAAGACATCCAGATGGCTAACAGACACATGAAAAGATGCTCAACATCGTTCACCAACATGGAAATACAAATCAAAACTATGATGAGATACCCCCTGACACCTGTCAGAATGGCTAAAATTAACAACATGGGAAATAACAGATGTTAGCAAGGATGCAGATAAAGGGGAACACTCTTACACTGTTGGTGGGAATGCAAACTTGTACAGATACTCTGGGAAAAGAGTATGGAGTTTCCTCACAAAGTTAAAAATAAACTACCCTACAACCCAGCAATTGCACTACTAGATATTTACCTAAAGGATACAAAAATACTGATTCGAAGGGGCACATGCACCCCAATGTTTACAGGAGCACTATCAATAAGAGCCAAATTGTGGAAATTGCTGAGATGTCCATCAACTGATGAATGGATAAAGAAGAATTGGTATATATATACAACGGAATAATACTCAGCCATCAAAATGAATGAAATCTTGCCATTTGCAACAACATGGATGTATGCTAAGTGAAATAAGCCAGTCAGAGAAAGACAAATACCATATGATTTCACTCATGTGTGGAATTTAAGAAACAAAAAAGATGAGCATAGGAGAAAGCAAGGAAAAATAAAATAAGATAAATACAGAGAGGGAGGCAAACCATAAGAGACTTCTAACTGTAGAGAACAAACAGAGGTTTGATAGAGGGGAGGTAGGCGGGGAAGTGCTAAATGGGTGATGGGTATTAAGGAGGGCACTTGTTGTGTTGAGCACTGAGAGTTATATGTAAGTGATGAATCACCAAATTCTATTCCTGAAAGCAGTACTACACTACATGTTAACTAACTAGAATTTAAATAAAATTTTGAAAAAAATAATGTGGATAGATGGGAAATAAATGACTGATAAACTAACTCCTTCTTAGTTTGGCTTTAATGATTATTACTGCTTCTTCTGTACAAATGTTTCAAGTCAAATGTTCAATGATTAACTTGCCAAACACGGATTTTTCTTATATCCACCGTCAGGTTTAGCTGCCAATAGGATTATTCAACACACTCAGGGTTTAGAGTGTTTAAGACCTACATTTTCTCTTCAGTCACAGTCTCTCAATTAATTAAATCAGTGACATTATTCTCTGATAATAAAATAAAAACCATTGCAAACTAAAATTCATTATATGCTATGGGTCACAATTAAAAAAGAATAATAAAACAACTAGTACAGATAACTGCACACTCTCACAAATGGTTGATAAAATTTAATGCAGGAGAAGTTTGCTGAATATAGAATCATTGTATAGAGATATTATTAGAGTCGTCTTCCCAATATTTTTTTTCCTTCTTTCCCACTTGGATAGGGAAGCAGTGTACCTAGTGGGAGAAAAAACCACTTTCTTGCTTTCATTACAACTACAAGTGTCCATTGTGACAGATTTCTGGGCAGAAATATAAGCAGAATTCACACTATGTGGCTTCAGGGGAAGCTATTGAATGAGCCAATTCTCTTGGTCTAATTCTTGTATCTGTTTCACTCTGTTATTCTCCCTTCACATGTATAGAACCCAGAAGCATAGTTTGAGATCCAGGAGCCGTCTTCAAACCACAAGGATAAACACCACAAATTAAGGTTAACAATGAAGAAATATATAAGAAGCCTAGATTTCTATGGGCATCTCTAAGCCGCCTTATCAGCTCTGGTCCTGTTGTCTTCTGGATTTCTTGTTATGTTAAAAATCGTCTTATTATTGCTTAAACCATTCCTTGGGTGAAGTTTCTGTTACTTTCAACAGTACTCAATCCGTACAGATACCTATACCACTCTATGTGATGCAGTAGTTTACAAGCCATCTTTAAAAACATAACAATTAAATTCTTTAATTTTTTTTTTTTTGAGAGAGAGAGAGAGACAGCGTGAGCAGGGGAGGGTCAGAGAGAGAGGGAGACACAGAATCCAAAGACAGACTCCAGGCTCTGAGCTAGCTGTCAGCACCAAGCCCAACGCGGGGCTCGAACCCACGAACCGTGAGATCATGACCTGAGCTGAAGTCTGACGCTTAATCGACTGAGCCACCCAGGGCTCCCCCCTTTTTTAATGGTTTTTTATTTTACAATTAAATTCTTAAATTCTTTAGTTAATAGTGTAAGGTACTTGGTTTATATTTTCTAATTGGTTTGTATGGGTGGTTTGGGTTTTGGTTTTAATTCAAGCGTAATTAACATACAGTGTTAAATTAGTTCCAGATGTACAATTTGAAGCTAGACTATCTCAATTAAGCATATTGACTCAGTAACCAGAATGCTGAAGTTAAATTCTTAGCTTTCCTACTTACTACCTTTGTGACTTTGTCAAGATACCTAACCTCTATGGGCTTCAGTTCTTTCTTCTGTAAAATTAGTATATATCATAGAGCTCTTGTGAGAATGATAGCATGTAACACAGTACTTACATGCACATAGTAAGTACTAAAATAGTGTTTATTATCATTATTATCATCGTCCAGAAATTACTGATTTTACGTGGACATATACAAGTAATGACTCGGTTTGTTCCACGGATATAATGTATTGCATACATGGTAGTGTAGTTATTCAAGTAGATATCTTAATTGTTTCTACAAAATTGTAACCTTGTTAAAGGCCAGAGGCATATCTCATATATTCTGGTATTTTCTAGAACGGTGTTGTCTGATGTTGTAGCCACTGGCTATATGTGACTCCTGGACACTTCAAATGTGGCTCTGAGAATCAATATATGATATAAATATAAAATAAACATAGACATAGTACTAAAAGAAAAATGTAAAATATTAATGATTTTTGTATTGATTGCATCTTAAATGAATATTTGGGATATGTTTAATCAAATACTTAAAACTTAGGTTTCTTTTTTACTTTTTCAATGCAGCTAATAGAAAACTTAAGATTATATGTAGGTTTGCATATTTCTATTACTATAGTTGCTTAAATAGGCAGGCAACAGATACTTAAGGAATGTTTAAATTGTAAAAAGCCTAGTTACTCATCTCCTTCTCTCCACCAGTATGCTGTAAGCTCCTTGAAATAGCAATTGCTCACTACTGAATTCCAAAAGCTTCATTACAAGGTCTGGCACATAGTAGTTCCAGGTGAACTCTTGGTGGGAAGAGTGAGAAATGAATAAATAACACATGAACTTGGTTCTTCTGTTCATAAATATAAAAGGGATCAAAGTACCTTGTCTTCATGATAGGAATTATAATCATGTTCCACATGCCTTAACTTATTTGGTCCTCCCAATACCTTCAAAAGATAAATGTTATTTCTTTTTTTGTCTTTTTTTAGCATTTATTTATTTTTGAGAGATAGAGAGACAGAGCACAAGAGGGGGAGGGGCAGAGAGAGAGGGAGACACAGAATCTGAACCAGGCTTCAGGCTCTGCGCTGTCAGCACAGAGCCTGATGCAGGGCCCAAACTCACTAACTACTGAGATCATGACCTGCGCTGAAGTCAGGTGCTTATAGATACTTAACTGACTGATCCCCCCAGATGCCCCTATTTCCTTTTTTTCTAAAAGAAAAACCTAAGGATCACAGAAGTAAAGTAAGTTGATTTGGTTATGCTCATATTACAATCAAAATATACTTGACTACAAACCTTATTATCTTTATTTCTCTGATCATTGCCTCCACAAATCTAATTTGTCATCCAATGATTCCAATCTTTAACAAGCAAACCGAAGACTGAATACATTTTTGTTTAAAAATGCCTAATCATGCTTGATGATATATTGCATTAATTTTGCATACTGATCTGTGGTCCAGTTTGTAAAGCAAGTAAGTCAATGTGCTATTTTAAAGGGGGATACTGTAAGGAGGTAGGAAGGTTAATTAAAAGGACACATTAGAAAGTTGAGAGATGATGTAGGCCTGTTCAGAAGAAGGGGACTAATACTACAAGTACTTGTTTCATATGGAGAAAAAATATGAATAAGTAATCAAAATAGTAGCATCAAAAAGATAATCAAGATAGATAGATAAAGATAAGAGAAACTAATATTTAATCACAATTTACTGTGAGTCAGGCTCTATGGTAGGTTCTTTTGTGTGTTGTATATAGACCTAATTACAAGTTTGGTTGATAAGTATGAACACTTCCACTTAAACTGTCAGAAAACCGAGTCTCAAAGGTATGAAGTGACTTGCTCAAGGTGGCAATGATTGGCAGAACCGAAGTCTGAGTTAAGATCAGTCTCACCCTAAAGCACATGCTTTAACCAGTCTGCTTCAAAGTCTGCCTTCAAAGATAGAGACCTGATTTGTAAAGCAGAAAGTCAAATGGAGTAACAAGTAATAGTATATACAAGAAATTGATTTGCTGACGGGTGGGATTAGAGGGCAGCAAGGCCACTCTTACTGGAATGGACTATAATAAATATAGTTGGAAAAATAAATATTTAGAAATAAATAATAGGAATAGATTAATAAGAGTCACTAGAGTTGACTGTATTTGTGAACTACTGTGAAAAGACAGAACTACAAAATATGGACAATTGGGGTGCCTGGGTGGCTCAGTCTGTTCAGCGTCCTACTTTGGCTCAGGTCATGATCTCTCAGTTTATGGGTTCGAGCCCCGCATCAGGCTCTGTGCTGACAGCTCAGAGCCTGGAGCCTCTTTCAGATTCTGTATCTCCCTCTCTCTCTCTGCCCCTCCCCCACTCATGCTCTGTCTCTCTGTCTCAAAAATAAGTATTAAAAATTTAAAAAAAAAACAAAATATGGAAAATTATAAAATGCAGGGCCACTGCATTTTCTTCAAAAAAGAAAAGGTTTTAAAGAATAATGATTTCTCGGGGCGCCTGAGTGGCTCAGTCAGTTGAGCGTCAGACTTCGGCTCAGGTCATGATCTCACGGTTTGTGGGGACGAGCCCGGCGTCAGGCTCTGTGCTCACAGCTCAGAGCCTGGAGCCTGCTTCAGATTCTGTGTCTCCCTCTCTCTCTATCCCTCCCCTGCTCACTCTCTGTCACTCTCTCTCAAAATAAAATAAAGACATTAAAAAAAAGAATAATGATGTCTCATTTTGTTAATGTGCAAATGATTTTCAAGTCTCTAGATTTGCACTTTTTTTAAATATAAGAACTGTATTTATTTATTTTATTTTAATCATTATTTACATTTTTTCTCCATTAGGTTTGTTATTATCCCCCTTCTGATTTCTTGTACTTAATACAGGATTTATTTTTATTTTTCCTCATTAATAAAAAAGCAACTTAGAGCTATTTAACTCTAACTAGAGCTTTGATCACATTATTGTCTGGATATATAATATTTTAATTCTTCTTTTTCATAGTTTGTAGCTTTTAAAACTTTCTCTTGGATTGAAGAGTTCAATACATCTTCCTTCCTTCCTTCCTTCCTTCCTCCCTTCCTTCCTTCCTTCTTTCCGTCCTTCCTTTGTCTTTCTTTCTTTCTTTCTTTTTTTCTGAGGTGGCAAGTAGTTGAATTTTGGTTTTGTTTTTTGTTATTAAGCTTTCAATACTAAGTCCTAATTTGATTATATCTATGGTTTTGAATCTTTTGAGGTAATAATACTGCAATGTTAATGTAGTGAATGATTAGTATTTTTCTAATATTAAAATATCCTTGCATTTCTGGCATAAAGCTAATTTTATCATGGTGTATTATCTTTTATATATAATCTTGGTTTGTATTTAATAATTTTTGAGATTTTGCATCTCTATTCATGAATAAAAGGGACCTATAATTTTCATTTATACTACTATTTCTGCCTAGTGTTATTGTGAAATTATTCAATTTCATAAAATGAGAGATAAATTCCTACCTTTTCCAATCTTTGAAGATTTTTGAATCATTTGCTCTTTGGAAATCTGGATTACAGATAAAACTGTTCAGCCTTGTTTTCTTTAGAGGAAGAATTTTGCCTGTTAATTTAATGGCCTCCAAATTGTATTGGTTTTAGTGGTTTCTAGAGATTTGTTTTTATGATCTTAAAAGAAAGAAATTTAAAAATTCCCAAGTGAAAAGGCAAAATCCAATGACACCACATTTTCTAATACTTCAAATGCACTAGCCCTTAAGGAAAACTTTCTGGTTTGGGAAGAAGCTGTGAATTTATTGATGGCCCTCTCTTTGAAAACCAGGGTTTACAAGTGGAAATATACTGTGTGTGTGTGTGTGTGTGTGTGTGTGTGTGTGTCTACGTAGCCTACATATTTTAACCTTTTATCAACTCAGCATCTAGAACTACGTCTTTTATCCATATATAACTTCCAGATAAAATCAATAACAACAATATGCTCCTACCTAACTTGGAATAAGTATACTTTGCCATAACCAGAGACATTCTTTTTCTCCTCTCCAAAGGGGAAACACAAAGTCTCATACTATATTTTATTCATCTCTGGATGATATTTATTAATCTAGCTGAACCTCAGATTTTTGATATCCAACAAAAATATGCAAAACAGTGGTTTTTGGATATTGGACACCAAGGGACTGGAGTTTCATGTCAGTGTATCAGATGCTGGAACCGTACACAGAGAGAGCTCTGGAGATCTGTGTAAGGGTTTCTTTGAGTCTATACATACAGGTACTGATCTGTACATTCACAAGAGAAAACTAGCCAAAACTTAAGAAAGAATCACCCAGAAGCAATAGAATGATTAATTTTGTAGCATAATAGCACTGTGATTATTTTGTGTTTTCACCTGAAAGCAATCAGAATCCTACTATATACAATGTAATTTATTTAATAAAAAATTAATAAGTATTCAAAGAAGAATACATGATCAATAATTTAGAAGTAAAACATCTCAATAGAAAACCCATAAAAAACTGAGGCAGTGCAGTTAAAAGACAATGTTAAGCCAGCTCTTATAAATATGCTCCATATATTCACAAAAGTAGAGGAAAATAGAATTACAATGAGAAAAATGGAAGATGAAAAATATCCAAAGAAGAAAGATATTAATAGCAGATTAGATATGTTAGAAAAAAAATAATGATTTTGAATATGTAACATAGAAACATTTCAAAGCAAAGCAAGAATGAAAAAGGTAACTTCAGGAATTAAACAGACCATCAGTGACATATGGAGAATATCAAGTAGTCTATATAAATATAACTTGAGTTGTAGTAAAAGAAGGAGGTATGGAAAATATATTTGAAGAAATAATGCTGAAAATTTTCTTAATTTCATATAAAATATAAACCTATATGTCCAAGAAATTCAGCAAACCCCAATTAGTATTAAACACAAGAAAACTCCACTCTGGTCCATCACAAATTGCTTAAAACCAGTAATAATGCAAAAGACTTAAATTTTTTTATTATTTTTATTTTAAAGAGAGAAAGAGTACAGGCTTGGGAGAGGGGCAGAGGAAGAGTGAGAGAGAGAATCTTAAGGAGGCTCCACTCTCATCACAGAGGCCCATGCAGGGCATGATCCCATGACCCTGGGATCATAGCCTGAGCCAAAATCAAGAGTTGGACACTCAACCAACTGAGCCACCTGGGACCCCAAAGGGAAATCTTAAAAGCAGCCGGAGAAAAAGAAATATTGCAAACAGGGAAACACAGATAATCAAAAACTATGCAAGCCATAAGACAATGGAACAATAATTTCAAAGTACTTAAGTAAGAAGAGAAAAAAAAATTCAACCAGAATTGTTTAAACTAACAAAAATATATGTGAAAAATGAAAGGGAAAACAGAATTTTTCATACAATGAAAAGTTGTAAGAATTAATCTCCAGCATATATGCACTACAAAATATTAAAGGAAGTTCCTTAGAGTATTAGTTTGTTAGAGTTGTCATAACAAAATAGCATAGACTAAGTGGCGTAAGTAACAAAAATATATTTTCTCAGTTTTGGAGGGTGAGGTGTAAATAGGTTTGGTTTCTCCTGAGGCCTTTCTCCTTGGCATGTAAATGGCCA
The DNA here is from genome assembly GCA_028646485.1 of Cryptoprocta ferox. Taxonomy (NCBI): domain Eukaryota; kingdom Metazoa; phylum Chordata; class Mammalia; order Carnivora; family Eupleridae; genus Cryptoprocta; species Cryptoprocta ferox. Next base: position 101,383,890 of record CM053567.1, read on the forward strand.
TCATCTCACTGTGTCCTCAGATGGCCTTTTCTCTGGGCATGCACAAATATAGTCACATTCTGAAGTATACTAGGGGTTAGGATCTTACATATAAATTGGACAAAGAAGGACATAAATCAGTCTGTAATTCCTAAGAAATAGGAAAATGTTACCAAAATGACATTGGGATCTATGTACACACACACACACACACACACACACACACACACACAAACAGTAATGGTAACATAATATAGATAAACATTAAAATATTTGCTTATTATTTGGTATATATAAAAATAGTTGATGGCTTAAAAATAATAGCAATTTACTGTGCACTTTATAATACATGAGGGAGTAAAAAGCATGAAAGTGATACCACAAGGGATATAGGAAAAAAATGAAAATCTACTGTTATGAGGCTCTTGTGAAGCCATATGTGAAGTGGTATAATAATATGTGAGGGTAGATGGTAAGACTATGTCATATTATAACTCGTGGAGCAACCACTAAAAATTAAGATAAAGTGAGGAAGGAATTTGAACAAAACAGAATCTTCAATCTAAAAGAAGTGAAGATAAAAAAGGAAAAATAAGTGAAATTAATAGAAAACAGCTAGATTGTAGACTTAAATCTAATAAAAGGTACATTAAATATAAATGGTCTAAACACAATTATAAAACAGAGTTCGCCAGATTGAATAAAAGTGTAAGACACAACTATTATTCGCACACACACACAAAATTATTCTGGACAGACAGATTAAAAATAAAGGATGGCCAGGGTGCCTCAGTGTCTGTCGACTGTGCATCTGGCTTGGGTCCAGGTCATTATCTCATGGCTTGTGAGTTCAAGCCCTGCATCAGGCCCTGTGCTGACAGTTCAGAGCCTGGAGCCTGCTTCGGATTCTGTCTCCCTCTCTCTCTGCCCCTCCTCCACTTGTGCCATGTCTCTCTCTCAAAAATAAATAAATGTTTAAAAAAAAAGAAAAAGAAATGATGGTCAATGATATACACACAAATACTAAAAGTAAGGTAGAAATTTTCTGCTTCCAAAGAAGACAGAGTAATAGGAACTGGATTTATTGTATACCTGAAACCACTAAAAAAATAATGAAATAAATAATATTTTTCAGTCACTGAAGATCAAGAAGTCAGGACACTTATAACTAACAATGGAGAAACAGATGTGGTAAGCCCTATGATTCCTCTAGATTACTGCCTAGAGAGAATTTCCACACCACAGAGGTGACAATGTGAAGCCAGTGGGAGACTACTGGCAATCTTTCTGAGTTGGAGAGAAAGCTGGGTGTCTGGGAGGGGAAGAGGCAAGAAGTCTAGAATTCACCCAGAAAGAGACAGGAGAGTAGGTAGTGGCAGAAAGAGAGAGCTACAGAGACCAGTTGAGGAAGCCCATAAGTCTTCAGTTGAGTTCTGATAAATACATCGGTCTGAAGGTCTCAAATAGATGAATCGCATGAACTATACAGTAGATGTTAGTCAGTCTCTTTTATCCAGTCACCCCTGTACTTGCTTAATGCATTCTAATGTTTGAGGAAGAAGTGCTTATCACTGCAAAGATGGATGCTATTCAAAGCCTCAAGAACATGGACTCTCCTTCATCAAGGTTGTTATGACTACAGTCAGGGTTAAGTGCTCAGCCAGCCAATAGCAAAGACTATTACTGAGAGCTTTGAATATCACCATTCCCCAGGGGTACCACGTAGGTTTCTGGTAGCAGACTGATTTTATTGGACATTTTTAGTACAGAAGAGACATAAAATTGGCTTTACTAATAGAGGCATGGATTGTGGCATTAATAAGCCATAGCTACCCACACTCCTTCTGCTAGCAACATCATTTGTGGACTTAAAGAAAGCCTCATCAATTTTCCAGGGTGTCTCAACAACATCAGATCAGCTAAGCCAACCTTTTAAAGCAAAATGTAGCAATGGGCTCATATCCATGGAATTTGGTAGACTACCTATATTTCCCATTACCTGGTATTAACCCACTTGATTTGATAGAATGGCCTGCTATTCTTCAACTATTTTACCAGTTGGGATATTGGAAAATGCAAAGAACAAGATTATAATATTGGTAACAAGGAAGTCTCTGTTAAATACAGAGGAAAATTCCCTATAAAGTTGAGATATGCTCCTACAGGATGCAGTATAGGTCCAAAACCAGCAACCAATATCTAAGTGCCATTTCCTCTTCTGGAATGCTTGAATCCAGGCTGAAGGAGTTTTGATAAAACTAAGGCACAAAAGGGTAAATAATTTTCTCAAGGACAAACAGGAATTAAGTTGAAGCATGAAGATATGAACAAAAACTGTCATTAAAATCCAATCTCTTAACTCATTCTCTAAACTTATATTTAGTTATCCATCTACATTTGTTAGCATTTATCTGTAGAAAAACCTACTTAACTTGTTTGAAAGGTAATCATATTTTTATAAAGAAATTTCCTTATTTTTTAATTGGGTGGTCAACAGTTATTTGTTCTAATTTAGCTTTAAAAACTAAATGGCTTTCAGTCTTATGTGTCACAAATTAGAGATACATCTGTATAGACAAACAACTATTTTACTTTTAAAGATGCTTTAAGTATGTGGAGGAAAGTGAAACTCTGACCATCTATTACTTGTAGATCTATTTATCTATAACTACTTTTTTTAGAGTAATTAAGGCCCATTTGCTGAAATATTAGGAATTTAGGCATTTTCCAATAGATAGCATTTTATTAATTATGACTTTTTTAACAAGTATATGTCTGACATGAAACAACCATTTTTTGGACTTTGAAATGATCAAACATGTATACCAAAGTGATGCTTTGATTGTAACTAAATTAACAAATTAATAAATATAAGTACCCAAGAAAAAACTGATTATAGATTATCAACCATTTTTACTTCTAGGCTATTTTTCTTAAATGTCCCCTCATGTAAGTTAAAAGGTAACAGTAGTCACTGTTTTGTGAAATAAAGTCATCATGTTCTTAAATTTACAGCCCATCACCTAGAACAATGCTAGCTAGCTAAGCACATAGCAGGTGCTCAATAATTTTAAGTAAATAAATAAATGAATGGCTCAGATATTTTATAACGATTCTCATTATTTTCTCATTTCCATAAAGATGCCTAAAGGTTGTTGCATCAAAACTGGGCACTTACTTTTCAGTAAAATATTTTTTACTAAGACTCGTTAGGAAGGCAGCTGCTTAATTATCGTTGGCTCATTTTTTTATAATACCTAAGGGAAAAAACAGCAGTATCCCAAACTAAAATATTCTTATGGCCAAATCTCTTTATCTTAGCCAAAATTATCTCTAATTCATGTTATATTTAAAACCCAGATACTGAAATAAAGTATGTCTTTTACTTCAGGAGTTATCAAGATGAAATCAATCCAGCTGTAATGGTGTCCTGTAAGAAAGCTATTATATGCAATATAGCTGGCATGTGCTCCCCTTCCATCATCTTTAAAAAAAAGAATACCAGAAACAGAACTTGAAGACATCTTTTAAGAGATTGTATGATTGGTTGGTTGCCACACATAATCTTAACATGATCACATTTTCACTTTTGAGTTAGCATGTGTTTTGTTCCTTTGGAATTTCAAGCCCAGTGAAAGCAAGTTATGTTTGTTTGTAATAGATCTTGCATAGGAAAATGGAAGAAAAAGCACTAATGAACGTATATTTAAGTCCAGATGATTAATCATTTGGGAAGTAGATAAGGAAGTCCTAGGATACATTAAACACAATACCTTCTTTGTCATTTATTAGGGTGTTTCTATACATGTCAAAACAAGCAAAAAAATGACAAAATTAAAATAGTAATTTTAAAGTAGTACTAGTAAATTAGTAATATCAGTATGTCTTGGTAAATATTTCCCCTTCCAATGATTAAAAATAACTTAATTCAGGTAACATTTACATTATTTATGGAACTGGAATATTTAGGAAATTATTTATCCTGTAACCTTAAAAGGAATGATATAACAAAGAAAACCTCAGATATTGCAGTTTTTTAAAAGTACCCTTATACTTTGCTTGTTTAGTAACCTTTGTTTTGATTTAGCAGTATTGATGTAAAGTAGCTGAAACAAGCAGCTAATACCATAGAAGTATATCGGGTAAGCTATTTGAGCTTGTTATTAATTGTTAATTGTCTTCTGATCCTTAAACTAGATACCTAAACTGAATAGACCACTATCAGCAAGAGATGCAAATTATATGAATACTGTAGGTGCCCAAACACAAGTGGATTGCTAAATATTTTATTGCTTTCCTAAGTGTCATTGAAGAATTCTACATAATTTTCCTTATACTCTAAAACAAAGTGTCAAAATATTTATCTTATTCCAAGTAATCAGAACTTACTATCTCAAAATGCATACAATTTTCTTGAAAGTTTGTCTTAGAAAATTAACCAGAGATTGCATTTTATGCATTTTTTTCTTTCAGATGACAAACAGGGGAAATATATCATTATATTTTTATATTTTTGATACAATATCAATAATCTTCCACTCAACCTCCTTAACCTATGCATTCTATATTTAAGGCAAACTGAACAACTAACTCTTTCTACTAAACACCCAACATTCTCATACCTTTGTACTTGCCTACATTCTTACTATAGTGTTTTCTTCCTGTGTCTATGTTACCTGACAAATCCTATCCCTTCTTACTCTATGAAGCCTGCCCTGATCTACATAGATAGAAAAGACATCTCTGTTCTTTGAATCCTTATTATGCTTTTGGCACTACTTTTATGATATGAGTCTCCTCCTGTTCTATAATGTGGTTAGCATTTCAGAACTCAAAATCACCTTGGTAAACTAAAGAACAAATTGAAAATGAAACCCTACAGGTAAGATACAAAGTATTCCACTTAGGGGGAGAAAACAACAAGAAATATAGTATTCATAACAAATCATTATGGAACAGAGAAGATAAATGGGAAATAGCTGGGCTGACACCTCTGGTTGTAACTTTTTAATCTCGTAATTGAATAAGATGACTAGGAAACACCCATTGTAGGCAACTGGTCAAAGGTAAGAAGTTGCAGTTTAAAATAAATAAGTTCTAGTGAGATATATATATATATATATATCATGGTGACTATAATTAATAATACTGTATTATAAATTTGAAAGTTAAGAAAGTAGATCTTAAGTGTTTTCATCACAATAAAAAGATCTGTAACTATGGGTAGTAATGAATATCAATTAGACTTAATGTGGTGATCATTTCACAATATCTACATATATTGAATCATATATACCTGAAACTAATATATGTCAATTACATCTCAATTAAAAAAATATGGGAGTTGGGACCTTTGAAGAGTAAAAGATGGTGGGTAACAGGAAAGATTGTTTTTTAAGATGTCAAGGGTATTGTGCATACATTGTGTATGTATCCATTGAAACATACAGAATTTTCTTGGTAATTGAAACTTTTAGATGCAGCTATACATTATCAATGGTGGGAAATTTTGGTCTCTTCTTCTATAGAAATATTTAGTAAGCATAGAATTCTACTTTTCTGGACATTTCAATGAATTCTGTCTGAAGGGAGAAAACTGACCCTATAAGGTACAAACTTAGTTGGTGCATCCATAATCAATTTTATGTTCTTTATTTTATTGACCCTTTTCACACTGAGCCTTAGACCCAATATTATTGAATTTGAAAAGTACAATAAAATCCTATATAATTTGAAAGCTAGGAAAATATGGTGTCACTTTAGTTGTTTGGGTAGCTAAGGGTTAAGGAAAAGATCTTCATTATGGGAGGTTAGGTCACTTTTTCTAAAATCACTTTTTCTAAAACTTACTGGAGCAATTTATATTACAGAGAAGATAGCACTTGGATATAGTGTCATTTTCACTGAAGCTTTAGGAACTTGCAGTGCATCGTTTATTAATTTTAAATTTAAAGTCCTGTATTTTTAGACCTTGTGCATTTGGGTTTGATTCTATTTAAATAATGGGGTTAGATATTTTATGTTCCATGTTATGGAACATCGATCTTATTACTATTCCATCATTGCTTTAGGCCACATACACTCTTCTGTAAAAATCCATATTGACAGTGAGAACTGCTGCAGATCACTGAATGGTGTCTTCAGTGTTACCCTTCAAGTTGGAGAGACTGTCCATAAATTGGGAATTCTGGGGTTACCATTGCCCTGTTTGACTCGGTATGCGTGTGTGCAGTGGGCGTAAATCTGCTGACAGGCTCAGCTTCTCTCACTCATCTGATCTAAGGAGACACTGAGTCAACAGAATAGAATTCCAATAGCTTCCCTACTGCAAAACTCATGCCCTTCAGAGTGATACCTTTGTCCTCTGGGGCTTATTCAACTGCTTTAAGGAAAGTGATAGCCTGAGCAATAAAAATAGAACAGTGTCCAATCTGCAGAGAAAAAGAAAATTAGATTTAACCTAAAACAGTGCAGCACATTTTAAAAATTCTTTATCTATTTTACTTTTATTTCTTGGTGTATTTGTATAAAATTTAACTTTCTTTGGAACATAATCATTTTATTGCAATATTTGGATTATGGATATCTGATTCTTCTCATCACTTATTCTCAGAAAATTATACAAGCTTTAAAAATTTCTCTTATCTCCCTGTTTGCAACACACAACATGAAATGAGGTGGAAAAAATTAGAACTCTTTTGAACTGGCAGCAAGTCTAGCTCCTACAGTTCATTCATTGGCAACTACTCTAAAGAACTCTGAAGATAGGAATCAAGGAGTCTAATTAAATGACCACACCTTGACCTTGCCTCAGACAAGTATACTAACATTCACTTACACAAGTGACATATAGTTTGTGTTTGAAAATTGTACTTGAAACAAGTCCATTTCAAAACAGTTTGGGACTATAGTCTATTCCAATCTTTTGATTTTACCTATAAGGCAATGAAAAGAAAGAAAGGACTTTATAAGGTTACTACTAATTAGTGGAGATACGACTTTTAGGATTTCTTAGAAAACTGGAACTTAGATTAAATGATCATAACACCCTTTCAGTGATATCTTTCTATGAATTCATAGGAATAATGCACATTAGGCTCATTTTCCATGGTAGTATAGTCATTCATTCTAATATTTAAGTACATGCTGTGATAGAAGCACTTGCTAGTCAGACAGACTACAATTTTGACAAAACATGGTTCCTATATGTTTGTCAAGGGATACAGACATGAAATTACAATGTAGAATAGTAAGCGCTTCCTAATATATAGTTATACTGAAAAGAGATGCTCATGAAGCATTCTAGGTATAATGGGGGCTTCAGAAAAAATTTGGGGATCTTTTGGGTATAGAGCCATATTCCTGGAAAATGAAAAGTGAATGATTCATGAGAGAATACAGTGACTGTATATAAATTATGCTTTCAAGAAATTTGGTTAAGCAAACAAAAACAAAAACCAATTAAACATTTGTGCTATAATGATGGGTGTTAAGGAGAAACATCCATCTCTTCTGCCAAAGGAAGTGATGAGCATTTTTATACACTCTAAGAAACAATCTAACACATAAAGAGATAATTAATGCAGCAAAATGCCTCTGGAGAGAAGATGCGTTGGATCCAGATTATTGGCCCTTTCTTTTCTAAAAGGGAAAATAAGATAATAAGGAGTAGAGACTTGACACCCAAGTGCGAAGCAGAGTTACCAACTAACAGAAAGCCAGGTCAGGCAGGACTAAGAGGAGAGTTGTTGGAAGACTGTCTTGGTACTTGTGAGAGCTGGAAGAGGGAGGGAAGATATGGGAGAAGTAGCTGACCAAGAGTGTTTATTTTTTATTTGTATTGAAAGACCAGCTAGGATTATAGAGAATGCCTTTCTAGAACTAACAATTATGTGGTGGTGACATTTTCTCTAGCATTGCTCAGCAGCAATATGAGAAAAGTTGATGAGCAGAGAGGAAGACTGATGGTTTGGACATGAGTAGGTCAACAGAGAAGAAATACATGGAGTGAAAGATTCACAAGGGCTTCAGGGAAAGTATGGGAAGTTAGGAACCTCAAAATGTCCAAAGTATAGAGAAAGAAGCAGAATAGGGGACAGGTAGGGAGACCAAAGGATCAATTCAGTCAAAGACCAAGGATACTTAGGAGGAGACTCAGAAATGTAGAAGAGTAGGGTGTTAGATGGATGAAGAGCTGTTTGGGATATTAAAATTCCTGGCTTGGGAAACTTTCAGATGGTAACTTCCAGTGTGCTGCCTTGGAGTGTGTTCTGAACCACAGTAGAGATGAAAGTGACTGGATTTGAAGACCAAATAAATGGAGTGACTGGAGGGTGGGACCTCTACTTACATATGGAAATCTTTCAGAAAACTAGAGAAAATGCAGATGGAAAGAAGTATGTAAGCTGTGGACCAAATACCTCAATAAATATAGAGAAAGACTGATTTGACAGAAAAGTGGCAGAAAGGAATCAGTTTTAGAGGATGGCAAATTTGGATACCATAAACCATCGAGGATTAAGGGGTTTTTCTTGCATGAATATAGAAGAATAATGATGCAGAACTGGTGAGAGAAACTAGGAGAATGCTGGAATGGCTTTAGGAATTTGGGGTGTGGGAGAATAAACAAGCTCGTTCTTGAAAGGACTACAGTGAAGTCAGGTGTTTGGAGTTCAGCCAGGTTTCAGTTAAGGCATAGAGGAGAAATATAAAGAATTGGTCATATGCTTCCATTTGGAATATTACAATATATGCTTCAACTTCCAAAGAAAGCTATTTTAAAAGCTTTCTGGTGCCCTTTCAAGGTGATTCCTTAAGGACAGGAAGTAAAAATCTACATGTTTATCTCTATATATCTTGTGCCCAAGTAGGCATCTGTGTACTATAAACTCCTTGAGATAAAAGACTGGAGTTGTTCGATGTATCCTTAGCGTCTAGGGCACAGCTTAGCAAATAGCAGGCTCTTAATAAATACCTATGTCTGTCATATTGTAAGTGATCCACACATACTTGTAGAATGACCATAATATCTAAGACATAGTATGATGCCTTGTCAAGTTTGTTTCTTGTTTCCTCTAAAGAATATAAGAGTGAAAAAAAAAGCACAAAGTGAAGTTTCCCAGCTCACCTATCCATAAAACTTGAGGTTTTCTCTTTATTTATTCATTTATATTTTAATCTTTATTTATTATCACCCAGGTGCCCCATGATGTTTTCTCTTTAAATAATTAAATTACTGAGACATAAGGCACTTTTCCCACCATTTGAAATGGATAGCCATCTTATAAGAACATTCCATTTCTTTTTATATTATGGGGTAATTCACGGATTTTTACTTCAATGAAAAAAAAAATCATCCAAAGAACTGTCTTTTATTTTGTTTTGTTTAAATAGATACTTGTCATTCAGTCTCACAGTGTACACAGAGATGAGTGTACTCATCTCTTTTATTTACAGCTATTCTGTGCTTCAGTGCTGACATATGACATAATTTGGAGTTAAGTATAACTATGTTGCAACAGTAAACTTTTAAAAACTTCCTAAACAGTCTTAAAATTTAAGTCAATGTTATTATCAATGGAAGTCCCATTAGGTTCTTTATTTGTATGCGAGGCATCTTGCAGTTGATAATTTCATGTGCTCAGAATAATGCAGATAAATTTAGCTATTGGATAATATCCCCACAGGTAAGCTGTAAAAGCATTTCTCCAATTTTCTCTAACAAATGCATACATTTAACTTCACAATGAGTGTCAATATCATTCATTTTTATCTTTTATTAAATTTAAACTTGTTTATTAAATTTATTTAAACAACAACAACAACAACAACAACAACAAAATAGTTCATCTATTTCCTCTACCCCCAACCCCTGCCTCTGGCAACCACCAGTCTGTTCTCCACATTAATGAGCATAGTTGTTTTGTTTTGTTTGTTTTAAAGATTCCACATATAAAAGACATCATATTGTATTTGCGTCAGACTTCTTTTACTTAGCATAATGCCCTGAGGTCCATCCGTGTCACAAATGGCAAGATTTCATTCTTTTTATGGCTGAATAATACCACATTATGGAGAAATTTATCTTATTTATCCATTTATCCATCAATGGATACTAGTTTGTTTCCTTATCTTGGGTATTATAGATAAGGCTGCAATGAACATGGGGGTGCACATATTTTTGAGTTAGTGTTTTGTTTTCTTCATATAAATACCCAGTTGTGGAATTACTGGATCATATGGTATTTCTATTTTTTCATTTCTTTAGGATCCTCTATACTGCTTTCCATGGTGGCTGAACCAATGTATATTCTCAACGTAAGTGTACAAGAGTTCGCTTTTCTCAACATCCTTGCCAACCCTTGCTATTTCTAGGGTGCTTTTCTTTTTTTTTTACAATGGCCACTCTAATAGTATGAGGTGACATCTCTTTGTGGTTTTGTTTACACTTCCCTGATGATTAATGATGCAAAGTGTTGTTTCATATACCTGTTAGCCACCTGTATGTCTTCTTTAGAAAAATGTCTATTTGGATCCTCTGTTCATTTTTTAAATGGATGTTTTTTGCTATTCAATTGTTTGAGTTTTTTACATATTTTGGATATTAACCCCTTAGCAGATATCTGGTTGTAAATATTTTCTCCCACTCAGTAAATTGCCTTTTCATTTTGTTGGTTTCCTTTCCTATGAAGAAGCTTTTCAGTTTGCTATAGTCCCACTTGTTAATTTTTGCTTTGTTGCTTTTGGTTTTGGTATCAAATTTAAAAAAAAATCATTGCCAAGACCTATGCTAAGGAGCTTACATTATGTTTTCTTCTGGGAGTTTTGTAGTTTCAGGTCTCCCATTCAGGCCTTTAACCCATTTTAAGTCAAGTTTTGCCTATGGTATAAGATAGTGCTCTAGTTTCATTCTTTTGCATGTGGTTGTCCAATTTTCCTAAAACCATTTATTGAAGAGATTGTCTTTCTCCATTGTATATCATGACTTTCTTGTCATAAATCAATTGATCATATATGTGTTGGTTTATTTCTAGGCTCTATCCTGTTCCATTGATTTATGTATCTGTTTTTATGAAAATACCATACTGTTTTTATTACTAAAGCTTCATAATATAGTTTGAAATCAAAGAGTAGGTACCTCCAGCTTTGTTCTTCTTTCTCAATATTGCTTTGGAATCTCTCAAGGTTCGATTCAAATTTCAGGATTTTTGTTCTGTTTCTGTGAAGAATTCCATTGGAATTTTGATAGGATTGCATTGAATCTTTGTATTGCTTTGGAAAGAATGGACATTTTAACAGTATTAATTCTTCCAATCTATAAGCACATTATATCTTTTCATTTATTTGTATCTTCTTCAATTTCTTTTATTAAGGTCTTATAGTTTTTAATATACAGGTCTTTTACCTCCTTGGTTAAATTTATTCCTATGTATTTTTTTCCCTTTTGGTTCAGTTATAAATGGGATTTATTTCTTAATTTCTTTCTTGTATTTTATTAGTGTATAGAAATGCAACAGATTTTTATGTATTGATTTAATATCCTGCAACTTTACTGAATCCATTTATTATTTCTAACAATTTTCTGATGGAGTTTTCAGGGTTTCTATATATAATACCATGTCATCTGTAAGAGACAGTTTCACTTCTTCCTTTCCAATTTGGATGTCTTTTATGTCTTTTCCTTGCTTAATTGCTCTGGCTAAGACTTCCAAAACTATGTTGATTGAAAGAGGTAAAAGTGAGCACCCTTGTCTTGTTCCTGATTTTAGAGGAAAAACTTTCAGTTTTTTACCATTGAATATGATGTTAGCTCTGAGCTTTATATAGGGTCATTATTATTTTGAGGTACTTTCCCTCTCTACCTGCTTTGTTGAGAATTTTTATCATGGGATGTTGGGACACTGGGGCACCTGGGTAGTTAAGCGTCTGACTCTGGGTTTTGGCTCATGTTATAATCACACAGTTGATGGGTTCAAGCCATGCATCAGGCTCTGTGCTGACAATAAGGAGCCTGCTTGGGATTCTCTCTCTCTCTCTCTCTCTTTCTCTCTCTCTCTTTCTTCCCCTTTCCCAATCATGATCTCTCTCTCTCTCTCAAAATAAATAAATAAACTTTAAACAATATTAAAAAAACAAATGGATGTTGAATTTTGTCAAATACTTTTTGTGCATCCATTGAAGTGATATGATTTCTATCCTTCATTTTGTTAATGTGGTATTTCACATTGTGTGATTTGTGGATATTGAACCATCTTTTTATTCTTGGAATAAATCCTACTTGATCATGCTGTATGATCCTTTTAATGTATTTTTAAAATCAGTTTCCTAATATTTTGTTGAAGATTTTTGCATCTATGTTTATCAGGGATATTGGCCTGTAATTTTCTTATAGTATCTTTATCTGGCTTTGGTACCAGGATAATGCTGGCCTTGTTAAAAATAGTTTGGAAGAGTTCCTCCTCTTCCATGTTTTGGAAAAGTTTTAAATGTTTTGGTATTAATTTTTAAGTGTTTGTTAGAATTCACCTGTAAAGCTCTCTTGTCCTAGACTTTTGTTTGTTGGGAAGTTTTTGATTACTAGTAGAAACTGAATCAGTAACCAAGCTGTGCAGATTTTCTATTTCAAATTGATTCATTCTTAGTAGGTTGTATATTTCTAGGAATTTATCCATTTCTTCCAGGTGTTCAATTTGTTAGCATATAATTGTTCATAGTAGTCTCACGATCCTTTGTATTTCTTTATTTTCCAATTTTATTTATTTGAGCCCTCTCTCTCTCTCTCTCTCTCTTTTTTTTTTTTTTTTGGTAATTCTAGTTAAAGGTTTGTCAGTTTAGTTTATCTTTTCAAAAAAACAGTTCTTAGTTTCATTGATCATTTCTAATGTCTTTTAAGTCTCTATTTCATTTATTTCTGCTCTAATCTTTGTTATTTCCTTCCTTCTAAACTTGGGCTTTGTTTGTTTTTCTTTTTCTAGTTCCCTGAGATGTAAAATTATGTTAAGACTTTTCTTGTTTCTTGAGGTAGGTATTTATAGCTAAGAACATCTCTCTTAGAACTGCTTTTGCTGCATTCCATAAATTTTGTTATGTTACTTTTCCATTTTCATTCATCTCAAGGTATTTTTTACTTTCACTTTTGATTTCCTACTTGACCCATTAGTTGAATCTCTTTTATAAATATTAGCCCTATTAATATAAATGTCTTCTTTCTTAGACTTATATTTTGAGTTTAAATATCAATTCTCAAATATTTATAGAGTGCCTTTAACACACAAAGCAGTGTGCTAGATTTTTACTAGGATATTGGGATTAAATTGATTTCAGACACAAAAGTTCAGTTTATACATATGACATGCCATTTGTTAATACAACTGTAGGGGTCCATGACAGAAAACCCCCATGATATATGTATTTTTAACTGCAAACAATTCTGTGAACTATATATAAAAATATCATTTGAGTACTGACAAAGTTTGTTCTTGACAAATTTGTTCTTTTAGATTTCTCTATTCTCTTATTTCACTAAAGTGTGTTCAATTACGCTATTGTATTCGCTTGAACTTGGCAGGATGCATTATGCAAATCAGTGCCTGCTTCTTATGTATCAGCAAGTGAGATCTCCAAAATGTCTCTGTTAAGTTGCTAATTAAAGTTAACCCCAGCCAAACAAGAGAGCACACTAACTCTCATTGCAAGAGAGAGGTCAAGGAGTGTTTTGTACTCTTTCATACAAAGTTCCCATTATAAATGTGACAGAATTAATGTTTTAACTATACCATAATAAAACACTCAAAGACTGAATCTCTGTTTTCCAACAAGAGCTTCTTAAATCCACTGACCGCACTGAGATTAACTATGGAGAAGGCATTTATTGCCATTGATATATGAATATAGTCATGAATGCTTAAGAACAGTTTTAAGTAACCAAGATGTTAACTATTACATCTCCAAAACATATTCTATAGGCAACAAATACTATACAATGTGGAGTAATTAATGGAAAAAATACAGACTGCAGACTGGGACAGATGTGAGTTAAAAAGGGTTCAAATGATTGGGCAATGACAATATTTTCTTTTGGAGACTGCATGCCTCACTTGGAAAATGAATATAATGTTACCTGTCTTATAGTTTTATGCTAGTTTCCTTTCTAGATCTTGAATTTGTTTTGAGTATCTATTGATTCAAAATGAATTTGGTAAAGATAATATTTGAACTAGGCAAAATGACATCTTATTAGAGATGACCAAGTTCTAATCCTTAGAACCTTTGGATGTGTTAAATTACATGCAAAAAGGAAATGAAGGTTGCCAATCAACAATCTTTAAATAGGGAGATTTCTTTGGATTATCCAAGTAGATCCAATGCTACCCTAAGGGCTCTTAAAAATGGAAGAAGGCAGAAGAAAAGAGAAAGAAATCTGATAATGGAGCAAGGGCAGAGTGATGTGAAGAGAGGAAGATTTGATTTGCATGGCTGGTTTTCAAGGAGGAGGAAAGGGTCCATGAGTGAAGAAATGCTGGTAACCTATGGAAGCTAGAAAATGCAAGGAAACAGATTCTTCCCTAGAGCCTCTACAAGAGAGCACAGCTCTGCTGACACCTTGATTTTAGCCCAGTGAGATCTGTTTGACCTACAGAACTCGGAGATAATAAATTTGTTTTGTTTCAAGTCTTTATGTTTTTGGTAATTTGTTACAGCAGTGATAAGAAACTAATACAGTGCTGGATTTTTATATTATCTTTTAAAACCAAGAAAGCCAGTGCTGCAGTTGAGAACTGCATAGTTTCTCTTTATAGGCTGGGTTTATAAATTAAAACTTAGAATATTATATTCTAATAACTTGTTGAGATTGTTTAAAATATCTGTATTTGAAATTTTGCTTCATGTATTTATACGTTCACTTGTATTATAGCACTGTCTGCAGTACATTTCTAACATATGCAGCTTTATAGAGAAGGTTTGAATGTAAACCAAATACAAATGGAGTATTATATGTCTTTACATCTCAATAAAGATAAAAAAGAAAAATACACAGATCCCTTATTAAATATATATAAAGAATAGAGTAAAGGTCACTGTACTAAACTTTATGAGGCCTATGAAACTTAAAATGGACACCCATTTACTGAGACAGAAGCTAGGAGTATGTCTGTTAAGTCCAAGCTAATATCAGTTTCAGCTGCCTACTCTGATAAATCTAAAAGATTTAACATTAAATACTGTAATTAAAGTTATAATTATTGTAATTGTTCTCATTGGTTATTATTTGGCAAGGGTATGCATTATCAAACCTTCTGCAAGCTATCAAGTGCTTTTTGTTTATAAGACAATACTTAAATTTTAATCTACAGAGAAACAAAATGTCGAACACGACTGGGCTTCATACCATATAATGCTAGAGTCAGGAGGAGGTATAGTTCTAGAACCAGAAGTGTGTGTACAATGTGAAAAACTATTAGGCCACTGTTTTGGCAACTAAAGTGAAGTCTGAAGGAGCCAGTGAAAGGACAGAGGAAAAGTTTACCTCTGTAGGTCTTCATGTGGGCAGAAGAGAGGAGACAGAAAATAAAGTGATAGGCAGGTAAGAGGGCCACACTGGATCCAGATTCAAAGGACTAAATACAGTAAATCTAAGCAGTATTCATCAAGTTTACCCTATGAAATAACTGCATTACAATGCTACGCAAGAATTGAGAAGCTTCTATTCTTTAGTGAAACCATTCTATATAAATATACCTGAATAGAACTGTATTCAATTTGTTCATGTTTTGGTCAGTTAGGTAAAAGGGAGCAGGATATGTTACCCCAAAATAGGCCTCTTTTGGCATAAGGATTATTTTGATCTGGCCATTTGAGAAAAAGCAGATACAAGAGAAATCTCGGAAAATGGTAGAAGTTACCAGTTTTTAAGGGAAACTTACATTTAAGAAAAATTTCCATCTGTAAGGTGTCTCTCTGTACCAGAAAGAGAATGACTAAATCTCAGGAAGGTCTTATTCAGGAATAATCTGACTTAAATCTATATAACAGCCTTGCCTTTTATGCTGCCTTTTCTTTACTGTGCTTTGGCTGGTAATCTCTCTTAACTGCCCTCCCCTTCTACCCTCCCCCAACATCCTTCTTTCCTTTTTAGCTGAATACTGCATTTAAGTTGATGGCTTGAGCCATTTTAGGGAGTTTACTCATTTTTCCTTTCCCCCCACGTATATGTGAGGCATATATATTAATAATGTTGTTTGTTTTTATCTTGTTAATCTGTCTTTTATTATGGAGTGGAGGGGGCATATCTCAGCCATAGAACCTAGAAGGATAAAGGGAAAATTATTTTTCCTCCCCTACACAGGCTAACTGAATCATTTCATGACATGTATTATTAGTACATTCATGTATTTACATGTAAGAATTTCTGAAAATGTAGACAGTTTGATTTTGGTGACAATTTATTCTACCTGAATGTAAAAAGGCTATTATCAATTGCAACCATTTGTTTCATTTCTTAATATTGCTACCAGAATATAACAATATTTTTATTAATGTGAATCTAGGGGTTTTAGTTAAATATTGTCAGCAAGAAAACTTACCCAATTATAAACCTTGCATCGCTTCTGGACCCACCTGTCATTCTTTATTATGTGCACAAGGCCAATAAATAGCAATAATTATTTATTACTTTACTATTCAAAAAAATATTTAATACAACATGCCAAGTATTCTAGGAAATAGTAAAAAAATTTCTGTCCTCCATTACATTCTAGTGGGAAGTCAGGCCAAAAAAGCCCCAAGATAAACAAAAATATAATGGCAAATGCTGAGGAGAAAAATAGAGCAGCAAGAAAAATAAAAAAGAGAATACAGGATTGAGGATATTATTAGCTTAGATAGAGTGACCAGTCAAGGTTTTCTTGAGCAAGCAACTGTAAAGTAGAGATATGAATGAAATAAGGGAGCTGACCATGAGGTTATTTCAGTATATGGCAAAAAAAAAAAAAAAAAAAAAAAAATATATATATATATATAGAGAGAGAGAGAGAGAGAGAAAGAGAGAGAAATAGAAAGAAGAAAGAAAGAAAAGAAAGAAAGAAAGAAAGAAAGAAAGAAAGAAAGAAAGAAGAAAGAAAGAAAGAAAAAGAAAAGAAAGAAAGAAAGAAAGAAGAAAAGAAAGAAGGAAGGAAGGAAGAAAGAAAGAGATGCCTGGGTGCCTTAGTCCGTTGAGCATCCAAATTCAGCTCAGGTCATGATCTCACAGTTCTTGAGTTTGAGCCACACATTGGGCTCTGTGCTGACAGCTTGGAGCCTGGAGCCTGCTTTCGATTCTGTGTCTCCTCTCTCTCTCTCTGTCCCTCCTCTGCTTGTGCTCTCTCTCGCTCTCTCTCTCTCAAAAGTAAATAAACTTTAAAAAATTAAAGAAAGAAAAAGAGAGAGAGAGAGAGAAGAAATCAAAGCATATCATCCATCCATGACAAGCCAATAATGGCTTGTCATTTCATTTGGGATAAATCCCAGTGTCTTTAATATGGATGTACAAGACCCCAGTTGCCTCTCCCTTCCTTTCTGTTATTATCTCTGCTACTATTTTCCTCCTATTTCACTCTGCTCAGCTTACTGTGGATTAGAATCAAAAGCAGAAGCAAAGAGGACAGTTAGGAGGTTACTGGAATAATTCAGGTGAGAAAAGCATGGTTAAACTGAAACTGCCAACAGAATTAAATCTGTAGAAATGCATGTAGCCCATAGCTATTGGGAAAAACACCAGGCTACTTGACTTAGGATATGAAAATGTAGCCCAGGAGAACCAGAAATGAAATAGCTTGCACAGTTATTATAGTCACAAAGTGTATGGCCTCCGCTTTTGCTAACAAAGATAGCATCACTGACACACACTGCTGAGATGTTCTGGAGACCCAAACCAGGGAAGGGAATGACCACTCAACCACAATCTTGATGAAACCAGACAGACCAGTGCCAAAAAGACGGTCAATCTTGAAGTTTACTCAATCCCTAACCAATCAGAAGAACCCACAACACTAAACCCCTTACTCTTGATTTTTTTTCCCTTAAAAGCCCTCACTCACAAGCCATCAAGGAGTTTAGGACTTTGAACATTAGCTGCCCTTTCTCCTGGGTGGTGCCACACCAATAAATATCATATCTTTCTTCACTAACAAAACTCAGTGTCAGTCTTTAATTGGCTTGCTGCACACTGTGCAGATAAATTTTCCTTTGGTTTGGTTGCAAAACCATGGTAGTGGTAGAGAGGGTAGCAGTATGGAGAAGTAGGTGTTTATGGATATTTTTATGGTATAGTCAACAAAATTTGCCTGAAATTTGGGGTGAAAGGGATGGGGAGGACTCAAAGAGAACACTAAGCTTGTTGACCTTTACAACAACAGGTATGGAGTTACCACAAACTGTGAGGGGGAAAACTGTAGGAAGAACAGGTTTTGGGGGAAATATAGGAACTAAACATGAACATGGAAAGTTTGAGATGCTTATTGAACATTTGAATGAAGATGTCAAATAAGCAGAGGTCTGAAATCCAGGGGGAGAGGTTTAAGGTAGAGATATTAATTTGGGAATCATCAGCATATAGATGTTAAGCCATGGGATTGGATGAGATCACAAGGGAGATGAGTGATGACAGAGTAAAGTGGCCTTAAACATTAAGATGTCTGAGAGAAAAAGAAAAACCAGCAAAATGACTAAGAAGGCAAAAGCAGGTGAATGTGGTACCCTGGCAGCCAAGTGAAGTAGGTATTAAAAGGAAAGAGAGATCTAAGTGTGTCCATTGCTATTGACAGGTCAAGAAAGTTGAGCAATGAGAATGACTCCAGGATTTAGCAATGTGGACATTGAAGGAAACCAGAATACATCACCCCACAATATGCCCCTTTGGCATAAAAATTATTCTGAGCTAAAGGCAATTGAGAAGCAGACACAAGAAAAGCTCCCTCCCCTCCCCTTATTTGCCTAACTTGTTGGGATGAGCACTGGGTGTTATATGGAAACCAACTTGACAATAAATTATATTAAATAAATAAATACATACATACATACATAAAAATAAAAACAGGGCATACATTTTCAGCAATGTGCCTCCTCCTCTTTCTATCAGGAAGAACAAAAATTAGTCACCTGTTAGACCCTTATCAGCCTGGTGACTACAAGGGAGGAATCTACATAACAAACTTTGCTTATTAGCCTTTATGTACTAGTTTCCCTTTTATTTACCTTACCATAGTTTGCTGCCCTTGGAAGTCTAAACTTACTTGTCCTTTAATTTCTCTATAAATTTACTGCCTTTGTTGAAGCCACTATATAAGCATCAGTTCTAAGCCACCTCTGAATTATTCATATCTGGGTACTCCCATGTGTTACATGCATGATACACGTTAGTAACCTATCCTTTTGTTAATCTTTTATTACAGAGCCTCAACTGAGAACTATGATGGGTATAGGAAAGGTTATCATTACCTCAGTAAGAATAGTCTTGACATATCAGTGGGTACAAAAAAAAAAAAAATCAATGAAAGGCATTCAAGAGAGAATAGGAGGAGAACATTTGGAGATGCAGTGAGTATGGAGAATCTTTTCAAGGAGTTTTGCTCTAGTTATTAGAAGAGGGGCCAGAACTTGGAGATAGAGGAAGACAAAAGACAGTTTTGGGGGGTCTATTTGTTTTTGTTTTAGGATAGGATAAATACAATATGTGTTTGTGCTGATGGTATGATGCCTTAGGAAAAACTCCAGTGCAGGGAGAGTTTTTTCTTAAAAACAGGAAGGCAGTTCAAATTTAGGGACATAGACATGGGTATGTAGGTGGATACCATGGTGGGAGACTTGTCAATCTCTTGCGACTGCTTCAGTTTTCCTTGGTGAGGTTGTTACTCAACTAGGATAATGCACAAGTGAAAAGACAAGGAAAATATGGAGCTAACGCTCTGTAGCAATAAAACCCTTCCCCATAGGTTTTCTTCACTTAGTTCTCTACCTACCTTGAAGTCATTTCTAATGATTCCAAGTGGATTTTGAGCAGCAAAGGGGATTCATCTGTCAGGATATCTAAATACTATTTGTACATTCAGCTGTTACTGCAGAAAAAGAACACAGAGCCTCTTACAAAAGAAAAAAAATAGAAACTCTAGATTCCTTGCCTTTATAAGATAGAGCATGCATCAGCACAACTTCTCAGGAGTGTAGATACCCCATTAAGATGCTAATTAAGTGCTTGTCAGGGAGAATTATTTGCCCTTCCTCTCTCATATCTGGTTTTCTGTGCATTTGAAAGCTAGTCTTTGGTTGCAGAATTTCAATTCACAACAGAGATATTCTTGGGAAAACACAAAAATCTCTGGCAGCTGCAAACAGTGCTTAGGTTTTCATTTGGTAGAAATCCCTTCCTAAAGAACTATCAAAATTTGACTGGAGTGAATTCAGTGATTAATTTCAAAACATGTAACCCTATAGCATAAATGTTGGTGTGAAGACCTCAGACCTCTTTAATTATCAGAAAGAGAAATAATGTATAAATTCTGAGGTTTATTATTTTACTTTAGAGAGAGAGAAAGAGCATGAGTGGGGGAGAGAGGCAGAGGGTGGGAAGGAGAGAGAGGTAGAGAGAGAGAGAGAGCAAGAGAGAGAAAGAATGTTAAGCAGCTTCCACACTCAGCACAGAGCCTGTTGCTGGGCTCTATCCCATGACCTTGGGATCATGACCTGAGCACAAATCAAGAGTTGGACACTCAACTGACTGAGTCACCCAGGTGTCTCTTATAAATTCTGAGTTTTGTTTATTTTTATGGGTGATAGCAAAAGGCTAGTTGTTATCTCAATTTTTACTAAATTTTAGGAATTAAGATGAGTAGCTCAGAATGGGGGGACAGGAGTGTAGTAAATTTTATATATGGGAAACTTTTGATTTGAACTTTTTATAAACAACTAATATATCAATGTTAATAGATAGAATAAGTGGTCAGTTATATGGTTATTCCTAAACTAATTTACTAAGTGGTGCTTTTTATTTATATGTTTATAGATAATATACCCATATATTAATGTTTTTTACTAGTTTGTTTCCCTTAACACACATCCTATTATGGTTTGGAAGCACAATCTAAAGAAAGGATTCTGAGATAACAGAAGCTAGCTTGGGATAGGTATACATTAAAAAATAAATTAGACAGAACCTGTGTGGTTTATCGAGAGACAACTAAACTTCAGAAAAAGTACTTCATTTCATCTCTCCATCTGCAAAGTGCTCTATAATAAGGAATTAATTCTAATTTTTTATATAATATTAACAGACAATGCTCTTAGGATTATACATAAAGTGTACTATTTTATTTTTAACTTTAAGTTTTACTATGACTAGGCTTTTTCCCCAAATGGAAGTACATAGTAGTCTCAAGTGATTGCAATAATGATGATCCTTTTTGAAGTAAAGAGCTTGGATAATTATACATTTTGACTATCCAGTTTAAAGAAAAATATATTCTAAATCAGTAAAATCTTAATAGTAAAAATCACATGAACTAATAAGGTTTTGCCATTATTTCTATTTTAATTTCAGATTTTCAGTAATATATCTTGCAATTTGAAAACCTAAGACATGATGGGTAGATATGTCATGATGTGATTGGTAGGTATGTATAGCAGAAGTATCCTATATGTTAAAGCCGTTTAAATACTGCCTAGTATTTAAGTATTTAAGTACTGTCTAGTATTTCCCCATAAATTATTCTTTCAGGACAATAGTTGGGTACAGATGACCATTGTTATAGTTAGCAAGGAAAAACTTTTTACAATATTCATTGAATAAAATTTTATCCTGTTCGATTATACTCAGTTGCAGAAAGTTTACTGAGAAGTTTAACTCTTTCTGGGGCACCTGGGTGGCTCAGTCGATTGAGTGTCTGACTGTTGCTCAGGTCATGATCTCACAGTTTGTGAGCTTGAGCCCCACTCTGGGCTTTGCACCGACAGCATGGAGTCTGCTTTGGGTTCTCTGTCTACCTCTCTCTCTGCCCCTGCTCTTCTTGCACATTCTCTTTCTCTATCAAAAACAAATAAATATTAAAAAACTTAATGATAAAAAAAGAAGTTTGACTCTTTCTGATAACAAATTTATATTCTATAGATTTGTGAGTATTGATCTGGGGGAAAATGGTATCTATTCTACAAATTCTGTTCCTTCAAAAAATATGGGTGGCTATATTTTGCTAAGTTCACTATGGGAGAGGAAGATAATGAGAAACAAGAATGATACAGATGTGTAGACCCAAGTAGAAACATGAAAAGGAAAGAAAGAATCTGAAGACAAGTCCTTCACTACAGTTTAACCCAGAAGCCCACACTGATTCTTGTGTTGAGTTAATCAGTGATGCTTGTAAAAGTTACTCTCCATACTTAAAATAATTCATGTTGATTTTGTCACATACAACCAAAAATATCCTAACAAACAGTTGACGATAAATTGTGTTCAGTGCTGTGGATAAAGTCAAAGATTATTCCCACTTACTAACTTGAGTAGATTGAAAGGCCATTCATTTATATATCTGTTGGGGGAAAAAAAAGACAAAAAGTCTTGCTAGGCTGAAGAATCTTATAAACAGTTCCTATGGAACATGATACATATGTATACACACACACACACACACACACACACACACACAATCTTCATTATTCATGGATTTCATATTTGTAATTTAGCCTACTCATTAAAATTTGTTACTAACCTCAAAATCAATGCTCATGGCATTTCCTTACATATTCAGGGACATGCACAGAGCAGCCAAAAATTTGAGATGTCCAAAAAGTATGTTCCCAGCCAAGTCAAACAAGAATGTTCTTTCCATTTCAGCTCTTAACTGTCCTTCTCACAGTCAATATAGTGCCATGTTTTCTGCATTTGTGTGTCTTTTGTTGGTAATTCTGTTGTTGCAAATGTCCTGAGTGCAGTGGTAAAGTGCTATGCAGCATTTTTACATGCAAGAAGACTATAATGTGCCTTATAGAGAATATATGTGTTAGATAAGCTTCACTGAGTATGAGTTGAAAGTGCTATCAGTAACCAGGTCAAAGTTAATCAATCAAAAATGTATATTTAAAGGAAATATCTTTAAACAGAAACACACATCAAACAAGTTTATGTATAGATTAGCTGACAAGTGTTGTGACCACAGGTTTACAGGAACCTAACCCTATGCTTGTCCCAGGAGCAATGGTTTGCTAATTCAGTGTGGCAACATCTGACGCATAACTACTGTGAATAATGAGAATTAACTGTCTATGTCCATTTCACGGAATAGTGAACAAATGGTTGAGTGAAAACAATGTAGATTGCGAATTAAATAAAAAAAATCATGAAAATTATAATTGTTTTAATCATATTTTCAAATTTTCTAAATCAGAGTTTTACTTTGAAGACAGACCAGTTTTGAATTAACAAGTCCTACTTTAATGCCAGAGTTCATGTTATTTTCCTTGAAGTTCAAAACATTGATCAATTCAATAACAGGAAAGATGTTTTAGAGTATTAATAACAAGAGTGTTGGACCTAAATTCAAATTTTGGGTTTGTTTTTGTTTTATCCAAGATATTTTAAAAAAAACCAGATTATCTGTTTTTAAGCACACTTAAGCATTTTAAAGATGAAAAGTATACATATGATCTTACTTAAAAGGTGTGATTTTGAGGGGCACCTGGGTGGCTCAGTCAGTTAAGCATTGACTTCAGCTCACTTCATGACCTCATGGTTCCTGTCTTTGAGCCCCTCATAAGGCTCTGCATTGACAGCTCAGAGCCTGGAGCTTGCTTCAGATTCTGTGTCTCCCTCTCTCTCTCTCTCTCTGCCCCTCCCTTGTTTGTGCTCTCTTTCTCTCAAAAATAAATAAACACTTTTTTAAAATGGTGTGATTTTGAGCTGGATAAGTAGAGAAATAAGAAAGAAATTTTCACTATTATCTTTTATTATGGCCAAATTAAAATATCTCAGTCACTGTATCGGTTGTCCTTGTAGCATATTCTTCCTTCTCTTTTCCTCAGTTGATGTCCTTCTCAGCGCTGAGGACTGGTCCTCTATTGGCTTATAGTTCCTCATTTCTCTCTATTCCTATCACCTTCATTTCTGTTCTAGTGGAGCTCTCCATTGGCAGAAGCACATCCTCTATCACAAGAGCTGAAACTTCAAACTCATATATCACATTTTCCAGCCCCAAATTTTCTTTGTCCCTTTACTTCTTCATATTTCTCTTGTCTTATATTTCATCCTTCCCTACATTATCTAAAACACTTTTGTCCATCACATCAATCTCTTAACAATGCCCTCAGTTAGTTTGCCCCTAGTTCATCACCACAGCTGCAATGAATACTCTAATAGTTTACTTAAGTTCTCAAGAGGCCATTTTCTCTAGTTTCTTATCTGACATATCCTACTGTTCTATTTGTCTCAGTATGGTTCTCTTCCTCTACAAATCCCTTAAGAGCTGCTGTTACCTAAGATTCAAGGCTTGGATGCCTTAGCTTCTCACCCTTAGGTTGCCATATGTCACCATACTTTTTGCATGGGTTCAAATACTACCTTTCTCCTGATTATTCCCAAACAATGTATTTACCCAGATTGCTTTCCTGAGCTGCCTATGCATGCAGAGTCACCACATATTGTTATGCTTGGGTATTTCATGGGTGCTTAAAATGCAACTCGTACAAGTTTTAATTCATCATCCATTTTTCAAAGTCTATCTCCCTAGGCTGTTACCTTCATGAGTCCTTTTCAGCTTTTTATCTCCCCTTTTAGGGGAAATAGAAAGGCTAGAAGGAGTTGAAGTTGGGTTTCCAGCACTTCTCCCAAATCCAATAGTATTCTGATAAAGTCTTTCCCCTTGCTTGCATGCCTTTATTGTGGGAAAGTCTCTGATCTTCTTTCCAAATGGTTACTTTACACCTCATATGGCTAAACACATTTTTTTTTCTTCTTCTGGTCTTTACCATGAGAACCTGGTAGGGCTCCTGGAGGTTAAACTCATGAAAGTGTGAGAGAGTTCTCCCTTAGACTGTAAGACGGTGTTGCCAGGAGTTTTTAACTCTCAAGCTGGCCCACACTTAGCCCTTGGCAATGCACTGAGCTATCATTTAAATATTCCTACCCATTACTAGCTCCAGGAGCTTCTACTTAGGTAAGCTGATCTGTATTCCCTGAGTTTGCCTGTTTTTACAGTGTTTAGGGGAGTGGTTTGTCTGGTGACTTCAATTCTCTGATAGATCTAAATTGCTAATTTATAGTGTTTTCAGCCTTTTTTAAATTGTGAGGAATATATTGATGATGTGCAAACAGTTTACATGTCAAAGGGGAGAACCTCAGTTCCTTTGTCAAATTTCATTTTTTGTACAGTTACTCTGAAATATCTGTGATCCATTCATTACAACTTATAAACTTTTCCCCCCAAATTATACTTTCATGTTATCTATGTAATTGCAATTTACATAGCTCATATGTCTTAACAAGAAAGCTATCTTTTAACATGCCATTACTAGCTTTTATCAAACCAAAACCTTATTCATAAATAACTATCCTTTTTATAAAATCTGTTAACTATAAACATATGATACACAATTCATTGAAAACAGCTTAATTGTGCTGTAACTTTCTAGAGAAAACTACACTAAGAACTCTGCTTTTCACACCTGAATCCGAGGACAGAACTTCAATACCCCAATTTACTCAGAGGAAATAACTAACTTGAGGTTAACATCCTAGAGACAAAAGTAATACTTAGGAGCTGAATTACTGAGCTTAGTCACCAAAAAAGACCCCATATCCTTCTAGAGATGGAATCTGTAGATAAGATCTTCTGGTCAGAAAAATATTAAAGGAATCCCAGACAAATTATGACTACTCAGAATCCACCCTAAGTGTCTGAAACTCTTTTGGGATGGAGAAAAAGAATGTTTATTTGGCAATATGCCTGGGACACCTGCTGCTGCAAAAACCCTCTTGGAGGGGGAGAGCAAGAGCCACCTCGCAGGAAACCTGGAGGCTTCAGCCTCTCCTGTGGTCCACAGTAGAGAACTAGGATGGATACATTTTGTTTCACCCCGAAGAGTCTATTTCCTTCCAAATCACTTTGAGATGTTTTAGGAAATGGTTGAAGACCTGGTGTGATGCAGGATAAATAATTGCATAAAATGGTAAGTTAGAAACTCATTTTTAAAGGTTGTTGTGAGTTGTTTATGGAACTACTAAATACCAAAAATGACTTTTTATTCCATTAAGAGGCAGGAATGGTTGATATTATTTCACAGATTTCAAGCCTGAGTTGTGGTATTTGTCTTCAAATAATGAGAAGAAAATATATACACATGGATAAACCAAGCTTATCTCTCAGATTGTTGTGAAAAGCATAGACAAGAGAAAGGAACAAAAAAAAGTCTACGTTGCTGTCTCCCATGAGTAAGTTAAAAATGCACACAGGACAAATGCAAGCAAGAAGATGTTTGTACCTTGCTCTCTGCCAGCTGTCCCTGTGGTTTCTAGCTTGTGTGAAAAATGGCTTGTCTCTATATTCATAAGACCTTCTAAGACCTTTACTGTATTAGGAACCAGGTTTCGGCAGAAATTTTAAACCCAATCACGTGAATCATCTTCTGCATAACTTTCCTTTCATCTGAGAGAATTCTGGGCCCAAGATGAACAGTTTCTTTAAAACAACATTAAGTTTTTGTTGGGAATTTTTATTATTTGAATTGTTAAAGAATATTCTAATGTATTTAATTGCTATTAATTAATTAATTTATTTTTTACTGATGCTGTCTGCTTCATTTCAAGGTTTTATATTTTAATGTTGCTCATTCAGTTTCTTATTTTTGGTTGTTAAAAACCATTATTTTATTTATTTATTTATTTTTATAATTTTTTTTTAAACTTTATAGTTTATTGTCAGGTTGGTTTCCATATAACACCCAGTGCTCTTCCCCACAAGTGACCTCCACCAAGACCATCACCCCCCTTTACCTTCCCCCCTTTACCTTCCCCCCCTCAGTTTGTTTTCAGTATTCAAAAGTCTCTCGTGTTTTGTCTCCCTTCCTCTCCCTAACTCTTTTTCCTCCTTCCCCTCCCCATGGTCCTCTGTTGGGTTTCTCCTGTTAGACCTATGAGTGCAAACATATAGTATCTGTCCTACTCTGCCTGACTTATTTCGCTTAGCATGACACCCTCGAGGTCCATCCACTTTGCTACGAATGGCCAGATTTCATTCTTTCTCATTGCCATGTAGTATTCCATTGTATAGATGAACCACATCTTCCTAATCCATTCCTCAGTTGATGGACATTTAAGCTCTTTCCATGATTTGGCTATTGTTGAAAGTGCCGCTATGAACATTGGGGTACAAGTGCCCCTATGCATTAGCACTTCTGTATCCCTTGGGTAAATCCCCAGCAGTGCTATTGCTG
>CM053567.1:101411815-101461367 GCA_028646485.1 Cryptoprocta ferox
TCCCTTGGAGATGGTTCTAGGTGCGTTTTCCGTCTCTCTTTCTCTTCCCCTGGTCTCTCCGGGGCACAGCGCGCTCTCCCTGTGTTGGGCTCGGGGGCTCCTTCCCCTGCACCACCGGGACCGCCCGTCCCCTAATTTCCCAGATCACAGTCACTCACTCAGGCATCTTTGAGGTTGTCTTCTTTCTGGCGTCTGTTTCCTCTTTCCTCCACTTGCAAATCCAAGTTTTATCCCTTCAGTCCTCAGTTCAATCCATACGGGCGTGCGCGGATTACAGAGCTCCCTGCTCTTCCGCCATCTTGTCCTCTTCTATTCAAAAACCATTATTTTAAATAAAATGGATTTTTCAATGTCTTCAATGTGGTTCAAATATATTTATATTATATATTTAAACAAAGGCTGAGTTACCAAGTTACTTAAGTATGGGGGGGAAAGGAAAGGACATTTGATTACCAACTATATATCAATTGCTAGGCAAATTTCTTAATATAATTTATCTCACTTAATATTAGATAGCCCAGTGTAAGGAGTACTTCTAGAAATTCAGAAGTAGGAGCGGTGTTAGAGCATGTAATATAAATATGCTATGTCTTCATCCTATACTCGGTTACGTCTTACATAGCCAAAATAGTGCAAGTATACTCACATACTTGAAGATACGTATTTCTCACAGTCATTATTATTAAATAGTCCTAATATTTTCCTTACAGCTCTTGTTCACCTACTGGTTTAGGGTAATCCCAAGAATAACTTCAATGGAATCAAAATGAAATTATCTGGCATCTAACACAGTACATTCCTCAGACACCCACATTAGAGAGCATTCATAACATTGCCTAAGCAAATGGCTGAGATTTATAAAACAGTGTATATTACTATAAAATTGTATACTTCACAAAATCTACTTTCTAGCATACACTGATTTTTATCATACTCTGGGCAGATTTAATTTTAAAGAAATTATTTTGTTAAACTCGAAGTTAAAAAAAAGTAATTATTTTAATATATTTTCTTGGTGTAAATGAAAAGGGCATTGCACCCTACACTAAATTCCAGTCAAGAAAAAAAATTTGCAGTTTGACAGATATTCCATTATTTTTATGGAACTATGTGCGTCACATTAGAAGAAATTCTTTTCAATTAAAATTATTCAGAAACAGGAACCATTTTAAAGCTACAGCTTTCATATTTATATTTTTCTTAATCCTCTCCTGATTCTGATTATAAAATTTAAATAGAATTTTTCAAACTGAAATTTTACTTAATCCAATGAAAAAAATGAATAAAATCAGGGTTAGGTCTAACCGTTACACATTTGCAGTCTGTATATCCTTACTTGGAAGTTCTGTATATTTTTCTGGTATACCCCTGCCCACTTCCTCCCTAAGCCAGGCCATTGAGAAGGGAAGGTTCAAGGTCTTACTCAGTGTACTTGATAAAGGGTGGTTGAGGAGCTGCTTTACCTGCAGTGGGCAAGCTCCTACTACCCCTTGTTCTCCAGCCTTTATCTGAACAGGAATAAGCTCACATTTGTATTATTGATTCCTTTGCCTCCTGAGATATTCAGCTTTATATTAAAAACATCTATTTGGTTGGGGGAAATCTTATTGATGTTCCCTTAACAATAGGAGTTATGAAATTTGCAACTTATGTTCCAGATATTTTTCTTATGATCTCCAGACACAAATGATGTCTTATCCTAAAAACCTCTGATTTTTCTTCATCCTTGGATAACTATGCACAAACATTACATTGTTTACATACTTGTGGAGCCTGTCAAGTTACACAGATACTCAGTGCACTGTCTTTTAACACACATCATGAACTATATGTTTGTGCTTCCCCCCAAAATTCACATGCTGAAGCCCTAACTTTCAATGTGATGGTTGTCAGTATAGGGGCCTTTGAGAGGTAATTAGTCCTAGAGGAGGTCATGGGGGTGGGGTTCCCATGATGGGATTAGGAGAGGAAGAAATCAGAGCTTGCTCTCCTGTTCTTGCTCTCTGCCACGTGAGGACACATTAAGAAGGTGACAGTCAGCAAGCCTAAAAGAAGTCCTGTGCCATAAAGCAGATCTGCCAGTGCCTTAAACGTGGTCTTCTCAACCTCCACAACTATGAAAAATAACTATGTGTTGTTTAAGCCACCCTATCTAGTATGGTATTTTATTAAAGCAGCCAGAGAAGACTAAAACAATGTATAATTGTGGTCTGACCAAGTTTTTATTCAAAAATAAAAATGCTCAAAGAAAAGTTTAAGATCATACCCATTTTAAAAAATTATGTTTATTCGACCTATTTTTATTGAAACTACATTTATGTTCATCTTTGCAATTCAATGTTAATGACTGCTAAGACTCACTCACACCTCCATTTAAAATTCTCACTGAATTTCAACCTTCCAACGTGATCTCCTGCATTTATTCCAATGGATACCAGGTCTCTATCACAACATTCATGTATCTTTATATATATGCATATATATATAACAATTTTTAAGTTTATTTATTTATTTTGAAAGAGAGACAGAGAGAGAAAGCACACATGTGCACATGGGGGAGGAGCAGAGAGAGAGGGAGAGACACAATCCCAAGCAGGCTCTGAGCCATCAGCATAGAGACCAATGCGGGGTTCGAACCCATGAACCATGAGATCATGACCTGAGCCTAAGTTAGATGCTTAACTGACAAAGCCACCCAGGTGCCCAAAGATGACCAACTTCAAATGTGTCATGTTCATAGGCTGATTTCTATTCACACAAGTAGAATTTAAAAAAAAACGTTTTAGAGGATTTTAACATATTGCTAAACAATTATTAAAATTTTTTAAATTGTACATCTCTCGTAAACTCTAAGCAAAGAAACTCTCCTTTGATGGAATATAAATGTTTGTATTAAACTGAAAAAGGCTAATGATTCTTTGATCATTTTATCCTCATCAAATATCTGAATGTCCTCAGCACCTTCATTCTTTAAATATTTCACTCTTTTGGATATAAGGTATTGCTCAGAGATTGAGAAGATGGAAAATAAGAATTAAATTATGATAGCAATAATAAAATCTTAAAAATTGGACAAACACAGATTGTACTGCAGACATATAAAACTATATTTAAATAAATGTGTATCCCCCTGTTTTAGGCAAGTGGATGACCTCTGTTCTTGATTAGAAATTGGCTTGTCATCATAAGTCTAGAAGAAAGTAAATAATGTAATTTAAATGTATAGAACAATTAATCTATGATTTAAAAATTTTAGAACATGAAACCCCAAAGGGAACCTTGTTAATAAAAATATTTATAATTTAAAAAGACCTCCTGCATATTCTACATATATTTCCCTTGTTTAATACAATCAAATTAGGTAATTATATTTGAGTATCCCTTTTCACTTAGAAAAAACTGCAGAGTGAGAGTAATTAATTTGTCCAAGGACACACTGAGGTTGTAAGGAGGCAAGCAGACACAGAAACAATTATTCTGAGTCCATGTACTTTCCTTTCCCCAAGTTATCTCACCCTCTAAATTAAATGCTACAGACAAAATCATTCAACTACATACAAATACTTTTTAATACATCTAAGTGTTAAAAAGAACACAAATTCACTCTGTATAGATTAAATAAATTTTTGCCACTATTCAAACACTTATGCATTTCTTAGCTATTTTGCCACTGTTTCACAGACTTTTTAAGATTAATCAAGGGTTTTGTTTCCTGATAAATAGGCAAAGATGGAAAGAAGAAAGAAACAAAAAACCTGTTTGGGAGTTTAAGTAATGCCTAAAGAAAGTAACCATGAAAACCAACCCCTGTGCCTTCCCACCTCACCTTCTTCATTAAAAAGTTCAGGTTTAAGTAATTCCAACTCAGAATTCAATTAAATATCGATTGCCACTGAACCTTGCCAGAAAGAGTATAGATCAACCAATTTCCAAGAAAGGCTAACTGTGTCAGAAGGTAAAGGGCCTGGTGCTTGGACAAGACCTTTGAGAGAAGAGAGAGCTATATATAGCTCAGGCAGAAGGCAAAAGAAGTCAATTTGCTGACTTTCCATTGCAGCTGGTGTTTTCAAAATTGGAACATGTGAGGAATCCTGGTAGCAGGTAAGTTTGAATCTATAAATTAGGGAATCTTATTCATTTTACAACAGAATGGTTTTAAATGGTTGGTCTTGTTTTTAGCAAATCAATTTATAAAAGTTACATTTAACCATATAGATATATTTTGAGCAATAGTGGAAAGAGGATGAACTGGGAGTAAAGGTCTTTTAAAACTGCTTAATCTGGCTCTGTAATCCTCTAGTTTGATTGTTTCACAGTCTCCATTTTCTCATCTGAAAAATTAAGTCACTTGTATCACCAAAATGACACAAGTTTATGCATCTTCTAAAGAAAATATATTAGGCCACTACAGTGGAGCGGCCCATATCACAAATCTAAACCTAACTTAGCCTGCATTGACAGGAAACTTCAAGAAAACCTAACATACACCAATCACAATTCTCTAGCTCAGCTTTCGCTAGTTTACCTTACCCTAGAAAATAGGACCTGTAGCCTTATTAAAAAAACAAACAATCCCTGAACTCCTAGCCGAACACACCCTGTTTCTGCATGCCTCTATAAAACTCCCTTACCCAAATCCCCTCTCGAAGAGAGCACCACTTCTTGTGAAGCATTGCGCTAATACATGGATTGTTTTCTCTTGAATAAAGGATATCAGCTCTTCACTAATTGTTTTAGTTTTGTCATTTGAGAAAAGCAAGGTTCATAGATGTGAAAATCAGGATCTTCAGTCCTGTATTTATTTGGATTGTTTTTCCTTATCTAGTATCTTAGTAGGTCTAGTATAAGCATTTTTATGTTGGAATAAATTAAGTATTTAAAATCTGATCTTATTCCTGGAAACTGAGCCCTATCAACTGGCTCAAGTTTAATAACTTATCACATTTTTAATCTTATGGAATTAGTTTAAAACAGTATCTTTGAAGACTTCTAACTGACAAGGAAACTGTCTTAAAGAGGATTTGTATCCTGTGTTCTTGGGTACCACAAAGCTGATCCCTGAGCAATAATACAGCATTGTAAACACCCCCAAAGCTACATGAAAGCTACAGTGTATCATGTCTTTTCAAAAAACATTCCTAAGAATGTTTTTGAACTATTCCTAAGAAGAATAGTGTAAATTGTATGCAGCTTTCTCAGACCTTAAGAATAATTATAGGAAAATGTTTTTTAATACTTTTAAAATGCCTCTAGTTAGATATCACGGTAATTTGTTTTCAAATAAAATTGTAAATCCATGGAATCGACTTTATACTTGCAATTTTATAAAATGAACTGAACTTAGTATTGAAAAACACTAAACAGTTAAGTAGCCTTAAGTATACAGTAGTATAGTTACAGGCATAGGCATTACAATATATAAGGATTATTCACAAGGAAAGAAAGCAAAATAAAAGTACAATAAAATAAAGGCAATGATGTATGGTTAGTGATGAAGCAGTGGAGATAAAGGAGTAAAAATAGTAGAAAAAATAACTATAAAGAAAAATGCCATAATACCCAAAATATGAGGAAATTAATGTAATAATCACAGCATAACTTTTTCTTCTTAAGAGTATGGTCAAGTAAAGGTCATATTATCTTAGAACTTGATAACATGATGGAGAAAGGAAATGAAACTTGTGACTGGTTCTTCATCATGGAGTGGGATTTGTATAAATTTTCAAGGGGTTGACTTTACTCTTTGCATAGCAATTATCAGAGATAGAATTCTAAGATGCCCCCTGTATTTTCCCTGTTCCAGTGTATATGCCCGATATAATCCTCCCTCTGAGTGTGGGTGGGAACTGGAAAAATGATGAGATATCATTCCTATGATTAGGTTACATTAACAGATTCTGGAGGGGAGTGAATGCTTTTGCAAAAAAGAATTACATGGGCTAAAAACCCATTTTAATGGCAATAGTTGAGGTCAGCCAGAAAGCAGCACAAGTGAATGGGGCAATTAAAACTTTTATACAAGGTTTCTAGTCTGTATGGTGAAAAAAGGATAGAATTCAGAACAGCCACCACTTGAAAATAGAGATGGGAATCCTGGATAGAGGAGAGCTAAATAAAGCAAGTTCCAAATTCTGTTGATAACTCTTACAAATTTCTGGATAACCTCATAAATGAATGCACAAATGGAAAAGACCTCAATTATACATAAAAAAGCTAAGTTGAGATGTGATTTGTGGTCCAAGACATAGAGTTTGTAGTATAAATCCAACCATAAATGCATACGCTTCTAATAATAGAGCTTCAATTTACATAAAATAAAAATTGTCAGAGTTAAAGGAACAAAAAAGACAATTCCACAACCAGAGGGATTTTAACACTTCTCTCTGAGAAACCAAAAGAACTAAACAAAACTCCGTGAAACACAGATGATCAGAATAGTACTAACAAGCCTTTTGGCCTACACATTAGCTATTACTTCTGTACAAATTATTTAAAAAAAATCAATGGCTTAAAACAGTGAAATCTGTTATCCTACAGTTCTGTGGGGTCAAAAGTCCAAAATAGGTTTTACTAGGTTAAAACAAAAATTCAGGTCCTGGCAGGACCGAACTTTCTCTCGAGGCACAAACAGAGAATCCATTCTATTATCTTTTTTGGCTTCTAAAGGCTCCTTGCATTCCTTAACTCATGACCACTTCAAAGCCAGAAGATTAGTGTATTTACACTCTTCTCTGCTTTGGTCATTAGAGTACATTCTTACCTGACCTTGCTACCTCCCTCTTTTTAGGACCTTTGTGATTCCACGGGGTCCTGACAGATAATCCAGGATAATTTCCCTATCTAAAAACCATTAATTTAATCAAATCTGGAGTTTCCCTTTGCCACAAATGGTAACAGAGTTATAGGTTCTGAGGATTAGGATGTTTACATCTTTGGAAACCATTATTCTATTTACCACAATCTAGTTGATGACTATAGAATGCTCTACCCAACAACTACAGAGTACGATTTTAAATAAATTCATCAAGATGGTCCCTATTCTGAGCCATATAAAAACCCCATTCTTACTTCAATAAATAAGAATTGAAACCATACAGAGTATGTTTACTGACAACAATGGACTTAAATTAGGATAGCAGTCTCTCTCTCTCTCTCTCTGACCCTCCCCTGCTCATTCTCTCTCTCTCTCTCTCTCTCTCAAAAATAAATAAAAAACATAAAAAAATTAAATTAGGATAGCAGATATGTAGGAACAGCTCGCCATCCTTGGAAATTATGCAACATACTTCTAAAGAATCCATGAGGCATAACAATTACAATGGAAATCAGAAAATATTTCAAATAGACTGATAATAACCATACAATATATTGAAATTTGTGGAATATGGCTAAAGCAGTGTTTAGAGAAAAAAATGAACACTTTATTTTTTTTTTAATTTTTTAATGTTTATTTTTGAGAGAGAGAGAGACAGAGCATGAGTGGGGGAGGAGCAGAGAGAGAGGGAGACACAGAATCCAAAGCAGGCTCCAGGTTCTGAGCTGTAAGCACAGAGCCCTATGCGGGGCTCAAACTCATGAACTGCGAGATCATGACCACAGCCAAATTCGGTGCTCAACTGACTGAGCCACCCAGGTGCCCCAAAAATAACACTTTAAATGCTTATGTTAAAAGAAAAAAAAAGGTCTAAATCCGTTATCTCAAAAAGACAAAGAAAAATAAATCTGAACTCAGTAGGAGAGAAATAATGAAATTTTTATTGTACAACAAGAACTCAAAGCAAAGAGAGAAAACAGAGTTCAGGGAAGAAATGTTTTGGTTACAGAAGGAGATGAAATGCATGCTGTTGGGGCTTAGGAAAAAAGTAGAATATAATAAAATAAGTGAAGACCAATATTAAAAACAACACAAAGGGGAGGAGACAACACTAAACACAATAAGAGTCCATTAGAATGAAAAAAATGTGAGAAAACACAAACTTGCAAAAAGTTAAAAGTTATAGAGGAAACAAAGTCAATGTGGAAGACAAATTTAATATTTATAATCAATATCCCCCCAAATAATGAAACAAAAGTAACTCTAAATGAAAAAGTATTTACATAATTACTGATATTTTATATCATTCTGTTCTTGAATTAAGAGAGCAAACATTTTCTTAAAATATTTATCTAAGCCTATTTTTTTATCTAACTTCAAATGAGAGTTCAGATAGAAGAAATACCTACACACACATTTATGTGTATGTCTTAAATGTATATATGTGTACACATGAGAAAACATTGTGTGCTTTCACAAACCTTCTGTTTTCTTTCCCAAAACGACTGTGAGAGAAGAAAATTAAAAGGAGACAGGGAAAAGGAAATACTCAGATTTTGATACTTTTTACAGATTCTATATAACAAAATGGAAGATTAAGTGTAAAAATTTACAATGGTTATACACCATAACAGAAATGCAACACACATAACAAAGTAAAGTGGTCTATGTAATAAAATACATAAAAAAAGCTATGAAACAAGCATAAATAAAATAGAAATAAGAATAAACATATTTTTTATATCAGTATACAAAATACTCTAAACCCACTACTTGTCTTAGGCTTCTTTAAAGTAGAGACAGATAGATCTAAGTAATTTATTAGAAGATAGTTCCTCAGAGAAGAGGAATGATGGAGGCAGGCAGGAGAGTGGTATGGATTAAAAACTAAACAAGTATGTGGTTGCCACAACCACAATACTTCAGCAATTATTTCAGCTTGGTTCCATAGGGAAATTCCCCAGGAAAAGCCCCCAGGAAAATTCTCAAGCAAAAATTACACTTAAGTTATTTCCATATTGAGGCAAAGGAGCCAACATTTCATACCCTGTGTCAATCATTGTCAGAGGTCTGCCTCCTCATGGAGAGGTGGGGATAGGAAGCTTGATTAGTGATGACTTTAGTTGAGAACAGTTCTCCAGAGAAAGAGGCATCTGTGAAGTATTATTAGCCCACAGTCAAAACAATTGGAGGATGGGTGCACCTGCTAATAAAGGGTATCTCAGTGGGGTATCAACAGCATCCACCATAAGCTATGATTTGTACTACTTAGACTTCCTTAGTCCTTATGTTAAGTACATTCCATCTAGGCACAGTTTCTGCAGGAACCCGCTTGGTCATAATTTCTAGGGAAATTTAAAAGAACAGGTTAGTTAGCCAAACTATAGCACCAACAGCTGCATACAGTTTTGAGGCTATCACTGATAATGATCATCTCTTATCTCTACCACCTATGTTACATGGTAGCCATAGAACCTGGTAACATAAGAAATCTGTCTTTCCTTTAACAGATTGAATCACCTTATCTATGTGTGGTATGCTAAAGGAGCAAATTTTTTCTTTTATTGAAAATTTGTGAAGCACCACATCACAGCTACCTGTACAGGGATTGATGAAAATTTTACATTGTTAACAAGTGAAAACTCACAAAGCATATCATATAATGTCATTCAACATATCATGTATTGTAATATATTAATGATAAATCATTTATATTTGCCATGATTCCATACTTTATGGTCACACCTGTAAAATTTCCCTACCTTTTGACTGGCGGTTCTGCTAGTCTGGGTCATAAAGAGTAGCAGACTATAGCACCCTCAAATATGCCTCTTTGATATAAAGATTATTTTGAGCTGTTTTTTAAGAAACTGAAAATACATAAGAAACTCTGAAAGTAGAGTAGAAGTTACTCATTTGTAAGATAAATCTACATTTATAAAGGAAATTTACATTAAAAGGGGGCCTATTCTCAGAGAAGAACAATTATGAGATTACTTTTTCATAGACACTTGTCTACATGGCAGGACAACCTTTGTTTACCAAACGTTTCTTTTTCTCACTTTACCATGAATTGCCTTCTCCTCTCTGAAGCGCTAGAACCCCATACCTTTCCTTAGCTCAGAATGATATTTAAGCTTCAATTATCTGGCTGTTTTCTGAATCTTATCTTTGTGGGGTTTCTGCAGGTAAGTACGTATGTATTTTTTTCTTCCTGTTAATCTGTCTTTTATGATGGATGGTGAGGTATATGTCTCAGCCAAGAAACTAGAAGGGTGAGGGAAAATTATTGTCCTTCCCTACAATGACTTGACTGGTGGGTTGAGCTGAGTCTCTTCCCTAAAGGCTATGAGTTTCTGATTACCACACCCTTAGCAGGATGTATTCACTCTACTTGCCCATTTACAGTTACAACTGAACATGAGACTATTAAGAGACACGCAAGTAGATAATATGAATTCCAAATATATTTCTCTCTGGCTCTGCCTTCCTTTACAAGAAAGGAAAATCCAAAGCTGGAATATAAGACAATTCCAGCCAGTATGAATTGATGATCCTTCTAGAATTGAAGGATATGATATAATCAACTTCCCACTTAGTGTCTGGTAGATTTCCTAGAGGAATTGTGGTATGCTGGGGGCTTGGCATTGATATATTTGGCTGGCAGGTCAAACATTCATCAGCAGGATTAGCTAGATCAGCTTCAGTGGTAGGAAGAGGTAAGGGTGAGAGAGATCCCATTTTGTTGGCATAGCCTCTATTTCGGCTACTGTGTTTACTTCATTTATGAGGGCTGGGATGGCTGATGTCAGAGGAGAACTGGCATTCACGTCAAGTCATCCTATCTATTTGGTTATTTAGTACCTCTTTGGATGTCTGTTGACTGGCATCCACATTTGATTTAAAATTCTCATTTCCCATAGGTGTGTACACATGCCTCTTCCTCAAATATTTGTACACTTGATTTTCCACTCTTGCTCATCCCAGGACTCTGACGTACAAGTTAAGACATTTCCACCAGTCGTGAATCTATGTAAATTCTTACCTTGCATTACCTCTCTCTGCATACAAATGAGAAAGCTAGAAGCACTGCCCAAATCTCTATCCCCAGGGAGGATTTTACTTGGAGTATATTTCATGTATACTCCAAAAAGTCCCTGTAGTAGCAGTGACATCATGGTGCAATTTTCTACTTGATCTTACATGACAGATCAATCAATTTGTGCACCAAGCTTGAGCCTTTCTTCTCCTCAATCAACTAGTCATAAGGCCCCCATGAGCCCATAGATGAATTGTGCCAATGGAGAGGTATTGATCTAATGATGCACTAGAGCTAAGTGTCATGAGGGACTTGGCTACATCTTCATTCAGCTAACCTGTGCCCTTGGACATTCTTGAACCTCATCATAGATATAGTACTTCCATGACATGATGTCGAGCTTGCCTGATTTGGGGGATCTGATAGTACTTGCTCATGATATTCTGGCCACATAGTCATTTGATGTCCAAAGGTCAGACGCTTTGTTTCTACTAGGATCTAACATAATGCTAAAAACACTACTCTGTTGCAGATGGCATTTTCTTGCCCCAAACTCAAATTTTCAATATTAGAGTTCAAAATGGCAACTTTACCATAGATACCTTTTGTATCATGGAATCTTCTGGGTCACATGGTCAAAGAGGCATGTTGCCTGAACCACAGCTTGAACATGCTAAGAATCTTTTCTTGCTTTGGGACACATTCAAAGTTAGCTTTATCAGAGTTCCCAGTTTTAGAATATGCTCCTTCCAAAATCCAAGGAGGCCTACATTGTATATTTTTCTCTTAATACTAGAAGTTATAAGTTTTAGTAACTTGTCCCTTATTTTGGAGGGATCTCTAAACATGACAGATACTGGTTTCCTAAACCCTTTATCAATGTAGGCCTAGTCTAACTTTGGAATTTTTTGTTCTATTGTTCTATTTTTCCTCCTTTCTCCACATTGAACTTCAGCTGGTTAGTTATATCTGATCCTTCCAGTTTCAGCACAATCACCTTTGCTTTAAGCAGCTGACATCTGACTAACCTTTCTAGATCTTTCATAGGATCTCAAAATACCTTGTACTTTCCTTTACAACACTCATAACTTTCAAACTTACATTTCTTTTTGTGGCTAATATTTTTCTGACCCATCATATCATGTGGCTCTGTTTTCTTCCTATTGTTCAAAATACACTCTAGATAATGATTGTACAGGAGGCTTCAAATAGAGTTTTTGGAGAGGGGAAATAAATAAGAATGATTCTTGCCATCTTTGTGTTTCCATAGTCACATATTCCAATGAATATCTTTTGTCCTAATAAAGGTCCTTGACTCCACTGGCTTACCATGTGCAAGTTTGCCTAAAGACAATACAATATTTAAACAATAAAAAAGTAATAAAAATATATATATATATACTTTTATATCCTGATATGTTATAAACTATAGTAAACTGAAAACAAATTAAAACCCCTAGCACAAAATGCTGACAGGTTATGTGACAGGTAACCTCTTCGTATCTGAAAGAATGGAAATTAGATCTCTTTTCAGCATTGTCCTGGATGTAGGGGCCTAAAAATGGAAGTAAATCTATTGGAGTTATATTGCCATCAAGTGGTCTTAAGAAGAAAAAACATTTTTAAATACAGATATCTAATGTAGAAAAGTATATGGTGTCTCTTGAACAGATGACATTAAATTTGGACATAGAACCTTAGTTTTTCTTAATAAAGATATCACTTCTCTGAAAATATAATTAACCCATTTTATCTAAAACTTGTGTCTCCATTCTATGACTTTTAGTATGAGAAAAATCCTTCAGTTTTTGTTCCCCAGAGAGGAGAAAAAAATAACAGTATATTTTAAAAACAAACATAAATTGTGATGCATGAGAATTAAATGACAAGTAAAGCAAAAAGATAGAAATTTTACTAAAGAAGAAAATTAATATTTATA
Organism: Cryptoprocta ferox; assembly: GCA_028646485.1. Taxonomy (NCBI): domain Eukaryota; kingdom Metazoa; phylum Chordata; class Mammalia; order Carnivora; family Eupleridae; genus Cryptoprocta; species Cryptoprocta ferox. The sequence continues at coordinate 101,424,608 of CM053567.1, forward strand.
TTAGAAGCAGTTATCCCATAAGCTAATGAAGCTTAAGCTTAGGGACTAGGCTCTCACATCCATCTCTTTAATTTTGTATGGGCATTTTTAAATTTTACTTTTAAAGATAGCTTCCTAGGGGCGCCTGTGTGGCTCAGTCGGTTAAGTGTCCAACTTCGGCTCAGGTCATGATCTCACAGTCTGTGGGTTCGAGCCCCCTGTCAGGCTCTGTGCTGACAGCTCAGAGCCTGGAGCCTGCTTCAGATTCTGTGTCTCCCTCTCTGTCTCCCTTCCCCTGTTCATGCTCTGTCTTTCTCTCTCTCTGAAAAATAAATAAACATTAAAAATAATTAAAGATAGCTTCCTAAATTTGATAAGATTTAGGCTCCATAAAACCTGGATCTGTCCTTTCCTTTTTCATTGGTATCCTATTTGTATGATAAAATCAACACATATGAGACTCTGCCCCAGATGCTAGGATCCAACATAAACACAGTCCTGCACTCCAAGAAATCCATTGTCACCAAGTCTTCCCAATGGTCACTAAATTCCCAATTTAGACAATATTAAAAATATATATCCATTACTCTAAAAACTAAACATTTAGATGAAAATAAAAAGATGTTTTTTTAGATTATAATGCATGAAGGATTAGTAAATATGAACCTTTATAAACTTTCTATAACTTCTATAAACTTTCTAAACTTTGTAGAAATGATAAGAAATGATGACCTGAATCACAAAGCCCACCCAGAATCAGAGAATGCCTAACTTACTTCACCAGGCTGGTAAAACAATATATAGAAATAAATTTATTACATTTCAATATTTAAAAAGCCTAGAAATTCAAAATCATATAATATGCTAAAAGACAAGTATTCTGCTCTCTTGAAATTATGCCTTATCTGACAAGCCTACTAAATGCTGGAATTATAATCTAAGTTTCCCTCATTCCACAGCTTTCTATAGGCACCTATTGTTTTAATTGCTGAGCACATTTAATAGTTGAGTACCCCATCCCATTTCCTATGAGAATTTTAGTGCTTGTCCAAACTTCTGAAGATATGTGGGTGCAGGCCATGTGGATTCTATTCACTAGTTAATATTTTACATCCTTGCTCTCAGGTCTCAATTCTCAATTGGACTTATCCTATTTGTTTTTTGTGAATTTTTTTGTGTGTAATGTTTATTTATTTTGACAGAGAGAGGGAGAGAGAGAGCGAGAGAGAAAGAGAGAGAGAGACAGAGAGAGAGAGAATGAGTGGGTGTGAGCGGCAGAGGTAGAGGGAGAGAGAGAGAGAAGTTCAAGTAGGCTCCACATTCAGTGAGGAGCCTGACACAGGGCTCCAACTCATGAATCATGAGGTTATGACCTGAGCTGAAATCATAACCGACGGAGCCACCCAGGTGCCTGCCATTTTGTGACTTGTGAACACCTTTTGTAACTTTTCTATAACACCTTATTCCCAAAGATGTTTGAATTTGATTTCTTCTTTATTTATCAAGATATCACCAATACAACTTTGTGTGAAATAGACTTTTGCTAATGGTTTGGGGCAAAAGGCAAGGGGATATAAAACAGTGCAGAACTACAAACATCTTAATAATATATGTCAGCTTTCTTAAAATCCCCTAGGTAGTCTCGGCACGATTAATTTCTCAATGGCTATCTTTTCCAATAAACCCAGTCTACTGCCACATTGGCGGTGTGTATTCTATCATGAACCTTTTCCAAATTCTTCTTTATCCAGAGTCCTTGCTATCTCTACTGTTCATAGCTACCAAAGTCCTCTTACTTATTCTGCAATAAAATTTACTTATTTTAGTTCAAATTCCTTCTTGTAGATTATATTCAAATACTCAGCCCCACCCTCATTAGGAAATCTCTTGAAATATCTCCAAAAAAAAACTCAGGATTTTGTGAAGCTAAGTTTGAAAATTAAAAATGCAAAGACTTCCTTCATTGGGGAACATATACCATATATTATTTTCATGCATTGCAACTCTGTCCTTTTAAGTAAACTTACATCTCACCATCTTTAACATTGTCTTCATTCCTAGTACACCAATGCACAGTTATTAAATCATATTGAAAACTTTAACTAAACATAATTTGAGTTAAACTGCAAATATGTGTTTGCTGTATATATCATATTCTCAAACACATATTTTTTTAATTTTTTTTAGAGAGACAAAGTGCAAGTGAGGGAGGGGCAGAGGAAGAGGGAGAGAGAATCTGAAGCAGGCCCCATGCCCAGCACAGAGCCTGACACAGGAGACATCTAAAAAACCATTTCCACGGTTGATGTCTAAGTGATTACTGCTTACGTTTTCTTCTAGGAATTTTATGGTTTCAGGTCTCACATTTAGGTCTTTAATCCATTTTGAGGTTTATGTGTGTGTGTGTGTGTGTGTGTGTGTGTGTGTGTGTGCATATGGTGTAGTAAAATGGTCCAGTTTTACTGCTTTGCATGTAGCTGTCCAGTTTTCCCAACACCATTTCTTGAAGAGACTATCTTTTCTCCATTGTATATTCTTGCCTCCTTTGTCATAGATTAATTGACCATAAAAGAGTGGGTTTACTACTAGGCTGTCTATTATTTCTCTTCCATTGATTATGTATCTATTTTTGTGTTAATGTCATACTGTTTTGATTAGTATAGCTTTGTAGTATATTTTGAAATCTGGGATTATGATATCTCCAGCTTTGTTCTTATTTTTCAAGATTGTTTTGGCTATTCAGGGTCTTTTGTGGTTTCAAACAAATTTTAGAATTATTTGTTCTAGTTCTATGAAAAATGCCATTGGTATTTTGATATCGTGGGATTGCACTAAATCTATAGATTACTTTGGCAGTATGAACATTTTAATAATATTGGTTCTTCCAACACATGTGGAATATCTTTTCATTTTTTTGTGTCATCTTCAATTTCTTTCATCAACATTTTATAGTTTTCAGGTATAGGTCTTTCACTTCCTTGGTTAGGTTTATATTTTAGGTTTAATTTTTTATTATTGTTTTTGTTTTGGTTACACTTCTTGATATTTATCCAAAGGAGTTGAAAACTATGTTCACATAAAAACATGCAAATGGATATTTGTAGCAGCTTTATTTATACTTGTTTATCTGTTGGTGAATGGATAAACAAACTGTGGTACATCCAGACAATGAACTATTATTCAACAGTACAAAGAAATTGTCTTAAAATGATATGAAGGAAACTTAAATGTGCATTACCAAGTGAAAGGAGCAGTCTAAGAAGTCTACATACTATATGATTCCAACTATATGACATTTTTAAAAAGGCAAAACTTTTGACAGTGAAAAGATCAGTTCTTAAGGGTTAGCGAGGAGGGAGAGATGAATAAGCTGAAGTGCAGGAGACTTTTAGGGCAATGAATCTGTTTTTGTATGACACTATGATGGTGCAAACATGTCATACATTTGTCTAAATTAATAGAACATACAACTTGCCAAACTTATTCTTATATTTAATTAAGGAGAAAAGGATCACATGCTCACTATTATCTAAATCCTATTGCCTGGAAAAAAAGATTTTAGCAGAACATTTTGTTGACTTCTCTAAAAATCAAGGTTATTTAGTTTCACTTTTCTTGTTTGGCCACTTCCTACAGATTATATTTTTTGAACATTGCCATTTTACCTCAGTTTGAAAACAGTGCCATAAAGTAGTTCAAAGTATCATCTTGTTATTATTCAAATGTCTGCTCTGTTAGTGATTTACCTTTCTTCATTCTTGAAAAAAATTTTTTTTAAGGTTTATTTATTTTTGAGAGAGAGGGAGACAGAGAGTGATCAGGGGAGGGGCAGAGAGAGAGGGAGACACAGAATGTGAAGCAGACTCCAGGCTCTGATCTGCCAGCACAGAGCCCAACACAGGGCTCAAACCCATAAACTGTGAGATCATTACCTGAGCCGCAGTCAGACGCTTAACTAATGGAGCCACTCTGATGCCCCATCCCTTTCTTTATTCTTAATTTTGGTTATTTGTGCCTTCTTTCTCTTATTCCTTGAATAGTTTTGCCAGCAATTAACTTATTTTAATTGTCTTTCCAAAGAATTGATGTTAGAAGAATAGAAATATTCTTCATATTTCAAAATTCAACATAAGAAAAATATTAGGAGCTGTCTTCATCTCGAACTTCAATTTATTAATTATAATTTTAATAATAAATATATTGTTAGCAATTGTTTATATACTAATGGTTAATATTTACTGTTAACTTTTAAGTAAATTTTGAACATTAAATAATATATAATATATATTTATTATAATATATAATTCTGTATAATATATTACATAAGACCATGTATAATATATCATATATAAAATAATATTAAATTCTGAATGTTATTCTGAGAGGGAAAAGAAAAAGTTAAATTAATAGCTATTGTGAAAGATGTAAATTTTTAGCTTTCTATAAATGCTATTTCTCCTCCCACTCCTTCTTCTAACTTTTCTCTTTCTTCTTCTCTACAAATTAGTGGTATTAGTTCTTATAGAAGCTGAAGTGTCAAGTAATCAAAGGAAAAGATAAAAGGATCATAATCAAGCTATTGGGTTTGATATTAATGTAGGAACACTGCAGAGAGAAATGGGTAATATAACTGGTTTTGACCTGTGAGGCTATTACTAAAATTAGAGGTTGTGTCTGGATGTTCACTTACTTTCCAAAAGAAAATTTATGAATTTAATCCCAAACTCCATTGTCAAATACATGTTATATCACTTTCAGTGGATGGAGTTTTTACACAAATTATGTCAAAATTGTTTAGTTTTATAAATGAGTATTTTATAATGTACTATAAGCTTTACAAAGTAAATCTGACTGCCCAAAAACATCATTATTACATAAAAAGTGTGTGTATGTGTGTATGAGAGAGAGCAAGAGAGAGAGACAAAGAGAAATTTATGTTAAGTGTGTAACAATACATAGCCTTGTTTTTCTGCCTTTTCTAATTTCAGAGATCATGGCTGGTAACAAAAGAACAGAAGTAAAAGAAAGATAATAGATAGGTATGTAGACAGATAGATAAAATCAGGGGTTCTGAAAAGCTGAAACTATTAAATGACATGCAGTCTGAAGTCTAATGTGTGATACAAACTGATAAATATCTGTAGGCACAAATATCAAATCTTCATTTGTAACAAGCCAACAAAACCCTATAAAAACGTTTTTTCCCTTCCTTCATGCCCAGAACACCCAAAAAAGAATACACAGTTAAAAGCATGGAGACCTCTAAAATGTTTCTTTCATTTCGCTCTTCCACAACCAGTGCTTTAGGCTTTACCTTAAGAGTGGAGTGAATGCCTCCCAAGGTTACCCTCTGTAGTACTTTTTAAAATCTAAAACTTGAATTGAACATAATAGGTTTAACACCTTAGACACTTCAGGGGGCCTTTCTAAGTAAGAGCTATCTTCTGTCAGCCCACAGAAACCTTACAGAAAATAAAAAGTGTCAATAGAAATGTCATTTAAAACCAGAGCCTGTAAGCAGCAAACTGTTCTGTAAATTGTTTTTGACACTTGGCTATGACCTGTTATGTATTGGTGCTAGCTACAAATGCCCCCTCTTTATAATAAATGTTCTAACCAATTCACGTTATTCCTGCAGGTACTTCATATTTTACATTCAATTTGTAATACCATTCTCAGATGGTCTACACTCAATTGAGCCAGATAATAACTGATCACCTGGAATAAATGCTATTATGAGTTTCCTCTAATGGTTCTAATTTCCTTATGTTACAAGTTCAAAATTTTCATGAGATCCCTAAGATAGGTCCTGTGATAAAATAAGTTTGGAAAATGATCTATTGGCTAGTTCTCTCTTTAAAATAAAATATTAAAGTCTCTGTATATTACAAGAAGTAGAAAAAATATTTGTTTAATGATTTTATTCCAAACTTATTTAACCAAAGATTCCCTCTTATGCTACACACTTCAAATTAAACATAAATATCTTACACCACTGATTTTTAGTAAACACATTTTGAAAAATAATTTTATGTTGCTGTGTAAATGTGTATTAACATATGTTTTAAAGGCTCTAAAATTGGTTTCAAAAGCTGTTTTTGATGATTTTACCTGCTGTGATGGTATACTATGATGAATAATTAATTAAAATAAAAAATACACCCACATAATGGTTCTGCTTATTGTATTAATTCATTAAAGCCTTAAAAGCAATGGGTAGGGAAAAACTCTATTGACTAGGATGTGAGTGGTACCATGTAAAGTTGAGCAACATGGCACCCTTGTAATAATGCAACATTAAAATAAAAAACAGAATGTAATTGCAACATCACAATTGATTTATTTTTTATCAGAATAGTTCAACTCCCTATCTAATATGGATGCAAAGTGACTGATGTAGATTAAGTATGCAAGAAGACTAATCACTGTAGTTTAATTTGTAATATTATATTAAAAATAAAAAAGCTCAAGACTGCATCACTCATATATTGCTGATGGGAATTCAAAATGATAGAGCCACTCTGGGAAACAGTTTGATAGTTTCTTAAAAAGTCAAGCATACACTTACCATTAGATTCAGCAATCCCACTCTTATGTATTAACCACAAAGAATAAAAACTTATATTTTAATTAACTTCCCAAATATCCGGGTGAAACTGGAACTATCACATGAAAGCAGAGACTAAGGAGCCCAGCTAAATTGTACTGAGATTTTATCTGCCACCTAAGAGATATTGTCCAACCAATTAAACAGTCTGTTAAAGTAACCAACTAACAATTCAATTTTAAAAAGTACAATCTATGGGGTGCCTGGGTGACTCAGGCAGTTAAGCCTCATACTCTTGATTTTGGCTCAGGTCATGATCTCATGGTTACATGGAATTGAACCCCGTGTCAGGCTTTGTACTGGCAGTGTGGAGCCTGTTTGGGATTTGGGATTCTCTCTCTCTCTCCCTCCCTCCCTCCCTCCCTCCGCCTCATAAGATAATATAATACAACGTAGAATCCCCACAGCACAGCATTTACAATGTCCAGAGTACAATTTATAATCACTCAACATGAAGAATAAAAGAAATATAACTTATTCTCAAAAGAAATTATCAGGGTGTAACAGCCCTAGAATGGCACAGATGATGGAATTAACAGAAATGAATTTTGAAGGATATTACATTTATGTTTAATGGTATAAAGGAATATATGTTTAAAAACAAATGAAGAGATAATAACTTCTAGGAGAGAAATATATAGAAAATGATCAACTAGAAATTTTGAAACAAAAAGTACAATACCTGAAAAAAAAATTCACTGAAGAGCCTTGGCAGGAAAATGGAATTGATAGAAGAAATAGTGAGTGAATTTGAAAATAGATCAATTCAAGTCATTTGCTTCAAAGAAAAGAGAAATAAAATGATGTGGGGAAAAGCAGAGTCTCAGAAACAAGTGGAACTATATCAAAAGGTATAACATATGTAATTGGAGTCCCAAAAGAGAGGATAAAAAAGAAAAGGACAGATAACAATATTTGAGAACATAATTATTAAAAACTTACATAATTTGAAGACATACATTTATTGGATCCTAGTAAAACAGAAAAATATTAGAAGATATAATGACTAAAAAATATCTTCAAATTTTTGAAAGATATATGTATAGATTCAAGAGATGAGTAAATTCCATGGAGAATGAATATTACAAAGAAGGAAAAATCAGGTTCAGACACACGAGGGTAAAATTACTGAAGCCCAAACACAAAGGAAAAACTAGGTAACAACTGGAATAGAAAAGTGTAACTCATTACATAAAGAGAAAAAAGAATTCAAATGACCACAATTTCCTGGTCAGGAACTAGAGAGGCAAGAAATCAGTGGCAAAATGCTGACATGAGAAAAAGTAAAGTTAATCCAGAATTCTTATCTAGCCAAAGTTTTCTTCAAGAATAAAAACAAAACAAAAACACATTTTGACACAGAACACTAAGAGAACCGATCACCATCATACTCATACTACCTGAAATACTAATGGATGTTTTTCAAGCTGAAGAGAAATTATATCTAATAGAAACACATATCTTTGGGAAGAAGTAAAAAACTTCAGAAAATGGTTTGATAACATATAAATCCTGTTTTCCTCCAAATTTCTTTAAAACACATAGAACTGTCTAAAGAAAAATTATGAAATTTTCATATGCATATAAGATGTAGCTATAAAACCTATGGCAAATATATTGTAAAAGATCAGAAGTAGTAAATGGACTTTTATGTACATGCAAGGTTTTCACATTTTTATCCATAATGGTGCAATATTAAGCCTAAGTAGATGGTGTAAAGTTAAGTATGGATACTGCTATCCTCAGAGTAACTACTTAAAAATGTGAAATTATTCAGAAAATTAAAAATTATTAAAATAATGGTAAGAGAGAATGAGAAACAAAAATCAGAGGACAAGCAAAGAACAAATTCCCAAATGGTAGAAATAAATCCAAAAAGATCTATAGCTACATTAAATATTAAAGGAATAGCCATTACAATTAAAAGTAAAAATTAATATAAAGATGGATGAGCCTGATGTCACCAAGATGGCAACATAGGTTTTTCCTGACTTTGCTCCCCTCATAAGAACAACAAACATCTATTCAAGAACAAACCACTGAGAGAATCCTAGAACATGGAGGTGAGGCTGAAGCATCCTTCTGTACCAAAGAGACCAACACAGACTGGATTAGAAAAGTAAGAGTAGTGGCTACATATTGACAGCATTCCCACTCCCCTAGGCCAGGACAGGACCACATGAAAAGGCCTCTTCTGAGCTTGTGGTTCCTCCAATGAGAAAAGAGAGTCCAAGAGGAATAATGAGCCTCCTTCAGCATTCTGGGTCACTTTTTGGGGTGATCTCATACCATGGGGATTGCAGGAGAATCTGAGACTCAACCACTGGCAACCTGATTATAATGGGGAAAAGGTGAAGGCCTGCAGCAACTAGCACATTGATCTTGACAGACCAAGTTCATACCTGCAGTGGCCAAGTGATAATCCCAACCAGTTGCTTTGCTAATCTACAGAACCAAACTGGGGGTACATTCTGACCGAGGTACATGGCAAAGTGCAGATATGCCTGATTCAGATCCACAAAGGAGGAGGTTTGCTGGTCCTAGAGCCTAGTTTGCCCATGCCTAGGCTAGGAGCTAAATCACCATCCCACTTGCTGTAGAGAATATCTTCTGGCCCCATCTGATCAGAAGGGCTAGCAAGAACTCTTAGAAGCTGTGTGGTCCAGTGGTTTGTGAACCAAGAGGTGAGTGAGCAGAACTGATCACCCCCAGAGCAAAGACAGTAGTGGGACTGGTGGCAGAGGAACTGATTCATAGCCAAGGCTGAGGGTAGCTTTGGGCCTCTCCATACCATAAAATCTATTTAAGAAATTGAAAATAGACTGGAACTGTCTCTCTCCCTAGGTAAGGGAGATGAGACATAGCCCCATCTGCTGGTGAGTGTTTTCTGGCCCCATCTGCCCAGAAGGGCTGGCAACAACTCCTAGAAACTGTGCAGTACAGTGGCACTCAAGCTAAAGGATAAGGGGCAAGAGTTGATCATTTGCAGAACAAAGCCAGTGGCCTTGTTTGCTCATGGCCCTGTTTGAAGTGTGAATCAGCTTGAGTTAAGACAACAAAGAGCCTTACCAGCTTTAGAGCTGTTCCTTCCACTGTGCCAGAGCAGGAAACCTAAATTGTAACCCTACTCATTGCTTTAGGCAGCCTTTAGCCTGTTTGATGAAAGCACCTAACCAGAGAACCACAGAAAGCAGCTTAGCCCATTCAACAGTCCGATGTGGCAGTCAAACAGAGAACACAGCCCATGGTTATTGAGTCTGAAGAGCAAAAGCGGTAACCTCACCTGACTAGAGCATTCAGCGCACATTCTGGACTGATTGAGGTCTCCAAGCAATGAGCTGTACAGGTCCTAAGTCTTATCCTGGTTCCCAGGAAAGGAAGCAATTTCATAGCCCCATCTGTTACCCATCTTCTTACCGATCAATAATTACTTCATATGTAAATAGATTAAATTATCTAATTAAAAACATAAAATGGCTGAATGGATTTTTAAAATGATCCAACAATATGCTGCCTACAAGAGAGTAATTTTAGATTTAAAAACACACATAGACTAAGAAAAAGCAATGGAAAAAGACATTTTATTCAAATGGTAACCAAAAAAGGCAGAGGTAGCTATACTTACATCACACAAAATAGACTTTTAAAGTGGCAAAAACAGATAAAGAAAGTCATTACATAATAGTAAGGGGTCAATATATCAAGAATATAGAACAATTGTAAATATTTTTGCACTCAAAATTGAGGCACTTAAATATATAAAGCAAAAACTAACAAAGCTAAAAGGAGAAATAAACAGTAATACAATAATACTTGAAGACTATCTCTCAAAATGGATAAATTATGCAGACAGAAAATCAATAAGAAAACAGTGGACTTGAACAACACTATAGACCAAATGGACCTAACAGACATATACAGAACAGTGTATTCAATAACAGTAGAATGCACATTCTTTGTAAGTGTATATGGAACATTTTCTAGGATAGAGTATATGTTAGGCCACAAAACAAATCTTAGCAAATTCTGGAAGACTGCAATCATACCAAGTATCTTCTTAAACCACAATGGCATAAAATAGAAATCAATTATGAGGAAAACTGGAAAATTAATGAACACAGAAATTAAACAACACTCTTCCTGAACAACCAAGAGATCAAAAAAGAAATTAAAAATGAAATAAAAAAGGTTTCTTAAGACAAATGAAATGGAAATACAACATACCAGAACTTGTGGAATGCTGCAAAATCTATTTTAAGAGAAAATTCATAGCAATAAATACTTACATTAAGAAACAAGAAAGATCACAAACAAACAACCAAACTGTCCTTTAAGGAATTAAAACAAGGAAAATAAACTAAACCCAAAGTTCGCAGATAAAAGGAAATAATAAAAATTAGAGTAGAGATGAATGAAATAGAGATGAGGGAAACAATATAAAAGATTAACCAAACTAAGAATTGGTTCTTTAAAAAGTTAAACTAAATTGACAAAGTGTTGGCTAAACTAATCAAGGAAAAATTATTATATATAAATATAGTATTTACAAATCAACAAAATTATTAATGAAAAAGGGGACATTAGAATGACTACCACAGAAATTCAAAGGTTCATATGAAACTATTATGAACAACTATGCACTAGAAGGTTAGATAACTTAGGAGATAATGGAAAAATTCTCAGAAACATACAACTTATCAAGACTGCATGAGGAAGAAAGAGAAAATCTGAATATTTTTTACTTTTTATTTTATACTTTATTTCTTTCTTGTAGAGTATCTTGGTTGTTAGAATTTTGAGATAATATACCTATGTCAATGTTAAGCTTGGCCACAATAAAATTAACTAACTCTATTATCTTATTCCTGAATTTGCCTACTTTGTTTGCAGCACTGCTTCCCATATCCTTGTGGCCACACTAGATTTTGGTCACCAAGAATACATATTACTTTTCTCTAATGAAGAGAATTAAGGTGTCCTTGACATCTTAGCAGCATATATCTCACTAAAAATAGGCTGATTTAAAAATAGTCTGCTCTTTCACTAGCACTTTGAAAAAAGGAAGTCTTTCATTCTCAAACTGGATCCATAGACAAGTTAATTGAGATTCTCAGGCAAATGATTTATGCAAACTCTGGTATATGTTTGTATATGTGTATTTTTTCAGGGACTGGGTTTGTTATTTTCCTTACATTTATAAGAGTGTCCAACAACAACAACAACAGGTTAAGGGCCATTTGGATGGAAGAAAGAGTACTATAAAATAAGACCAAAGGCAATCACAGTTTGTGCCATTTATTAGCTGTGACAACACATCACTTACTACCTCTTAGGGAGTCAATGATTTTAAAGCTCTTTTACCTTGAAATTTCTGTGATTCTAAGGCCAGAATCTTTTCTCAAATGCTAGTTCTGTCAACAATCTATAACAGCAATTCACAGATATCCCTTCCTTGTTATCTTCATTACATGGTGCAGTAATCCAATTATGCTATATTCAGAATTGTGGCCAGCTGAGTGTGAAGCCATAAAAAACTCTCAGTCTTAGACCTACAGGACATTGACGATCCAACACAGATTCCAGCTCTGGAAGCCACTATTTCTTATGATGTTTAGATTGAGCTTTCAAGGTCAGAGTTAAGAGAGAGAACTTAATTTAGAAGGAAAGCGGCTGTGGACAGCAATATAAAGTTTACACAGAAAAACACTGGTTATTTTTCTCTGATTATTTTTATGTTCAGATTGGAAGTTAAGATAGTAAGAAATCACTCAAAGGAGTTTGCTAACAACCCCACATCCTACACAGCTTATTAAAGACCAAACAAAACGAAAACAAATTAGGTATAAGAGATTCGAATCTATAAAAAAGAAGCAAATATTTGATAGGCAACTACATAATATGACTTGAATCATAAAAGAAGACTATCATTTAGAGTAGTGGTATTAAATAAATTCCTTATAACTACCTCAGCAGCCACTTGTTCTGGCAAATGAGTATCAAAATAAATGAGACTTAAGGACCCTACTTTAATAAAAATTTTCTTTTTAATCAATTATGATTGCTTATAAAGTTTTGAATGAAAAAAAGTTTTAGCACTAAACAAGTTAAACAAACAAACAAACAAATAAACAAATAAATAAATAAATGGTTTGAAAATTATGTAAGACATAGTGGAGTTCTCCACTGAGGGGGTGCTACTCTTTTACTATAAATAGAAACTACAGATATAAAAGTCAATCCAGAGGGGCGCCTGGGAGGCCCTGTTGGTTGAGTGTCTGACTTTGGCTTAAGTCATGATCTCAGTGTTCCGGAGTTGGAGCCTGACATCTGCTTCAGATTCTGTGTCTCCCTCTCTCTCTCTTCCCCTCCCCAGGTCACTCTTGCTCTCTCTTGCTCTCTCTCTCTCTCTGTTTCAGTTAAAAAAAAAAATGTATCCAGAACATAATCCTAATTTTTCAAGATGGTAAAGGGAAGGGTACTACAGATAGTCTCTTAACCTTCAAATAACTTAATCTATCCATTAATGGACAATACAAAATATGCTGACTTGTTAAATGCATTTGGCTAGGAAGCTAATCTCTGCTATGCTGTGCTCTAGAGCTTTTATGTGTTCAATTATATGCGTACCAAAAATCAGTTGCATTTTTTCCCAAGACCCATTACATCACTGTTATTGTCACTGTAATTATGTGATTTAACTAAATATTGCATAAACAGATGAGTGAGTATATTACAGAGGAAAGCTGTTTCTACGAGTGCTTTTGAAATTTTCAATAATAATGAGTTTCTTAAAAAGTTGTTGCTCAATTAAAGTGGGCAAGGCAAATCTAAAAGTCTGAAAAATTTATAGAATATAGGAATTTCTGTAGAAATTGGTAGAAGGATCTTGAATTCACCTTGTCCTATGGACACACTGAGGCAATATCTACGTCTGTGCAACTCACTGTAAAAATGCCCTGAAAATCAACAAAACAGATTTTCCACAGCTGGTCATAGAGAGATGGCAAAATCAACAAGGGTAGGAGGGCCAAAGATACAGTCAGGAACCAAATCTCCAGTGTGACTAATCACAAATGACTTTGGAGGAGTGAGGGGATTAAACCCCATACCACACCCCCCCAACCCTGGGGACCCACACAGGGAAGACAAGTCCTCCTAACATCTGGCTTTTAAAATCGGTGAGGCTTAACTCCAAGAGGGATGAAAGATGATAGAAAACTAAGTCCCAGACCTTAAAGAACCAGGAAGCTCAATAACTAGGCACAAGACACAGCACAGAAGCAGCAGTTTAAAAAGTGCCTGAGTTATACATCAAGGGGCTCTATTGACCAAGAATGTGTGCTGCAGGGGCAGGGATCTACAGGAGATATCTCTGGGAATAAAACTGCGTGGGAGTGCCTTTTTTTTCAAGACTGTCCCCAACCTACATAGCCGGATGCTTGTAGGAGCCAGTGCTAACATTCTCTATCTACCTTGTTAGCACTGTAATCTGAAAATTCTAAGACACTGATGAGAGAAATCGAGTATGACATAAACAAATGGAAAGATATATCATGCTCAAGGATCAGAAGAATTAATATTATTAAAATGCCCATACTACCCAAACCAGTCTATAGATTCAGTGCGATCCCTATCAAAAGACAAACAGAATTTTTCACAGAACAGGACAAAGAATCCTGAAGTTTGTATGGAACCACAAGACTCCAAATAGCCAAAACAATCTTGAGAAAAAAATAACAAAATTGGAAGTATCACAATCACAGATTTCAAGGTATACAACAAAGCTGTAGTAATCAAAACAGTGTGGCACTGGCACAAAAATAGATACATACATCAATGCAAGAGGATAGAGAGCCCAGAAATAAACCCACCTAGGTGGTCAATTAATCTATGGCAAGTTAATAAAGAATATACAATAGGAAAAAGACAAGTCTTCAATAAATGGTGTTGAGAAAACAAAACAGCTATATGCAAAACAATGAAACTGGACCACTTTCTTATACCATACACAAAACTAAACTCAAAATGGATTAAATACCTAAATATGAGACATGAAACCATAAAACTCTTAAAATAAAACACAGGCAGTAATCTTAGACATGGGCTTAGCAACATATTTATGAATGTGTCTTCTTGGGCAAGGGAAACAAAAGCAAAAATAGACCATTGGGACCATACCAAACTAAAAAGCTTTGAATAACAAAAGAGACCATCAACAAAATGAAGAGGCAGCATACTGAATGAGAGAAGATATTTGTAAATGATATCTCTGATATGGAGTTAATATCCAAAATATATAAAGAATTTGTATAACTCAATATCAAAAAATTCAAAAACTCTGATTGAAAATGGGCAGGGGAACTAAATAAGACATTTTTTCAAAGGAGACATACAGATGCTTAACAGGCACATGAAAAGATGTTCAATCTCACTAGTCATCAGGGAAATGTAAATCAAAACCATAATGAAATATCACCTTATAGCTATAGAATGGATAAAATTAAAAAAAAAACACAAGAAATAAAAAGTTTTGGCAAGGATATGGAGAAAAGGGAACGCTTGTGCATTGTTGGTAGGAATGTAAATTGGTACAACTACTGTGGAAAACACTTTGGAGGTTCCTCAAAAAATTAAAAAGAAATATCATATGATCTGGTAATTCCACTACTAGTATTTACCAAAGAAAATGAAAACACCAATTAGAAAAGATATACACACTCTATGTTTATTGCAGCATTATTTACAATAGCAAAGATATGGAGGCAACTCAAATATCCATCAATAGATGAATGAATAAAGATGTGGTGTATATATGCAATGGAATATTACTCAGTCATAAAAAGAATTAAATCTTGCCATTTGCAACAATTTGGGTGGACCTAAACTGTATTAGGCCTATTGAAATAAATCAGAGAACAATAAATATTATATTACTTCATTGATATGTGGAATCTAATAAAACAGAATAGTTTTTTTTTTCAAAAAATTTTTAATGTTGATTTATTTCTGAAAGAGGAGAGAGACAGAGTGTGAGAAGGGGAAGGGCAGAGAGAGAGGGAAACACAGAATCTGAAGTAGGCTCCAGGCTCTGAGCTGTCAGCACAGAGTCCTACATGGGGCTTGAATCCAGGCACTACATCCTGTAGTGGAGCTGGGGAGGTGCAGAAAGTCAGATAGTGATCTATCCTCAGGGTCTATATAAAAATCTTTTACCCTGGCAAGATTAAATCCTGTATGAAGGGGCACCTGGGTGGCTCAGTTGGTTAAGTGTCTGGCTTCAGCTCAGGTCATGATCAGGTCATGATCGCACAGTTCCTGGGTTCGAGCCCTGCGTCGGGCTCTGTGCTCACAGCTAGCTCAGAGCCTGGAGTCTGCTTCGGATTCTGTATCTCCCTCTCTCTCTGACCCTTCCCTGCTCATGCTGTCTCTCTCTGTCTCTCAAAAATAAATAAGAAATATAAAAAAATAAAAAAATATGAATATTTTCCTATGTATTTATCCTAAAATAACTATTCCACATTGTGCTGCAGTATGAAAAGCCATTCTCTGTATCCTACCTATCCTTGTTTAGATGTAGTCTTTCATATCACAATGACTATTGCCTACTGAAATGATGAAAGTGCATCCTTGATCTGGCAATTAAGAGGAACTCTCCTTTGGTGACTCTGTTACAAACAATGGATGACAAACTCCTGCTTACTCAATCTATTTGTCATCTGGTGAGTCCATCTTTGGTTTCCAGGACACCAATCTCCTTGAAGATACTAGGACAGATTTGTTGTACATAGAAAAGGCTATTTACTATGAATAGAGTATGAGTAGAGCTTAGCATTATCTTCACATCTAATGTATTTCAAAATTATTTAGGTACAGTTATTTAATGGAATGAATATTTTATGATCCTTAGTATTTAGTTATTAATTGTTATCTCATAACATTCTTAACCAAAACAATGTGTCCAATTAGAAACTTATCTAGAGCTGTCTTAAGAGAATAGGATGGAGAAGTACATTTTAAAATCAGAGAGAAGTCAAGAATCACACGGATCACTTGGCCAGGGAGAGAGATTTAGAATGGTGCGACATGATGGGCATCCTTGGCAGCCCCTTAGACCAGGGCCATAAGGGTCCAAGTTGGATGAGGATTGTGGCAAATAAGAGAAAAGAGTTTGCCAAAGGCAAAGTGAATGGAAAGGACAAAAAATAGCTCTTCTTATGCAACTCGGCTTAGAGATTGCTTTTGTGGAGTTGACCATGGAGCACAAATGGAAAGAATTAAGGGAAAATCTATATTTATGTTTAGCTTAATTTCTTCTTCCCATGCCTGCCATGGTAGATGTTGCTATCCGTTATCAAGTGGCTATTTGTACCCCTCCAAAATTCACATGCTGAAATCCCAAACCCCAATATGATAATATTGGAAGATGAAGTCTTTGGGGGTGGAGGAGAAGATGAGGCCTTTTGGAGGTAATTAGATCATTGAGGCACAACTCTCACAAATGGGATTAGTGCCTTTATAAAAGAGACCCCCAGAGAGCCCTCTCCTTGTTTTCCCCCAGCCTTGTGACACCACTGAGAAGATGGCCACCTATGAACCAGGAAGTGAGCTCTCACCAGACACTGAATCTGCTGTACCTTAATCTTGGGCTTCCTGAGCCTCCAAAACTATAAGAAATAAATGTTTGCTGTTTAAGCCCCTCAGCTTGTGGTAGTTTGCTATAGCAGCTTGAATGGACTAAAATAGTGTCCAGTAATAGAAATTAAGTTATATAAAACCAGAGACTTTATTTTGATTACTGCTATCTTGTCTGCACTTATAACGTGCTTGGCACTTAGACATTATTCAGTAAATACTTGAGGAATGTGTGAAAATAAGTGAATAAATGAGTGACTGTATTATATACTGTAAAGCATTTCATATGTATGAAGAAAGGAAATCACTTCTAATTCACAGATTCTTTACATCAAAGCCTCATCTGAAAAGAAGAAGGTAAGCTATTAGACAATATTTCATCAGTTCCTGATTAAACTTTACATCATGCAAAAGAAATAGAAGAACCCTTCTGTCTAGTGTTATATGTAGTCAGAATATTATTCCAGAACACGTGTCTAAATGTAAGAAATGCAAAACGTGCCCATTGAAAGGGAAGAAATAACATGTGGTCCGAATAAGACTGCTCAGGTTTAAATTCTGGATTCAGAATTAATAGTTTTGAAACCTGGGGCAAGACCACACGCATGAATTAACCATTAGTTAGTGAAAGTAAAAACTATAAATTTTCTTTTATATTTCTGTATTCTTAAGATTCTCTAAACAAGGTTCCCATCATACGCTGAGCATCCCCCCTAATATGCATACCCCAATTTACTTTCACTTTGTATCTAGTTGCAACTGTACTCAAGTATTGTCTACAATGTAAAACATACAGGACATTAGAACTATAAAAATAGGTGACAAAGACAAAATATAACATATAAATACCATATAAATATGTAAAATATGCTCTTTCAAACAATTTTTGTTTATTTATAATGATACAATAATCATTTTTTCCTCTCAGTAAAAACATGATTAGTAAGAATATAGTCTTGTGAGAATGATGTGATTGACCAGGGTATATATAATTAAATCATCATGAATTTTATTTCCTTATAGCTGAAAAAGGACTCACAGTTGAAGTATTGGGTCAGTCATTTTCTTACTGCTTTTTTCTTTATTCTTGCATTATCAGAATTACATAGAAACAGCAATTTTATAAAGGGACTTTTTATGCTACTAATTTTTAAGGATTAGTAAAGTTTACATAATATAATGCTTCTACAAATACGTTTAATGGGGACAGAAAGGTTTCAATACTTGGCAAAATTCTATAAAAGACCAAAAAGTAAGAATGATACCTTCAAAATGTCAGGCTGCTCTGGATGTATTAGGGACATGAGACCCACGTGAAGGATCTGACCTGCAGAGCAGATGAAGGAGCCAGCATCAATCCATATAGTAAAGGGGATAAAAGACTAATTTCTTTCTCATTTTAGAAAAAATATTAATATAAGTTGAAGTTTTAATATTTTCCCCACTACAGTCAAAGTTGTTCTACTATGCTATACTATAAATATTTTCCCTCCCATCCTTGTATTTCTATCATGGCATGTTTTGTTATTAATATGTTTTATAATTAAAGCTAAAAAGAAGCAGGGAGTCCCTTCACACTAGATTACTGCAATATAAATCTTCAAATGCAAATCTCAGAAAATAACTTTGGAAATGTGTGTACAAAATAATCTGGTGAAGATTCATGCAGATTTGATTCTGTCATTATAAGAGGAAACATATTATGACTGAGGGAATCATAAACATAACCCCAACAGGTGAACATAGAATCTATTGAAGTGCCGAACTATTGAAAATAATGATCTGAAACGTATTTTCTTTTCAGTCAAAATGGAAGTCCTTTATTTAAGAAAGTAAACTATAAAATTGCATGTTATTCTGCCTTGTTCGTATTTTCCTACTGCTTCAAATAGCTGTAGGGCTTCATAGTTACTCCTGTAAGTTGGTTAGTGATTGTTACATAAACATGGGTTTAAAACCAGGTCTATTATGAGGTGCCTCGGGGACTCTGTTGGTTAAGTATTGGACTTCAGCTCAGATCATGATCTCGTGGTCTGTGGGTTCGAGCCTTGAGTTGGGCTCTGTGGTGACAGCTCAGAGCCTGGAGCCTGCTTCAGGTTCTGTGTCTCCTTCTCCCTCTGCTCCTCCCCTGCTCATTCTCTGTCTCTCAAAAATAAATAAACATTAAAAGAAATTTTTTTAAAAAACAGGTCTATTATTTAAGGCAACATAATTTGAGAAACATTTTTTAACCACCCTGGACCTCGATTTCCTAGTCAGTACAAGGAATACAAAAAAAGAGAAAGATATTAATACCAACTATGAACTAAGACAGATAACATAAATAAATCATTTGGCACAGTGCCTGAACTCCAACTGCCTTGTCTTCTTGAAGATATTGATGCCATCTGTGCCTGTCTTGGGTCTACTTGTCTTAAAATCTATTTCTTGTAATTTCCTTGCTCTGCTCAGTCTGGCAGAAGGCTGGCTGACTCTGAAGGCTCCTCTGTCACCAAATGTCTAGCAGGGTCTGGCCAATGGGAGGCACTAGTGGAGGATGGAAAGGTGACAAGAAGGAAGATGCACATTTTTCTGTAACTCAGGCTGAATATCTAGAAGCTACCACAGCTCATGCAATGGCTCAGTGCCCCCTGGAGAGGCTGCTATAGTTCCACATTCTGCTGTGTGGCTTCACTCCTGGACTCTGGTAACTCACTTCCCATCATCCCTCTGATTGGTGGAGAGAGTAGCTTCCTGCAGCTCTTACTCAGAGTTGCCTCCTGTCTTCCACTTAGCATCTTTGCTTTTCTATCATTTGGGTAATGAGATGCTTGTGTTGAAAGTTCCTCTTTCTTAAAATCTCAAGTGCTTTCTGCTTAGAAATCTTTCTTAAAATCTCAAGTGCTTTCTGTCTCAAGTTAGACCTAGTATTAGTTTTCTGTTGCTGTGGACCAAATTATTCAAATTTAACAGCTTAAAAGAAGATTCATTTATTATCTCATAGTTACAGGTAAAATTCCACATGGGCTCCACCTGATTCCTGCTTAGGCTCTCATAAGGCTGAAATCAAGGTGTCTGCAGAGGCTGTGCTCTTATCTGGATGCTCTGGGGAAGAATCTGCTTCCGAGTTCATTCACATTGTTGGCAGAATTCAGTTACTCATGTTTAGAGGTCTTCGTTTCCTTGCCTGCTGTCAGCTGGGGGCTGCTCTCAGTCTCTACCTCTCATACCACCTAGCCCTTCCATTTCAGCAATGGAGATCATTTGTTCCTCATGTCCAATCCCTCTCATGCTCTGAAAGTCTCTAATAGCCTCTTCTGACCACAGCAGGAGAAAATTATCCACCTTTAAAGGGGTCATGTTTTTAAGTGAAACCACCCGGATAATCTCTATTTTAAGGTCAACTGATTAGTAACATTAATTGCACTACAAGACTTCTTTTGCCTTCTTAGATAATTTCATCATGAGAACAACACCAGGGGAGAAGGTCATCATAGAATTCTGCCTTCCACAGACCTTAAGTGATCCATTACTCTGGCACTTGCCAGGTTTGTGTCTTTGAGCCAATCTTTTAATCTCCAAGGGCCTGAGATTCTTTATGTGTAAAATATTTATAACTAAGAGAGATAATCTGATTTCTAATTTTCTAGTTCTGTAATGCTACCATTTTGTGACCAGAGACCAACATTATCTGGGCCAGCAGGAAGACTACTGTAGGGTTTTGCTCTCTTCTCTTGTGGGTCCCCCTTTCACTGGGGAGCATTTTGATTTCATTGGAAAGGGGAAATTGTGTTTTATTAGACGCACTTCTTAAGTATAAGCATGATAAAAATGTTTATATTCCAATGGTATTAACATCAATATTTAGGAATGAATTGGTGCTTCTGGTGCTTCCCATACTGCCTCAGGTTCTGACCTGAATCAGTAAGCCCCTATGCCAGTGTTCAGGGCAATGCCCTGATGTGATGGTGAGCTGAGGACTATACAAGGGCCAGTCTCAGAGGGGTGGTTAGAAGAGAATTCAGTTTCAGTACCAGCCCTTGGAGATCTCAGGTATGCCACAGGACATCTCTGAACTTCAGTTGTATCATTGGTAGAATGAAGAACTTGGAGTGGGGGCTCTTAGTTTCCTTTAAGTTTTAACAATGACTCAGCCTCATCCATCTTAAACCCTAGACTATAATAAAGCATAGCAACTATATGTATATTGAAATAAGGGTTATTAAATTCTCAAAAAGAGCTAAATACTTTAAATAGTATCATTTGGAAATTTAGTTGCATTAAATAATTTCAGTGAATAGTGTTTGGATGCTATGATTCATCACTACCCCACCCCCTAACCCCACCACAGATCTAGTCTTTCTAGATTTTTAAAAATGTATACCAAAATGCCATCATATGGCAGTCATGGAACGCCCTCTCCTGGCTAAAGACCAAAGCACAACCTTTCTCCTTGTTCCAGCATTATCTGGAAATTTACATGTTCTTTTCTATACATTTACTTTGTAGTGTAAGTTTCAACAATTTTAAATCTATTTATTCCTTATCAATTATAAAAATGAATGTGTTTTATTGATTATATAGGCATTCACCCGCCTAACTTAGTTTAATAAACATAGGCAGCCTTTTTTTTCTTTTTACTGTTTTTTTAAAATCTTGGAGCATAATCTATCCAGTTGGAATATTTTTACTGATAGAATTAATCAATTTGTTATAATTGATTTTTTTCAGTATAATTTGATTTTCTGAATCTAGGTGTGTGGGAACTAGCTAAGTGATTTGTGCTGCTCACTAATTGAGACAAACTATACTCAGATACTATTTTTCTATTAATTTTCTTACAGTTTTGACAATCTTGAACAGTGATTATTAGCCCTTAGGACCATGTTAGAATCACTTAGAGGTATGATGGGATGGCTCTACTTTGTCTAATAATGAAATGTCTCACATTCTTGACATGTGTTGGCATTATTTGATAGCCTTATATTTAGGGTAAATGATTTATCACCCAAACCAGTACACTTTGAGGGTGAAGAATTATTATTAACAATTAGATAAGGAAACCAGACTAAATCAGGACTATTGCAGGCAAAGTAGCAGTTGATCATGATATTTATATTACAAAAATGTATCAATTGGAATAGTGGAAACCTGAGAATTATTCCTAAAATTCTGTTTGTATTTCTATTTTCAATGATGTTCCAATCTTCAATTTACACTTTCTGTTTATAGTAAATAGAAATTGTGTTAAACTTCATAATCTCCTTTGGAGACAAATGGCCTAATTCCAAATCCTGCCAAATTACTTAATTTTCCGGTGCCTCAGTTTTCTGATATGGTAGATGGGAATAACAACAGTACCTACCTTATAGGGTTGTAACAATTAATGAGTAAATATGTGGGTAACATTTAGAATGATACCTGAAGCATAGGAAACCCTATTATTAATAATAAAATTATTAATTTCTGCAAGTGAATAAGATATTTAAACATTTATAAAGTATGGGCATTTTAGAGACTGTACATTTATCTCAGGAAAGCACTTGTGGTAGGCAGCCTCTAAGATGGCCACCAATGATCCTTGCCTCCTGGTGTTCAGGCCATAGTGTAATCTTCTCCCCCTGAATGTGGGCTGGACTTAGTCACTCATTTCTAATGAGCAAAGAGAGGGATAGAATTTCACTTCTGAGATTAGGTCACAAAAAGACTTTGTGACAAACTTCCCCTTTGCTTTTTTTTCCTTACTCTTTCTCCTCTCTTAGATCCATTGCTCAAAGAGAGAAGCAAAAAACCATGTTGTGAGCAGCTGCACAGAGAGACCCATGTGGTAAGGAACTGATATCTTTGGCCAAAAGTCAGTGAGGACCTGAGGCCTCACAAGAATACCCTTTTCCAGTTACAAACAATAATTTAAAGATATTCAAAAAATCAAATTGTAAATAGTAGGGAAAATGTGATTCTTTAGTTTCTATACCAAAATTTTAAAAGTAATCCATGATAAACAAAATCATTGGAATTTCCAAGTTAAAAGTGTCTGTCTGTGCCTTGAAACAAAGAGATCTTTAGTTATAAATATGGCCTTCATAGAAATTCTAGTATGTAAAGGAAACTAAAAGCTTCATGTCAATTTTACCACTTGATGGAGCCATAATGCCAGAGAACACTTAAAAATCCATCATGTTTACATGGGAGCAATCTTTATGACAAATGTGGATAAAATGTATAATTTCAAGTATGAGTTGGGATCATTCTAGTGATTACTTTCCACTCTCATCAAGTAATTTCTATAACATGTCAAAGAAAAGAAACTGTACATAATAATCCTGAACTGTTAGTGGAGAATAATTTGCTATTTTTTTTTAATCTAGAAAATTTAAGAAAGGTTATTCCTTGGGAAATATATATTTGTACTGGAAAAGATACAATGTAACAAAATGTAAAGATGAATATCAAGACTTCTAAATATAAATGTTTTGATATTATAAGAAGAAAATATGAACCTTTCTGGAGAGCAAGGCTTATGGAAAGATTCTTGAGTGGAGCAGTGGTAGAGAAAAACTGATTTTTTTTTCAAGGAAAAAAGGAAGACCCAAAAGGGGTAACTGTTGGTCACAGGCAAACATAAAAGATCCATAGTCTCATACTTGCAGCCTCTATTCCTTATTAGAACTATTATGTTTGTTAAACACAGGTCCCAGATCCTTTAACTGAAAACTTTGGAGCCAACTGTGCTTTAGAATTCACAACCTTTCAGATTAAAAAAAAATATGGTATTTATATTGTATAGTATATAACATTTTCAGCAATATCTGAGGTAGTGCCCCTAAAATAAATATGTTGTCTCAGGCTTGTTTCTGTATGAACCAAACTTTGAGATAGAGATTCAAGGAAGGATATATACACTAGGATATGCTCTTGGGCCCAAAACCTGAAGAACAGAATTGAAGGAAGCAGGACTGGGCAGAAGGAAATGTTGATTTAGTTCTAACACAGGCTTTAGCAACTACATAGGAAGTTCCTGACTTGATACGGTCCTCTAGAGTTGTCCCAAATTGGAGTGGGGAAGATGAGTCTTCATATCCCCTGTGTTGATCAATCATTGGTTATAGGCTGCTGATGGAAAAAAAGGATAATTTTGGGTGTTGCTGTTTTCTTAAGACCAAAAAGGGCTGACATTTGGAGGCCTTTTTCTGGCAAACCTCTTAGCAACTGAGAGAATAAATCCTTGATTCCAGTGCCATGGCCCAGACTGCCATTGCCAAGGTTTCTGAGGCCCAGATCACCAAGCCTTTCTCAGGAAAAGGTTTCTGATTTCTTCCACTAACCATCAAAACTTGGTGAGGGGTCACCAAGAGGTACCCAATGATTATTTGAGTATTAAAAATATTGCTCCTTGCCCTCTTTGTATTACTTCTGCTGATGAAAAGTGTTAATTTCTCTTACCAATGTGCTACCACCTGCAAGAGAAGCATGGAATATCTAGGTGGCAATCATTAGCATATAGTTCAGTAGAGCTCTTGCTCTGTGTCTTGGTGGAAATGTTCCCCTTTTGAGAGAAGAGCACCCAGAATGATAGGGATGAGAAGCACAAATTTGCCAAGTGAATCACTGAGAGTGATAGTAAGTGGGACTACTCTTGCTCCTACACTTTGGTTCATGGACCCACATATTCTACTTACTGGGAACACAGAATCATATAAATGTCTTTTAATTAAAGGGACACCATGTCCTGAAGAAAATAGTGTCATTGTAAAGTATCTCCTGGAAACTTAGCACTTTAACTTTGCCTTCAGCGGGCTATTCCATTGCTCTACCTGACCAGCATCTTCCAAACAGTATGATATGCTATATGACTAGTGAACCATGTGTTTTGGACAAGTGGAAAACCCCCTGTTCTATAAAATGGGTCTTTTGATTTGTATTATATCATGTTTTGTAGTGATGGATCATATGTTTTATAGATGCTGGGACAGTGGTGCTGGTTAGGGTTCCATCCATAGGAAACACAACTCCATAACCTTAATCTGTATCTATTCTTATCAAAGTGAAGTCTTATCTCTTCCAAGGTGGGGCCCAATATATTCAGCTGACCACCAAGTAGCTAGTTGGTGCCATACAGAGAGCTCAGCTATGGTCTCTGTTTCTGACAGGTTGGACATTCAATGTCTTTGGTAAGTAGCAACCCATACAATTGGCCCACGCAAAACGTGTATTTCTGTCATCCTCGTGGATACTTCTTTTATGTATCTATTTTGTCAACACTGGGATGGTTGATGACTAGCCAATTCAGTTTTGTTCAGCAAGATGTTTATTAACTCTACCATAGTGTTGAATTTCTGTTGCCCATTATGGTGTGATATAAAGGATCTCTATTGTGTATGACCATTTTCATATGTCCATCTACATGCCTCAACCCACAACTCTTTGAAACTGATCTTTCATTTCATTTCTCTTTCCAAGCCCCTGATCAGCCAAGCCATTTACCATTGTCCATTATTCCATACATATACTAAGCATGGGCCACCTTTCTATCTACATAAAGTAGATGACCAGGGCACTATCTGAACCTCTGCTCAATGAGATGATCTTCTGTCACCACTCTCTTACCCTCAATGAAGATATAGTGTGGTTGTCATCTATTCCTGTCTTGTATCTACATACCAATCAGACCCATTCAACAACCCAAACCTTTCCATCACTAGATATAAGGGATCTCTGTTGCAGCAATAGGTGTGAGCAGAGGAAAAGACACTGGTACAACAGTGGCAGATGACATGAGGGTCATTATAATCAATTGCATGCACCAGGCTTCTGATGGCTAACCAATGCCACTGGCCTCTATTCTTTTGGGGATATTCATTTTTATTGTTACTAGTGAGTTGAGTCCAATAGCACGGTTTCCTGCCCTAGTCCACAGAAGAAAGCCATCACCTAAATTCTTAGTATTGTTGGTGCTCCTCTCACCATTCAAATCTTACAATGTTGGAAAATGTATAATTTGGTATCTTTAATTTATTGGATTTATTAATAATAGTTAAAACTGAAACAGAATAGAGAGCCTAGAAGTAAACCCATGCATATATGGTCAACTGATTTATGACAAAGTAGCCAAGAATATACAATGGAGTATTTTTGGATTTGTGGATAAGGTATTATTAGGGAAATCCCTCTATGGAGTTCCTATGACAACCTTCAATGAATAGGGTGTCACATTCATATATCCAGAGACAGAAACACATCAGTGCTACTTTTGCTTCTCCAAAACCCATCCTCATATGTCTATCAACTTGTCACTACCCCAGAACTCCTTCAACCTCCCTCAAGATCATTTATTTTATTTTATTTATTATTTTTTTAATATTTTATTTATTTTTGAGAGAGAGGGAGAGAGAGCATGAGCAGGGGAGGGTCAGAGAGAGAGGAAGACACAGAATCTGAAGACAGGCTCCAGGCTCTGAGCTAGCTGTCAGCACAGAGCCCTACGCAGGGCTCGAACCCACGAACCACAAGATCATGACCTGAGCGGAAGTTGGACACTTAACTGACTGAGCCACCCGTGCGCCCCGCTTGAGATCTTTTAATATTTCTCTTTCAAGGCCCCTAATGAGGCAAACCATTTGCCATTGCCCAAGATGCCACATATGTACTAAACTTTAGTTTAGATATAGTAGTGGGTAACTCTGAAACATAGGGGCAGAGACAGAAGTAGATTGGATACCAGGGTCTCATGTCACAGCAGATAATTACAAACACTCACCTATGACCCTGATCAACATGGAAGAGGAGGATTAACATAACCATAGTAGGAAGTTGGGAGACTGAGAATATCCTCTTTACCTAGTGGCTACTAGCTGACAACACAGAAACTGGTTAAATAATGAAACACAACATAGTAATAGTGATTACTTCAAAATGCTCATCAAGGATGTAGTAGAAAAAAAGTTCTAAGAACTCTTCAGTGTTCATTTTGTAGATTGTTGTTACCTTAAACTCAATTTATTTAAAACCAAAAACAAACTTTGAGACTCAAAGGTACAGCATGCCAATGTTTATATTTCTAGCACAAGAACACTCTTTTTTTAATTTTTTAAAATTTACTTTTGATATAGAGAGAGACAGAGCATGAGCAGGGGAGGGGCAGAGAGAGAGGGAGACACAAAATCAGAAGCAGACTCCAGGCTCTGAGCAGTCAGCACAGAGCCCGATGTGGGCTCAAACCCACAAACCGTGAGATCATGACCTAAGCCGAAGTTGGACGCCCAACCGATTGAGCCACCCAGGCGCCCCCACAGGAATATTTTCCTCAGTCTCAAACTTTGTAATTATCTGTGACTCTTATATCTCTTCAGATCCTACATTCAAGCAATCCTCATCATGTTTCCCTTAAAGAGGCATCTGACATTTATTCATTATGCTTTCTTTCCATCTCTGGTTTCTAACTGCAGACCCTTATTTAATTTTTTGATTATGAACTAATATCCTAATTGAGTTTTCCCTCTCTAAACAAGCCCTGCCTACCCCTGCCAGATTAGTTTTTCTGAAAATCTATTTTCAGCAGTTAACATTTGACTAAAAATTATAAAATACAAAAATAAATATCTTCTTGTCAAATACCCTTAAACAAGTTAAAAAGACAGACTCAAAGCGAGAAAGTTTATTTGCATCATGTTTGAGTGATTACTTTTTAAGCTGGGTACTTCAAAAAGGATGCTTGTAACTTAGAAACAAATGACAAAGTCTCCAAAGAAAAATAGGAAAATGTCAGAAGTGGTTACTTACAAATGAAGAAATATAAACAGACAATGCACAGGAAAACAATTGTAAGTTGATCATTATGAAAATGTAAATTAAAATACAACCCATGGGGCCCCTGAGAAGCTCAGTCTATCAAGCAGCCAATTGGATTTTGGCTCAGGTCATGATCTCATGGTCATGAGATTGAGCCCCAAGCCCTTTGTCAGGCTCTGTGTTGCTGGTTGTGGACCTACTTGGGATTCTCCCTCTCCATCTCCTTCTGCCCTCTTCTCCTACTCGCTTACCTGCAGATGTGTGCGTTCTTTGTCATAAAATGAAATAAAATGAAATATTAAAAATTAAAAAAATTAAATGAAATAATAAAATATTAAAAAATAAAATTAAATTAAAAATATAAAATAAAATAAAATAAAATAAAATAAAATAAAATACAGCTCATTACCTTTCTGTACTACCCAGAGGGGGGTCCATATGGTGTTCTGGGTTGCTGCCATCAAGGGAAACTTTCACAAGTTTGATGTCTCGCAAATGAAAAAGGAGGATGTCCTCAAATCCCTTGCAGTAGGAAACCATGAAGGTAGCACCAGACTTGACTTCCAAATGGAATAATACATCTATAAAGGAAAAGAGAGAGCATCTATATCATAAACCTGAAGAGAGCCTGGGAGAAGATTCTGCTGGCAGCTTGTAGCACTGAAAGCTCAGCAAATACCAGTGCCATATTCTCCAGGAATACTGGCTGGTGAGATGCACCAAAGTTTAGTCTGTGCCCCTGGAGCCACTCCTATTGTTGGCCACTCCACTCCTGTACCTTTCCCAACCAGATCCAGGAAGCCTTTTCAGAGCTGCGACTTCTGGTGGTTACTGATCCTGGGGCTCACCAGCAGCCTCTCACAGGGGTCTATTGTGTTAATCTCTCTGTAACACAGACTTTGGTCTCAATTATGAGGACATTGCCCTCCCATGCAACAACATGGGAGCTCATTCTTCAGGTCTGATATAGTAAATGCTGGCCCAGGGAGCTCTGAGCATGTGTGACACCCTCTTCTCTGAATATCCGTGGGAGGTCATGCCTGTTCTCTACTTACAGAGATCCTGAAGAGAATGAAAAGGAAGATCAGGAAGAGACTGGAAAGGCTATAACCAAGAAGGAATTTCAGGATGAAAGGATTGCTCCAGGTCCCAAAATTTACTGCTAATTCAGCCTGAAGTCTCACACTAGTCTGAAGGTGTGCATGTTCCCTTTGTGTCTATCGAGTAGTTCCCTACTCAACCTGTTACCAAAGACTGGTCTGCAACTCCGACTGCTCAGGCCGCAGCATGGGTAGGAAGAGCTCCTGATATTTTAAGTTATTCTTCCACAGACTCTTGGCCACAAAATGGGAATAAGGGTATTGGAAATATTTCTAAAAAGCAAAATTAAGCTCATTATTAACTGGCTCTCATGTTGGTCAAGATTACAAAGAATGATAATATCCATTATCAGTGAACGAGTGGGAAGACAGATTCCTTCATGAACCACTGCTGAATTGAATGTAAATTGACAAATTCTCTAGAGAAAAATTCCATAATATGTTCTTAAAAGTTTTCAATTTTAAAAGATATGCTCTTTGATCTAGGATTTACACTTACAGAAAGTTATCATAAGAAATAACTATGCATTTGCCCAAGGTAGATCTATACACATGCTTGTCTAAAAAGCATCTATGCCTGAAAATTGAAATAGAAGAGAAACATAAACAAATAAGCTGGTTTAAAGAGTTGTGTAATCTTTATATGTAAAATGCTGTGTGCAATCATCAAAACGATATAATAGAATATATTATAGACTGGGGAAATATATTTAGAGTCTTAGGTAACAAAACAAAATAATAACTAATATGTGATTTATGAAATCATTATTAAAGAAAATAAATGTGTATAAATAGAAAAAACTCAGGGTGCCTGGGTGGCTCAGCTCGTTAAGTGTCTGACTTTGGCTCAGGTCATAATTTTGTACTTCGTGAGTTCATGCCCTGCCTTGGGCTCTATGCTGGCAGCTCAGACCCTAGAGCCTGCTTCAGATTCTGTGTCTCCCTCTCTGCCCCTCCCACACTTGCACTCTGTGTCTGTCTCTGTCTCTCTCTCTCTCTCTCAAAAATCAATAAATGTTAAAAAAAAGAAAAGAAAAAAAGTCACAAAATATGTAGCCAAAAATGCTAACAGGTTTTCTCTAGTGATCTTTCTTTTTTAATTAAAATACATCTTCCAAAATAAGTAATATTATATAAAATGACTGAGTTTTATTTGTTTGTTTGTTTGTTTTTTTGTTTGGAGATAGCCTGTGCTTGCGGGGAGGGGCAGAAAGAGAGGGAGAGAGAATCCCAAGCAGCCTCCACACTGTTAGCACCAAGCCCAACATGCTAGATCTCACAAACTCAGAGTTCATGACCTAAGCCGAGATCAAGAGTCAGATGTTCAACTGACTGAGCCACCCAGGTGTCCAAGTTTTTAATTGTAAAAATAAATGACTATTACTTGCACGCTAAAGAGAATTCCTGAGAACCAGAGTCCCTATAGATCCTATTCTCCTGTCATTACTCCCTACTTCGCTTCCCTTCCACATAGCCAACCTGTGTCATTGAATTAACACAACCCACTGACTCTGGAGGCTCTCACAGAAAGGACAGATATCCTGGCTGCATAATAATTCTTCCGTATTTGTATCTATGGCCCTCTTCAACATTCAACAGCTTCAGGAATGATATAAACAAAGCCAATCAGATAAGCCAAATGCCAAATCTACCCAGATAATTAACAGAGTGACAGATTTTGAAGTTAAATCAACTGAAGCAGTGATATTTAAGGATAGTGTATTGTTGTTGTTCAATTGAAGGTTTTTTGTAATGTCTTCTACAGCCAGCTGTCTTTAATTAAACTTAAGAAACAGATAAAAATCTGTATTTAATCTTTGAAAAGTTAGAAGACACCCAGTAGTTCCCACTTCTTGCTTCCAGTTATTGCCATTAAATTATATTCTCTTGGTATAATATGTTTTTTTAAAAATCCCAAGCACACACAAATAAGAAACCTATCAACATATATTTATAAACACAAACATGGCAATGCATACATTATATAAGACAGGAACGGTATTTCTGAGTGGTTTAATCATAAATGGCCTCAGGTTATTATAAGGAAAAAAAAGTTCCCAGAATAAGATCAATCTTCATTTTTAGCATAACCTTTTGTTTTATGGTACACATTTCACAATTTTTAAAGGCAACAATCTGGTTTACCTGATTAAAATAAGGGGGAAAAGGACAATGCTTATGAGAAGTAACATATGTATGAAAAACACTCTGGGGCCATGTACTGACCAGTTGCTGGGGGCCCAGTTTCAAAGTCCTACCCCTACAGGGACAAGTTATTGAAACTTCACCTGTGTAGATGTATCAAGAATTTACACAGGGTGCCTGGGTGGCTCAGTCATTAAGCATCTGGCTTAGGTTTAGGTCATGATCTCACAATTGGTGAGTTCAAATCCTATATTGGGTGAGCCAGTGCCCCATTTTAGGTAAGCTCCAGCCCTGCTTCAGGAAAACACACGAGCTCCAGGTGAGCCCAGCTTTTCTCACTCTCTCTCTCTCTCTCTCTCTCTCTCTCTCTCTTTGCCCCTCACTGTCTTGTGCCCTCTCTCTCTCAAAAAAAAAATTACATAAAACTTTTTTTTAATGTTTTTTTTTTGAGAGAGAAAGAGACAGATCACAAGCAGGGGAAGGGGCAGAGAGAGAGGGAGACACAGAATCCAAAGCAGGCTCCAGGCTCTGAGCTGTCAGCACAGAGCCCAATGTGGGACTTGAACTCATAAACTGTGAGATCATGACCTGAGCAGAAGTCGGCCACTTAATCAACCGAGTCACCCAGGCGCCCCTACATACGACTTTTTAAAAAAATTTTTTTAATGTTTTTATTTATTATTGAGACAGAAACAGAGCATGAGTAGGGGAGGGGCAGAGAGAGAGGGAGACACAGAATCTGAAGCAGGCTCCAGGCTCTGAGCTGTCAGCACAGAACCTGATGCGGGGCTTGAACCCACGAATCGTGAGATCACAACCTGAGCTGAAGTCGGCCACTTAATCAACCGAGCCACCCAGGTGCCCCTACATATGACTTTTAAAATGTGCGTTCCCCTGTCTGTGCTTAAGGTACTCTAATGATGACCAATTTGGAGTAGAAGTGCTTCTTCCAAATCAGAATTAGGATTGTTTCCAAATTCAGTGAAACAGCAGTCCTCTTCTGTGTCTTGACTTCAGGTGACTGCTGAATGACAAAACATTTCCCTCTCTTTGTGCAGCTCTCAGCCTCCTGTTGATTCTGCTGTTCAGAACTTTTTAACATGAATGTCAATTGTTTGCG
Source organism: Cryptoprocta ferox (assembly GCA_028646485.1). Classification (NCBI taxonomy): domain Eukaryota; kingdom Metazoa; phylum Chordata; class Mammalia; order Carnivora; family Eupleridae; genus Cryptoprocta; species Cryptoprocta ferox. Next base: position 101,456,958 of record CM053567.1, read on the forward strand.
GCCAGCCCTGGCTTCTGATACACTAAATGTCCCATTTTGTGCCTCAAGTTTCAAATGATCTTCAAGGGTTTTATTCATCAGCTTCTGCTTTGTGACAGAATCTTTGAAGCTTCTGAGTTCTCCTGTTTTGACATCATAAAACTGGAGCTTGAGGACGGTCTGCTAGTTTTCCCTGAGCCCATGCTGCTTTCTCCCCCTGGTCTGTGTTGTTTCCTGACCTCTTCAACCCAGTCTTTTTTATCATCTGAATTCTTAGAACTTTCTGCATCATTCAGTTTTCCTTTCAGTTCTCCCTCCTCTTCTTTTTCATAAAATATCTATTGCTCCAAGAGTCTTCTTCCTTCACTAATTTTTTAAACAACTGTATTCAAAAGTTTCAATTCTTTATTCTTCTTGTCTACTTTGAAGTCAGTGTTCTCAAACAACTTTAAGCCAAACATTGATAAGAATATTAAAAAGGCTCTTAATTTTCTTTTCCCATGTAGATTTTGCTTCTCTTCTTCCCCTTCAATCAAGTCCTAGCTCTTTGTTAACTTTTGTCCATTTCCTTAATTGGACTCTGTTTACATGGTCTATCTCCTTTCAGATCTTATCTTTCCTATATTCTTCATAAGCAAATGGCTTTACCATCAATTTTACCTGTGACAGAGTCTTACATCCATGAAAAATCCATGCACATATGCTTTGTGAAAAGGTGTTCCAATGAGAGGTATGAGCCCTAAATTTTCAAAGTCTGTCTTGGTGACAAATTTGTGATCATTGTGAACTGTGCTTTCTGAATTCTCTTATAATTCTTTCGTCAACTTGCCTAAAAAGACACACCACCTGGGAGCAGGACCTAAAACTAGATTACCAGTCTATTATAAAAGGATGTAACTCCAGAACAGCCACATGAAAGAGATACACAGGGCATTGTAGAGGGAAAGGGTTCAGCGCTTCCATACCCCCTCCTAGTATGACACTTCCTGAATCTCCACATGTTCACCAACCCAAAGCTCCAAGGATAACGTGTTTGTGTGAACCAAAACATGAAACATGGATGTCATATCCAAAAGTATACTTATTGGAAAAACTTAAAAAAATAAAAGCAAACTTATGGGGACAGTGAAGCAGCTTATTTTAAATTGGAATTGCTTCTGATAGTCTGGGACATATGATTGGTTTAGAAGCATCTTCAGAAAATGCTGGAAAAATTGCTTTTCATCTTACGTTCATTACCACCCCTAGGCTTCCAGAGACAAATGTGAAAAATTAGGGTAAGCATTTCTTAAGAATTTGACAGTATCATGACAAAAAAAATCAACAATAGAGTATTTTTTTAAATAAATATTTCGACATTTTCAAAATGAAATAGGACTGAGAAGGGATGTGACTTTTTAAAATGCATACCATATGCTAGGTACCTTCTTATACATTAACTTCTTGAGGATACATATCCACTCTAGGATATATATAGAAAAGAGTTTAGTCTAGCTAGTTTAGCAGAAATACTAAAGGAAATTAAATATCTCCAAGAATCTCTGGAAGAGTTGGAACAGAATCAGACTTGGATGCTGCACAGACAGGAATGGTACAGAGAGGGAAAAATTCCCAAATAGGGCTTAAAATGAAAATTATTCGGAGAAGTTTAAAAAGCATAATGGAAATTATTATTAGCATCATTAAAAACTAAAAGTACATTAGAAAACATATTGAATAGGTTCTCTCAACTTTCACATGACTGATCTTCATCTAATTTCATGGCCATTGTAGGTAACTAAAAGCAGTATGTGTCCTTCACACTTGCTGACATTGATTCTAATTCTAATGATGATTAAGCAAGTGCTACAAATTACAAGACAGTCACCAAAGTGATTATCAGTGGTAGATTGTATTATTTGCTCACAATTATTTGTCTCCTCCTCACCTTTGTCATGCTTCCCCATTAGCAGGGAATACATCCTCTTGCCATACTGACATTGGTTTAGTAATAATGACTTGCTTTGGTCAATGGAGTATGAGGGGATGTGATATACGTTTATTCAAGTAGAAGTTTTATTTTATTTTTTTACTGTTTGTTTGTTTGCTTGCTTGCTTTGTTCATGCCCAGTGCAGAGCCCAATGCGGGCTTGATGTCCAGTGCAGAACCCAATGCAGGGCTTGAACTCAGGACCCTGAGATCAAGACCTGAGCTGAGATCAAGAGTCTGAGCTCAACCGACTGACAGCCACCCAGGCGCCCCCAAGTAGAAGTTTTGAATTCTTTGCCTGGATTGGCTCTCTCCCACCTGAGAAGCTGTTTTTGGCCATGAGAACATCACGTCACAGATGGTGGCTCCTCGTTCAGAAACGATCCAGGAGTGAGAGGACTTATGGACCTGGGCTGAACCCAGTACGGCCCAGCAGAGAACAACCTTCAAATTATGCCCACAACAATAAAAACAAGTGCATTGTGGAAAGTGGCTGCAATTTTGTTGCTGCCATCCACAAAAGTTGGCTAATATACAACAAAGCATAACCTTTCTAAGTGGGGTCAAATTTATAAGTCACTAAATTTAAAGGGAAAATCCCTAAGATTAAACTAGTACTGAATTAATTTTGCTTCCAAATACCAACCCAAGTAATTTGTTTCTCCCAGCAAAAAGATCTTTTAGCAAAAGGAGAAATATATTCCACAGAGACCTCAACCCTGTAAAAGAAAGTGTATAGTGTGTATTTCACTTTTTATAAAATATATGAACACCTCTGGAGAATTTACTAAATTGTATGTTATAATATTTTATTAACCATAATCAGTTTAAGATACAAATAAAAATAAAATTGAAATGTGGAATTCAGAAGTAATGATAATTAGTATGAATTTGCTTTAATACAATTTCTATGAACTAAACATCATTATTTCTGGGTATGTTCAAATTTAAGACAGAGGGTTTTTTTCTCCTAAAATATTAACTCTCAGATAACGGAGTGTAGTTACTTTATATCCAAGTCTCACAAAGTCTATTTATTGCTGGTCCTCTCTCAGTTCCCTAAATTCTGACTAATCAAGTACTATTTAGGAAAAAGACACATTAGTCTGAAACCACATAAGTCAGTACTAGTATGAAGTGATTAATTAATTGGTAAGAAAGCAAGAAAAAATTTAGATACAGATTTCTTCATTACTTTATGTGTATGACTTCACAACTGCAAGGATTTGATTGTAAATAAACCTTTTAAAATTTACTTAAAAAGCAAAGCAGAAAGTGGTTGTGTTGGAGAAATCATGAATGCATATACACATAGGACAATATAAAAACCAGGTGTACTCATATTTTGTGATTCTATACTTTTAGGATAAATTTTCCAGTGAGAACATCATATACAGATCCAAAAGATATCTTATCTAAAAAAATATGTGGACCAATAAAATAATGTGCTCTCACCAAATGCATTGGAGGATTAAACAAGGAACTCTAATGATGATGAGACTTTTAAAAGATGCACATGGAAAGCTTGACTAAAATACTTTCAAGAAATGTGAAAAAGCTTATTTCTATATTAAAAGGTAATTATATAATTATATAATGTGATTTTGAATATAGTTCCATAACTTATTTAATAAATTAAATATTAAAAGTTGGTATTTAATCATTTTATATACATAATTTCAAAAACTCCTTTTGAATCTTCTCCTTGGGAAAATGAAATATGGGGGTTAACTCATAGTAGGAATGTATGGTATCTGACTCCATTCTGATTCATTTCCCTTTAATACTAACTACTATTAATAAATCTTTCCTACTTTTCCCACCCAAGATCAGTCCATTCATTCACTAATCATTGAAAAACTCTAGAATGCAATTACAAGAAAAAAATGTCTATTTCTTCTAACACCAGAAGCCTAAAGATTTTATGGAAAGGCAGAGGTCTTATTTAATCATTCTAACATATGTGATTATTTTTACTTTTGATTAATGAAGAAGCAGCTAGAATTCAAGAGCCAATGGGTAAGCTGTCACCTCAGGGTAGGACATTGCTAAGCCGAATCAGACAAGTAATGATTTGACTAGTGTCATTAGTAAAAGGGGGGCAGCTAAATTGGTTTCTTCAACCACTTATTAAACTGAATGTTTATTAAATCCATGAAGGCATATTTCTTTTAAAAATGGCAAAAACAACAAAAGGAAGATTACATAATTCCCTTTTGGGATCTTTCCCCCTATGGTACCACCAACATACCTAACTACCTATACAGAGGCAGTTTGAGTAATCTTCCAAGATGGGATCAATAAGAGTAGTCTTAATGTTGCTTTAGAAGAGAACAATTAAACCAATAACAAGGCAGAGAGATAGGTTAATGGAACAGATTCATTGCCTATTCAGCCTTCTCCTTTGCTTTGTATTTTCTTTTTCTATTGTTTTCTCATTTATTCTATAAATCTATTTTTAT
>CM053567.1:101461867-101536106 GCA_028646485.1 Cryptoprocta ferox
TAGTCTTAATGTTGCTTTAGAAGAGAACAATTAAACCAATAACAAGGCAGAGAGATAGGTTAATGGAACAGATTCATTGCCTATTCAGCCTTCTCCTTTGCTTTGTATTTTCTTTTTCTATTGTTTTCTCATTTATTCTATAAATCTATTTTTATGAAGGAATATAATCATTTTAAATAAAGACATTTGGTGAACTGAAAAAAAAATTCAAAAATTAGAGGTTGACTTTTACTAATAGTGAGGACACACAAATGGAAGTTACTTTCCCATTGACATGTGAGTGGATTGATATGAGTCCATGCAGGGCTGTTATTGCAGAAAAATAGTTAATAGGACTGTCAAAGTTATATTAGAAACTTACACCCATGTCCTCTTCAGAAAAACATGGCAGAAATAAAATAATCCAGGGCATTAAAGTGGCTCAGTCTGTTAAGTGTCCAACTCCTGATTTTGGCTCAGGTAATGATCTCATGGTCGTGAGATAGAGCCCGGCATTGGGCTCCACAATGGATGTGGAGCCTACTTGAGATTCTCTCTCTTCCTCTTCCTCTCCCCTCACCCCACTCACACTCTCTTTCTCTCTAAAATAAATAAGTAAATAAATAAATAAATAATTAGAAATAAGATAATCCAAGATACTCCAATGATTCTCTCGGAGCCTACCTGCAAAAATTTAACTTTGACTCCTTCAGGTTAGTTTTGTCCAATATTTTAATTTAAAGGATTAGTCTTTTAAAGAAGCACTTATGTTTTTGGACAACTTGATCTAAAAATAATTTAAAAATTAAATATTTGTATAAATTTGATTGGCTCCTACTCTCTCCTTTGATTCCTTTTCTTGAGCAACCAATTCACATGCCAGACAAATCATCCCCAGCTAGTAATCCCTTGTTTTTTCATATATGTGGAAGATGCCAGATGACTGTGCTCTAGAGCTTTGCTCTTTGAAGTGTGGTCTGTGTTTAAGCTCACAGAAAAGCTGACTAGAAATATACTTACAGGCGGCACTCAGACCCACTCTGTTAGAATCTGCATTTTGAAGATGATTGGTTTGAACTTTTAAAGTCTGAGAAACATTCCTCTTGGTATTTCTTAATTGTTACTCTTTAGAAAAATAGTTTTTAGCCCAAGCTGCACATTAGAACCACCTGAGAGACTTTCAAACAGAACCACCTGAGAGACTTTCAAAATCCCCAGCCCTTTGCCCAGGCCTTACACCTGACTATATCAGAGTCACTAAAGGTGATCCAAGGCATCAGAACATTTTACAGATCCCCAGATGATTCCAACATGCAATCAAGGTTGAAATCCTTTAGTGTGAATCAAAATAACGTGCTGGGATTCTTAAAACAGATTCTGGCCTCCAAATGCCCAGCATTTCTGATTTAATAGTAATGGGTGGGGTCTAAAATGTTGTATCTTGAATAAGTTCCAAATTGCTGGTGCTTGCTGCCCTAGTGGCCATGCTTTGAGAAATACAAACTTAGAGGATATGACTCAGAGGTAGAAATTTCAAAAATCATTGCCTTGGAAAAAGTTTCCAGCCTATCTTCTGCTATCACCTTATAAATAAATTCATGAACTCAATATTTACAATCCATTTGACACTCTGAACTTTTCTTCTGAAAACCTGTATCACTACCATACTCCAGAAACCCAATCACAGAGACAGTACATGGACTTTTCCCAACACCAGAACAATTTCACTTTTAAAAAGTCAAACTTCATGCTAGATAGATACACTTGAACACAACACAACAACACTTGCCAATGTGTTCCTCCCTCTGGATTTTTCATACCACTAAATGACATTGCCATTTACCTCAGCTATCCAATATATCTAGCATCAGAGTCATCCTTGATTATTTTTTCTCTTTTACCTTATGTACAATACATCAACAAGTTCTACTGATAATTTCCCTGTAACACCTTTAATCATATCTTCACCTTACTCTATTAACCAGGAGCAATCAGGTTAGTCTCTATCTCCTTGCAGATGATTGTACCTCTCCTTAGCCTCACCCAGTCAGGCAATGACTGCACTCCTAAAGTACAAACTGCTTTGCATACACAAATGTTGCTCTCATAATCAAGAAGTGATGATAGTTCTCATAAAATAAGGTCTAAAATAAATATGGCATTCAGAAGAATACTTCTACAAACTCATCTTCTCCTTCAGTCTACCTTTCCAGTATGTCTCCCACAATTTTTCTCCATAAGTCTGCTGAATTTTCAAGCCCACTGAATCTCTGATTTCACAAGCATGCTATTCATTTCATGTATATATATATATATATATATATACACACACCACACACACACATATATATATACACTATATAACTAGATAAATAATATGTAATATATAGTATATATACTGTATATAGAATATATGCAGTATTACATATATATGAAACTAGAGTATATAATGTACATTCTATGTAATTCTATAAACTTCTGTTATACATAAGTAGAAACCCTCTGTTCATCATTCTTTTAAAATCCAACTCAGTCTTCAAAACTCAGATCTCTTATTGCCTCAAATACAAAATCTTAAATACTCTCAAGCAGAATTAATAACTCATCCCATTTTACCATTTAACATTTTTCTATTGTAAGTTTTACATCATTATGTCTTTCTTCACTCATAATAGTAACCCTTACATCATTTAGAAATATCTGGCTCTCAATAAAAAATGCTGAATTTATTATTATATAAAGTGACAGAATTATCATCAAATAGTCATTTCCTGTCCTTCAAGAGTGTTACTATGCCCCATTTAAGCACATACAAAAAAAGGCAGCATCAGGGAAAATTCACTGTCCAGTGTAGGTGGGCAATTCTTTTCCATTAGAAGTTCATGTGAATTAGATAGTCTTGATAATCTACTGCCATATCAGTTGCTGCAATGTTGTTGTAAAAGAATAAGTTCTAAGTCACCAGTTGAGATTCTGAAGCCATATTTTGACCTATTTCTATTATGAGAAAAGATTGGATAGGATAAGGATGGAGAAGACTTATTTTTTCTTTAGGTAAGAACTATCCTGTAATCATTGAAAATAATTTTTTTAATGATCTGCTTTTTTTGTCAGTTTCAAATACAGTTCTTTCATATACATTTTCACATCAGCATTGAAATTAAGGGAGAAAAAGTTCCTATTTTTCCAGCTCAACAAACTTCAGTACAGGAAAGCTAAATAATTTCCATGTCAGGCATTTAGTAACAAGATTAAGATACGACTAGTAGTCTGCTTCTTGACACACCAGAATACTTCACAGCCGAGAGCTGCTTTTCATTTCAATTATGTGTCTAATTTAGAGCATGTTGAGAGAATGACAAGCGATAGGACAGGTTTGTTTTGCCCCTGAAGTTCAGAACTGGAGAATTCTACTACAGATTTCAAGTAAAACCAACTTGATAAAAATATATTAAACTAGTAAAAATGTACAAATTGCCAATAACAATTTAGTAATTTAATTATTTAAGTAAATGTTTAGTAATTACTAAATAGTAATTTAACAGACATATTTCAATAAAAATAACTGAATCTTATTGCTTAAACGGGTCATTTGTTATACACCACAATTTAATGGCAGCATGAGCCACAGAAGAAAAAAAAGCACTCTAACTAGTTCAGAAATTACTCTGATAATATTGTGTAATAATCACATAAATTAATTTCAAAACCAAATTAATACATGACAACTAAACACAATGAGTGATTTCAGATTTATGTATGAATCAGTGAAAAGGGCATCTATGGAATTCCACTAATTCAAATTCAAGTTCAATTTGGAAATATTTGAGTGAAATTTCGTGATGGGTTATTAGTATTATATTGATTTAATTTCCTGATTATTATTATTGTACTATGGTTGTGTAAGATGTTAAAATTTATGGAAGCTTTGTAAATTTGATTAATCTGATATTATTTCAAAATTAAAAGTTAAAAACTATACAAAATATTAAAATCAACTTAAATGTACATTAAAAAAGATACAATCAAATGATGCAGAATTTAGGTAATAGGTAAGAATATTATGTGTGTGTGTGTGTGTGTGTGTCCTCATAAAGCTTATTATAGCCTTCCTTGCCTTAATAAAGACAATATATTAAATGTATTGAGCCTTTACTTGATGACTTAAGGCAGTCATTTTACAACATTTGTGGACTACAGTATGGAACCATTTCTTTTCTCCCTCCCCCTTCCTTGACTTAATACTATGTGTAAGGCATAGTTTGCTTTTTACCAAAAATTCTGCCAGAAATCTTTGTTGTTCTAATTGTTCCTATGTCATTTTCTCTTATAACCTGGCACGTGTCATTGCTGTCAGACTTTTTGTTTCTTTGTTAGCCCATGGCTTTTTCCTACTCTCTTGCTGTAAATTTGAATGGATTTGAGGATTTCCAGATTTCAGAAAACCAAGCCATAGAACTATCAGAAAAATATGGTCAAATACAGCGATTTGCTTGTTTCATTTTCACTTGAGGAACTAGTGAGAGGAGAAAACCCAGCGAGAGAACTTGATCTACCCCAAGGATGGTCAGCCATGCTGGAGGTAGTATCACAAAGAGGCTCTGATTTGGCCTAAAAATGCCATCCTGGACTATTCTGAGTGTCTTGGATTTGGGGGAATAATGTGACCTTGTGGGTGATTAGAACCTGGGGGTTGCCTATTTTGGGAAGAAAACAGATTTTATAGCCTGAGACAGCCCTGAGTTTAGGGGTGAAGGTTTAAAGGAGCCACTGTCTCTCTGAGAGGATAAGATGAAGATTGTACTCCAGATGGAAATAAGACTAACAAGACAGTCATCCCATGCGGGATCTTCTAGAGGTTATAAAGCTTCTTCTTGAACATCAACATCCAGTCTTAGGTTTCTTGTCCATCCCCATATCATTATTCCAGATTATATTCCCTCTGGTTATCATGAAACCTTCAGTGAGTCTGCAACCTGTTGTTCTTGATAGAGTTATGAGAAATTATGGGAGAGGGCAGTAAAGATAAGTGAGACTTTCCCTATAGGACAATCACAATATGATAATAGGAGGATGGTAGCACTGGTGTTCTGAGGTGCAATTATAGGAAAGTGAGTGGTAGCCCCGGGCAGTGCTCAGAGTGGTAAGGAACAGAAGACTGTGTGGAGAAACAGTTGCTGCTTGGTTTAACTCAAGAAATATATGAAATATACCCTTTTTACTGACAACTGTACCCTACAAAGATGACCCTTAATAGATGAGGTTACATGTTATAATCTGAACTATAATGAATAGACTTTATGACCACTATTTATTTTATGAACTTCACTTATAGTGTTTTACTGATTTGTCCAAGATTACGTCAGAAGCCTGAGGTTGCTGTAAAGCTCCTTTTTTTTAGTGGTTACCTTACGTCCCAATACAGTCGTACAGCTTTGCCAGAACTAGACAAAAGACAAAAATCTGGAGTACTCTGGAAGTGTCTGCTGCTTGAGAGTTAAACAGTTATTTTTTATTATTAAATTATTAAACAGTTAATAACCACACACACACACACACACACACACACACACACAAGGACTTCGTAAAGACTTCAGTCTGTGCTCTAAATCATTGTCCTATTTTTATAATCTGCACATTTAGATATTTTGCTGGTCTAAATTATCCTTATATGTTAAAGGCACACATTATGCTCTTCCTAAGCAAATTGTTGTAATAAATACTTAAATGTCTAAGGTGGGTTACAGTACATTAGAGTTACATTTTAAGATCATATTATTTCTCTCTGGGAGCTTTTACACTCTATTAGGGAAGTACAGTCTAGGTATTATTAATCATTAACTAGAATAAATTGAAGGACCGTAGTGAAATTGCAAGCAAAGATTAGTTCTCTACCAGGAATTAGAAAATAGAAAGAGTTTGGAATTCTTGGTATCTTTGAGTATGTCTCTTTTTGGAACCGAACTTGTTATTTTTGTGTCTATAGCTGTACAGTCTAATGTGGCAGCCACTAACCATATATGGCTATTTCAATATAAATTTAAATTAATTACGATTAAATAAAATTAAAATGTTCATTAGTCACATAAGCCATATTTCAAATGCTCAACAGCTGCATTTGACCAGGGGCTACCATATTCAACAGTGCAAATTTAGAACATTTCCAACATCTCAGGAAATTCTAATAGTGCTGGTATACAGTGTGATTTTCCTTTTTTCCCCTTTCCTTCTACATTGTCTAGGTACACATTAAAATGTAAGCCTTTATTGCAACATTTGGGAGTGCCATATCCCAATATTCTGGCTAGCTAAAATGGAAAACACTTTAGTAATACAAACATGCTTTTTCCTCATTTTCTTTCTTGGGCTTAAGACACAATAAAGTTTAAATGCTTTCTGAGTTCATTCAGTCCTCATGTATAGCCAGGTTATGACCATGCCCCTGGGAAAAGGAAATCCACTTGTTTATTCTTTACATATGTTGTATATGCATATGCAGCATAGTTTTCTTGGATTCGCAGAGCCTTAGGGAATGATAATGTCCAATTTGGGAAATAACACATAGTTATATCAAAAGTACATTCCCATCCACTTCTAGGGAACAGGAGAGCATAGATATCTATACTTGCTCATGGAAGCATCAAATAGTTCCATGAATTAGAGATCCTTGTATTAACCTTCAGTCTTCTCAAATTTAAATAGCTCCCAGCTTCTCACCATGTCACCATTAGGACAAATATAAGGTCTTTGTTGTTGGTATCATTTCCTTTCTCTTCCCCAGGTAACTACATTTAGAAAATGCAATCAAGATTAGAAATTACCTTCATTCAGATAAGTGATTTAGTTAAATAGGAACACTTAGAACAACCAAGTAAGAAATACTCTATTTGAAGACGAGAAGTCTTTTAACACGGTGAGGCATTATCATTAATGAAATGGACAGTGGATGTACAGGTTCTAGTTTGAGCTCCAACTCTAGTTGGAGTTCTAGAGTAAATAAAAAACAACCAAGATTTTGCAAGATTCTAGGGAGTTGCTGAAAAAAAATACATCAGAGGTTTAGCTGAGGATTAGTTGTGCCTAGAGTACTCAGTAATCAGGTTTTCAGACAACACTGGAAAACAACGCCATCTGATAGTCACTAATTTAAATTATCAGTATGTCTTGGAGGCAGTGGTCAACCTATTGAACTTTCTAGCGACCATGTGTCCCTGATCCAGTCCTTGGCCTCCTTATGCATTTCCTCATTAGTCATCTTATGTCATGTTAATTATTTTCAGAAGTCTGGTTGACCCAAAACCACAACTTGAATGTCTCACATAAAGAACATAGGACTATCATTGAACAAATGTCATGTTACACTCACCTTGAACACTGTACAGTTAAGATTTGATGTTGTATGAATGAGTTCCTTAAATGTGGTCCAGAACATATAAGGAACCCAACCCATCACTGCCTAATATATTCACATCACTTCATGACACTGATTGAGATAATACCAATAGAACTTTAGTGGGCAAAAGAAACTTTTATTTTTCATCATAGGAAATCTTCTCAGAAGGCTAAAATGATCAGTACAATAAGCTTGTAGAAATTATTTTAACTAAATTGTCCTTGTACAAAGACCTTGCACAAATCTTCTAAACCATGAGAACATTGCGATTGTTCAACATAAAGGGTGGGAAATTAGTTGGAAAACTAGTTTGCACCAGAAGCATTTTAATTTATTCTGCAGTCCAGAATAAGGAGGTTCGGTGGCATAACAGAAGAGAGTGACTAGGAGTTGCTGTAGGACTGTTTCTTGTATACCGTATATGTAATTTGGCAGGCCCATAAACCCTGTGAGTAGGGGAATGAAGGAATACTGATGAACAAATTGTCTTAGTCCTCTATGACAGCCCCACAAAGCAAGTATTAGTAAGCACCTACATCACTTAAGCCTAACAACAAAACAAAAGAAAGACTTATTTATTGGGAAAAGAGTAGGCTCATCCTTATATACCATATATGATGTATATAAGGCCATCACATATACTAAATATTTAAACATGTAAAAGTTGTACATTAGAATAATAAACTATTAATTCAAATATTCCCCTCAAGATAAATATATCCTCCTAATTAAAAAATTTAAAAATGTGTAAAACTCTTATTTTTTTCAATGTTTAGTTAGTTTTGAGAGAGAGAGAGAGAGACAGAGAGACAGAGAGAAGAGCATGAAAGAGGGAGACATAGAATCTGAAGCAGGCTCCAGGCTCTAAGCTGTCAGCACAGAGCCGAGCCGGACAAGGGGCTCAAACTTGTGAACCACGAGATCATGACCTGAGCCAAAGTTGGATGCTTAACTGACTGAGACAACCAGGTGCCCCTAAAATTCTTGTTTTTATGTTACTGAAAGTTGGCCCAAAAATATCAAAGATAACTAAATCTATTATTATTGCTCACTGTTCTATTGATGAGACAGCAATGTTTGAGCACCAAATGAAATGTTAATAATTTATAAGTGATTTTATGTTTTTCCCATAAACTTTATCTCGTCTTACATACAGCAAAATCACTATTCTGTTATAATCAAGATATTCATGTAACATTTTTGTCCCTGTGGTAGGCAGAATTCTAAGCTTTCTAAATTCCTAGCACCCAGGGTACCAATGGCTCCCAGTTATTGTATTCAAACAAATACTAATTGAAGTGTTGCTGGGAAGGGATCTTGCAAATGTAATTAAGACCCAAAATCAGTTGACTTTAGGCAGATTATTTGCATGGACCTGATCTAATCATATATTCCCTTTAAAAGCTGAGGGCTAGTCAAAGAGGAAATCAGAAAGAAAGTGTGAGAAAATTTTTTTGTATCATTATCAACTTATAGATTGATAAGCCACATGACAAGGAATGAAGGCTGCCTCTGGAGCGAGGACAGCCCCCAACTGACGGCCAACAAAAAGATAGGGACCTCCATACAATAACTCCCACCTCCAATAAAATGAACTTGGAAGCAATTTTTCCTCAGTCTCCAGATGAGAACTCAATCTGACCAACATCTTGATATCAGCCTTGTGATACTCTAAGTGAGAACTCAGCCACACTGTGTTGGACTTCTGACCTACACAACTCAGTACTAACACATGAGTGTTTTTTGAAGCCACTAAATTTGTGGTAATTTGTTGTGTATCAATAGAAAACTAATACACTTTCTTTAGGAAACTACATTGATGACATTTTTAGAACAATGTGATTGAATACCACTTTGTTTTTGAAATCTTGATTTAACATTTTGTCATCTAAAGATTGGAAGATCTGGTTTAGTTTATTTTGAAACTTGCCTTAAATAGCTAAAAAATATATCTCACAAACATATATAAATTTTCACTGAACTTGCTAAATAAGTGTGCTTATTTTTTACTCCTATCCATCCATTATGCAAAGCCTTTTGCTAAAATTCAGGTAGCAAGTTTTGTATTTCCTAATGCTAATCAGTTATCCTTGAATTTAATCAGTAGATATCATATTTTTGTGTTTGAAATAAAGCTGTTCAAAATTAACTAAAATCCTTCATTTACAAGATTATTAAACAGCTTAGAAAATTATCTTGCCAAGTGTTTTACATTTTTAAAATCTGTGACACTTTTAACAGCAAAAATTATATAATGTTAATTATTTCTTAATATGCATAGCCATTTGCTATCTCTGTACTTTTGCTTGAAGAGCATTTGCTTACTCAGCTCTTTGTTTAAATTCATCTTCATTTTAAAGGGAAATTTTAAGTTTTATTGTTTTTAATTGAAAGTAACTTCTTAGGAGTATACCACTGCCAGCCAGTGATTATCTCACACACACACACACACACACACACACACACACACAAAAGGGAAAGAAAAAAAGAAAGAGAGAGAGAAAGAGAGAAAGAAAGAAATTAAGAAAGAAAGAAAGAAAGAAAGAAAGGAAAGAAAGAAGAAAAAGAAATTTGGAACTCATCTTTTTTTGTAAAATAAATTGATTTGGTTCATCTTTAAGTCCTGTGCCATGAAATAGTAAACTTCTATAAATACCAAAGATTTTCCTGATCATCTAAACTTATGGTGAAATATTGCACTATATTACTCTTTTAAAAATGAATCCATAAATCCTTTTTATTGGGAACATGTAAACTGTAAAGTGTCTCAAAATCGTGAAAGCTAAACCACAAAAAAGAAAATCCCTTGGGAACATGAATGATCCTTTCAATAAATGATGCTGGGTCTACTAGATAGCCCCATGAAAAAAGACAAAGTATGACCATATATAAAATAAATTTCAGGTACATATAAATCTGAAAATAAAACCATAAATATTTTAGATTATAACATGAGAGTATCTTCACCATCACGAAAGCAGGCAAAAATTTATTAAGCAGATGCACAAAAACACTAACCATAAAAGAAAAGATTGATAAATTGGACTTGACTAATATTAAGAACTGTTTATCAAAAGATGCCAGTAAGAAAGTGAAAAAGGCAAGTCACAGAGTGGGAGAAGGTATTTATAATATATTTATCTTAAAAAAAGGACTGACAAAGACTTCATATCAAGAATACATAAGGAATGATTAAAAAGTAAGAAAAGCAGATAATCTAAATGGGAAAAAGACCTAAAAGATGTTTAGAAAAATGCTTCCCAAATGGCCAACACATATATGAAGAAATTATCAATTTCATTTGTAATCAAAGAAACAAAACTTAAAATCAGAGTTATATATTGCTGCATATCCACCAAAATAGTTAAAATGAAAGAAAATAAAATGATTTTTGGTAAGAATATGAAGCAACTGGAATACTCATGATCTGTAGGCAGGAGTGAAGTTGCAATAATCACTTTGGAAAACAAAAGAACATGCCCTATAAGAGTAATCCCATCTCTTGATATACACTCACCAGAAATGTATACATATATTCACCAAAAGACACTTACAAAAGTGTTTAGAACAGCATCATTCTAAAACTCCCCAAATGGAAATATCATAAATTTCCGTTAGCATTACAATAAATGAATAAATTACAATACATGAAAGCAAATGACATATTTATATAATGGAGTAATACACAGTCACTAAAATGAACAAAGTCTTTTGAATGACTTGGAAGAAATCTCATAAGCATAATGTTGAGAAAAATAAATTAGTCACAATGAGTATGGACTGCATGATTCCATGCATATAAAATTCAAAAGCAGGCAAAACTAAATTATGGTAATCGAAGTTGGAATTAATGCTTACTTTTAAAGGAGGGGAAAGATGAACGAGAAGGCACCTTAAGAGGTTTCTAATCTGCCGGTGATATTCCATTATCATCAATCTGGGTGTGTTCACTTTGTAAAAATTCGCCAATCTGTTATGCTTATGATATGCATACTGTATATTATCTCAACAAAGAATTACTCAAAAAAAAAAAAGCAAGGAGAAGAAAAACACTACCACTGTTATCTCCCACTGTTCCCTCAATACCTCCAAGTATTAAACATGGCAAAAAAATATCTGGACCAAATAAGGATTCCAGGTTTAACTGGGTATGACATATCAAGAGAGCTTAATTCCTTTCTATCTTATATCCAAATATACATGCACATAAAACATAATAAGAATTTCTTCCTTTACCTCAATGGATTGCTTTGCACACTTTCTGGGAAGTGCACACTCCACTGTAACTGAGCAGGTGTACTATGCCGGTTACAGGTTGCCAGGGGGTTGAGAATGGGGGGCAGTCTTCTCACTAAATTCATCTCTAAATTCTTGTTGTTACAAGTGCTCTTCTCTGATCCATCTGTCTCAGGGATGTTATATCAGAAGCAGAGGTCTAGATTTATTTAATCAACCATTTTATCATACTTATTAATCAGAGCTTCATAACAAAAAATCCTCTGAATATTCTTATATTCATAGAGGTTGTTTTCTTATGTTTTATTTCTTATTTTGAATAGAGAGCTTCTATTAAGTATTTGTGTAATATGAATCTTTCTCCTCCACCCTAACTTTTCTGAAACACGAATGAACCATTTTAAAGAGTGGGAACTTACACTAATATTATAAGTACTGTAATTCAGCTTTCATTATGGATTTTTAAGGCTTTATGACTGGCCTGGGAACCTAACCTCCATTTTTACTTTTGTTTAGAAGGATTAATAACTTGTTCCAAGTGTCTAACTGACCTGCAAATTAACTTTTTAGAACGAAATCAATTTGTAGATCAGGGATTTCTTGTGTAATTGAATTATGGAAAATGTAAAAGACAAAAATATATCTTTGCTATTTAAATATATTTTAAATCTGTTCAAAATACATTACATTTAAAAAATAAATTTTTAAAATATTACAGGAATGGCATAGGTAGGGATCATCTTCTGAGATTAAGGCAAATTAATTGTCTTCAATCTGGGATGGAGATGACTAACAAAGTCAGGAATAGAATAGTAAATAAAAGTTGAGAATTTTTACCAATCCAAGGATAATATAAGACAACACAGGATTATGTATAAGTAAGTCTACATTATTATAGTTGGAGAGTTTTTAGATTCAGTGAGATATCAAAATGAATGAAAAAATCCTTTTTAAAGTAGAAGCTAGAGATCAAGCCAGGCAGATGACATTGTTCCTTCTGATTGTTTTATTTTATATAACTTAGTAGGATTTTGTGACATTTAAAATTTCCTTAACTACTTCATTGAAAATAGTTAAATGCAGCTGTTGAGAGCAAATATTCTGAAATAGACCTTTATTCAAATCTCACTTCCACTACTTTCCAGTGGTTGACTTTTAACAAGTTCTCTAACCTTACTGGGTGTCAGTCTCCCCACCTGTAACACAGAGGTAAGGACATCTCTCTCTTGTGGACATTGTGACAATTAAATAAGATAGCCCATTTAAAGCACTTGGCACAGTACCTGGAATATCCTAAGTGTTTAACAGATAGTGCTCTGTGTAAATCTTCATATTTAGTGTGGGTTTAAGGTCATTTACTTTTGTTTGTGGTAAGGAAACATGAAAGGTTAACCTTGGATAATGTTTTCTCTTTATTCATATTTTTATTTTTGCATTCAGCAGTAGGGAATGCTTTGTACAAGCACAATGAAAATCATGATTTCATTCAAAAAAGTGGAAGTGAATGTTTTATTCAACAAACAGAAATTGCTGTAAAAACCAAGGTAACCCTTAAGTATGTCTTCCATGCAGGTGATATAGCTGATAAAAATGCAGCCTGGAGAAACTGCTTTACCGTATTTTTCCAAAAATTTGTTATGCCTAATTACAAGGTGATAGCTCATATGGGAACCTTTGATGCTGCTTCTTTTGCTTTTGTTGCTTTCTGAGAAAGATGTAAAACATACAACTTAAAATATGCACTATTGGGGCACCTGGGTGGCTCAGTCAGTTAAGCGTCCAACTTCCGCTCAGGTCATGAACTCATGGTTTGTGAGTTTGAGCCCTACTATAGGGATCTATGCTGACAGATCGGGGTCTGGAGCCTGCATTGGATTCTGTGTCTCCCTTTCTCTCTGCCCTTCCCCTGCTCGTTCTCTCTCTCTCTCCCTCCCTCTCTCTCTCTCTCTCTGTCTCTCTCTCTCTCTCAAAAGTAAGTAAACATTACATTTTTTTAATCTGCACCATTAATAGATTTTAAAGAAAAAATGGAAGGGAAAGGAAAGTGTTTGTGCTTGAACTCAGCTTGTGAATGGGAATTTAGGAAAAACATTAGTGAAAAGGGCAAAGATAAGATACAAAGACAACCCTCCTCTGTTCTGTAACATGAAAAAGCCAGATGCCAAGTCATAGAGGATAAGCCCAGGTTTTCAAATTGTGCCAAGGGTGATGGTTTTAACTTCAAAAACACTGATTGTTTTCTCAGGACTGGTGGCGGGAGGGGTTATTTCACATCTGAATATCCCTGTGTGTCTATTGTCCTTCTGGGCCACTCAGCTCTCCCTAGCAGATACTAATCCATTTCCCCACCTTCCTCCAAGCTTCTTCTGGCCACTGAAACCACCGAACACCACACTTCTCCATGCCCTTCACTTTCACTTCAGTCAGCAGGAAAGTCCTTCATCTCCTGATACTCATTAGAAAAATGAAACAATTCCATGGGTTATTTTGTTTTGATTTTCAAAATTAGAAGGATTAAAAGACTACGGAGGTAAAATAAGCAAAAGAAAAGAATGAAAACAGAGACTGTGTTGTTGACCTGTGATGATAGCATATAACATGCAGAGAGTGATTTTTTTATCCTTATATAAGCCATCTGTAGTTGCAAGGAGGGAAGCCTTTTCAAAAATCTTAATTAAGAAGAGGTTTCTTCCTTTGTCTTGCCTGATGTCATTGAAGCCGAGATATGTTTCTTTCACATATGCTTTTTAATGAGGTCTACCCAGAAGAATAATTTCTTTTTCTTTTCCAAGAAGAATAATTTCTTGTAATCAGGTTAGCATTCCACCATCCCTTTCTTCAAATAGTTCAGAATTACTTAAAATGGCTGGATCAGTGATTGAGTATTGGAAAATTTGCTGACTTTATCATTATGCTTACAACAAAAGATTCATTATCACAGAAAAAGGGGTAGTAAATATGTTTTCTGTTCCCCACCCACCCTCCTTTTTGTTTTTCACAATAAAATTATCTGGCAAATACAAGCATTTTCCTCAATTTGAGGTCAACTCTTCAAGTCTAGTCTTCCTGAAAATTTTCAGTGGTATTATTTACCAACTAATTATGTTACATACGTTATACTTCTATCATCTGCCAGTCTGCAGTTGCAGGATGCTGTGGATGTACCCAAATGTTTACACATGAAAATGATTCTTTATCTTACCTGGTGCAACTACAAAATACCATTTCTGTCTGGAATGAGTCTAGTGATGTCACTCCATTAGAGAGGAGATCAGAAAAGTGAATTCAGTATGTGCTACAAATTGGCAAAAATTATTTCAAATATCGAGACAGAATAATGTACTAATTATATGAAACCATACAACATTCTTGCTTATACAGCTCTGTTTGGATTAGCTCCTGATGAAGATAAGATGGAAAGGATATAGATGTGTCTTTCATAACTGGAACTACTAGATATATAAATATATGTTTATTACCCCCTGGTAAATAATGGGGACTGATAGACTTTTGGAAACAACAAAATGTCACTGCGGTATTCAAATGATTTATATCTTTCTGATGCAATAGTTGTCTATGTTTATATTCCAGTAGCACCCACTGATATTTATGTAAAGTGACCTCTAAAATGAGTCATTACGTATAACACGTTGGGATGCTTGCTTTTATGTGCATAGGATGAGATACATATTTTGCCCATAAGTATGGATTTGTTCCTAGTTAGTGCTAACATGCTTTCTAAATCTTTTCTACAGGTAAACTATACAGTCTAAGTGAATGTGTGTATGCAAGCATAGATGAGAGACACACTAACAATTACTTACATCAGTTTTTGTCGGTAAATAAGTATTGGCAATTGAATTAGACAGTTTAGGAGAAAATATTCATATTGAAACAGAGATGTCCCCTTTCTGTTTGATTTCAGTTGTTGCTATAGGAGCAGGGCTTGCTCATAATTTTAATGGGCAATTAATGTCATTTATTCTACATGTTAAAGCTTTATTTAACCCTTGTTTTTAATCCATTTAAAACTATCTTCTAACTCTATCTCCAAAAAGAATGCTTCATTTAAAAAAGATCATATTGCCATGTTCTTGGACATTTCTGACATACTTGATTATTTGTGCAGAGAGCCAGCAACTTGAAACTTCTTTCTTAAATTTCTCTTCCTTTTCAGTAGCAAAGAAACCTAAGATACATCCACATAATTATTTTACCATGTTTCTTTTAGGGAAAAATTGGTATCCACTCTTCTATAAATATTCCTCCATAGAATTTTGGACAGGCTATCATGGTGGTTCTAACATTAGATTCTTTCACATTTAAAAGAAAAATATTTTCCTTCAATTGCCCTCAGTTGGAATATTTTGTAGAACTTGCTCTCTTCACTTGGTGAAAATGTTCAGGTAAAATCCTATACACGTTCCAAAAAAGGGGAATGATTTCTGACACAGTGATTTAATTTGGTTTGTGCATTGACTTACAAAGCAGCATATTCATTTATGTAAACTTTATACAGAGAGAGGGTTAGAGAAGCCAGTAAACTGATGATTTCATGGCAAAACATAGAATTTTCATTTTTTACCATCTTAATGAGAGATTCTTAACCTTCATAACTTTTGGAGGTTAACTTTTACATTTTGATACAAGTTTCTCTTACAAGCCATGGAGATCTTTTCATAGAGAAAACCTATAAGTTATTTTTTTCTTTTGCTTCCCAAATAGACAGTAACAATTTAGAAATGTCTTCTCCATTATTGCTACTTAATTTCTAATCTATACTTCACTGTGTACTCAATCAACATCTCCTCTTAGATACTACATAAACATCTCAAATCTGAATTCTGGTCCCTGATTCTACCCCTAAGGCCAATCCCCCTTTTCTGTCTTAGTGAAAGACTACTTCTTTCTTCCAGTTTTCAGGCAAATAAATCTCAGACTCATCCTTGATTCTGTCTCTCACATCCCACATTTAATCTATCAGCAGATCCTGTCAGTTGATCCTTCAAAATGTACACTATCACTTACCACCTCCACTGCTACAACTACCCTCTAGAATAAGTCATCTCCCTCCCTCCCCTAAGGCAAATCTTCTCACCTTCCTTTAATCTGTGTGCAATTATCGTTTATTTTCAACATTGCAACTACAGCAATTTTCCTAAGAAGTGGTAGATGACTTCACTCTCTTGTGCAAAACCATCCAATGCTTACCTTTTAATGTTTCATGCAGAGTAAAAGCTAAGGTCCCTGCAAAGGGCGACACATTCCTCCTGTATCTGCCCACCTCTTCCCACTGCTCTAACTCACCTTCTCTACTGTCTCCTCCCTTCCTTGACCCCAGCCCCACTGAACTTCTCATTGTTTCTCCAATAGGCCAAGTATGCTTTTTTAGGATCTTTGCATTTTCTCTTCCCCTGTCTGCAATGCCCTACCCCACATATCCACTGGCTCCCTTAGTCATTTCCTTTGGTCTCTTCTCAAATGTCATCTTATCGGAGAGACCTTCCCTGACTACCCTATACAAAATACCACTCCATCACCACCGCCAATCTCTAATCATTTATCCTGCCTCATTTTTCTTTGGATTGTACTTATTACTATCTGACATGTTATGTATTTCTTTTTTATATAATTTTTAAATTTTTGTTTATTTTTAAGAGAGAGAGAGAGTGCACAAGTGGGGGAGGAGCAGAGAGAGGGAGAGAGAGAATCCCAGCAGACCCTGCCCTGTCAGCACAGAGGCAGATGTGGGTCTCCAACTCACAAACTGTGAAAAAATCATGACCTGGGTGAAAATCAAGTCAGACAATTAACTGAGCCACCCAGTCACCTCTAACATGTTATGTATTTCTTAAGATTTATTTTGAATTGGTCAACTTCCACTAGACTGTACAATCCATGAAAAAAGGACATTTTGTTCACTTTGTTTCCCAGTGATTGGCATATAGCAGGCTCTCAACAAGTATTAATTGAAAGGATGCATGAATGAACTGCACAGTGCTCTGCACAAGTAAACACCACCTGGGCATTATAACACATGTTTGGGGTTGAAATAGTCATATAAACAGTATTAACCACAGCCTAGTTTTTCTTTAGAATAATCCCTTCCTCACAGACTATTTTAAAGAAGCTTGAGTACATGTGGAGTCATCAACACTTGATTAAATGGTTTCTACTTTAATTTCTAAAACAAAACAAAAACCTACATTCATCACTTTTTTGCTAAAAGCTTTCTTTATATCCCTATCAGCATCACCACCAACTAATATTTTTTGTTCACTTGCTGTGTTTGTCAGTCACTATTACTACTCCAGTAGCTTTCACTCTGTCTCTAGAGAAAAAAAAACTGAAAATTTGGAGATTAAAAGAAAATAATATATACAATACAAGAAATGATCATAATTATTGCCAAATAACTATAATTTAATTGATTTAGAGCAGATTCTGAAATATTTCTGGGGAGCTGTTTCACCTACTAGGATGTCATCCCTTAAGATTTTATTAGTTCTTCATTTTTATAATTACTTTGTTCATTTCTTACTAATTTCCATGTGGTAGGATTGTGGTTATAAAATTGGTTGCATATTTGATTGAATGAATCAGCGAAAGAACTCTGCTTTATGTTTGACACTGAAAACACTTTTACTACTTTTTATTTTTTTTCTTGGCTTCTGTTGGGGTATGTTCTCATCCCTAGTCACCTCAGTTGACTTGGTAACTTAATATTCCTTAGTATTCTGACCACTCAAATATTTAATCTTATGATAATAATACAAAAATTCAGAAATTTACATGAACACTCACAAAAGAACAGTGATTTTTCTGTTTTTCATTTCCCAGTCTCCAGCTTGTCCAAATTGAGCAAAGTAGTTTCTGAAGTTAACACCATGCACACAAGTGCCTGGTTTTCACACAAGCTAAAAAAATCCCCAAAATACAAAAAACAAAAAAAATGCTTAAAAGAGTGATATACCATAAAAACACTAAAGGTAAAATAATAAGTCATAATAAAATAATTGGCCATAATCATATGAGTTATTTATAATACAACTAATAGGTCTGTTTAATTATCTTTTTGTACTTCCCTCAAAACTCCCTCTTCAACATTTATGTTTAAATATAATATCTAAGAATACAGTATTTATATTAACTAAACAAGTTTTACACTTCTATAAATTCAGGTTTTATAAAATTTCTTTGTTAAAAAAGTGCATATATGAGAGAATGCAAAATATTCCATCACAAGCAAAACATTTCATTACCTGGAATAGGACTTTTCTTACTTGGGTAAGCAAATATAAAAGGCTTACCTTTTGTACTATAAGGATTTCAAACATACTAGGCAAGCTTTAATTCCCAAACACAGAAGACTATTTCATTTATTACATCTAGTATTTATATGATTGATTATAAAATAACATTGGAATTTGACAAGTTAAAGAGTGGCACTCTTCTTTAGGCATTATTTTTACCCAGAACTGTCTAATGGATCTATAATTATTCATTTACAAATGAGATTTTTGGGGGTCCATCTACAAAATGATTTGTCAGCATCTGACAATATTTAACAGTGTACTTTGTTCTTACTGGTATTGTATAATCTGTTCTAAAGCTAGAAACAAATGTATTTATGATGCATTTGAGAATCTAAAGTTGCTTGAAGCAGTGATAGGAATACTTTTTACATTACTGGGTGCTTTGTAACCTTGCAGACTAGCAATATATTTTCTGTCCTTAAGCTCCCCTTTGATCATCAAATGCTAACAAGTTTTATTTCTCTGGCTCAGCTGTGCATCAGTTCACCAAAGGATTAATGGCTATTTTTAAAAATGGTCATTTGAGACCAGTCTGGGATGGAGAAAAATATTTTACTAAACCTTCTCTGCCTGTGTATATGCTTGAGGGCCACTAGAGAACATATTCCTTGGAGTCAAGACATAACTCTCATCAGCAAGCCACTCGGGATGAATTTTAAACAAGTCAAGACCTTGACCCATAGATCACATTTTGTAGGTGAAGAATGAGCTGTTTTTAATAACAAATGGAGTTTTGAGATCTAATCTGAACTTGGAAATGAATAAGAATGGGATTTTGCCTAGTTATGAAAGTTAGACTTGGTTGTAGGAGCTTAAGGAAGATGTGAAGAAAGGTACCAATGAACATTTCAGTTTCTGTGAGAAGCTGTATGATATGGAGAAAAGAACAAAACCTTTGGAGAAAGACAAGGAACTATGTATCTAACCTTTAATATTTAGCAGCTTAGCACCTTTGTTATTGTGGACAAGCCACATATTGCCACAACTATATTTCTAGTATCACTGCTATTATTACCACCAATTATACCTTAAATAACTTTTCTTAGAAATTAACTTTTCTAAGTCTCTAATTCACTTTAGTATTTGTCATTTCATTTAACCTTTTGTGTTGTTGTAAGAATTAAGAATTAATTTCTATAAGGATGTTGGTTGGCATTTAGTAAAACTTTAAAAATGGAGTGCTCTTCTGTTAAATGGTCAGTATTAGGACACTTATGGATAGATCTCAAACCTGAACTTACTGAATTTAGCCAGAATTTAATTGTAATGGTGGCAGAAAGCAAGACTTCCCCCCAACCCCCATAATCTTAAAACTTTTTGAAATCCAAGGAGCTCACCTGGAGTTTAAGGCTACTTTTGATTATAATGCAATTTCTAAAGACTATCAAATGGGGCCATGTGTACATACTTGACTCTCAATATATATTTGTTGAATAGAATTTATTGGATCCATATATATATAAGTTAAAATGCTGAAGACTTTTGATATTTATTTTTTAATGAACATATTGAATTTACAGAGTTGCACCTGAAACTTTGATTTGTAAAATCTCTTGGAGAATTGGAAATGGTTTTGGAGAAAAGAAGATATTGTTTATCATTACCTTTTATGTCCCAGGCAACTAACTAAACACTAGAGTAGCATCAAGGCTAATTATGAATATAAAATAGGTTTTTTTCCACAACCATCTCAAATGTGCTGTGTTATACAATCATTCGACCCACAGTTGACAGGTGGTGGTCATTTGAGACCACCATTGAGATGTTAATCACTGAACATCTCTAGGGAACACATTAACCTTGAAGTCCTCTCCCATGACCTTATCTCAATCCACACATACAATTTATTTTCAATAATTTTCTATTATTAAACAATCACTATTGTTTTCCTACTAAACCCATCCCCAGGAGGTTAAAATATAGCAGCTTGGAGGTTTAGAAGTGGGGGAGAGGATAGTCTACTTTCCAAGTCACTGCCACATACTCTCCCTTTCTACAAATGTTAGAGCTGGGTAAAGGGGTAGGGAGGCAGTCTCCTTGCCTGACTGCCCATTACAAAACTATGGTCCTCTCTTTAGTTGATGCAAACTCTTCAAATTGCTTATTGCCTGTGGGCCTGATGTTGATCTCTTTACCCTGTAGGTGAAAGGCTCACTCTATGCAGCTCACAGGGGCATTGGTTCTCTCACAAAATTAAGTCACACACTTTCATCCTTCCAGCAGCTTCATATACTTCATTCCTCTGTAAAGTACACACCTTTGACCCACACTCTTACAATCCCCTATAAAAAACTATGGCTCCATCTATTATCTAGTCTCTTGTGAGTTCTCAGACTAGGGATACCTGTGGGTCAGACACTGAGATACACTGTTTTTCTCCCTTTCTTCTCTCAAACTGGAAGTCTCAACAATACCTCATCTCTAATGTTTTCACCCATGCATTTGTAACACAAAGAAGCAGGAAATCTGATGGCTAAGTAGATATCCAACCAGAAAACAAAACAAAATGTAGGTCCCTCATTTCACAGGTACCCCAAACTATTTATAAGGGATTTTCTTTGGGCCTCCCCCATTGGTTTTCAGAAGCAAAAACATGTCATCTATTCAAAAAGGAGATGGACAGATGGAAAGGCTTATTATAAAATGTTCTGATTTTTTGCTCTTAATCTTCATTTTGTATCAATAAGAAATGATGGTGGTAATGGTATCAGGAAGGAGGTGGCCTTAACAGGTGAAATTCTCTGAACTTCAGACATAAATTTCTGAGTTGTCAGTCTTACTCATTAATTCTGATGCATATTCTATTACCCTGGATGGGTTTCCACATGTTTAGTATTCATTATTCGATATGCTTTAAAAGAAAGAGTATGTATGGTTTTACAGTTAAATTGGACCTGTATTTCAATCTGTACTATCTATTAGCTGTATTAATTTAGGGCTTATTAATCATTCTGAGCTTCAATTTCCATAGTTTAAGATATAAATAATAACTTCCTTCTATGTTGTCAAAATAACTTGACAATATGTATCATATATAAACAACTTAGGAAGATGTATGGCAAATAACATATATTTAGTTATTTTCTCCATTTAAAGATTAGGAAATCAATGCTCCATAGAGATTACAAAAAGCTGTCAAGATTATTGAAAACAGCAGAGACAGTATTTGAACTCAGATCTGTCTGATGCTAAAGCTTACATATTTTCCACCACCCCATGTCAGCACTACATTTGAAATTTTGTGAGAAAAATTAATCAGTTGACTTATTGTCAAATCAGTTGACTTATTGTCCTTAAATGTACAAAAGCAACTTCTAGTGTGCCTGGGTGGCTCAGTAGGTTAAGCATCTAACTTCAGCTCAGGTCATGATCTTGCCATTAGTGACTTCAAACTCCATGTCGGATTCTGTGCTGACAGCTCAGAGCCTAGAGCCTGCTTCAGATTATGTGTCTCCCTCTCTCTCTCTCTCTCTGCCTTTTCCCTGCTTGCCCTCTGTCTCTCTCAAAATTAAGTAAACATTAAAAATTTTTTAATGTACAAAAGTAACTTCTAATTAAAAATGAAATTTTTTATTTCTAACAAAGATTAGGATACTGTTTAAATACACAGTGCTTTAACCCAAATTGGAAGCAGTGAGAAAAATATAACAAAGGAAAAATAAGAATCAAAGTAAAATGAAGTCATCAATGAGGCAAATTCACAAAATAAATTCTGTGAAGGCCTATCTACTTGATAATAGTGGGCTGCTGATAAAAACTCCCAGAGAAAATCATAATTACACAATTCAGAATCCAAAAGATAAATATCTATTGTTTAGAGGAAATGTAACACTGGGATTGCTCCTTAGATCAGAAAGTACTGCCCTGGGTATTTATGAAGAGGATGCTGAGCAAAGGATTGATTGCAATGTCCCTAAGTACATCCTTACTGCAATAAACAGAATACTTCAATATAGACTAATGACTTACGCCAAATGGAAATGATGGGGAGCCAAAAATATTCATGTGTAGCTCTGATAAATTGGCAGCATATTTGAAAGTTCCTTGAGTAGGAAGTATCGTTGCCTAGAATTCCTGGACCAACCTTAGGTTTTAGGAGAGTCCATGAATCCCCAAACTTATGGCAATATTTCATATGTGAATTCATATTTGTAATCTCCTTAGGTATTCAAACTGGTTTCATCAAAAACTAAAGCAAAACAAACAAAAAATCCAGCAAAAAATCCATAAAAATCCTTTGTTCCATAACATTGGATGCATATTTTATGCGAAATTCTCCTATAAAGTTTCTTTTTCATTTTACTATAGATATTGTGTAGCGCTGACTTTAAGATTAAGGACTCTGGGAAATACTTAGAGAACAAATTTTTTATGTTGCAAACAAAATGCAGACCTTTGTGACCAGTCATAGGGACTTGGTCTAGCATGTTTTACAAAGGATATGTGTCTCCTGGAAGGTCACCTCACCTCAGCTTGAATCTAAATGCAACTAGAAATATCTCCCAGGATTTGGATAAATCCTTATGTCAGAAGTAGACATCATCTCTAAAACCTGGATTTATGCACATTAATTTGATGATTATTTGTCACTGCAAATTTGTGGATATAGATTCAAGGTTCAGGGACAAAAACGGCCAAAGTGGCTTGTGTCACAAACCTAATTACACAGAAAAGTATAAAAAATTTTTAACAACTAATCATACTTATTCCCATGTTAGATTTTAACAAGCATCTATAGAAAATATTCAGGTTTTTGTCTTATAAAAGTTACTCTTTTATACACCTGAAATCTTTATAAGTTTTCAATAGAAAAGCCTTAAAATTTGTATGTTTATATAAAAATATATAATTATTATGGAAATTATCATTCTGCTTGTCTTATATTGTTTAAACCCAAACTCAGCTACAAATACCAATTAATTTTTTGCATGAATCCAATTTCCTTCTTCATCTACAATTTAGTAACTGTATAGTTAAAAAACAAGAAGCTTCAGGGGTGCCTGGGTGGCTCAGTCAGTTAAGTATCTGACTTGGGCTCAGGTCATAATCTCACAGTTTGTGAGTTAACCTCATGTCAGGCTCTGTGTTGACAGCTCAGAGCCTGGAGTTTGTTTTGGATTCTGTGTCTCCCTCTCTGTTTGCACCTCCCCTGCTCACTCTCTGTCTCTCAAAAATAAATAAGCATCAAATAAATTTTTTTAATTAAAAAAACAAGAAGCTTCAGCAAGGTATTTTCAGCCTGTCTCTTAACCTTATAAAGCTGTTCTTTTCTAAATAACCTAGGATAATTAAATATTTTTTAAAGTTAACAGCTTCAGCAATGAAGTTAGCTCTCTGAAATACCAAAACTGTTTTAAAATTTCTTAAGTCAGGATGCTTCCCTTGACTATTTTCTCGTTTTACTTTATCAGATGTAAAATATTATTCAAATCCACTTTAGCTTTAAGGAGTAATCAGATATCCTAATAATCTCTGAGGAAAAATACATTGAATGCTATAAAAATCTAGAAAATAAAGTAATAGAATCACACATTTCAGCAATGGGAGACTTATAACTCAATGCTAATACTGTAAAGATGAGGAGAAATCATTAAAATTTTATTGAAATCAATATATTGATCAAATTATCATCTAACGAGGTGGTGGACTATTTCTGATATGCAATTGTAAAAAACAACTTTTTTAAATTTTTGAAATGTTTATTTTTGAGAGAGAGAGAAGGACAGAGCATGAGCAGCAAGGGGCAGAGAAAGACAGAAACACAGAATCTGAAGCAGGCTCCAGGCTCTGAGCTGTCAGCACAGAGCAGGACACAGGGTTTGAACCCACAAGCTGTGATATCATGAACTGAGCTTAAGTTGGACACTTAACTGACTGAGCCACCCAATGCCCCCAAAAATGAAACAACCTTTAATGTTAAATTAGATAACATTGGTTACCAAGTTTCTTCCATGTACCCTAATTATACAATTCACTCCAATTGACAATTACTACACATTCAGGAATATCTCCCAGACACCCTATTGCCACAAATCATGCAATTATATAATGTTAGAAGTTGACCTTTTATTATTTAATTGTATACTCATCCATTGGAGATGAGAAAGTTGAAACTAACATGAGTATTGGATTAGCATAAGATCTGATATCTCTGTCCTCCTGATAATCATTTGTCACATTACAATTAGAATGTTACTTCATTTCCTTGACTCTATGTCTTCTTGAGAAGTGTTATTAAGAATCAAATGAGATGATATGTTTGGAAGTACTTTATAAGTGATGACATTATTGTTTTGTGAATCATGGAATGCTACATGTCCCTGCACAGTTTACATAAATACTCACCTCTAAGGGACTCCATTATATGCACTGTAGAGGGCTTGGAAACACAGCAATGGGGTTCATACTTTGTCCATCAACCTTAGTCCCACTCCCAGCTTTCCAGAATCTGGGAAGCCTAGAACTTACTTTTCCAAAGATCCCTTTGCAGCAGGGTACTAGTTTAGGTTCCACCACTGACAGGTACCACACAATACAGTAAAACCTTGGATTGCGAGTAACTTATTTTGCAAGTGTTCCATAAGACAAGCAAACATTTCTAATAACTTTTAATTTGATAAACGAGCAATGTCTTGAAATCCAAGGAGTACGTGATGTTGAATGTCACATGATCACAACTGAGCCAATGGTTCTTCTCTCTTTCTATCTCTGCGGGATTGTTGGTGAACATCTCCCCTGCTTGGATGCTTGGTCTCAGGCCACAGT
Source organism: Cryptoprocta ferox (assembly GCA_028646485.1). Lineage (NCBI taxonomy): Eukaryota > Metazoa > Chordata > Mammalia > Carnivora > Eupleridae > Cryptoprocta > Cryptoprocta ferox. The sequence continues at coordinate 101,487,557 of CM053567.1, forward strand.
GTTTGGCAGAAATCAGTGATTTTTCAGAACGTTGGAAGATGGCCACAACTGGCACTAGTGTATTTTTTGTCACTTCAAAGCACCAATGGACAGTCCTTTGCTTTTCCATACAAGATTAAGCTCAGGAATGCTATGTTTCATTCTAGGTCAGCCTGCCTGCAGATATAGACCCTTTCCTCTGCTGCCTTATTTCCAGTTTCACTAAATACAGTATATGACAAGAGTTTATTAATACTGTACTATAGTCAACATCTGTGCAAGTGTATACACTGGCCCCCATGTAGAAAAGGGGTGAAAAGAAAGGCAGTAAAACAGAGATGATTATGATCGAAGTTAAGAAGGAAATCATCAAGAAGTATGAACGAGGTATGCAAGTGGCTGAAATTATGATTTTATTAGAAGTCTACATCTACATCTTATATTCATAGGAGGAGAAAGAGGTAAAGGAATCCCTCACTTCAAATGAGATTAGGGAGATGTGTAAAATATGGGAAACAGTGCAAAATTTTGAAGAAAAGCATCACCTGAAAAAGGCTATAACAGGGCAAGCAAAGAATCTGTTTAAAGACAATGCAATGCCACAATTCCACAAAATTCTCAAAAGGAGGCCAAAGCAAGTGTCATTGCATAGGTTCTTTGTTAAAGTTGCAGGAAAGGAAAAAGATTCCATTGAGCAATAGATGCAGTGATTCTGTTAGGGATAGCTCAGAGCCTGGGCTATCCAGGCTGTCCTACACAATAACCCGCCTCTCTCTTGTCCCCCTCACACCAGCTACTAAGCTTTTCAAAGTAAGTACAATTAATTTGTCTATTTTTCTTGATATTTTGTATTTTCTTTATTATTTTGTATTATATTACAATTTTGTAATCATTTTTATATGAATATTTTTGGGTTGTGGAAGGAATCATCTGAGTTTCCATTATTTCTTATGGGGAAATTTGCTTTGATATACAAGTACTTTGATTATAAACATGTTTCTGGAACGAATTATGCTCTCAAACCAAGGTGTTACTGTATTAGGAAGGTGAAAGAGAATCACAGCCATTTTGCTATGGCAGCAGCAGGCCAGTGGGTGGGCAAAAGATAAACATGATGTTTTTCTAGCAGCTGCAGGTGTTCTGTAAATCATTTGTGTCAGTGGTGCAGGTAAGTGATAGGTTAACTGACCATTTCCTTTGTCATTGCCTGCAAATTCCAGATTTCCTTAAAGTTAGTGATGCTTTTCTTGACCTTTGTTTTTCTAGCTTGTCTAATGCCTTTGTATGCACATAATTTATCATATTAAAGTTCTTCTGATTTCTTTACAAAAACCTGATTGATATGGTATCTCACTTTGCTGAGACATTTGTGAGAATTTTTTCATCAATTACCTAATTGCTGCATAACACACTACCCCAAGACTTAGTGACTTAAAGCAACAACAATGGAATTAAACTGGAAATCAATTAAAGAAAGACATCTAGAAAATCTCCAAACATTTATAAACTAAATAATGCATTTTTAAATAACCCATCGGTCATAAAAGAAATTGAAATAGAAACTAGAAATTATTTTCAACTAGATAAATTAGAGAACAGCATATAAAAATTTGTGAGATGTAGATAAAGCACTAATTAGAAAGAAATTTACAGAACTAAATGCCTGTACTAGAAAAGAAGGAATATTTGAAATCAATGACTTCAACTTCCATCTAAAAATATTAGAAAAAGAACAAATTAAATTCAAATTAAGGAGTGAATAAAAAGTTAAGAATATAAATCAATAAAATAGAACACAGAAAAACAATAAAGAAAATAAATAAAACAAAAACTTAAGAAGATCAAAATTGATACATGTTTTGTCAGACTGCTCAAGAAAATAAGAAAGAAGGCACAAATTACCAATATCAGGAATGTTATAGGTGACATAACTACAGGTCTTATATATGTTTAAATAACAATAAAGAAACATTATGAACAAACTTAATGATGATAACTTTAACAACCTAGATGAAATACAATGACAGATGCCAAATGCCCAACAAAGCTCATCAAGGAGAAATAGTTAAAGGTTTATTAAATATCTTGGATTTGTAGTTAAAAACTTTCCCACAAAGGAAACTTAGAGCCTAGATTGTTTCACTGATGAATTCTATCAAATATTTAAGGAAGAAATAGTGCCAGTTTTACATAAATTCTTCCACAAAACTTAGGAAGTGAGAATGCTTCACAACTTATCTCATGAACTTAGTATTTCTCTGATTCCAAGACAACACAAGAAAAGAAAACCATGGACCCACATACCTCACAAAAATAGTTGCAAAATTTCTTAACATTTTAGCAAATCTATTTGAATGGTTTATAAGAAGAATAAAACAGGGGCGCCTGGGTGGCTCAGTCGATTAAGCGGCCGACTTCAGCTCAGGTCATGATCTAACAATTTGTGAGTTTGAGCTCTGTGTTGGGCTCTGTGCTGACAGCTCAGAGCCTGGAGCCTGCTTCGGATTCTGTGTCTCCCTCTCTCTCTGACCCCCTCCCCCTCCTTTTTAAGAGGAAATTTTACCTCGTTAAATACAGAAAAAGCATTTGCCAAATCTATCACCAAAAAAGAAATAAAAGATATTTCCTTAAACTTAATGAAGAAGGACTGAATACTTTCTCTAATACCAGGAACAAGGAAAATATGTCCACTCCTGATTTCTATTCAACATCATACTGGAAGTCCTATTGTATTCTATATTCTTGCAATAAGGCAATGAAAAATATATGAAAGCATCCAGATTGGAAATGAACAATTAAACTATATTTTAAAACTATATTTACAATCTATGTAGAAGATAGAGAGGAATATATAAAAATAAGTCAGTGTAGCAAAGTTGCATAGTACTAGTTCAATATATAAAAATCAGTTATTTTTCTATATACTAACAATATGAAATCTGAAATTTAAATTTCAAATACCATTTAAAATAGCATAAGGTTATGAAATTCTTGGGTATAAATTTGTTAAAAAGTATTTAAGACCTGTAAACTGAAAACCACAAAACATTACTGAAAGAGAGTTAAAAATCAATACAAAACCTAAATAAATAAAGATATGTTTCATGTTCAGGAATGGAAAACTCAATATTATTAAGATGTCAATTCCCTCCCATTGAATCTATAGATTAATTCTAATCTCCACCCACTCTTCTCCCCCAAAATAAGCTGAGCATCTTTTTTTGTAGAAGAAATCCACTTAATGATTGTAAAATTTATATCTATAGAATCCATAATTATTTGAAAAGAACAAATTTGGAGATTTAAAACCTAATTTCAAAATTTATCATAAAGTAACTGTAATTAAGATAATGTGCTATTGTATTGGAGATAGACAAATATATCAAGGGAACAGAAAAGAAAGTCCAGAAATAAACTCATACATATATAATCAATTGATTTATTATTTTTTGGTCAATTGATTTTTGACAAAGTTCACAAAACAATTTAATGGGGAGAGGATAACTTTTTCAGTGAATGGTACCAGGACAATTGGTTAATTATCTGTAAAAATATGAACTTTAGTCCGTATGTTTTAACTAACACAATAATTAACTCAAAATAAATCATTGAACAAACTGTAAAATATTTTTTCTATAAGCAAAATAGGAAGAATATTTGTGGCTTTGGGCTAAGTTTCTTTTTTTTTTTTTTTTAAGATCCAACAGTAAAAGCGTAATTCCTAAATTAGTATGTATTTGGATGGTGAATGGCTAAAATGACATAGGAGGCCACTGATGATGGCGGTAAGAAAAAAAATTAGAAAGCTATTTATAAGATGACGCTTTGATTTTCCCTCCATTATCTTTGCCTAATTATTGCCTGCTTTTTATTAATGGAAATTGGCAGCAACCTCCTACACTGCTGACGTTGATTCTGATAGAATAATAACCACAGAGGGAAAAATCCCTGCTGAGGTGATGGAAATACATCCAGATTATCTAGGCTTTTGCTGTTATACTGCTTCCCATTCCAGACCTTAGAGTTGGGATTTATTTCTCTCTACAGCTTACAGATGAAACTGTGATCAGAAAATTTGCCTGATAATGAGAAAAAAATATTATATGGTAATTAAGACTTTCAGATTGGATTCAGAAACAAAATCCACTAATATGTTATGTACAAGAAATCTACTTAAAAGCACCCAAACAAGGTGAAAATTAAAAAATGGAAAGATATATACCAGGTAAACATAACTAAAGAGAAAGCTAGGGAAACAATAACAATATCTGACAAATCATATTTTAATAGAAACAATATGACAAGGGTATTGTTCCTGTAAAAGATATAATGGAGCAAGGTGATATATCTATCATAAACATTTGCTTATGTAATAACATGAACTCCAAATATATCAAAGCTAAACAGCAGGAAGAGAAGTATAAATCAACAATACAGTTGTTGGTTTCTGGAACACATTTTTCAGAAACTGATAGAATAGGTAGGCCAAAAATAAACACAGATATTAAAGATTTAAAGAATATAATGAAAAATTTTGAGTTGGTATGTATCTGTATCTATCTATCATCTATCTATCTACCCTGCTTTACTCAACAGACATTAAATACAGATTGTTTCCTACAACACATAAAGCATTAAAAAATATTTCATGTATTAGGCCATAAAAGAAGCTTAAATAAATTCCAGAGAATCAATATTTTATAGACTTTTTTGTTTTACCAAAATGATGTAATATTAGAAATAAAAAAAGAAAAGCTAAGAAAAACCTATACGTGTGGCACCTGGGTGGCTTAGTCAATTAAGCATCTGACTTCGGCTCAGGTCATGACCTCACAGTCCGTGGGTTCGAGCCCTACCTCGGGCTCTGTGCTGACAGCTCAGCCTGCTTCAGATTCTGTGTCTCCCTCTATCTCTGCCCCTCCCCCGCTTGCTCTCTGCCTCTCTTTCTCAAAATAAAATAAAGACATAAAAAATTTAAAAAAAAGAAAAGAAAAACCTATATGTTTTTAAGCTAAATAATATATTGCTTAATAGTTTTTGGCAAAACTAGAAAATCATAAAGGAAATGTAAAGACATTTAAAATTTGATAATGCAAAAATTATAGATATAAGTAGGTCAATGTAGTATGCCTACTACTATAGATACATTATCATTATATAAAAAGATATATGAAAAGTTAGTATTTGTAGGAAACAGCTAAAGCCATACTTTTAGGAATATTAACATGTTTAAATACTTTTATCAGGAGTTAAGAAAGAAGAAATATTCAACTAAAGAAGTTGCAAATAGAATAAAAAAGTGAACTCAAGGGAAGAAGAAGGTGGGAAATAAAGATAAGGACAGAAATAATTGAAATAAAGAATAATAGAAAAAACTAACAATTCAAAATCACCTTTGTTTAAAAAGGATTGATGGAGCTGAAAGTAGTCCCATCTCTTTTTTAATTCCTTGATGAATATGAAGCAATGCATGGCATTTTCCCAGCATAGCGTATCTATCTCAGTAATTGACTTAAGACTCTGTCTGTGCTCGTAAGAGGCAATTGGAGGCATGCTGGGGATTTGGGGAGTTTTCTCATTCTCATTCATTTGGTTGCCAGAAATCAGTCTACTCTTCCAGTTTGGGATGATGTAGTATAGAATGTGAATCCTAGAGGTACTGCACCCATTTTTTCTTTCCATTGGGAAATCAACTCTAGCAAAGAATGCTATATGATCACCAAAACCTGTTTCCTATTCCTCCTTAGAGCTATAAGACATTTTCTATACCCTCTAACTTAAGGATATCACATATCCATGTGACTAAATTCTGGTGACTGCAATATATACTGAAGTGTTTGTGTTGCTTCTAAGCAAAGTCATAAGAAGCAAGTATACCTCTCCCATGTTCTCTTCTACCTGACTGTAGAGAACTCTGAGGATTTAGAAGAAAGTGGAACCACAAAATTGGGAGGAGTCTGGGTCTCTAAATGGCAATATAGAAGGCAGCTCAACCAGAAACACTCACATTAAATGATGATGTGAGCAGGAGGTTATTTTTTATTGTTTAAGGCCTCTAAGAATTCAAGATTTATCTACTGCAGCAGCTAACTAAATTACTTGCCTTGGAATTAAGCTGACACAAGGAAGACAGAAAAGATGGCAACAAATAGGTCCCTGATGAATCTTTGAGCTGCTGAATCACATAATCCCTGAAACTCAAATTATCCTGAATCTTTCAGTAACGGGAACAAATAAATCCCCATTACTGTTTAAATAGTGTCAGTTGGATTTTCTGTTACTTTTAGCTGAAAGCTAATTTCATGAACAATAAGACCAAAACCAATCAGTGGACAAAGGTTACAAGGCTAAGCCAAGCCACAAAGAGCAAAGCAAAGAGATATACCGAAGAGAGCTAAGATGAAAATTAGCTAGGTTCTAGCAATAAAGCAATATAGTCTATTTGACACTGAACTGTCAAGGTATAAACCCATGAATTTTTATATTTTTTTATGCCCATGGGCTCAAATCATCTAATAAGTTGGGTTAGAGCTGAACCTGTAGGTAGAGGTTAAGTAACCCCCCAGGTACAAAGGAGGCTATACCTGAATGGTGTAAGTAAGAAGCCAGATTCCTTTTACATCAGAAATATAAATCAGAGACTGGCTGGCCTACAGCTAACAGACATCTATTTCAAGTAACTGATAGTGATAGAATACCTTTTTTTTTTTATAATTTAAATTCAAGTTAATTAGCCTATAGTGTAGTATTGGTTTCAGGAGTAGAATTTAGTGACTCATCACTCACATATAAAGTTTATTCTGATCTAGCAAAGCACTAACTTGTAGATTCCTGCCTGTCTACCTTCTTTATCTCTTCTACTTACTCTTTATATATCCTTTCTTGTGATTGTGAATATTTCACTCTCTCTGATATTCCATACATGTTTTCTGATATATTTTATTTTTTCATTACTACCATCCATGTTTTGCTATATAAGCCCTTTACATTGTGTATAGCATATCTCTGTTTCCACTATCATTTTGGCCTCTGGTAATATTACTTATGAGAAACTATGTCCTTGTAATACATCCTTTTGATTGTTAAAATGTAATGGTATTCTTATAGAAATATATTTCATTAACAAAAAAATGCCTTGATTATTTCAAGCAATTCCTAAAGATTTCTTGTTTTTTGCCTTTTGAAGGAGAATGGATCAACAGTAATGAAGATCATTGTATCAATAAACAACATAATTTAACTGAGATAATTAGATCACATTCTAAATCCTATCCTAAAACCTAATAGAAATGGCTTAACCTCTCTTTGGGTCTGTTGTTATATCTGTAAATTATGATGAATTTTAGGGTTCTTAATTTTTTTAATTGTGTTATTTGTGACTCCAGTAGCTCAGCATGTCTTTATAATTGTAGCTGCAAGTGATCAAGATTATATCATTCTATTGTGGTCCTAAGGAAAAACTGGAAAGTATCCAAATGTAAACTTTCCACAGTTAATCATGAATAGAATGAGGAGATAAAATTACTCCCAAGTCAGGAAAATATTTGAAGCTCAATAAAGCAGAATTTCACATACAATCATCTGAATTTGTTGAATACAAGTATAAAAATAGATAGCACAGACTACCTAAAGGAAAAATAAAAGATACATATTGATGATTTATCAGTGAATAGTTTTGTTTTCAGACCACTAGTATATTAGCAGATATTAGGTATACTCTCTCCCTTTGGGCAACTTAAAACTCAATAGTTTTATTAAGGATTTAGTGCTCCTATTGGGGAAAAATCCTATATAATCAAGTGAAAAATTACACCAAACATAAAGTAAAATGAAATGTTTCAGACAAAGTGCAGACTCTCTAGGAACCTGAAGAGCTCACTTTCCTTATAGGAATTATTTACTTTTCTATATCTGCAGAATCTGAACACTGTAAGTCCACTAGGTTAGCATGAATCCGATAATCATTCTACCTACCACCCATGCAAAAATATTAACTATAATTAGAAGAAAAATTTTAACACAGTGAAATGATTATATGATAGTAGGCAGAGTTTTCCAAATCATGTTATGAAATAGACTTGCTAAGGAACCCTTTATATTACTTTTATAAGTAAAAGCAAACAATATTTTGTTTTTTGAATTGAAGGACTACTATCAGAGATGGATATCTAAACAACTTTTCAGTGGAAGAATAAGGTATTCTGGTGTACTACAATGGAGTTGACCAACTTGAATGAAACCTTGGTTAAAAGTTGTTAAAATAGGGGCACCTGGGTGGCTCAGCCGGTTAAGCAGCAAACTTCAGCTCAGGTCACGATCTCACAGTTCCGTGAGTATAAGCCCAGTGTCTTCCAGCCCCTTGTTGGGCTCTGTGCTGACAGCTCAGAGCCTGGAGCCTGCTTTAGATTCTGTGTCTCTCTGTCTGCCCCTCTCCAACTCACACTCTGTCTGTCTCTCTCTCAAAAATGAACATTAAGAAAACAAAACTTTTAAAAAGAAGTTGTTAAAATCAAGGGGCTGGGGTGAAGGAAATCGTAAAAGAATAATCTAATTTTTTTAATGTTTATTTATTTTTGAGAGAGAGAGCAAGCATGAGTGGTGGCAGGGAAGAAAGAGAGGGAGACACAGAATCTGGGGCAGGTTCCAGGCTCCGAGCTGTCAGCATAGAACCTGATGCAGGGCTCGACCCCACAAACCATGATATCATGACCTGAGTAGAAGTTGGACACTTAACCGACTAAGCCACCCGGGTACCCCTTAAAAAAAATAATCTTAAGTCACAAAGAACAGTCCATTATTCAGTTCAACCAAATACAGGAAAATACCATCTTATTTTTTATTACTCTTGAATTTCTAGCTAAAGATTTGAAAAACTAAAAGAAATGTATTTAGAATACTTTTCAAATAGTCTGAAAAATGGAATTTTGACAGAAAAAAATTGGTCCTTCAGCTAAATAAAACCTTGATCTACATCAATTCATTAGCTTATATCAAACTAATACAAAGAGCAGAAGGCGCTGTAAAACACACTGTATGTGACAAAACTGATTTAATTATTAAAGTTTTCCAATTTTCCCATACATATATGGAAAAGTTAGAGATTTAAGAATAAACCACAAAAAAAATAAAGATCTACTAAGGCTTGTGAATATTAGTATATTACATTACCGAGTCCACAGTTCCTTAATGAGATGGAGTAGTTTTACATGTTTCAGAAGACCTCTGATTTATATCCATTATTTTCCTAAGACAATGATCTTACCATTTGTGAATACTGGCCTGGTCTAAGGAGTAGACAAGAGTGATTATAAAGGTAGTCTCACAAAAGGGGAGGGATTCCACAGAAAACAGGCTTTTCTGTTGAGAACTTTGTTAAATTGAAATCATGGTAGCTTTTTTCCCACCTTGAAAGTGAACATTTTCCTGTAACTTGAGCTGGAGACACAGCAAACTTCAGATATTTTTCTTAGAAGGAAATAGTAATTATCCCTGTTTTGACTCTTGTTCTACTCTATGCTTTGAAGGAAGGTACAATGGACTGAACGTTTGCATCCCTCCAAAATTCATATGTTAAAATCCTAATCCCAGGTCACCTGAGTGGCTCAGCTGGTTAAGCATCCAACTCTTGATTTTGGCATAGGCCACGATCCCAAGGCTGTGGGTGGGATCAAGTCCTTCATCAGGCTCTGGCTGAGCATGGAGTCTCTTAAGATTCTCTCTCTCTCTCCCTCTGCCCCTACCCCCACTCATGCATGCGCCGTGTGTGCCTGCAGTGTTTCTCTCCCTCAAAAAAAAAAAAAGATTTTTTAAAAAAATCCTAATCCCAATATAATGGTATTGGAAATAGACCCTTTGGGAAGGAACTAAGTTATAAAGGTGGAGCCCCCATGAATGGGATTAGAGCCCTTATAAGAGAAGGTCAGAAAGCTAGCTCTCTCTGCCATGTGAGGATACACTAAATTGTTAGTCTAAAACTCAGAAGAGGGCCCTCACCTGAGCACTGGCACTCTGATCTCTGGCACTCTGATCTCAAACTTCAAGCCTTAAGAATGATGAAAAAATTTCGCTTATGTATAAGCTACTAGTTTATGGGTTTTTGTTACAACAGCCTGAGCTGACTAAGGCAAAATGCTACCCAGAGCTGACCTGCCACTCTGTGAGGCCATAATGTTCTCCTGTTAACATAATCCCACAGATGACCAACATCCAACAAGTCCACTCTGTGACCACAGCAAAGAAAGACAAAGCAAAACCAGTTCATAATCATGTTTGAGCACAGATATATACAAGGTCACTGTGAAAATCTAAAAACAACAAAATACCTCCCTCTCCCAGCTAACATGAGTGACTGTGACATTTTGAATGTTAAACTAATTACAACTTTAGCCTCATTCTTTTGGCTTTTAAGATAATATTTATTAAGATATCAGTCATATGGGAGGCACCTGAGTGGGGTGACTCAGTCCATTAAATGTTGGACTCTTGATTTCGGCTCAGGTCATGATCTCATGGTTTGTGGGTTCCAGTCCCGCATCGGCTCTGTGCTGACACCGTGAAACCTGCTTGAGATTCTCCCTCCCTCTCTCTCTCTCTCTCTCTCTCTCTCTGCCCCTCCCTTGCTTATGAATGCACACATGCTCTCTCTCTCAAAATAAACGTTAAAAAAGGACATCCAATAATAGAAGTACTTCTTGTTCCTTACAGTGTCTTTGAATCCTCCCCTAAATCACCTACCATAAGCCCAAATACTATAAAAAGTTCTTCCTATTACTTTCTTAATGGGGCACCCATGTTTCCCTTATGTCTCCTGTGCTGTAGCAAACATTAATAAACCCACATTTGATTACAGTTGTGTTCTTATAGTCTTTGACCAATGGGCACCAACTTTATACCATTAGTTTCAGTAATGTAGCATATTTCATTTTTTAAGGTTAATATAGTCTGATTAATTATGTACAATCTAAAAGGTTTGAAACCCAGATTCTACATGCAGATTCAAGAAATCCCAATCTCAAAGGCTGTAATTACCTGGTCTACTTTTCCATCTAGCATTTACTATGTATCTGGCCCATTATATAGAAACTGTTCTTTGAGCCACTAATAGGCAGGCTTCTCTCTGAGCATTAGATAGTATGTTTTTAATTAAGAGGTATATTTTGGATTTGCATCGATTAATAAGTAAAGCACAGCTGCAAGAGAATGGAAAATAATCAAGGATTCCCTCATTGTGTCATTTTAAAACATGCATAAACTCAAGCATAAGAGCTACTTTAGGATATTTTACATATTCAACTGGGGTCCATAGTCTTATGATAAACAAATGTAACTATTCACATTATGTTGCAAATCTTTAATAAAGTCTTGATTAATATTAAGCAAGTTAATAGCATAGAAATCAAGTAATGTTTTCATACCATTTGATGGTATTAACTCTAAACAACATAGAGAGCTCAAATCCCACCCTTCCAATCCACTCATGATCAATCCCATCTGATTTCCAAATAGTTATTCACAAAGAACATGAGCTGAGTGGGGATCTATAGAATTAATGTTCTGAGGATCATACTTTGGAAAATACTGGCAAGTTATAGTTACAATATTAAAAAATCACTTTTATACCAAAAGGTCCAGCAATGATTTGTTTTCATCTTTCTCCATGTTCCCATAATGTCCTTCCTATACTATTAATAGCAACACAGGCTTGGGACATGCCTTTATATACTTTATAAATATGAAGAGCTGATTCTGGAGAATTTCTTTGTTTCTCTGTTCACAATGTGTATATTATGTTTGCTAGAGCTGCCATCACAAAGTACCACAGACTGGGTGGCTTAAACAAAAGTTATTTATTTCTCATAGTTCTAGAAGTTAGAAGTCCAAGATCAAGGTGTAGGCAGGTTGATTTCTTTTGCGGTCTCTTTCCTTGGCTTGCAGATGGCCAACTTCTTGCTATGTCCTTGTATGGTCTTTCCTCTAGGTGCATGCCCTTGGTGTCTCTCTGTGTCCAAGTTTCTTCTTACAAAGACACCAGTCAGATTTCATTAGGGCCCACCTATATGACCTCATTTAACTTTAATTACCTCTTTAAAGGCCCTAATTCCAAATACAGTCATATTCTTAGGCATTGGGGTTTAGACCTTTGTCATACGAATTTGAGGGGGGTATATATTCATCCTATAACAATGTGTAATGTACTCCCCCTCCCAGCCCATCCTGTGATTACTTTTATGTTTTCTCCTGATCACTAATTTTCAGAAATTTGTATGATGGACTTTGGTGTAGTTTTCTTTGTGTTGTACCTTTCTTGGGTTTTCTTGGGCTGCTTGGATGTGTGGTTTTATAATTTTTTATTAAATTCAGAATATTTGTGGCCATTTTAACCTTTAAATATATTTTAGGTCCTCCCTTTACTTTGAAGAGTTCAGTTGCACATATTCTAGGCTTTTGAATCTCTGTGAATTATCTATTTGAGTATTTTGTCCCCTTTTCTAGTGTTTATATTTAGCCTTTTTAGCATCAGTTTTCTGAAGTTTATTGTTAATAATATTAGTCCTTTTCTATGACATATATTGCATATGTTCTTCCCAGTTTATCATCTGTCTTTTGAATTTATTTGTTGTTTGGAGTTGCAGGAGACATGCAGAAGTATTTTTTTATTTTTTTTATTTTTTTTTATTTTTATTTTTTAAACTTTATAGTTTATTGTCAGGTTGGTTTCCATATAACACCCAGTGCTCTTCCCCACAAGTGACCTCCACCAAGACCATCACCCCCCTTTACCTTTTCCCCTTCCCCCCTCAGTTTGTTTTCAGGATTCAAGAGTCTCTCGTGTTTTGTCTCCCTCCCTCTCCCTAACTCTTTTTCCTCCTTCTCCTCCCCATGGTCCTCTGTTGGGTCAGCGAAATAAGTCAGGCGGAGAAGGACAGATACTATATGTTCACACTCATAGGTCTAACAGGAGAAACCCAACAGAAGTATTTTTTTAAAGGTGGTTGAATTTACCTCTTTTCTTTCTTTGCTTCTGATTTTGAATAATACAAAGATATTCCTTATATCAAGAATATAAAGATATTTTCATGTTTTCTTCCAGTACTTCTATATGTTTTTTTACATTTAGTTTTCTAGTTTATTTGAGATTCATTTTTTAAACACTGTGAAGTATGGTTTCAAGCTTAATTTTTGTTCCACTGACTATCATTTGTCCCAACAGCTTTTTGGCATTGTCTAAAGTTTTATATTTATCATATACTAAATTTCCATGTAAGTGAGTCTATGTCTAACTTTTCTGTCCTTTTCTTTTAGTCTTCTGTTTATTAATGGGTCACAGTATCACACTGTTTTAAGTATGGAAAAATTATAGTACATTTAAATAACTATAAATCTAATCAACTGCAATTGGTTTCTACTTCAGGATTTTATAAATAAATATTGATCTTCATTATCCAAATGTACTGTAGAGTCAACTTGTCTAGATCTAGGTAAAAAAATAACCTGGTAGCATTTTTATTGAGATCACACTAAATTTATAAATTATCTAAAGTAGATAATTATACATGGCATCTTTATAATGTTGAATTAGAACAACAGATTTTTTTTTCATTTGATGTAGCCAACTTTTTGTTTTTCATAAGTGTTTTTAAGTTTTCCTCAGATAGGTTTCATATATTTCTTAAGTTTATTCATAAGTAGTAAATCTTTTATTCTGTAACTTTTGTAAATATGGGTTTTTTCTATTATACCTTCTCATTATTGTATATTCATGGACTACTAATATTATATGTTAACTTTTTTTTTCTGCTATTGTACTTACTTCACTTACTGTTTGAGTTCATAGTTTCATTGGTAGATATTGGGCAGTATAAGCTGAATGAGTGTTCTGGGAGATAAGAAGCACAGAAATCATAGTGTTAGTAACACTAGAATGTATATCACTTCTTTTTCTGGATCCAGTATCAGATGATAGGTCTGAAGTCATAAAACACTAGCTAAGATTGATATCACAGTGGGCTGAATTATAAATACAAGGTAGTTACTATGTCTTTCTCTTCCAAACTTTCACATATTCTCTGCCTACAAGAAGAGATATTTATAGAAGTATTCATCTTATTTTGCTTGCCAGGACCATTGCCCTTACAGAGACCCATGAGTCCTCAAGAAACTATCAAATTATTATGAGTATTCATTTGTATTCATCTCAGTCTTCAAGAGACTTCTTCGAGAAATACAAATAACCTGAGGAAGATGCAATTAATACACATAAACACAATTTGATGAGCAATACAGCAACCAAGAGGTAGATAAGAATACTTCCAGGATGATGCTTCACCACAACCACCCTTCCATATAAGGTCCAATCTGGAGTAGAGGGAGGAAAAGCAATATGGCAAGAGATATCTATTCCAGACATCTCTCTACCCTCTGATTGCTGGGTCACTAATCTTGGATGGCTATCCTCAGGGTATGTATAGGATTAGGGAGGAAGTCCAGCTCACCTGTCAGTGAGTAGTGATTCATTTTGGCCGGTGCAATAGTATTTGTTCTCCCATTGTTCTGTAGGTTGCATAGTACTGATCACATGTGAAATAATTCTTACCAATATAGATTCAGTAATGATTATTGGCAGATTAATTCTTGCTGTAAAAGACAAAAAAATAGCAAAGGAAAACTAAACGAGACGACACCAAAGTCAAGGCTATGACAGTGTCTTTTGTCCTATTTTCTATTCTTGATTTTGGATGCTTCCTTCTACCAAATAGTAGAAATGGGAAGGCAGAGAGGTAGGGAAAGAGAGAGGGAAGGGTAGGAATAAGATTAGAACAATGATTAAACCTTGGAACTGACATAACTGACTATTCACCCTCTCTACCACCCAGTTTCATTTATTAAAAAATATTAATGAATAAATTAAAGAATGAAAAAAGAGCTTAATATATGAGTTATAGCTATAAAGCAAAGGTGATGTGTTTTTCCAAGTAAATAAGACATTAATTGAATAATCTCATCTTTATATTCTTCTTAACAATATATTTTTGTAAAAGAAAATGAATTTAACATAATAATATACAACCTAGCATTTACTATTTATTTTTAAATTTGTTTTGAGTATAGTTGACACACAATGTTCATTACTTTCAGGTGCACAATATAGTGGTTCAACTTCTCTATACGTTATGATATGCTCACCACAAGTGTGACTACTATCTGTCACCATACAACCCTGTTACAGTATCATTGACTATATTCTTTATGCTATGCCTTTTATTCTCATAGAATAGACTTATTTATTCCATAACTGGAAGCCTGTATCTCCCATTCTCTTTGCCCATTTTTCCTGTGTCCCCCATTCTCCTCCCCTCTGGCAACTATTAGCTTGTTCTATCTATTTATAGGTCTGATTCTGCTTTCTGTGTGTTTGTTTATTCATTTGTTTTGTTTTTTAGATTCCACATAAGTGAAATCATATGGTATTTGTCTTTCTGACTCTGATTTATTTCCGTTAGCATAATACACCCCTATTTATCCCAGAAACAGAAAAGCCCATGATGCTAAGTTCTTTAAATCAATGTTTAACTCTCAGATGATTATGTTTAAAGCAAATATATCATTTATTATAAAACAGTAATTCAAACTTAATGTCCCTCATTTTTCAACACACACTCTTTTGAAAATGAGTAACAGTGCAGGAATTTCAGAAACACGATTCTTCATGAATCTAAGTCAGGAAGTCCCTGAAAATCTGTGTGTGGTTTTGATATATATTTATGTCTATTACATATGCAGCTTAAATCAGGTATTTCCTGATTACATTGTATTTGATTTACTTGGCTTGGTTTTATGCTTGTTACACAAACATATTTTAAAATTAACACTTTATAAAACTCCAGGATGCAATTCTAACTAAGGATCTGGCTATGTGTGGTTTTGTACAAATTCCAGTAAATTTTCTGCTTGAGTCCTAATAAACATCAACTTAAGAATGAAACCATATTACAACACATTGTAGTCCACAACGATTTCTGCTAGTGATAAATAGCATGCCAACCCTGGAAAATATTTGCGCACTATTGTGCAGTGTTACCTTCATCTAAGATCAGTCAGAAACAGCAGGTCATTCTGATACCCAGTGTAAGCATTCTATTAATACAATGCAAACTCTCCTTAGATTGCAACCAATATTTGGCAAGATATAAGAAGAGGGTGTGAAAGAAGGCAAGCACTCAGTAATCAAGATAAATAATATATTGTTTCTTAAAATTCAAATTATTTTTCTAATGTGAAAAACAAATATCAAAATTTTAAATGAAGACAAGATCCAACTGCAGTTGCAGGACCCTATCTCACTCAACTCACCCTACTCCAAGTTCTGGTTTCAATACAACTTTACTTTTAAAAGTAAATAGATAGCCCATAGGTCATCTTTTGTCATCTGATTTTTTAAAATTATTATCTTGATAAATGTGTGTTTTGGTGCTCCTTTAAATAATGCATCCATGATGAGTGCCTCATTCACTTCACTCTATATTTAAGTATATAGTCAGCATGTTAAAGACCTATTAAACTGTACACTTTAAATATCTGCTGATTTGACATAAAGTATAACTCAATGAAGTTGTTAAAAATAAAAATGAAAAACTCTTCCACTGTGAAGTGGTAGATACTCTAGTTTACTGTCACTCCCATTCACTAATCTATTCACAGGGCATAGATTCTACTGGCTTGTGTTTGAGGATAGTTTATCTCCTTTATTTCCATGTTCTTCTCTGTACAGATATAGATATGGTAGAGTACAAAAGGAAGGGATTTATGA
Source organism: Cryptoprocta ferox (assembly GCA_028646485.1). Taxonomy (NCBI): domain Eukaryota; kingdom Metazoa; phylum Chordata; class Mammalia; order Carnivora; family Eupleridae; genus Cryptoprocta; species Cryptoprocta ferox. The sequence goes on from CM053567.1 coordinate 101,504,343, forward strand.
CTACTTCCTGACAATGTAGTTGCATACTAGTTGGAATTAGGTGTATCTGTGAATAACAGAAAAATGTCAGCAGTTTAAGTAAAGTTTATTTCCTTTCCTCCTCTGTTTCTGAGCTACAACCTTCATTCTTTTGGCCTAAGTGGGTGACCTATAAGCTCCTGTAGTAAAATAGGAAAAAAATAAAGAAGAGGGCAAAGGGGACATTCCATCTGTCTCTTTGGGAAAGTTTCTGGAAACTATCATAATATAGTTCTGTTTTTATCCCTTCTAAAGACTGGAGTCACATGACACATAACTTAGCTACAAGGAGCCCCAGATATTATTCTGAGTGGCCATAAGCACATGTAAACATTTTATCACTGTGGAATTGGGACTTTCCTTTCTCTCCTCTAAAATAAGGAGATTTGCTTCATGACCTTGATGTTTTCCCAAGATTTAATATTTTGTATTTTGATTCAATCAGAAACAAAAGTGAGTCAAGGACGGTGGAGCAACATGGAGACCCAGTGCTTGTCTCTTCCCTGAAATGCAGCTAGATCAGCACCAAACTATTTTGAATGTCTAGGAAATTGATCTGAGGATTAATGCAACAATCTGCATACTTGAGCCACAGAACTCAGCAGGTATATGTAGGAAGAGGTGAACTGGGGAAGAGGAAAGCCGCAAAGGGTAGGGATCCATTTTCACAGAGAGAAGCCAGAGAGAGAAAGGGAAAGGGGGAGAGTGTGGTGTATTGGGATGATGCAAGGAAAGCACTCCTCCCTAAAGTAGCAGGAGAGAAAGAGAGAGAGAAAGAGTGAAAACACTCACAGTGGACTGAACAAGAAATCTGTTCCCCAAAACCATAGATGGGGAGAAACTAAAGGGTTTCAATACCACCCAGATTCTATAAACAGTGGAGTGCAGAGTCTAAAGTTTTGGAGCTGAAGTGCCTGGCAGTGCTCTGGTGAGGAAGTAGGGAGAATCCCGGAGCTGGCAGGGATTCTGAGGGGTCCATGTGCCACATGGAGAGTAGGAGTTCCCCTGCTTGGAGTGCATTTTGTAGAGGTCATACGACCTTCCCACAGGCAAAGGTCCCAGCAGACCCAGGAGAGTAGCCCCAGAGAGTTTGCTGGTATTGGGACAAAGACACCGAAGTGCTGCAAAACCAGAAGCCAGCTGTGTGTTGTGATTTTCCATAATCTCTGAACCTCTGTCACTGCCTGATCACTTGAATGGTTTCTGGGTCAAGCCTGCACCTGGACATTGCTCAGTGAGACCCTCCCCCAAAGAGTTGGGGCAGGTCCAAGGTGGGGGAAAGGGAGGCTCTGAAGTGTGGGATTTTGAAACACAACCCCATCTGAGATAAAACTCTGGAGGGAGGTGCCACCTGGAAGGCAGATAGCTTGGACACAGACAGGGAGGAGGTAGAGAATGGATGAATGGACAGAGGCCTGAGACAAAGGAGAAGTGCTTGTTTTGGGTTGGTGAGAGCATGAAGTTCCTGCGTCAGAGACTAGGAGCTGGGTGAAGCCATTTCCAACTCTCACGTGGATGCACATGCACACACCAACACTAATCCACTCCAGTAAGCTAAGCAGTGCCATCTAGTAGAGAATGAAGCGTTACACAAAGTCCTGCCCATCTGCACCCTGCAAGCACAAGTCACTCCACCTTCTTAGTATACAGTGCTTCATAGTTTTGGTTCTAAGGGAAATAGGATGTAACTACATTTGGGTTTCATTCTGTTTGCTGGTTCATTTATTCATTTCTTTACTTCTATTTTTGTTTAAATTGTTTTCCTTTTTCTTTCTTTTCTTTCTCTTTCTTGGATACAGAAAGAGAAAAATTTATTTTTATTTTTTTACTTTGTTTTTTATTTTTAAATTTTTATTCTATATCATTTTCTTTGTTTTAATGTATTTTATTATATAATTTTTTTAATGTTTAAGTTTTCTCTTACCTTTTTTTTCTTTCCTTCCCTTTTTCTCTATTCTGTCAAGCTTCTTTCAACAAGCAGACTGAAACACACCTAGGATCTGGCTTTCTTTTTTGATTTGTTTTGTTTTGTTTTTAATATACTAATTTTTATTTTTTATTTTAGTAATTTTTTCTTCCTCCAAAATGACCAAACAAAGAGATTCAACTCAAAAGAAAGAACAGGAAGAAATGGCCACCAACTTAATCAATGCAGATGTAAGTAAGATGTCTGAACTAGAATTTAGAACCACGATAATAAGAACACTAGCGGGGGTTGAAAAAGGCATAGAAGATACCAGAGAATCCCTTTCAATGGAGATAAAAGAAATAAAATCTATTTAAGTCAAAATTAAAAATGTTATAACCGAGACACAATCTAGAATGGATACCAAAATGGTAAGGATGGATGAAGCAGAGCAATATAGAAGATAAAATTATGGAGAATAATAAAGCATTAAAAAAAGAGGGAAACAAAGGCAAAAGATCACAATGCAAGACTTAGAAAACTCACTAACTTAAAAGGAATAACATCCGAATCATAGTAGTCCCAGAAAATGAAGGGAAAACAGGAGAAGAAGGTTTATGTGAGCAAATTACACTAAAAACTTTCCTAATCTGGGGAAGGACAAAGACATCAAAATCCAAGAAGCACAGAGAACTCCTACTAGATTCAACAAAAACTGACCACCAAGGCATATCATAGTTGGATTCACAAAATTCACAGACAAGGAAAGAATTATGAAAGCAGCAAGGGAAACAAAAAGTCCTTAACCTATAAGGGAAGACAGATCAGGTTTGCAGCAAACCTATCCACAGAAACTTGGCAGGCCAGAAAGGAGTTGCAGGATATATTCAATGCGCTGAATCGGAAAAAACTTATGCAGCCAAGAATTCTTTACCCAGCAAGGATGTCATTCAAAATAGGAGAGATAAAAAGTTTCCCAGACAAAGGAAAACTAAAGGAGTTCATGACCACTAAACCAGCCCTGCAAGAAATTTTAAGGGGGACTCTTTGAGTGGAGAAAAGATAAAATAAAACAAAAAAGACCAAAAGCAACAAAGATTAGAAAGGACCAGAGGACATCACCAGAAACACCAACTCTACAGGCAACACAATGGCACTAAATTCCTATCTTTCAGTACTCTCTCTAAATGTAAATGGACTAAGTTCTCCAATCAAAAGATATGGATAAGAAAATAAGACCCAACTATGTGCTGCTTATAGGAGACTCATTTTAGACTTAAAGACACCTGCAGATAGAAAGCAAGGGATGGAGAACAATTTATCATTCTAATGATTGTCAAAAGAAGCTGAAGTAGCCATACTTATATCAGACAAACTAGATTTTAAAATAAAGACTGTAACAAGAGATGAAGAAGGGCATTATATCATAATTAAGGGGTCTATGCACCAAGAAGATATAACCATTGTAAATATTTATGTTCCCAACATGGAGGCACACACACACACATATACACATCAATTAATCACAAACATAAAGAAAGTCATTGAGGAGGTGCCTGAGTGGCTCAGTCAGTTAAGCCGAACTTCGACTCAAGTCATGATCTTGCAGTCCTTGAGTTCAAGCCTCACAATGGGCTCTTTGCTGACAGCTTAGTGCCTGGAGCCTACTTCAGATTCAGTGTCTACCTCTCTCTCTACCTCCTGTGCTCACACTCTCTCAAAAATAAACATTTAAAAAATTTAAAAAACTTGTTGATAATACCATAATAGTAGGGGACTTCAACACCCCACTTACAGTGAAGGACAGAAAATGTAAGCAGAAAATCAACAAGGAAGCAATGCCTTTGAATAACAACTACATTGGATGAACTTAACAAATATATTCAGAACATTTCATCCTAACGCAGCAGAATGCACATTCGTCTCAAGTGCACATGGAACATTCTCCAGAATAGATCACATACTGGGTCACGAATCAACCTTCAACAAGTGCAAAAAGATTAAGATCATACCTTGCATATTTTCAGACAACAATGCTATGAAACTCGAAATCACCACAAGAAAAAAATTGGAAAGACCACAACAACTTGTAGATTAAAGAACATCCTACTAAGCAATTAATGGGTTAGCCAAGAAATCAAAGAGTAAGTTAAAAAGTTCATGGAAGACAATGAAAATGAAAACATGACAGTCCAATACCTCTGGAATGCAACAAAGGAGATGATAAGAAGGAAGTATATAGCATTCCAGGCCTTCCTAAAGATGGAAGAAAGGTCTCAAATACACAACCTAATCTTACACTTAAAAGAGCTGGAAAAAGAACAGCAAATAAAGCCCAAATCAGCAGAAGAAGGGAAGTAATTAAGATTAGAGCAGAATTTAATGATATTGAAATTAAAAAAAAAAAAGTAGAACAGATGAATGAAACCAGGAGCAGGTTCATTGAAAAAATTAACAAAGTTGATAAACCACTAGCCAGACTGATCAAAATGAAAAAGGAAAAGGTCCAAATAAATAAAATCACGAATGAAAAAGGAGAGATCACAACCAATACCACAGAAATACAAACAATAATAAGAGACTATTATAAACAATCATATGCCAACAAATTGGGTAATCTAGAAGAGATAGATAAATTCCTAGAAGCATATAAACTACCAAAACTAAAACAGGAAGAAAAGAAAATTTGAACAGACCTATAACCAGTAAAGAAATGGAATCAAAAATCAAAAATCTCCCAACAAATATGAGTCCAGGGCTGGATGGCTTTCCAGGAAAATGTTTCTTTGCTAAAAATTGAAAAAAGAGTTAACACTTATTCTTTTGAAGCTGTCCAAAAAAATAGAAATAGAAGGAAAACTTCCTAACTCATTCTACAAGGCCAGTATTACCTTGATTCCAAAACCAAAGACCCCACTAAAAGGGAGAACTATAGACCAATTTCCCTTATGAGTATGGATACAAAAATTCTCAACAATATACTAGCAAACCAGATCCAACAATACATTAAAATAATTATTCACCACAGTCAAGTGGGATTTATTCTTGGGATGCAGGGCTTGTTTAATATCCACAAAGCAATCAATGTGATACATCATGTTAATAAAAGAAAGGATAAGAACTGCATGATCTTCTCAATAGATGCAGAGATGGCATGTGACAAAATACAGCAGCCTTTCTTGATAAAAACCCTCAAGAAAGTAGGAATAGAAGCATTGTAACTCAAGATCATAAAAGCCATATATGAAAGACCCATGATAATATCATCCTCAATGAGGAAAAACAGAATTTCCCCCCTAAGATCAGGAACACAACAGGGATATCCTTTCTCACCACTGTTATTCAACATAGCGTTGGAAGTCCTAGCCTCAAAATCAGACAACAATAAGAAATAAAAGTCATTCAAATTGGAATTTGGGATTGAAATAAAAGGAGGAAGTCAAGCACTCAATCTTTGCAAATGATGTAATAGTCTATGTGGAAAACCCAAAAGACCTCACCAAAAGCCTGCTAGAACTGATACATGAATTCAACAAAGTCGCAGGATATAAAATCAATATACAGCAATCTTTGGCATTTCTATATAACAATACTGAAGTAGCAGAAAGAGAAATCAAGGAATTGATCCTATTTACATTGCACCAAAACCCATAAAATACCTAGGAACAAACTTAACCAAAGAGGTGAAAAATCTATACACTGAAAACTATAGAAAGCTTATGAAAGAAACTGAATAAGACACAAAAATAATGGAAAAATATTCCATGCTCATGGATCAGAAGAGCAAATATTGTTTAAATGTCTACTATCCAAAGCAATCTATGCATTCAATAGAATTCCTATCAAAATAACACCAGCATTCTTCACAGAGCTAGAACAATTTTAAGATTTGTATGGCACCTGAAAAGACTCCAAATAGCCAAAGTAATGTTGGGAAAAAAAAAAAACAAAAAACCAAAGCTGCAGGCATTGCAATTATGGACTTCAAACTGTATTACAAAGCTATAATCATTAAGAAAGTATGGAACTGGCACAAGAACAGACACTCAAATCAATGGAACAGAATAGAGAACCCAGAAATGGACCCACAAATGTATGGCCAACTAATCTTTGACAAAGCAGGAAAGAATATCCAATGGAAAAAAGATAGTCTCTTTAGCAAATGGTGCTGGGAAAACTGGACAGCAACATGCAGGAAAATGAACCTGGACCACTTTCTTACACCATACACAAAAATAAACTCAAAAATGTATGAACTACCTAACAGTGAGACAGGAAGCCATCAAAATCCTAGAGGAGAAAACAGGCAAGAACATCTTTGACCTTGGTTGCAGCAACTTCCTAGACTTATCTCTGGAGGCAAAGGAAATAAAAACAAAAGTAAACTACTGGAACCTCATCAAAATAAAAAGCTTCTCCATGGCTAAGGTAACAATCAACAAAACTAAAAGGCAACCTATGGAATGGGAGAAAATATTTGCAAATGACAATGTATAAAGGGTTAGTATCCAAAATCTATAAAGAACTTTTCAAACTCAATACCCAAAAACAAATAAGCCAGTGAAGAAATAGGCAAAAGACATGAATAGACACCTTTTCCAAGAAGACATCCAGATGGCTAATAGATACATGAAAAAATGATCAACATCACTCCTCATCAGGGAAATACAAATCAAAACCATAACAAGTTAAGTTGCCACCTCACACCTGTGAGAATGGCTAAAATGAACAACTCAGGGAAAAACAGATGTTGGTGAAGAGGCAGAGAAAGGGGAGACACTTCTGCACAGCTGGTGGGAATGCAAATGGGTGCAGCCACTCTGGAAAACAGTATGGAGTTTCCTCAAAAAATTAAAAATAGAACTACCCTAGGATCCAGCAATTACACTACTACATATTTGTCCAATGGATAAAAAAATTCTGATTCCAAGTGGAACATGCATACCAATGTTTATAGCAGCACTATCAACAAGAGCCAAATTATGGAAAGAGCCCAAATGTCCATCGAGTGAAGAATGGTTAAAAAAGACATGTTATATACATACAATCAAATATTACTGGGCAGCCAAAAAGAATAAAATCTTGCCATTTGTAACCACATAGATGCAACTAGAGCATATTATGCTAAGTGAAATAGTCAGAGAAAGACAAATATCATATGATTTCACTCTTATGTGGAATTGAAGAAACAAAACAGATGAACATACAGGAAAGAAAGGAAAAATAATATAAAAACAGAGAGGGAGACAAACCATAAGAGCCTCTTAAATACAGAGAACAAACAGGGTTTCTGGTGAGGTATTGGGTGGGGGGGAAGGGCTGAAGGGAGGAGGGTCAGTAAAGTGGACAGTTTGAGGATGAGCACTGGATGTTACACGTAACTGATAAACACGAAATTCTGTTCCTGAAATCATTATTATACTATATTTAACTAACTTAGATTTAAATAAATAAATAAATAAGTAAATGTGAATCTAATTTGGGGGACACTGGGAATGAAATGGGGTGATAGTAATAAAGCTGTACTTGACTGAAAATTGGCTCTCTTTTTTGAAGGCAATAATGCATCAAGAAGTACATTTTAAAGAACTGTAGTTACCCTGATTAAAATGCCTTTTTAAATCCATATTTATATATTCTAAACTGGATATAAAAACTGTAGGAGCTATTTTAATAACACTGTCACTTACAGTTGGAAACATTTTAAATTTCTCCCATGAATAAAGAGAAACCTTTTTGTCCTTTCTCTCTCGATTAAAAACTATTTTAAGTTATCTAAAATGTGCATGTTCAATCGACTTTTTTGTCATTTGCAAAAGATTTAGTGATGACAAATCCGTTCAAATATCATATTATAAGACAACAACCAGTATTTAAGGATATCACCTGAAGATTTTAGAATCATTTAACCTGAATTAGCGAAGAGAAAGCATGGGAATAAAGATATTAATATATTAAAAAAATTTTTAATGTTTATTTATTTTTGAGAGAGAGACAGAGACAGAGCATGAGTGGGGGAGGGGCAGAAAGGGAGAGGGAGACACAGAATCCAAAGCAGGTTCCATTCTCTGAGTTGTCTGCACAGAGCCCAATGCGGGTCTCAAACCCATGAGCTGTGAGATCATGACATGAGCTGAAGTCCCCACTTAACTGACTGAGCTTCCCAGGTGCCCCTATATATTTTTTAAAACATTATAAAGATCTGTGACCAGTGAAATTTAATAAGGAGCAGGAAAGTTTAGGGTTTTAAGGAGATACTTGGGAATTGGACACATTTGGGTTAGAGTTTATATGGTAAATGTTTAAAAGTTCATATTTTCCTGATGCCTCAACTTCCTCACAAATAGGCTGTGAGAACCCCACCTAGGTGCCTAGGTGCAGCATGTAATAAGGTTGGTCGCTGCCACAAGTTCCCCTTCTTACCTTCCTGTGACCATGACTTTATGTTTAAATTCATCAGTGAAATTCCCTCACCTTTTTGTTTGTATACTTCACTCTGACCCCCAATATAGGTGCTTGTCCATAGATATTCACTCTCTCAGTTTCCCACCTGCTTCTCTGAGCCCCCATTCCCATGGTACTCTTTCTGGGTGGCCTCCTGCACAGCATGCAGGTACTTTGCTGCGCTAGGACTGTGAGTATAACAAATCTCTTTCATTTTCACATGCCTCTCCATAGTGTTATTCTATGTCCACAGCAGACTGATCAACAAAATATGTCCACTTTAAGTAACATAATTATTCCTTATAACATAAAGTCCTTGATCTAGCTCATACTGGCTGTGAGACCTGGAGTAAGTGTCTTAACCTCTCTGAGCCTCAGTTTTGTCATCTACAACAGATGGTTGACAATATAATCTATATTATAACATTATGATGTTGCTTCAATATCATAGTGCACATAAAGTGCTTAACTTGAAGGCTGGCACACGAGGATAGGTCAATAAATGTAGTTATTATTATTATTGCTAAAATATGAGAGATCCAAAAAAGAAAAAAAAAAGGAAAAGAGAAAAGAAAGACAAGCAGGCTTGTGATGAGGAAATCTGTTGATTTTTTTACACTCAAAACAGCATTTGTGAGGGAGCATGAAGTGCTGGACTCATAAACAAATGACTTTGGAGAAAGCCATGATTCCTAGGTGCTGGCATAAGGGTAAGGAACATATGCAGGTGACAGCTCTCCTGAGTGAATCCACAACATACAGCCTTTGTCCTATGTGCCTCAAGCCCTGAAGCCTATGGGAAACACCAAAACTCTCATGACATGTGGGTTTTAACCAGGAAGCACCTTGGCTATCTTACTGTGGATATCACAAGGTAGACATATTTCCCAACCACCCTTTCTCACACACACTTAATCCTTACATCTGTAGCATGGCAGCAGGGGCTGTGATGTCTGTGGGTTTTATCTGTAGAGTGGACAACCACAAGTCTATCTAGCATGCCATGAAACTCCTATGTTGCCTAGCTTCACAGAAAGAACATACACATTTCATATCCAGTGTGCAACAGTTTGAGGACATAGTCAAGAGAACAAGGAAAAGGTGAAATATACCCACTGGCTACTTTTGCAGTGCAATATATAGTAAATCTCAATTACTTTGTATTTTTAAATATTGACATATACAGTATAATGAAACAAGGAGGCAGAATAAACTAAGGAAGGAGGGTACAATTTCTGAAATGGATTAAATTAATAAATGCATTATTAAGTCCTGGAATGAATTAGGTACTCATAAGTTTATCCCTTAGTTTAAAATACCAAGAATGGTCAATTTAAAGGCCTAAGCTGTAGCGAACTGGTCTCTGTTGTTACAGGAGAATCAAAATGCCATCAATAGTATTTTTAACACTGTATCTGTGACACTCTCTTATCAACACTGGCTTAATTATAAAACTCTTATTTTGTTCTCTTTTAAAAATTTTAAAATCAATGGAATCCAGGAAAAAAGGACCAAAAAAACCCACATTAATTAATAGAGTCTCAGTGAGCATTATGGTAAGAGGGTATCATGCTGGTCTTTCTAATTACACAGTAGAAACTCAGCCAGTCATGTCCACAGTGCTCAATTCATAGCTATATATAACACATTTCTCAGTGAGGATGAATCAGTCTAATCAGCCAGGTCTGCAATGATTGCTAATTTTAGCATGAAGACCGAAGTTTTGATATATGAGCAATTTAGGATGTCCAAAATTCCCAGTGAAAGCCCCCTGGTAAAAGTTGAATTAAGGTAGCCCAATTATTTATATTTTATAATTAACAAATATTGAAGGAAATGACTTTATCAAGTTTTCCTAAAGAATTATGCTGTGGTTAATTGATGGTTTTTTTTTTTTAATTTGACTATTTCTAAGTGTAAAGTGATGGTAAAATACTACTTAGACTGATACTCCTCTCACACAATATTCATAAAAATGAGAATGCAAGAGCTGTGATATGTTACCCCAAAGTCCAAGTTGATAAAGAAGTAGAGGTACAGAAACTCCAAAGTTTGATTTGCTGGCTGAATGTTATTTCTGTCATATATATATACACTATTGTATGTTATTTTTGAAAATGGTTTTTATAATTAGTAAACATTCAAAAGTGTTTTTAAATAATTATTTTTAAAATATTGGGAATAATCTTAAAAATCTAGTTTTCACATGAAATAATCAAAGATTTTACATAAATTTGCCAATAACAGTTCCTAATGAGCCTGCACTGTTCACCTCTTTTACATATTCATTGGCTAAAGCAATATAAAGTCAACATGTTTATGTAAGCCCTATCATTCTCACAAAAACATAGTGCCTATGAAATCAAAATGAAAAAGTGAAACCTTTTTTTTATGGTAAAGTGATTTATCTGTTGCCTAAATTTTAACAGCAAGAGGCTAGAAAAAGCAAAGAAACAAACCTCTGCTATAGTTTTCAGAAGGAAATCTGGTGGGGGTTCCTGGGTGGCTCAGTTGGTTGAGCAACTGACTCTTGGTTTCAGCTCAGGTCATTATCTCATGGTTTCGTGGGTTCAGGCCCCACATGAGGCTCTGCACTGGCAGGGTGCAGCCTGCTTAGTTTTCTCTCCCTCCTTCTCTCTCTTCCCCTCCTCTACTCATTCTGTCTCTGTCTCTCTCAAAATAAATAAATAAACTTATAAAAATTTAAGAAAAAAGGAATCTGCCCTGCCAACACCTTGATTTTGGCCCAGTGAGATCCATGTTGGATTTCAAACCTACATGACTGTAAGTAATATAACTGTGTTGCTTTAAGCCACTAAGTTCATGATAATTTATTAAAGTAGCAATAAATATATAAGTAACAGCAAATATAGGCTATATATAATATATAGATACATATATGGTAAATATAAGAAATAGAAATAATATAACATATATAATATATATTATATTTATATTAAATATATATTTGCATATGTGATTTGTTTTATTACATGTATCATACTTTTATTAAATAATAGCCTCTCATTTTGCTAAAGGGAGCAAGGCATCAAACATGAAACAGTTAGAAGATAATAGAAATTATTGTGTAACCAAGTGCTAACTTGTGTGATTCACAGAAAATACTATAAGACTTCAGAGAAAGATATATTTGAATATCAATGTGAGCCCATGGAATTGGATAAGCTTTTCCTTGAGGAGAGAACTGGAGTATTATATGGAAGATAATATTGACCTTCCAGAATAACTGGAATTAAAATAAAGTTTTGAATTCTCATCTCTTTAAAATTCTTGCAGATCACAGATGAAGAGTCATTGTTGTTGTTTTCTCAAAATACACAGTTTGCTTTGGTTGATAGTTAAGCCCTAAAGATTTGAGACAGAATTTGAGACCTTATTTGGATTCAGCAGGCAATGGTGCCATGATCAATTAGAGATGTATTTTAGGGTCCCAGAAAAGAGTCAGGCTTCCCATGCTTGGTTCGGATATTACCATAGCTGATATTCACCTAATATGTATCAGTTGATAAAATATGGAACTATTTTGAACTATATAAACAATTCAGGCTGATAAAAAAAAATGGCTTCATAATTCTCCAAATGCCTCACTATTACTTTGGTTACTTGGCTTCTTCCTTAGGGCCCTGAATCATCCCTAATCCAGATAGGACTAATGTGTGCAGTGGTCATGCTATTTGCTTTATTGAAAAAAGGCAGGGTATTATACTAGATGGCTTTTCAAGGTCTGTTTGAATCCTATGTTTATGCAATGTCTAGAACAAACAGACTATATACACTTGGTTAAAAGAATATACTAATTCATGTTTAGAGATGTAATTATTTCAAATCAAATGGAAAAGTAGCTGTATTAAATTTACTTCTCAGGAAAAGCTTATTAATCATCATCATGGAAAAGCTTTTGGCATAAACATTTCAAAAGATGGCTTAGCAATGACCTCACAAAAGTAGCAGGAGTTGGCAGATACATGCCATTGAGCTTTCTCAGGCCAAATAGTACAGTTTCTTGGCATGCTGTGAAAAAATTCTAAAAATGGTATTTTCCATGTACAAAGCAATGAGAATGGAATGTCTTTTCTGCTACCACCATATATAGAAGGATTCTGGAGTTTCTTACAAACATGTAAGTTTTGTTGTGGTAGCTAGACACAATACTAACATATGGTGCATAAAAAAATAGACATTTAGAAATATCTTATGTAACAGAATTAAAAAATGAAAGGCATTTCCACTAGCAGTCATGCTGGGAGAATGTGTGACTATATTTCAATCATGATCATACAGAAACAATTAAATAAGAAAATGGCCCCATATTCAGGTACAGCTGCTGTTCTCATCTATGATTTTATCTGTGAGGTCATGGTTGACTTCTTGAACTAGCCAAAACTTGACATTTTCTATAGAAAGCAAACAGGTTGCCAGAGGTCTACTTCACTTTGTAAGAATGACTCCTTCTATGCAAAATTACACATTTCATATGTATACCCCAGTATCCATCCAGATTCTCTACTTTACCTGAAATCTTTGAGCAGTCTGGGCAATGAGCCAATAGAATAAATCTAGGACCTATTGTATAGAACTTGCTCACTTTTGAGGAAACTTTCATCAAAATATCAAAAATAAGAATGTCCCAGAATTTTATTACTCAATTATACTCTGCCATTAATGATATGTAAATTGCATTGTTGCTTAATCTAGACGTAGAATTCCCTTACTACTTTTTAGCAGAGTGCCTTTGGACTTGGAAATATGTTAAACTTTAAATATGAATCATAAATGAACATATATATATATAATTTATATATGTAAATTACAAAGTTTAATTATAGCATGAATCATAGTTTGACTTGTATAATAATAGTATATATGCATATTTTCTTATAGGAGACCAGGCTTCTCATGTATAAAAAGTGTGGCTTATCCCTTTTTATTTACTACGAACATAGAAGTTATTCTTGGAAGAAGATAGTAAGCATTCAAGAATTTAGTTTGGTTAAATTGAATTTCATTTCCTTTTTTTAATATATCATTTTTAATGCTTTTATTTATTTTTGAGAGAGAGAGTGGGGGAGGGAACCAGAGAGAGAAGGACAGAGGATCCAAAATGGGCCTTATGATGACAGCAGAGAGCCCAATTCGGAGCTTAAACTTATGAACTGTGAGATCATGACCTGAGCTGAGCCAGTCAGACACTTAACTGACTGAGCCACCCAGGTGCTCCTGAATTTCATTTTCAAAGCTTTATGATACATATAATTTAGGGACAACATTCTTCTTGGATGATGCCCTGCATTGCTTACGCAGAGCAGTAGAGTTGAGTATAACAGTCTTGAATTTACTTTTTTTGGTGAATTTTAGTCAAACCAAAATGTATTTTCAGGGGTGCCTGGGTGGCTCAGTCGGTTAAGCGTCCAATGACTCTTGATTTCGGCTCAGGTTATGATCTCACAGTTGGTGGTATTGAGTCCCAAGTGGGGCTCTGCAGTGACAGTTAGGAATTCTCTCTCTCTCTCTCTTCCTGCCCCTTTCCAGATGCTCTCTCCCTCTATAAAAATAAATAAACTAAAAAAATGCATTTTCTTTTTTTAAAAATATAATTTATTGTCAAGTTGGCTAAAATACAGTTTATACAATGTGCTCTTGGTTTTGGGGGTAGATTCCCATGATTCATCGCTTACATATAATACCCACTGCTCATCCCAACAAGTGCCCTCCTCAATGCCCATCATCCATTTTACCCTCTTCCCCCATCCCCCAATCAACCCTCAGTTTGTTCTCTGTATTTAAGAGTCTCTTAGGGTTTGCCTCCCTCCCTCTCTGTTTGCAACTATTTATTCCCCTTCCCTCCCCCCATGATCTTCTGTTAAGTTTCTCAAGTTCCACATATGAGTGAAAACATATGATATCTGTCTTTCTCTGACTTATTTCACTTAGAATAATACCCTCCAGTTCCATCCATGTTGCTGCAAATGGCAGGGTTTCATTCTTTCTCATTGCCAAGTAGTATTCCATTGTATATGTAAACCACATCTTCTTTATCCATTAATCAGTTGATGGACATTTAAGCTCTTTCCATAATTTGGCTATTGTTGAAAGCGCTGCTAAAAACATTGGGGGGTACATATGCCCCTATGAATCAGAACTCATGTATCCCTTGAATAAATTCCTAGTAGTGCTATTTCTGGGTCACAGGGTAGTTCTATTTTTAATTTTTTGAGGAAACTCCACACTGTTTTCCAGAGCGGCTGCACCAGTTTGCATCCCCACCAGCAGTACAAGAGGGTTCCTGTTTCCCCACATCCTCGCCAACATCTCTTGTTTCCTGAGTTGTTAATTTTACCCACTCTGACGTGTGTGAGGTGGGATCTCAGTGTGGTTTTGATTTGTATTTCCCTGATGATTAGTGATGGTGAGGATCTTTCATGTGTCTATTGGCCGTCTGGATGTCTTCTTTGGAAAAGTATCTATTCATGTCTTCTGGCCATTTCTTCACTGGATTGTTTTTCAGGTGTTGAGTTTTATTAAGTTCTTTATAGATTTTGCATACTAATCTTTTATCTGATATGTCATTTGAAAATATCTCTTCCCATTCTGTCGGTTGCCTTTTAGTTTTGTTGACTGTTTCCTTTGCAGTGCAGATGCTTTTTATCTTTATGAGTTCCCAATAATTCATGTTTACTTTTAATTCCCTTGTTTTTGAAGATGTGCCAAGCAAGAAATTGCTGTGGCTAAGGTCAAAGAGGTTTCAGACATATTGCTATTGTTTTCCATCTTTTGTTACCATAATGTTATCCATAAATTTAAATAAGAAGAAAATATTTATAGCTAAGTATATGCTACTTTCCTTTTCAGCCCTTACATTTATCCCCTAAACACAGAATAGTTTGAGCCTAGTATTTGTTGCTAATTAGTATTTGACTCTAAGCTAATTTCTCAAGGATTAAAATTACACTGAATTTTTAAGACAGGAGAAGTGGGAAAGGATGTCTAGTGCCTCTTGAAGTCTACACGTTGTTTTTTTTTTTTTTCTTAACATGTCATTTGTGTTTACAAAGTCCAGTAAGATATGGGGAACAGGAGTTAAGCAAGCCCTTCAATTCTGTCTTCAGGTTAAGAAAAAGAAAGTTATATTTCTATAGCATTATTACTTACCATTTACTTTCCCATGCAGTAGGTGTAAGTAGATATTAAGATCCCTCTTCCTTGACCTGGGATACAGTACTCAAATATTTGGGCTTTGATTTCTTTAGAGGCAAAAATCAAATCAAAACAAAACAAAACAAAAACATCCCTCTTCCTCAGGGGGCAAATGGAAAAAAAGATAGAGCAAGATTGAAACAAGCCCATTGAATCAATGGTAGAAAAAGGATTAAATTAGTTTTCCTGAGTCCAAGTCCTTTATTTGATTTATGTAAGTGACTTATAATGTTCACATATGCAGCCTTATTTTTTCTTATTGTTCTGCATGACAGATTCTCTTCAACTCCAGACACATTTCCACCTCCTTTCATAATGCTTTCATTCCTTTGTTCCTTATCCTTATTTTTTTCCCTTTAGACTCCTTTATATTTTCATTTCTGTTAATTTTTCTATTCATGAATTACCATGAAAAAAATCATAGAAGGGATTCTATTTTCTCCTTGTAACAGTAAATGTAATAGTAAAAGCTAAAGTAAAACACATTAGATGACATATTTAACAGCATGCAGTAAGTTTACATTTTAATGGACCTTGAGCAAAATGAAGATACATAAATTATTTTCCCTTCTTTTTCCTCTTTCAACTGTAAAATTCTACTTGAGATAATTTAACCAGGGTTGTGTTGAGACTTTTTAAAAGTGACTGAATGCTAATTGCTAATCTGATCTCCAATTAAACATAATCTTTTAAGGTAGGAATTCAAGCTGACTGCTTAAATTAGTGGTACTCAACTTTTAATGAAAGAAGAAACATATATTATTAAAATAATAAAGAATAGTGAAGGTATGAAAGGAGAGAAAGAAGCAGGATTCAAGGGGTTTAAGAAAAGGTGACAAAACTCTAACACATCTTTGCTCTTTTGAGTTATTGATGATTGTTTTCCTCTGGATCCCTATAATTTAAGAGACTTCTCAAATTTTAGAGAATCAGAATCCCATGCTGGGTTTATTAAAATACATAAACTAGGTCCCACCCCCAGAGTTTCTGATTCAATAGATCTGGACTAAGGGTCAATGGGTCTGCATTTTTAAATTTAATTTATTTCATTTCATTTCATTTATTTTATTTTATTATTTTGAGAGAGAACACACGTGTGGGAGAGGGGCCGAGGGAGAGACAGGGAGGGAATATTAAGTAGGCTGCATGCTCAGCACTCAGCACTCAGGGAGAAGCCTGATGCGAGGGTTGATCCCACAACTCTGGGATTATGACTTGAATCAAAATCAAGAGTCTGACTCTCAACCCTCTCAACTGACTGAGCCACTCAGGCACGCCTCAATGGGTCTGCATTTCTAACCATTTCGCAGGAGGTGCTGAGGCTGTGTGCCTGGTGACTGTACTTTTGAGAACTGGTTGTTAGAGATTGTATTGTACTTTTAAGAAAAAATATTTTTAAAACCAGCTTATGTTCTTCCTTCAAAACTATGCAGTCAGTATTTGCTTTTGAGACTTAGATTGCAATTTCTTTTTATTTAAATTCAAGTTAGTTACCATATAGTATAGAATTGGTTTCAAGAGTAGAATTTAGTGATTCATCACTTACATATAACACCCAGTGCTCATCCCATCGAGAGCCCTCTTTAATGCTTATCACCCGTTTATCCCACCCCCCACCCATGTATCCTCTAGCAACCCTCAGTTTCGTCTCTATATTTAAGCTCTCTTATGGTTTGCTTCTCTGTTTTTATCTTATTTTATTTTTCCTTCCCTTCCCCTATGTACAACTGTTTTGTTTCTTAAATTGAACATATGAGTGAAATCAAATGATATTTGTCTTTCTCTAATTGACTTATTTCGCTTAACATAATGCACTCTAGTTCTGTCCACGGTGTTGCAAATGGCAAGATTTCATTCTTTTTGATCACCAAGTAATATTCTATTGTATATATATACACCACATCTTCTTTATCCATTCATCAGTTGATGGACATTTGGGCTTTTTCTATTAATTTGACTACTGTTGATAGTAATGCTATAAACATTGGGAGTGCATGTGTCTCTTTGAATCAGCACTCCTCTATCCTTTGGATAAATACCTAGAAGTGCAAATTCTGGGTCACAGGGTAGCTCTATTTTTAACTTTTTTAGGAACTTCCATAAGGTTTCCTAGAGTTGAGTATGCAATCTCACCAACAGTGCAGAAGGGTTCCCTTTCTCAGCATCCTCACCAACATCTGTTGTTTCCTAGGTTGCTAATTTTAGCCATTCTGACAGGTGTGAGGTAGTATCTCATTGTGATATGGACTTATATTTCTCCGATGATGAGTGATGTTGAGCATCTTTTCATGTGTGTGTTAGCCATCTGGATGTATTTTTTGGAAAAATATCTACTCATGCCTTCTGCCCATTTCTTCACTGGCTTATTTGTGTTTTGGGTACTGAGTTTGATAAGTTCTTCACAGATTTTGGATACTAACTTTTTATCCATTATGTCATTTGCAAATATCTTTTCCTATTATTTAAACTGCCTTTTAGTTTTGTTGATTGTTTCCTTTACTGTGCAGAAGAAGATTTTATCTTCGTGAAATCCTAGTAGTTCACTTGTGGTTTTGTTTCCTTTGCCTCTAGAGACAAGTCTAGGAAACTGTTACAGCCACGGTCAAAGAGGTTGTTGCCTGTTTTCTCCTCTAGGATTTTGATGGTTTCCTGTCTCACATTTAGGTCTTTAATCTGTTTTGAATTTATTTTTGTGTATGGTGTAAGAAAGTGATCCAGTTTCATTCTTCTGTATGTTTCTGTCCAGTTTTCCCAACGCCATTTTAGAAGAGACTGTCTTTTTTCCATTGGATATTCTTTCCTGCTTTGCCAAACTGATCTCCAGAGAATGTGATTAAATCAAGACAATACAAGTCTAGAACCTTTGTCTCTACTACTTAATTCTGCCATTATGCCTGTGTCCACTGAGAAATTTAAGTTTCTTCAAATTCAAAGTGTGAAATTCAATAATATTAATAAATATGTAAGATGTTCATAATATGTTTCATAAGTCATTTTAACATAACATGCTAATATGAATTCTTCCTAAAGTATGTTTTGTCAAGTGTGTTGGGTTCAAGGAAAGCCATAAGTGCTTTAAAAATCATGCCGTTAGTATTACTCAGAAGACAGAACCGTTTTTTCAGAGTAATAGTAATGTAAGTCATGCTGCCCATTAGTCAATCTTCTCCAGGAATAACTTTGCAAAACAAGCCTAACTTTCAAAAGAGACTTCTAACTAAAGAAAAGACGTGAGTGTTCAAAAAGTATCTTGTGCTTTTTTCCTGTTAAATAGAGAATTATCGTAGGAAAAATTGTGACCCAATGTGGTTACATAAATTCCTTGTAGTAGTGTATTAAGTCAATGGCATAATTCTTTGTTAGTTCATTTAGCTTACATTTCTAAATCCTGTATGCATAATCAAGCTAAGATCACCAAAATAGGATTCAATGACATAAAATAAAATTGGGCATATTAGAACCCAAGAAATAAAAGAGATTTTTATTGAGGGACTCACAGGAAAATAGGGAACATGCCTTCTCTTCTTTTAATACTTTTATTTTTCAATGTTATTTTTACTTCTTCCTTAAATACTTGAAAAATTTTGTTCCAAGAAACAAAAGTAATGAAATGATATGATACCTCTTAAGTGCTACTAAATATTAAATCTATTTTCCTAGGTTTTCCAGTAGGTAAAAGCATTCAGTATTGCTCAATTATTTTCATCCATCTGTTCAATGTATAGGAAAGTGATCTTCCTAATCATCTTTCTCTCCATTAAAAGAAACAATGAAGAGAAAACTTCAACAGGTCTCATAAAGATAAATAATAAAGGAGGTAGATTATTATTAAGCCTCATGAAGAGTTCTTAACAAAAAGTTTCTGTAAGTTAAATCTAAAAATAATAGAGTACTGTGAGGCAAACAATTGTAAAACAAAAGCAAAAATGTTATTTTTACCCTAAAAGAGAAACTTACTTTGTAAGGCTGTTTCAGCCTCTGTTTTACTTACCATTGTTTTATGATATAGACACTACAGGGCTTACAGCTGGTGTAAAGATCTTTTAAGAAAACTTAGGTCCATTATGTTCACATCTTTCATAATAAAACTATATTTTTAGGTGGCTTAGATGAACAGAAATTTTAATTCTTTTAAACAAACAATAATTTAAGAATTAAACGTTAGTTCTAAAACTTCAATATTTTTGTTTTTATTAAATCTGTGAAATATTTACTTTCCCCCCCATAAATGGTCTTTCTATTAACATTGTTCACTGATTTGTTTGCTTGTTTACACTATCTCCTAAAAGTCTTGATTATTCTCTCATTTTTTAGGTTATTTTACTAATACCAGACCAATTATATTATTTTCCCCCCCTTCATTTTTATTCATGGCTTAATCTAGCCACAATTTCCTTTGTAGACTTCATTCTTTCTTTATACCAGGACCTTCTTTCCCTTCTTTAATTCTGCAAATTGTCCTTTAACTTCATGGAGTTCATATTGCGCAGTCAGTTTAAGGATTTAAAATAACATACATTATATTAAATTTCATTTTCCCTTTGCTCAAAATTTTTAACCTGCATAGGCCAATTCTAGTAAAGTGTGTGAAAATCTGGTTGATTACAATTTCATGAGTGCAAAAAATGGCTTTAATAAACTGAAACCATTTTGGAAAAGAGATGCCCTAAAAATGACATGCCTTGCTTATTCCATATTGTACTTATGGGCTGATTGACCTGATTCCTCTTGAAACTGCCAGCTTGCTAGGTAATAAAATTAAATGAATGCAGCACACGGTCAGGCAGACCAGAAAAGACTGATGGAGATATTAAGTTGTTTTCTCTTTTCTTCCAAAAGTTGAAGTAAATTAGCAACTGAAAATACAACATAGCCCTTTCCTTCTTCCTAAAGTTTCCAAAAACTAGAACATGGTTGACTAACTTGTTATTATTTAAAGTCAAAATCAGTCATTCATATGTTCTGCGATGATGTGTGTGTGTACATTCACATGCACACCCACATAATATGATGCATGTGGCTTGTGTAAAATAAAAGCTCACCAAAATCTTCTTTTTTTGTGATAAAATACCAAAAAATATATTAAAGAACTCAAATATAGAATTAATTTTATCACAAAGATGTATTGACTATTTTGCAATTTATACATTATTTCTTTTCTGCAGATACAAGGATTAAGGAAAAAATTTTCAATTTAAGAAACTTAAAATGTAGCTGAGTACAGGAGTTGACTTGGGCTTAAATAAAGTATGTTACGAGATAGAGAATGAGTGCCTAAGAGCAGTTTGAGGAAAGGATTGTGGCAGCTTGGATAGAAGAGTTTCTGTGTGTGTGTGTGTGTGTGTGTGTGTGTGTGTGTCTGTGTGTGTGTGTGTGGTAACAATCTGGGGAAAAATTTAGTTGAATCCTGAAATTTCACTAAAATTAGAGCATGTGAAAATGGTAATATACAGACATTTCTGGCATTTAATAGAGTGTGGAGGAATGAATGCAAAATATACATATATGAAAAATATTAAGGAATCAATTCAAAGGCACATGCTAGATTCTCCAAGATGGAAGAAGGGAAAAGAGTTGAAGGAGAGTGTTCCAGTGTTCTGGTGTCTGTGGCAGTGTCTCTGAATTCTCCCACTGCTCTTGGGTGAGTCTCTGGGATGGAAGTGAGGGCTAAGAATGACATAACACCATCTTAATTCTCTCTAGAATTCTGAGGGCCAGCAGTCTTAGAAGAAATTTCTCATCACAGTGCTGTGGTAACAATAAATTAGGAATGACAAAGTATAGTACCTTGGTCAGTGAGAGTATGATATCCACACCCTGAATCTCCTGAGTCCTAAGGCCTAAGTGTCACTGGAGAGCAGCTGAAATTTCTCCAGCTGAATTGTCTCTACCAAAGACTTTAGAAGTTCGCTGAGGAGATACCATAGTGGAAAATGGAGTGAACACTGTAACACTATGACTGTGTCACAGATATTCCAGCAGAATGAATGGGATGAATGCTATGACTAGACTTCACGGTTTCTGCTGACTGACTTCTGCTCCTCACTGAAGACCACTACCTCTCTCTGAATATCTGGTATTCACATTTCCAAAGGAAAAGACATAATTAGTTCAAATGGAGTTTAAGTGTAAAGACTATTGAAATGTGGAATCTGAGAAAGAAGAGACCTATGTAAAAGTTTTCAAAACATGTAATCTGATATAATGTAATCCAAAAAAAAGTGAAATCTATTTTGTAAACAGATAACAGACCAGTGAAATACAGACAGAGCTCCATTTGAGGGTGGCACCAGACAAAGGGGCAAGTGATACCTACTGAGGTAGTCACTAAGCGTTGTATTAAATTGTCAATGTGAGCCAGTTTCTGTGATGTTTTATCAAAGTCCCACAGAGTACTGAGATGAGGCTTGACAGAAATGAGCATTTTAACACATATATCTTACAGAGGTTACAGTTTACTGCTGTAAACAACAAAGGATAAATTCTGAGCAAACCTCACCAGAAGATATGAAGCTAGATGATATTCTGTGAACCTCACAGTAGTCTCCTCAGTTCTTCAAGGGAACTATGCTTAGATTGGAAATGATAGTATTCAACTTGTCCCAGATGAAACTGTGACCTAATACAGTTTTTTTTTATATATAAGCCCAATTCAGGTTTATCAAATATTTTATACCCTGACAATATTATCTTGAAACATTAGTGTATTTACATGTAACTAGTAAACATTGCTTTTAGCAAATCACATCACCTAAGTTCTTAGTTCTGGGTTCAGTTTCTTATACTACCACTGATGGTGGTGTCCATAAATTATATAATAAAAGTTACATATAAAGGACCTCACATTGCAACTACATGACAGTGACCAGATGGTGAGCAAGTGAAATCAGTTCAAAGCCTAGCTGGAGCTGAGCATGGTCTAGCTAAGGTAATCTACAGTCTGTCAATGTGCAAGTTTAGGTTCTTGTCTTCCTCATTTGTCCTCTATTACTTACTGCAAACTCTGTGTATCTTGTCTTTACAAATTCAAATACTTAAGAAATAATTTGAGACATTCAAAACTAATATCCTCAAATAAGCAAACTTTCCCCTACTTCCCATTTTCCTGCATAACCTCCTAAAAATTTACTTCTTTTGAAGAATATGGACATACAATTATACTATTTTATCTCCGTTATTGCTATCTGCTAATTTTCAGCAAACTCTTCCTCTTCTGTAATGACTGACTTTAAGTACTTAGTATAGTGGGTGTGAATTTATGTACATAAAATTATATACACAAAAACATATTTTTTATTTTCCTAAAATTAAATTTTTATTTTTGAATCTCTTTTCCACCTGAAACCACAAAATGTATCTATGTCACCATAACAGAATAATGATGCTCTCAGGTGGGACCAGCCACAGCATTGGCCAGACTAAGCAGTAGACACTCCCTCCCCCCTGAGCTATAGAAAAGGAAAACATAAACCCAGGGAAAAAGAGAGGGAGGGGCAAGATATCATTGTTTTAAATGAGTTGAAACAATTTAATCTGGAAATAACTAGTATTACCTAGTTTTTCCTCTTTAAATAATTGCTTCTCACAGTCACTTTTATAGCTAGACCTAAAAGATGTGATTCAGGAAACAGTGGGAAGTCAATCCCTCACCCCATGATAAGAATATATTTTGTAATTTATTACAACTATCTTTCAACTTCATTTCTTGGATCTGTGTTATTTGGAGATATTTGTGCTGTCCAAAGAATCTTTTTTTAATTTTTTTAAGTTTATTTATTTATTGTGAGAGACAGACAGAGAGAGAGAGAGAGTGAGCATGAGCAGGGGAGCGGGGAGCAAGGTGGGGGAGAGAGGGGGGGGAGAGAGAGAGAGAGAGAGAGAGAGAGAGAGAATCCCAAGCAGGCTCCCTGCTGTCAGTGCAGAGCCTACATGGGGCTCCATCTCACAAACCATGAGATCATGACCTGAGGGGAAATTAAGAGTCAGATGCTTTATGCACTGAGTCACCCAGGTACCCCACAAAGATATTATTTAACCATTCAGTGACATCAGTGACATTCAAATCAAATCAATAAGATTATCTGTCTACTGTTTCTGTCAATTTATCTCTCACTATTTTAGTACCTCGGCTGAATATAAAGCAGTAAAAGGCTTTATCTTCAGTCTACTCTGAATTATAAATTAAGTCCTACTCTCTCTTCACTGTTCTTCTCACAAACTTTCATCATAACTGAAATTATACTATCTTTAATATACAATGTAAGTTCTATGAAAACAGGCACTTTTTTCTGTTTTGCTCACTGTTCACATTATAGAAAAATAGCTATTATCTAGTATGTGCTCAATAATGAATGTGTGTCTTCCCCCTTGGATTGTAAGATCCATTTGGTATAAATGGATGGATTTATACACACTTTAATCTTCATGATACAAAATTCATTTTGGAGATTTATACAGTGGTCATTCCAACTCCTTACTGTTTGAGACCCAAACACATACTAGATATTGCTCTACACATACTAGATGCTCCAGCCTGTTGGCAATGCCCCAATCCCTTTGACAAATACCATGATTCTCTTTTATTGAATTCTCTTTTCACTAATCTACTTAAAAACCAATCAATCCTTTAAGATCTTGCTCAAACTGGGCTATAGGTCAATACAA
Organism: Cryptoprocta ferox; assembly: GCA_028646485.1. Lineage (NCBI taxonomy): Eukaryota > Metazoa > Chordata > Mammalia > Carnivora > Eupleridae > Cryptoprocta > Cryptoprocta ferox. The sequence goes on from CM053567.1 coordinate 101,528,590, forward strand.
TAAAATCTCTATAATCAAACACAAATTCATCTAATGTTTAATTCATTTCACAAAATATTTGAAGAATTCAATTTGATAAAAATAGAAAACATTTTCTATGTAATGAGTTAATTTCACCCTTTGAGGATTTTTGCATGTGTATTTGTATTTTGTGTACATTTGAATATTTGAAAATTTCTTACTCAATTTATGTAAAGCATCTCAGCCTTGATCTTACATTAACAGTTTTATTTTTCAACTTAATATGTTATATTGACAAATTGTGGGGTTTTTATTCATTTGGTATATTTTTAAACATTTTCATAAACTTTTAACCAAGATCCAAATTAATATTGTATATTTTATAAGTATTAATATAGTTTTTACCTCATACTAGCCTCATCAAATTATCCCTTTTGTGTATCCCTAACTAATCTAAATGACATTTGTGAAATCATCATTTTCATTCACATTTAATAAATAATATTAATATCATTTTAAATAATAATAACACAGAAAAATTATAGTATATAATTCAGGATATTTCAGAAATAGTAGAAGTTACATTGAACAGATATTTTTATTTGACTGGATAAAGATTGAAATATAGATATAGAAATATAATTATATATATTTACTACAGTGTATACTATAAATACTGTATAATGTTTATATGTTTCTGTATATCTAGTATAATGTATACTATATGTCATAGATAAAAGAAAATTTAGAAAGTGAAAGAGAAATGAATAATAATAAATACAGACATACCAACCATGAAAATCACTCACACTTTTTGGTTATATCATGCCAGTTATTTTTCCATACACAGGGTATTTTTTTCAACATAATTCATTTATTATTTTTTATTTAATTTTTTAATGTTTATTTATTTTTGAAGGAGAGAGAGATGGAGCATGAGAAGAGAGGGGCAGAGAGAGAGGGAGGCACAGAATCCAAAGCGGGCTCCAGGCTCTGAGCTGTCAGCACAGAGCCCTAGTTGGGGCTCAAACTCATGAGCCATGAGATCATGACCTGAGCAGAAGTGGGATGGTTAACCACCTGAGCCACCCAGGTGCCCTTCAATATAATTTAAATCAGTCTATATACATATACATAGTTGTCTATCATGCTTTTTACTTAATACTTATGCTACTTGTTTTGCACCCTTTTTAATGATTTCCATAAACACAAATTTTAATGGCAGTGTCATAATTGAATACCTGTAAAAATTCCTGATGTGTGAACCAATCAAGAGATGTTTACTGAATGAGGCTGAATGGTTGGCTGGCAAACTTTCCACTCTTACAAGGCTAGTTCTATTTTATTTTATTTTATTTTATTTTATTTTATTTTATATTTTATTTCATTTTTATTTTAGAAAGAGAGCTAGAGTGTGAGTGGGGGAGAGGGGCAGAGGGGTAGAGGGAGAGAGAGAGACAGAGACAGAGAGACAGAGAGAGAGAATCTTAAGCAGGCTATATGCACTCAGTGCACAGACCAATGCGGGGCACGATCCCATGATTCTGGGATCATGACCTGAGCCAAAATCAAAAGTTTGATCCTCAACTGACTGAGCCACCCAGGTGCCCCAAATACTTTATTTTAATTAGATTTTCTTCTTACTTTTAGAGATATTTAGTCCTCTGTTTATCTAAAATGAAATTCTACTTTGCAGAATTTTAATTTTGAATTCATCCATAAAGTAATTTATTGTTAATCAGATTTTAAAAATCATTTTAGCAAAAATGAAATTTTAAAAAATGTACAGGATGTACTGAGGGGTTGGTAAAATGAACATATCAGTCATGTGAATGGATCATAGCAGTAAATAGAAATGACTGAAGATGCACAGGTAACAGTGCAGTCTGGGGTTACAGGTTGCATGATTTGAGGAGTTCTTGACATCAAACACCTGAAGTTGAATTGATAATTATATAATCAAATAACACTGTGATCATTGCACACAATTCCAAAAGTACATTGAAAATTCATGACCAAGTAAACAACATGATGTGATGTTTAGGGAGAAGGATGGGTTAATTCAGGATGCCCTTGAGTTTCGTATTAACTCCAGTGAAAGGAAAGATATGACACACAGTAAGCCAGAGAGATACATTCATTTCACTATATAGAGCGGTTAAGATAAAGTCAAATTTGTGAGCCTCTAGTTTGAACGGTTCTTTATGGGCTCATATCTGAATAATATTTAGTTTTGTCTAAGAAATCTTTGCTACCTTATTTAGAAATAGGGTAGTATTAGCACTCATAAAATTACAAAGTCTCAGAGAACCAATGATGATGCCAACTGTAACACAGTCTTTTACCAGTTCACACCTGAATCTAATATTTAGTTCCAATGTTTGTTTATAAGTGCTTTATTTATGTTAGATATTTGCAGTGCTTTTTTCCCCCCTATGGTTTTCAAAGACGCATTGCAAAGAGGTTAAGAGGGTAAACAAAAATCTCTGCCAGACCACAGTCCTTAGTAAAACAACCTTAAAATTTTGCCAGACAAGAAGTTTTTGTTAGTCAATGTTTAAGCTAGGAAGTCCTTGTTAGTCAGTAGTTAAACTGTATTAATAGTTTTGAAAAACAGTTAACTCTTCACAACCCACTTTTTATTCCAGTTGCCACATTCAAAGAAATATATTCAGTTAGGAGATAGAAAACTATCATCTAATAATTGGGGACAATCTCCTGCTAACCATAGTGTATAATAAATGTTATTTTTGCCTAAATCTGAGGAAAGACCTACAATTCCTCCTACTTAAGCATGCGGCCTTCTTGGGCAGTGCTAATAAGCATGGAATATATATATTTTTTGTTTGGGCTTTAGTTCTTGCAGGTGTAAGTGGAGCCTGTTTTCATAAGAAGATGGTCACTTCCTGAGTTTTCAACATTTGTGGGAGAGTGTGCAAAAGGACATAGAAACAAAAATAGTACAGCAGAACTAAAACAGCCCATGTCAGTTTTTCTCTCTTTATTAAAAAAAAAATTGAAAACACCCACTATTCTCACAAGTTAAACCATGAACAAGATAGTAAGAAATGCATAATTGGAAGACAGATACAGCTATGCTCAAAAGAAGACTGTGAATTGAATACAGCCTGCACCAGATCATAAGTTTTTTCTATACAAAGAAGAGAACCCAAGCTAAGGTCAACATATGTATGGGTACATATGGATACATGAATACACAAAAGATACACTACAGGGAAAAGATAAAATATTCAATAAATCGTCCTGAGAGAAATAGTTAACCAGAAGGAAAAATAACCTGGATCCCAACTTTAAAACCAATATAAAAACTAGTTCTAGATAGATTAAAGGCTTCAACATAAAAGGCAAAACTTTTAGAAGGAAATGTAAGAAAAAAATCCTTTTGTTGTTTACTCCACATAAGAAAGGACTATCTCCCAAAGGAACACAAAATATACAGCAATTAAAACTTTAATAAGTGTGCTTATATTAACATTAAAACTTCTATTCAATAAATAATAACTTTAATAACTTCAATAAATTCCTACCCATTCCTCCCCCCAAAAGAAAAAGAAATACAAGCTATAAATTCCAGTCAGATATTTTTTATATATATATAACTGACCAATGATTCATAATCCAGAATTTATAAAGAAAAATGTTCAAATAAGTTTTCAAAAAAGGCAAAAATCTAATAAAAGAATGAGTAACAAACATAAATGGATTATTTCAGAGATGAAAAATTCCCAAATTATTAATAAATATATGAAATTATATTCAACTTTGGTTATCAGGGAAAAATAAATTAATACCAAAATTATTTACGTGTACTAGACCAGAAAAAAACATTACTTAGATAAGAGCTTTGCAGAATTTGTGGATGAACAGGAACTTTGATACACTGACGTGGGGATATAAAATGATACAATAACTTTAGAAAACAAGCTATATTATCTTGTAATAAATATTCAAATACACTGTAACTCAAAAAGTCAACTCCTTGGTATACTATAGAGAAATTCTTGAAAATGTATATCAAAAGACAAATACAAAAAAAAAGAGGTCTTAGTGGCATTGCTCATTATAGAAGAACACTGAAATCAACACCAGCATCCATGAATGGGAAAATGAATGATATATTGTGATATGTTCACAGAGCTTAATATTACACAACTAAAATGAATGAACTGTAGCCACATGCAATAGAATGAATGGATCTTAGACACAGTTTTGAATAGAAAAAGCAGAGTACAAATATTACATATATAGTGTGATATTTTTATGAAGCTACAACATAGGCAAAACTAAATGATATATTATTAAGAGACACATGTAAGTATGATGAAACAATTTTAACAAATAGATAAACAGCAATAAATATAAACTAGTATAAAACATATACTAGTTTTCTTCCAGTTGGGGTGGGGGGGGTGTGATAGTGGAGAAGCAATTTACATGTCTGTAACATGCAGTCTTTATAAAAAATTATACAATAAAAGAAAATGGACCAAAAAAGCATTATAGTCTAATCAGAAATAGACTCTAGGTGGTTATACAGTGGGTCCTTGTTGAAATGATAAAGTTTCCTAGAACTTCTGAAGCATAGTTTTCCTCAGACAGAGCATCACCTTTGGCAATCCATGATGGGTTTCCTACACAGTAGTGAAGGAAGGCATAAAAGCTTACCATGGTTGGTAAACTTGAATGCTTCCAGAAACAGAATCCTCTGCAGTGGTTAGTTAACTTAGCATAATCTGGGTTCATTTCCAATTTGAGGGATGGCTTAACCTGTGCAATTTTACAGGATGATATCCTAATTTTCCTAACCATTTTATTACCGAATTTATGAGAGTGCATTTGGTTATAAACTGGTATATCTTATTTAGATGCACTGCATCCAAATCGTTTACATATAGCTGGCTTTATTTATTATATCAATTATTATATATTTCCAATTAATTGAAGCATAATAATTTTTTATTAGAAATCACAGGCCAACTATAATTAGGAGGCCAAAGTAATTCCAAACTTACCAAATTAATTAAGTAAAACAAATCAGTCTTTGTTTCTTTGTTTCTCATTCTTTATCTGGGAATTCTCACCTGTCTTTGTTTCTCATTCTTTATTTGGGAATCCATAGGCATAGTTGAATAATGTCACATTTTTAGCACACTTTAGGCATCTCTATTTCTTGTTTTTATTTTATTTTACTTTTTCTGAGCACACTGACCTAGGATCCATAAGAATTTCATTCTTGGACTTCTCCTCTTAAAAATCCTTGAATATTTCTTCTTAGTTTTAATTTTTGTTTTCTTAGCCTGGCTGGGATTGATTCCCAATCATCTTATTCCTCAATGATTCTTTTTTCTGCATATTGCATGTACCTTATCTACTAAGGATTAGCTCAGGTATCCCAAGGTACAGAAGGATGTGTTGCATGTAGCCGATAATTACAGTGAGGAGAGAGGTTTAATATGTACACACACTGAAAGAGAGGGGGGGGGAGAGAGAGAGGGGGAGAGAGAGAGAGAGAGAGGAGAAAGAGAGAGAGAGAGAGAGAGACAGGAGACAGGCACACAGGTCCTAAGCTAATGGCAAGATTACAAAAAGTTTTCCCATATAATTGAACACTGACCTCAGCCCCACTCTAGAAGGCAAGAATTCACTGGAAGACTTGAGGTAAATTCCTAGGTGAAAGGAGAACAAAGGAGATATCAATAGGCTTGTGCCCTGCTTTGGTTTGTTAGTGGGAAGATGAATAAGCAGGGCAGAAACTGAGCAGCCAGTTCTACAAAATGGTTCTGACTGGTTTGCTTGAGACAGGGGTAGAGTAAAATAGGAAGTGGATGGTTTTTTAGAACTCCGATTCTTTGGATTCATCCCTTAAGAGACATCTGTCACAAGCAAAATGACTTTTTAACCCTAGTTGTGATTAGAGACAGCAAAGAACAACAGTGGAAGTAATAACAGTGGCAAAAGAGCAGAATCAATGCATTTGGTGTGGTCACTGTGAGAATCTGTGATGATGGGACTTCAGGAAACATGGATACCTTTCATTTATTTGGTTGACTTTTGTTGCCTTTTTCCAACTCTCAGAGTAAAAAAGTCAGTCCTAAGTACCATTTACACAAGATACTTACATAATATGTTTAACCCTTTGGCCTGATTCATTAGTTAGATTTCAGGGTTTTTTTCTTTTATAGTTTATTGGTTTCCATATAATGCCCAGTGCTCCTCCCAACAAGTGCCCTCCTTCATGCCCATCTCCCCTTTTTCCCTCTCCCCCAGCTGTTGGGAGCCATTTCTGAACTCACTAAGTTGAGAATACTCCTTGTGAGGTTAAGGCGAGTTTGCAAGGCATCCTGCTGTCAGATGGTGACAGATATCTACCCCCCACTCAATTATTTTTGTTTGAGCACCGACCCCCCAAGGCACCTTGCTGATTGGTATTGGGAGTGACTTGTCCCCTTATTCTGGCCCTAAAATATGCTGATTGCACCTTGTGAAGGAACTTATTATAGGAATTTCTTCTTTTGTGATTATGGGAGCAAATATTACATTTCCTGAGAAACCTGTTTTACTTCCCTTCAAGAAAACAGGCTATTGACCCCTGTTCAGAAAGAACTAACTTTGCCTTTGCTATACTAAAAACATTATCTTGTATTTGAATGCTGAAGATACCTTCCTTCCCCATATGATAAGCATCTAAATCACCTACATCAATCACTATTGATAAAGATTATGCATGAGCCTTCTACCAATCTATGTTCTGGGAAATTTTTACATACAAAAGATCAGAAATCATTGTCTAAGGCAAATGCCACTTCTGTGCTGTGCCCCATACATTTTAACCATAAATAAAGCTGAGTCTCAGTCAATGCAGAGATGCCTACCTGGTGATCAGAAAGAATCTTGTGGCTCTCTCACCCCTCCCTTTCGCAGACACCATCCATCCTTCAGGGAACCCTGGACCTGCTGGAGCTGGACTCTAGCACCCAACCCCATCAACCCTCAGTTTGTTCTCAGTATTTAAGAGTCTCTTATGGTTTGCCTCCTTCCCTCTCCTTAACTGTTTTTCCCCCTTCCTCTCCCCCATGGTCCTCTGTTTCTCCTGTTTCACATATGAGTGAAAACATATGGTATCTGTCCTTCTCTGCCTGACTTATTTCACTTAGCATGACACCCTCGACGTCCATCCATGTTGCTACAAATAGCCAGATTTCATTCTTTCTCATTGCCATGTAGTATTCCATTGTATAGATAAACCACATCTTCTTGATCCATTCACCGGTTGATAGACATTTAGGCTCTTTCCATGATTTGGCTATTGTTGAAAGTGCTGCTATGAACATGGGAGTACACGTGCTCCTATGCATCAGCATTTCTGTATCCCTTGGGTAAATCCCCAGCAGTGCTATTGCTGGGTCATAGTGGAGTCCTATTGGTAGTTTTTTGAGGAACATCCACATGATTTTCCAGAGCGGCTATACCAGTTTACATTCCCACCAACAGTGTAGGAGGGTGCCCGTTTCTCCACATCCTCACCAGCACCTATA
>CM053567.1:101536606-101637865 GCA_028646485.1 Cryptoprocta ferox
ACAATGGAATACTACATGGCAATGGGAAAGAATGAAATCTGGCCATTCGTAGCAACGTGGATGGACCTCGAGGGTGTCATGCTAAGCGAAATAAGTCAGGCGGAGAACGACAGATACCATATGTTTGCACTCATAGGTCTAACAGGAGAAACCCAACAGAGGACCATGGGGAGGGGAAGGAGGAAAAAGAGTTAGGGAGAGGGAGGGAGACAAAACACAAGAGACTCTTGAATACTGAAAACAAACTGAGGGGGGAAGTGGAAGGGGGAAAGGTAATGTGGGGTGATGGTCTTGGTGGAGGTCACTTGTGGGGAAGAGCACTGGGTGTTATATGGAAACCAACCTGACAATAAACTATAAAGTTAAAAAAAAAAAAAGAGATCATCTCACACCTGTCAGAATGGCTATAAAATCAACAACACAATAAACAACAAGTGTTGGTAAGGATGCAAACTATTGATGGGAATAAAAATTGGGTCAGAGAAAGACAAATACCATATGATTTCACTCATATGTGGAATTTAACAAACAAAACAAATGGGCAAAAGGAAAAAGAGAGAGAGAGAGAGAGGCAAACCAAGAAAAAGACTCTTAGCTATAGAGAACAAATTGATGGTTACCAGAGGGGAGGAAGGTAGGGATATAGGTTAAATATGTGATGGGGATTAAGGAGTGCATTTGTTGTGATGAGCAGGAAGCATTGTATGAAAGTGTTGAAACACTATATTTTATGCCAAAAACTAATATTATACTGTATGCTAACTGGAATTTAAATAAAAACTTAAAAAATCCCAGAAGTTTCAATAATATAATAAGACCTATAGGAAATCACTGTAATTAAAAATATATAATACCAAAATACATGTTTGTCAAAAATATTGTGATAAATTATTAATGAATAGAATATTTATGAGTAGAACTGGTTCATCAAAATGTCAATATAAAAATGCAATTAAGAAACATAAAACTATTTTTGTGCCTCTAGTTACAAAGAACAAATTTTGTGTAAGAAAACTTGAATTTTATTGACTCTGCCACTAACTTAAAAAATGTGCTTCAACTGAAAAACAGGTGTTGGCTAGCTCTTATGAATTCTTCCTTTGTCAGGGATTGTTAATGACACAGAAATTCTCCAATTTGGGATAAAATATTTAACTATGGAAAAAGAAGGACACTTAGAAGACAGATCATATTTCTTCTAATCTAGAGAACCACAATATATGAAGAATCCAAATTTAGGGATTTCCATGGAATTTTATCTGAACTTCTTTGATAAAGCTTTTAACTAAATACATTGTGACATAATACATATGTCTTATCTCCTAAGCTAGAATCACAGAACCATTGATTTGAATAACTCCAGTTCTAGTCAAGCTCTTATTATACAGAAGAATAAAACAGTTCCTGCTCTTGGATTAGTGTGGTACTCTAATTCAATGGGTATAAAAGCTATGCTGGAAATATTCATAGATGTCACATAAACTCAGAGGCAGCTAACCATATATGATATAAAGATTTATGGGGAAGTTACTCCAGAAAGTTAGCAGTTAGAATTTTAGCAATTCCCTAAATTATCAGAGCTCCATCTCTCCCTGGAAAACACACAAAGCAGATCACCTTTATGCTTCCTCCCCACTACAGGACATTTGATGTGGGACTGAAAGACTGTTTTCAGTCTCACAATACTCTTCACTACTTCTCTCAGGAAGTCTTGAGATGCTTGTGATAATGAAATTTGATGTTCTCTCCTTTCTTATACTAGAATTCCTTTGATGGGTATGCCAAATATATCTATCATTCTGTATATACTACCCATTGTACTTCACACATATAATATTCATTCAGTAAATATTAACAGACTAGAAAAGGGTCAATCAATCAATCTGACTTGGTGCATACTAAAACACTCAATAAATATGTTTTAAGTAAGAGTGAATAATTAAGTACATACAAAGTTAACACCATTAAAAATCCAAATTATTTTGAGATTAAACTGCCTGAAAGGGATGAGATCAGTATATGAACAAAAATTATTAAATCTAAGTCACATGTTTCAAATGGGTCATCTAAAAATTAATAAAAGGAAGACAATAAAGTCCAAGAAAGTGTATGAGGAAGTGGAAACATAAGTTGTGGCTCAGAGGACAAACAAATAGTGATTTTTAATCACTCTATACATTATACAGATAAATGATGGAGTTGGGGTAAGGAGAATTAGAACATTTTTTTGACAAAGGCCCAGGAACAAAAATATACAGAGAGCATATGTGAGGATTCCAAGTTATCTGCCTCTGTTCTACATCTTTAATAGAAATGTCACCAATCTTGGTAGATTTACTCCATTCCACTGTTCACTATGGCCATGGATTCAAAGGCTTTGAAATTACATAGCTTTTTCCCTGCCACAAACCTGCTAACAGTGTCATCAATTACTTTCACCCAGGGCAACGACACAGTAACTGTTCTATGGTTCAGCTGAGATTGATAATATGCCTCACAGATCTCGAGATAAAGACTTTAGACCAATGATTTATAGATGTAGATTCATGTGCATTTTTTCCGGTATCCCACAATAATGCATTCATTATGCAGTTAGTCTTTTGCTGTGAACTGTAGGAAGATATATTGGACAATACATCAGACTGAGCAGAACAACAAGCCTTTTGCTAAACATGAAATCATGATCCAATTTCTGCAATAAAAAGTGATTCAGAGATTCTCTGTAGCATTCCATATTCAGAAAACTAGGTGAATGAAAGAAGATTATATATAATAGATTCAAACAGTGAAAGATTACTCATATGCATAGGTTTGTGGAGGATAATGGAACATCTTGAAGTATCATAGTTGGATTAAAAAAACAGTCAAAAAAATCAAGAGATTAGACTGGAACAACAGGTATGAACTTGAAGATACAGTTCATTAAAAGGTCTGTAAAACCAAATCCCTAACTCTACTGTCAGAAGAGAAAATGAAAGAAAGACATACACTATTTTAGAACTATCTATGTATCTATATGTATCTATCTGTCATCTACAATTTTAACTTATTGTTTTCTGATGTCACCTTACTTCTAAAAGATGCCTGTCTAAATAATTCCTAGATAAAAATTTAAGCCATATTACAAATTACCTTACTGATTTTATTTATTTTATATTCACTCTAGGTTTTAGTAAAAAAGTATGCAGATTATTTTATTATATGTCAAACCAGTAGAGCTATGCCTTTCAACATTTTACTAAGGAATAATATACATATAGTAAAGTGCATATTTCATAAACTGCTCATAGCGATACAATGAACCTAGACAGAAATCACAAAATGTTCCAAAGTATTCTTCAATGAATACATCTTAATTATTATCATCTATGATAACAAAATCTATATAAGGCTCATAAAACTACTGCAAATGCATTGATCTTTCAGAACATTTTATCTCATAATTGCCTTCATTAAATTTATTGTTCTTGGGGCGCCTGGGTGGCTCAGTTGGTTAAGAGGCTGACTCTTGATTTCAGCTCAGGTCATGATGTCATTGTTCATGAGATCAAGCCCAGCATCTGGCTCTGCACTGACAGAATGGAACCTGCTTGGGGTTCTCTCTCTCCTATCTCTCTGCCTCTACTCCTGCTCTCTTGCTCTCTCCCAAAATAAATACATAAACATCAAAAGACTTATTATCCTTTGAAGTGGCTGCAACAAAATAAGTGAAATCTCTCCCTGTTGTTAAATTAGAAAAATAGAACTATATCCCCAATTGCATTAGTTATGTATTTCTGCCTAACAATGTTACTATGAACTTTGCAGCTAAAAACTATCCAGATGTTATTTCACAGTATCTGTGGATCAGGAATCTCGGCATGGTGTAGCTGGGTCCCCTGAAGGCCTGCAGTCTAAGTGTCAGACATGACTGGATTCTCATCTGGGGTCATCTAGGAAACGATCTACTTTCAATCTCATACGGTTATTGGCAGCTATTAGTTTCTCGTAGGCTACCAGACTAAGGACCTCATTTTTTTTGTTGGCGGTCAGCCTAAGGCTGTCCTTGGCTCCTAGCTGTGTGGTGACATAATACATATGTCTTACCTCCTAAGCTAGTTTATATGGCACCTTACAATATGGCATCTTGTTTCTTCAAAGCCAGAGCAGAAAGTCTCTTAGCAAGATGGTCATTTCAATCTCATGAAACATAACACTGCACATCCTATCACCTTTGGCAGATTCTGTTGATTAGAAGCAAGTTGTAGTGTTTTTATTAAATTTTTAATGTTTATTTACTTTTGAAAGAGAGAGAGAAAGAGAGAGAGCATGAGCGGGGGAGAGGCAGAGATAGAGGGAAACACAGAATCCGAAGCAGGCTCCAGGCTTTGAGCTGTCAGCACAGAGCCAGACATGGATGCGGGGCTCGAACTCACAAACCATGAGATCATGACCTAAGCTGAAGTCAGACACTCAACCGACTGAGCCACCCAGGTGCCCCAAGTTGTAGTGTTTTTAATTCAGATAAATTAAAAACTTAAACAAAAGGGCCCACAATCAGATCTCTCAAATATTCTCACTGACATACTTGGGATAGACTAAACCACACTGTGATAACTAACAGTTGCCAAAATATCAGTGGCTTAAAACAAAAGTGTTTATTTTTCACTTACACCAAATGTTTATTACAGGTCAATTAGAATCTAATCAGAGTTAAAATCTGTTTGAAAGCCACACAATATAGAATGTATCTGCCCAATTTTCAGATACATATATGAAAATTAATCTTTCAAATAAAGCAAGTTATTTCTGAATAACTTTATTGAATAATAAATCTCATATAAATATTAAACTTCATTTTATATTTATCAACTGAGTCAACCTACAAATGATTTTGAGGAACTTTCCGATTGAATGGAATTACTCAAATACATCATAAACAATAAATAATCTTTTGATAACCAAAATTAAGTAAGTCATGAAAATTTCCTGAATTTTCCTGAAGATCATTAAGACAGATAGACATGGAATAAATTCATTAATTTTTAAAAGAAAAATAGACATTATAAAGGGATGAGAAATTATTAAGATGATTTATATTCCTTCCTGCACACAATAGAGTGTATGAGATAGCCATTCTAGCTTTCTTTCAACATGAAAAGTATGATTGCACAACTTCAAAATATAATCCAATAACAATAGGTTTCCAGAAATGAATGTTACTTTCCTTACATAAAAAGATGAGTGTTTTTGTCCAACATGCAAGAATTATACTATCAAGCAATCATTTGTTTGAATATTACATCTTTATTTTGTTAAAAGTGACTGCTCCTCTTTGGGTATATTACCAGTAAAATTTCCTAGCATCAGACAAAATTATATAATAAATAATTATTAAATTTGACCGAATGGCTGCCTCATATAAATCTGTTCGGGAAATGACTGAAAACAGAACTTAATACAGTTTACCTGGTCAGATTGATTATATTGAAAAATTTAAACTATGAATGATGCTACAAATTTTAAAAGAGTGCCAAAAGAATCAAAGGTATGGAGTTGTGACTTATAGGAATTTCCTATATAAAATTTAACGTTTCTGAAATAATTTAGGTTCTGAATTTCTCTTTTAAGAATGTACTTCAAAACAGTACATAGTCTAGGGGCACCTGGGTGGCTCAGTTGGTTAACATCCGACTTCAGTTGAGGTCATGATCTCGCAGTCTGTGAGTTTGACAGAGCTCTGTGCTGACAACTCAGAGCCTAGAGCCTGCTTTGGATTCTGTGTCTCCCTCTCTCTGCCCCTTCCCCACTCACACTCTGTCTCTCAAAAATAAACAAACATTAAAAACATTTAAATAATAAAAATAAAAATAAAATAGTACATAGTCTACGATGTGTTAGTATTTCTGCTTTGTTAGTCATGGCACCATTTTTTTGTCTTGACCAAAGTACCTGAAGTTTACAACCTAATCCTCACCATAACACCATGTGATGACCAAGGTTAAAGACAAGGTAGCTTTAAATGAAATGTGTAAGCTAGAGATAAAACAAACAAAATGGGTCAAGCCATGGGCCTGGATGAATACTAAAGGAACTCACTGAAGGAAAAATCAGAAGTCATTTCAAGGAGGCTAATCTGGTAAAGAGAATAATGAGAAGTGTCCATACTGGTAGCATAATTAAATGAGAAACTTATAGAGATAAATGAAACTTCCATGAGAGTGTAAAGTGGTGGTTTTCAAAGTGTGGGCCTCAGAACAAAGGCATCAGTATCACTTAGGAAAATGTTAGAAATGCAAATTCTCAGGCCCTACCTCAGACCTACTGAAACATAAACCCTGGAGTCAGACCCAACCATCTGTGTTTCTGTGGATTCTGATGTACTCTACAGTTTGAGACCCACTGGATGGAGTCCTGGAAACAGACAAAAAAATAAGTAGAGAATGGTTCACATGTTGAATGCTACAGAGAACTTGAATATGGGTACATGAGAGTGTTCTAGAGCATGGAAAGCACCAGAGATGGTTATACAAGGGACACTGATGCATACACACTAGTCCTTATGATGTATTTATTAGGAAAAGTATAGAATGGTGCTGTATATATTTATAGGACAGGAACTGTGGTCAACCATGCAATAGTGGAAGCTTCCTGGCCAGGGATATGGCCTGGTAAGACAGGAACCTGGTTAGAAGAGGTCACATACTAATGCTGCTGGCATGATCTGGAGAGAGACCTTTTGTTCTTTTGATGAGCTTATTCACTACTTCAGAGCCAACTTTCTGCCAAGCCACCTAAAAAGGGAACAGAGAGGGTAACTAGGACCATGTACCTACGCAACCCAAAAGATAAGAAATGAGTATGTACTCTATGACCTTAAAAGCAGTATAATATAGATAAAATTTTGGCTATATCAGAAAGAAATAAAAAGTATTAACAGCTCAAAAAGATGGGGGGGCCAGAATTTTTTTTTCAAATATGGGAGATGCTACACCATGTTGCTGTGCTTAAGAGACTAATTCAGTGGAGAGAGAACATTGGTAATGAAGAACTGAGAGGGTGACTCAAGATAGCCAAGATGTTTGAGATGAGCAGAGATGGAATCTAGAGAACATATGCAGAAATTGTGAAGGTTGAACTAGGAGAGAAGAAAAACAAGTTTGGATTGAATATATTGTGGGCATTTACTCCTATCTCCTAACTTGGTAATCTAAAAACCATGATAATCCTTTTAAAGATTAATGGGCTGGTGGTGCAAGTAGTGTTAATGGCTCTTTCTGGACTATTGCTTGGCTATGTAAGTCACCAAATTTTCTGTTTATGGAGAGATAGAGAAGCAGTATTGAGTCTCAGGATATAATCAAAATAAACTGATTCAACACCAGCTGCCAAACCATTGGAAACTGTGTCCAGGGCTCAGTGTGTTCACAGTGGTCCCCTTCCCGTTCGATGCATTATTATGCAAGGACCCCAATACACTGACCACGGCAAATTGTCCATCCACATCCATGGGCTTGAAAGTAAGGATTGTCTCTTGACTCTTAGACCAGTAATCCCCAATAAGAGAAAAGAGTCATATTTTCTATTAGACAATGATCACCTTCATACAGGGCACAGGTCATTTCTTCAGGTCAAAATGCCAGAAAAAAAAGCATTCTTTCTTTCCCTCTCAATATTTCCTTCCTTCTTTTTTCTCCCGCTTACATGGAAATGGTGGAAAGAAGGGAAATGACAAACTACAATAGTAAGAAAATGTGAAATTCTTATTGAAGACTCATTTTTTAAAATATCCTGGAGTTACACTCAGAGTTTATAGGGTAACCGAGTTAGAAATACTTAACAAAGATGGAGAGTATAAAAGTATAAAATAATGTACTATAATCCCAGCTCTTATTATCCCTGGAAACAGGGCAAAAATGTCAGGGATGTATACTTGATCTTTAGAGAAAAAAAATCCATTTTCTTTTCCCAATAAACTGAAACCTTCCATAAGACTATGTTAAGGCAAATGAATTTTTAAGATTTGTTTTGCAGTGCTTCATTTATGTTGTGGCCTGTATTTATAGTGATTTATTGGATGTGATAAATGAAAATAAGCCATAACACAGTTTGCCTGACAGAACCATCTTACCAACAATTATAAATCATGTGTAACCACTTGGAACATAACACACTGTATTCTGAGAGAAATACAACTGTACAGGACATTACCCTCTCTGATTATATATTTATAGAAAACCAACAGCACCTGGAGCATGAAATAAAGTAAAGTCCCATATTATTTTATATTTCAACACTCTAAAGGCAGAAATATAAATTGGAATGCTCAGCTCTTTGATATTGACGTCAGGCTCTCTGTGAAAGTTCAATGACCTGGGGAGTTAACAACGAAGATTAATGGCCTATTATAGTTCAAAATAGACTTTTTGCTCAAATAAAGAGTTAAATTTTTCCAAAGTGTCTGCCACAGAAAGTTAAGAAGAGCATTTCTCTCATATGACTTTGCTAATCATAGAACTATGCTGACCAACCTACCATAAATTCATGCTGACTATTTTCAATTGGGTTCTCAAAGCTACTTGACAATCATATTATTCATTTCTAGATGATAAATTAGTCCATTCCCTACAACTCAAATTTCAAATCTTCTCTCATCTTCTCAAATCCTCTTGCCTAACTTTCCCATACACTCTAGATCTTCAGGTAACCTTGCTTTATTGTTTATCGAAGACATTTTTTTAAAGTGTACTCTTCAATTCCCCTCCTCTATTTTGCCCATCCCCCCATCAACCTCCCCTCATAACCAACAGTTTGTTTTCTATAGTAAAGAGTCTGTTTCTTAGTTTCTCTCTCTCTCTCTTTTCCTTTGCTCATTTGTTTATTGAAGACATTAATATTAAGACTATTAACCTGAAGCTCTCACTTCACTTAATACTTTTTATCTACTTATTAGGTATTCTTTGCTTGTATCTCTATGGCTTTTTTCCCCACTAATATGGTAATTATATGCTTATTGTGCTACAATGATTATACATATATAATTATATTTTCTTTCATATTATAGATTTCTCATGTACCAAAGCCATACCTAATAAAAATGAAAATCTCCCACAGAGCAAAGCTTTTTACACTAACAGATCTCAATTAATATTTGCTAAATAAGTATATTTGGGAAAGAAATAATGATACCCTAGCTTCCATGTCCTTGATCTTTATTTCAAAATAAAAAAATGTAAAGATATTCTATAGACTGTGCAATTTGTTTTCAAATTCAAAAGCTACTAAGAGAAAAAAGAAACAAAAGTTACCTTGTGTAATAAAGGATCTTAGAAGGAAATTTTAATATACATGGATAAATATACATGGATAAATATAATATACATGGATAAAGATTAATGACTCCAGTATCTATTTACATGTATTTTAATTGCCTTAGAGTAGGTATAGCCAAAATCTTTAAGTCTGTCTGCCAAACTATGCTTTTAGAACATTGGTGTCATTCATGCTGTTAAAATATATTTTGTAAAAAGTTTTGTGATCAAGAAGTTATGTTAATGGTATGATCTCCTCTAGAAGATTCATATATTGTATAGTAAGCTATTAAAGGATCTAAGGAGCCCTATAATAAAAAAAAAAATCACTTAACCCAGCATTTCTAGAGATCAAGAATTCTGTAAACATCTACTAATGTCTCACAGAACATTAGTATTTAGCAAATCATAGTTTGGGAAATTCCACCTTAAAGGAACTTGGAGAAAGTGGAATGGCTTTATTTGGCTATGTAATTTTCTGAAAGTCCTCTGGGATTTATTTTATGTCATTAATTAGCTAAGGTATCCAAAGACTTTATTAAGCACCATCTATGCATCAGCCTTTCTAATAGACACTATGATTACATTGAAACAAAATCCCCTCACTCAGGATTTTTAACTTAATTGGGATACAATAGTTCTTTCTAAATATCTGAAGAAAGAGTAGAATTTACTAGGCAAAGAAAGTTATTTGGAGGCAGAACATTCCCCACAAAGAAAATAATACCTCTAAAGGCTACTTGGTGGGAGGGACCATGGATATTCAAGTCATTGTGACTAGAGGCAGACAGCAGATACGAAAGGGTGTGGTAGCTATAGGGCTGGAGCAGAATGTAGGAACAAAGCCATACTGACCATTATAGGTAAAGTTTAAAAAATCATTTTTATCCAGAAACTAATGTAAAACCACTTAATTGTCATCATCAGAAGAGTGATATGTGTTTTAAAAAGAAAATTTCAGCTACAATGACAACCATTTGGATAGGTACAAAAGGGGATATGGGCAAATCAGTTAGAAGTTTAATTTAGTAGTTCAGGCAAGAAATAATGATAGCATGGTGCAATGGACTGAACTGTGTTTCCCTAAAATTTATATGTTGACTCTCTTATGCCTTCTATATAGGGACTAGAACCTTTAAGGAGGTGATTAATCAAATGTGGTATTTAAGAGTGGAGTCCTAACTCAATAGAACCAATTTCCTTAGAAAAGAGGAAGAGACACCAAATATCTATCTCTTTCAGCCATGTGAAGACAGAGTGAGAATGTGTCTTTCTGTAAGCCAGGAAGAGAGCTCTAAAAGAATTAAACTCTGTTAAAATGTTGATTTTGGACTTTCTAGCTTCCAGAAGTATGAGAACATAAATTTCTGTTGTTTAAGCCACCCAGAAAATGACCTGAAGACTAGCAGAACAAACTTACTAACTCAAGCTAAAGACAGAGATGAGGTCACATAAAAGAGTGTAGGAAAGGCAGAGACACCAGAGATTTAAACAGATCTTAAGACCTCTGGAGGGGAAGGGGAAGAGAGGAAGCAATGAGTGTGGGGAAAGGCTAAAAACAGACCCTCACACCAGGGAGACCAGACAGGGAAGATGAACACATAAAATATTTGGCTTTGAAAACTAGAGGGGCTGAATTTCATGAGTTCGTAACAACCAGCTGGACATAAAGCTTGGAATTTTAAAAATCATCAGGTTCTATTCTCAGAGAGACTTGAGGGTGATAGGAAACTGAGTCTCTGTCCTTAAAGACATAGCACAATGAACAGCCTGCAGAGATCTAGCATAGGCCCAGCAGGTTGAAAAATATCTAGGGCCCAAGAGGGAGAGTTATTTCCTAATCTCAGAGCTTGGAGAGGGGCAGAGTTCATAGAGGGACTTGTCCAGGAACAAAGGAGCTGGAAGACTCCATTTCCCTTCCCCAACCACCCAGTATAAACACAGGGCCATCTGCAGGAACCAGCACAGGGGACATTCACTACCTAAATTGCTTACACCACGCCCTGATCCCCTGTGGTCTGGTGGATCCACCCTTTCTAGTCACACTTTCTTCAGTCCCAGCATTGAAGGTCCCTGATCCCAGAAGATCAATGCAAACCTGCTAACACCATGTTTCGCAACCAAGGAGCTAAGCAGGGCCTCTGTTCCAGTGGCAGTGAGCCTCCTCCACAGAAGACTGGTGTGCATCTTGTTAAAATTGTGTTAAAGATCAATATTTTGTTGATCTGTCCTAGTCAGCCAGTCCTGGAACAGCTGTGGTGGGAGGTTGCAATCTGCAAGCAGATCAGCAGACACCTTGTTAAAACAATGTGTTCTATACCCTCTGATATACTCTTGGCTAGAATCCATTCAAACCAGGGCCACAAGCCTGGAAGTGTGCAAGCAGCTCTAACAGAGGCCAGAACCACTTCACAGTGACTCCTGGGTGAAAGGACGATTACCACACATACCTGTCTGGTGGTGGCAGACCCAGCAGTGGGCTCATTGCAGATAGCTGATATGATTGCTGGCTCTGCCCACAAAGAGAAACTTCTCAGGGACAACACTGGAAAAATGCCCTGCAGTTTCATGTGACTGCATCTCTGGAAAATGCCTGGTCAGACTCAGGCAATGTGGGGCCCCATAATGGCCCACTAACTCCACAGATAACAAACACAGTACACAACAAGAAAAGAGAGACACTTAAGATGACTGGAATAGAAGAAAAAAGTGGCCAAGACACAACAGCAGGGTGCATGAAAAACAAAGAGAAGATGCCCCTGAAATGCCAGGTTCTGAAGAGGAGACAATAACTGCATGGCACAACAGGACCTCTCCTTCATAAGTCCATTACCCTTAAGAATAGGAGGCACAACTGACTTCCCTAACAGAGAAAAAGACACAAAGAGTTAAACAAAATGAGGAGACATAGGAATATGTCCCAAATAAAAGAATAGGACAAAACTACAGCAAGAGACCTAAGCAAAATGGATATAAGTAATACGCCTAATAGAGAATTTACAGTAATGACCTTAAAGGTACTCACTGGACTTGAGAAAAGAGTAGAGGATATTAATAAGACCCTTAACACAGAGAAATAAAAAAGAATCAATTCGAGATGAAGAATACAATAAATGAAATTAAAAATATACTATATGGGATAAATAGCAGCTAGAGGAAGCAGAAGAATGAAGTAGCAACCTATTGGACAGAGTAATGGAAAGTAATGAGCTGTGCAGATGAGAGAAAAAAAATTATGCACAATGAGAATAGTGCATATTGAATATAATTCTTTCAAGATTAATAATATTTGCATTATAGGGATCCCCAAAGAAGAAAAGGGAGCAGAAACTTTATTTGAAGAAATAGTAGCTGAAAATTTCCCTAATCTGTGGAAGGAAATAGATATCCTGATCCAAAAAGCATAAAGATCCCCCAACAAAATAAACCCACGAAGGTCCATAATAAGATTCACAGTAATTAAAATGGAATAAATAGGGACAAAAAGATAATTTTAAAATAAAAAGAGAGTGAGAGAAAAAAAAAAGATAGTTACATATAAAGGAAACCACATAAGGCCATCAGCAGATTTTTCAGCTGAAACTTGGCAACCCAGAAGTGGGTAGCATGATTTAGTCAAAGCTCTGAAAGGGAAAAAAACTGCAGGCAAGAATAATCTATCTAGCAAGGTTATCATTCAGAAGAGAAGGAGAGATAAAGAGTTTCCCAGACAAACAAAAGCTAAAGGAGTTCCTGATCACTAAAATAACCCTACTAGAAATGTTAAAGGGGATTCTTTGAATGGAAAAGAAAGACCATAAATAACTATCAGAAAAGTAGAAAGTACAAAAGCAGTAAAAATAAGTATATATATAAAAATCAGTTAACGGGTCACAAAATAAAAGGAATATGAGATGTAAGTATTATACGATATACCTAAAATATGGGGGAGGGGCAAAGGAGTAAAAAATAGGTACAAATTTAAGTGACCATCAACTAAATATAGATTACTATATGCAGAAGAGTTTATATACAAATCTCATGGTAATCACAATGCAAAACTAGTAATAGATATGCAAAACATAAAGAGAAAGAAATCTAAGTATATCATTAAAGAAATTCAGCAGACCATAAGATGAGAGATGAGAGCAAGAGAAGAAGGATCAGAGAACTAAAAACAAATAAACAAAAAAAAACACACACAAAAAAAAATAAATAACAAAATGGCAATAAAAACATACCTAGCAATAATTAGTTTGAATATAAATGTACTGAACACTTCAATCAAAAAATATAGGGTGATAGAATGAATAAAACCACAAGAATTATCTATATGCTGCTATAAGAGACTCATTTTAGATGTAAAGACACATATGGATTGAAAGTGAGGGGATGGAGAAACATTTATACTGTAAGCAGATATGAAAGGAAAGCTGAGTAGCAATACTTATATTAGCCAAAATAGCCTTTAAAATAAATATTATAACAAGAGACAAAGAAAGACACTATATAATAATATAGGGGACAATCCAACAAGAAGATATAATAATTATAAATATTTATGTACCCTATATAGAAGCACCAAATACTTAAAACAGTTAATAACAAATGTAAAGAAAGCAATCCATAGTAACTCAATAATAGTGGAGGAAACTAACACCCCACCTACATCAATGGATGGATCATCCAATCAGAAAATCAAGGCAGGCGCCTGGGTGGCTCAGTGGGTTAAGGATCTAGAGTTGGGCTCAGATTCCTGGGTTCGAGCCCTGCCTCAAGCTCTGTGCTGACAGCATGGATGGAGCCTGGAGTCTGCTTCAGATTCTGTGTCTCCCTCTCTCTCTGTCCCTCCCCTGCTCACACTCTCTCTCAAAAAATAAATAAACATTAAAAAAATTTAAGAAAAGAAAATCAACAAGAAAATAGTGACTTTGAATGTTACATCAGACCAGACGGATTTAACAAATACATTCAGAACACTGCATCCTAAGAATACATATTCAAGTACACACAAAACATTCTCCAGAATAAATCACATATTAGGCCAAAACAGGTCTCAGCAATTGAAAACAATTGAAGTTTTTCTCTAACTACAATGCAATGAAACAAAAACAACCACAAGAGAAACTCTGGAAAGAGCACAAATACATGGAGGCTAAATAACATGCTACTAAACAATGAATGGGTCAACTAAGAAATCAAAGAAGAGATCAAAATTTACATGGAAACAAATGAAAGTGAAAGGGCAACAGTCCAAAATCTTTGGAATATAGGAAAAGTGGTTCTAAGTGGGAAGATTATAGCAATACAGGCGTACATCAAGAAGCAAGAAAAATCTCAAATAAACAACCTAACCTTACACCTAATAGAGTTAGAAAAAGAAGAACAAACAAAACCAAAAACCAGCAGAAGGAAGGAACTGATAAAGATTAAAACAGAAATAAATGACAGAGAAACAAACAAACAAACAAAAATTGAACAAATCAATGAACCCAGATCCTGGTTCTTTGAAAAGATAAAAAAAAAAAAAAAAAAAAAAAAAAAAGATAAACCTCTAGCCAGACTCATAAAAAAAAAAAAGGTGTGGGGGACTCAGACAAACAAAATCAGAAATGAAAAAGGAGTAACAACCAATACCACAGAAAAACAAAGGACTGTGAGGGAATATTATGAAAAAATATATGCCAAAAAACTGGACAACCTAGAAGAAATGGATAAGTAACTAGAAACATAACTTCCCAAAACATAAGCAGGATGAAATAGAAAATTTGAACAGACCAAATACTAACAATGAAATTAAATCAACCAAAACACTCCCAACACACAAAATCTAAATTCATTCAGTGTGGCCCATATTATGCTAATAACAAAACCAGATCAGGACACCACTAAAAAAGAGAAAGAGAACTACAGATCAATATCTCTGATGAACATAGATGCAAAAATCCTCAACAAAATATTAGTAAACCTAATCCAACAATACCTTAAAAAAATCATTCACCATGATCAAGTGGGATTTATTCCTGGTATACAAGGGTGGCTTAGTATTTGTAAATCAATAAGGTCATACATCAGATCTACAAAAGAAAGTATAAAAATCATAAGATCATTTCAATAGATGCAGAAAAGGTACTTGACACAATATAACATCCTTTCATTAAAAACTATCAACAAAGTAGATTTAGAGGGAAGATACCTCTACATAATAAAGGCCTTACATGAAAAACCCACAGCAAAATAATATTCAATGGGGAAAAACTCTCAGTTTTTTTCAGGTCAGAAACAAGTCAAGGATGTACACTCTCACCACTTTTATTCAACATAGTACTGGAAGTCCTAGCCATAGCAATAACACAACAAAAGAAGTAAAAGGTACCCATACTGGTAAAGAAGTAAAATTTTCACTATTTGCAGATGACATGATACTATATATGGAAAGCCCAAAAGACTCCACCAAAAACTACTGTAACTGATAAATGCAGGATACAAAAATTAATGCATGGAAATCCATTGTATTACTACAGACTAATCATGAGGTAGCAAAAAGAGAAATTGAGAAAACAACCTCATTTATAATAGCACCAAAAATAATAAAATACCTAGGAATAAACCTAACCAAAGAGGTGAAATATCTCTACTCTGAAAATTATAAAACATTGATGAAAGTGAAGACAACACAAACAAATGCAGACATTCAATGCTCACAGATTGGAAGAATAAATATTGCTAAAATGTCCATACCACCCAAAGCAATCTACGGATTTACTACAATCTCTATCAAAATACCAATAGCATTTTCAACAGAACTAGAACAAACAATCCTAAAATTTGTAAAGAACCACAAAAGACCCTGAATAACAAAGCAATCTTGAAAAAGAAAAACAAAGCTTGAGGTATTACAATTCCAGACTTCGAGGTATATTACAAATCTGTAATAATCAAACAGAATAAAAATAAAGCCAGCATTTTACATTGTATGTTATGGTATTACTTTTTTCCTATTTACATCTTTCTTCTATCTGAAGTTATATCACACATATGGAGTTAAGTTTGTAATCTCCTTAATTTTCCAATCACCTTTAAAATTTTCACATTAATTCTACAACTGTTTTACAATTCACCTTTACATCTCTGGCATGAAATGAGAATTTTGTTACATTCTAAATTTCATTGGTCTTTAGCCTATTTCTATACCACTTTTCTGTCGAAATCATGAATCAGTAATGCTCTGCCTAATGGCTCACCTAATTCAAAGCTTTATTCTGTGGTAGTGCTAAGTCTATCCTGCTCCTGTACTCAGTTTTTCAGAAGGCTTCCTGCCTATTCTTCAATGTGTACCATTCCAGTTGACTATTAATATAACCATATCAAGTCTTACAAGTCTCTTTTTATTTGGATGACATATCTATAGATTAATTTAGGATGAATTCACATCTTTATAGCATTAAAAATTATTATCCAAATATTAGGTGGATAATTTATTCAACTATTTTAAGTCCCTTCCCCTTATCAGGAGCAAGAGAAAACTATTATAATATTCTTCCAGGGATTATTATTATTTTTTAAATGTTTATTCATTTTTTTGAGAGACAGAGAGAGAAGAATGGGGTTGGGGGGAGGCAGAGAGAGAGGTAGAAACAGAGTCTGAAGCAGGCTCCAGGCTCTGAGCTGTCAGCACAGAGCCCAACGCAGGGCTGGAACTCATGAACCACAAGATCATGACCCCAGCCAAAGTCAACCGCTTAACAGACAGAGCCACCAAGGCACTCCCAAGGATTCTTATTTTAGATTTGAATTTTCTTTTTTTGTTGCTCTTATTTTCTATTCAATTAGAAGCTTTTACTTTTGGTAAAGTACTCACAGAGCAAAACTTCTTAAATAGTATTAAAAAAAAACCTAGAAAACCTCATTCAAAATGTTCAAATGTTAAGCCATTAAAAACAAAAAGAAATGAGGGCACTTAACATCACCTTTCTATTCAACATCTTTTGGATATTCTAGCAAATTTAACAGGTCAAGTAGAAGAAAAAAAACCTGATATAATACATATTGGCCAGGAATAGGGAAACCTAGTTCTTTTTAGTGTCAGCATGTGAAGTTTCCACTAGCTGCCTATCCAATGGCCATTCCAACCATTATTTTTTTGCTAACAAAACCACAGTCTTATTTGGTACCTTCCCCTTTCCTTGTTACTCCTGGGTATGCCCTCTTTGTGTAACTCAATCATGGGGTCCCATTTACTTGCTCAGCTCTTGCTGTTGGTATAGTCATGTGGCACAAGTATCACCAATTCATTTTTAGGAGAAGGACCCTGGCAATATTTGGGGAAAGTGTGTTTCTCAGTGTTAAAAAGGGATACAGGGAGAAAAGTCTTTCCTTTGTGTGGCCTCTGTACTTTACTTTTGATAGTAATATTACTGTGTGACACATGAAACTGTACAGCCATCTCATAACAATGAGTGGAGCCAGCTGAGAGGAAGCTGACACAATGACAGGAACAGTTAAAAAGCAAAAAGAACCCAGGTCTTTGTGCTGCCGAATTAAACAACTTTAGACTCTCTCCATCTACAAGACTCTCATCATGTGACAAAATTAATTTTCCTTATGGTCTACAGCTATTAAAGTGGAGTTTTTTTTTTTATCTTACTTGCAGCAGAGAGTATATCAATGTTATACTTAGAAAAATCCAATAATTTCTAGTAAAAATAACACAACAAAAATCAAAAACTACCAAACTGAATTAAGAAAATATTGGAAAATACTTGATGTAAGGAATATTTGTAGAAAACATTAGTTTTTCTCTAAATGAATACTACCAAAGCAAAAAAAATTAAGTTAATTTACAATATGAAAAGGGGGGACACCTGGGTGGCTCAGTTGGTTGAGCATCCAACTTCGGCTCAGGTCATGATCTCACAGTTTGTGAGTTCAAGACCGGCACTGGGCTTGCTGCTGTCAGCACAGAGACTGCTTTATATCCTCTATCCCCTCTCTCTCTCTCTGCCCTTTCCCCTCTCATGCTCTCTCTCTCTATATATATCTCTCTCTCAAAAATAAATATTAAAAAACAATACAAAAGAAGGTTAAGAATACACATAACAATTGACAAAAAGTATATATTAAGAAAATTATAAAATTTTATCAAGGACTTTAAAGTTAAAATCTGTATGGTACAAGAATGAGGGGGTAAAAAGAACAAATATATCCACAGAAAGAAACACACACACATTCACACAAAAGTAATCTATGATAAAATTATTTCAATTCATTTAGCAAAAGACAGCTTATATAACAAATAGTGCTACCACCACTGGTTCTTTATCTGGGGGAAACAACAACAACAACAGTTCTGTTGTATACCATTTATATAATCAATCCCAATAAATTAAAAATAAATGTAGAAAGGTTTTAAAACGGAAATTAAAAAATAAAAGAAGAGGGACACCTGGCTAGCTCAAGTTGGTTGAGTTTTTGACCCCTGATTTGGGCTCAGGTAAGGATCTCAGGTTGTGGGATCAAGGTCCACATGGGAGCCTTTTGGAGATTCTCTCTCTTTCTCCCTCTGCCCCTCTCCCCTACTCATATATCCTCGTTCTCTCTAAAATAAAATAAATAAATAAATAAATAAATAAATAACAGTTTTAAAAGGTAAAAACAAAAAAATTAGGATATTATACATGTGTGACCTAAATGTCAGGGAAACTTTTAACTAAGACCAGCAAAGAGAAGTTATAGACATGGTGGACAGACATACTGAGTATAAAAATATTAGAAATTTCTGCATCACAATAAAAATAAAAGCAATAGATAAATAATAGCTTGGGGTATGCTTATTATAAGCAACAGGTTTACTTCTATAATAAAAAGCCCCTTATGAAATGAAAACAGAAAAAAACCATAGAAAAATGAGTAAAAAGATATAATAGAAAATGTCCTGCAGAACTAATAAAAATAATTAAAAAATATATTCTCATCTTATAAGTAGCCAAGGAAACAATAATTAATAATGATATATAAATTTAAATTCATCAAATGGACTAAAATTTAAGAGCAATAATAAATTGGTTTAATAACTTCAGAAAATAATTGGACATTAGCTACTTGATTATTACCTACATAATTCTTATAACAGTTGACCAAGACATATAGGGAGTTGCTACTTTTTTTCAGGTTTTATCTACATAGGTCCCACTTAGTGAGAGCCTTGATGAAAAAAGTTCCCTCATGTGTAATTGAAGTAGACAGGTACAAACTATGAAAAAGAATCAAATGGAAATGCTAAGGGGGAAGAAAACAACAACACAATAGCAGAAATAAAAAAGACCTTCAACAGGCTCATCAGCTTCAAGATCCAAAGAAAGAACCAGTAAATATAAAAACAGATCAATAGAACTTACCCAAAGTTAAATACAGAGAGAAAAAGATTGCAGAAAGCTGAATAGAACATCATGGTGCTATGGGTTAATTATCAAACAGTCTAACATATGCATAATTGGAATAAGTGGAGCAGAAGAAACATATAAACAGCCAATAATTTTCCAAAATTAACTGATGGATACAACCATATTTCCAAGAAACTCAGAAAACACCAAGAAGAATAAATACCAAAAATACTGCCGAAAAAACAATCCTTAAAAATTTGTATTCTCTGATCCAACTGCTAGGAATCTTTGCTCTAAAAATGAAAGACAACTCAAATAAAATCTTGTTACAAGGCTGTTGACTGAGGCACTATATGTACTTGGAGTGGGTTAGGAAAGAGGGTGATTGGAAACAAATTAATGCCCAGCACTTGAAAAAAATGGTTGAATAAATTATAATTTAGCCACTCCATGAAACCATGTGCAGCCATTAAAATGAATGAGCTGATGAAAATAAGATGTCCTATTTCAACTCTTTGGTTTTTATTTTTTGGCCTAAAATGGTCAATTCTCTGCTTTTGAAATATCCACGTAAGTATAAATAAACACAGTAAAACCTTGGTTTGCGAGCATAATTCATTCCAAAGCCCAGCGCAGAGCCTGACACAGGGCTCAATTTCACAACCGCGAGATCATGAACTGAGCTAAAATCAAGAGTCAGATGCTTAACCAAATGAGGCACTCATGTGCCCTAAGAGTTTTTATTTTAAAAGGTATATTTATCTCATTTTTAAATTTAATATAACAAATAGTTTTATCTTAATTTTATCTTACTTCACATAATAGTCTTCATTAAATATCTTATTCATTTTGTTTATTTTCTCATTTAATTTTTATTCTCCTTGAGGGGTTTGTGTGTATGTCCTCCATTTGATAATTTTTATTATTTTTTAATTGTAAGAAAAAATATATAACATAAAATGTATCATCTTAAACATCTTCACCATTTTTAAATTTTTTTTAATGTTTATTTATTTTTGAGAGAGAGAGAGAAAGAGAGAGAGAGCAGGGGTGGGGTAGAGAGAGAGGGAGACACAGAACTAAAGCAGGCTCCAGACTCTGAGCTGTCACCACAGAGCCTGACATGGGGCTGGATCTCGCAAGCTGTGAGATCATGACCCGAGCTGAAGTCGGATGCCCAACCAACTGAGCCACCCCAGACACCCTTCATCTTCACCAGTTTTAAATGTAAGTTAGTGTTAGTTATATGCACATTGTTGTGCAACAGATTTCTAGAACTTTTTTATCTTGCAAAACTATATTCACTGAACAATAATTCCACTTCTCCTTTCCCAAGACCCTGGCAACCACTATTTTACTTTCTGTTTCTAAGAGTTTATTTTAGATACTTCATATGAGTAGAGGTATATAAATATTCATCTAGTATTTGTCTTTTTGTGACTGGCTTATTTCATTTAGCCTGATAACCTCAAAATTCATCCATGTTGCATATGGCAGAATTTTCTTTCTTCCTAAGGCTAAATAATATTCCATTGTAAATAATATTCCATTGTAAATATCACATTTACTTTATACATTCATATGTCAAAGGACATATGAGTTGTTTCCACATCTTGTCTATGGTAAATAATATTTCAATGAACATGGTGCTAATATCTTTTCAAAACCTTGATTTCGGGGGATGGGAATAAACAGAGAAATGGGATTGCTGGATCATATGGTAGCTCTACTTGTAATTTTTTGAGAAACCTTTGTTCTATTTTCCACAGTGGCTATGCAGTTTGACATTCCCACCAGTTGTGCACAAGTATTTCAATTTCTCCACTGTCTCACCAACACTTGTCTGTTTTTTGAGAATGGCCATCCTAATGGGTATGGGGTGATATCTAACTATGGTTTTGATTTTCATTTCCCTAATCATTGGTAATGTTGAGAATCTTTTTATATGCTTGTTGGACATCAGTATAGTTTCTTTGCAGAAATGTCTATTCAAATCCTTTGCCCATTTTTTAAGTGCATTTTTTTAAACTGCAGTTGTTCTTTCTATATTCTGTATAATCCTTTATCAGATATTTGGTTTGCAAATATCTTCTCCCATTTTGTAGGATTCCTTTTCACTCTGTTGATGGATTTTTTTGCTGAACAAAAGTTTTAAGTCTGATGTAGTCCCATTTGTCTGCTTTTGCTTTTGTTGCCTGCACTTAACGGTGTTATATCCAAGAAATCGATGCCAAATTAAATGTCATGAAGCTTTTTCACTATGTTTTCTTCTAAGACTTTATATAGTTCAGGTCTTATGCTTAAGTCTTCAGTCACTTGTGATTTATCTTCGTATATGGTATAAATAAGGGCCCAAGTTCATTTTTTTCCCACATGGATAACTAGTTTTGATAACACTATTTGTTGAAGAGACTATCTTTTCTCTATTGGACAGCCTGAGCTACAATTCTACTTTTGCTGAAGATCTTTTGATAATGTACTTGACCATTTATTTCTGAATTCTCTCTGTTCTATTGGTCTATATGCTTCACTTTATGCCAGTGCCAGTATGTTTTGAATACTGAAGCTTTGTAATATGTTTTGAAATCAGGGAATATAAGTCTGCAGTTTTAATTTTCTTTCCCAAGAAAGTGTTGGCTATTCAGGGCCCTTTGTGATTTCATATACATTTTAGACTTATTTTATTTATGCAACAAATGCCTTTGGGATCTTGATAGTGATTGCACTGAATCTGTAGATCACTTTGAGGACTATGGACATTTTAACAATATTAAGTCTTTTGACCCATGAGCACAGAATTTGTTTCATTTATTTATGTCTTTAATTTCAACAGTGTTTTATAGTTTTCAGCAGACAACACTTTTGTTCCTTGGTTAAGTTTATTCTTAAATATTTCTTCTTTTTGATCTATGGTAAATAGGATTATTTTCTTAATTTCCTTTTTGGATTGTTTATTGTTAGTGTATATAAATGCAACAGTTTGTATGTTTGACTTTGTATTCTGCAACATTTTTGAATTTATTTGTTTTAACAATTTTTTGGTGGCATTTTTAGGGTTTTCCATATGCAAGATCCTGCCATCTGCAGAGATAAATTGACTCCTTTTCCTATATCGATACATTTATTTCTTTGTCTTGCTGATTGCTCTGGCTGGGACTTCCTGCACTATGTTGAAAAAGAATGGTGATAGTGGGTGCTTTTTCTTGTCCCTCATTTTATAGGAAAATCTTTTAACCTTTCACCATTGAGCATGATATTAGCTGTGGGCTTTTCATATATGGCCTTCATTATGTTTAGGTAATTTCTCTCTATTCCTAGTTTGTGGAGTGTCCCTATTATGAAAGAGTGTTGAATTTTGTGAAATGATTTTCTGCATCTGTTGAGATGATTATGTGGTTTATATTTTTCATTCTGTTAATGAGGTGTGTTTACACTAATTGGCTTTCTTATAGTGAACTATTCTTACATTTCAAGAATAAATTCATTTGGTCTTGGTGTACAATCCTTTTAATGTGTGGTTAATTTTTTTTGCAAGTATTTTGTTGAGAAATTTTGTATGAATGTTCATTAGGGATATTAGTCTATAGTTTCTTCTAGTATCTTTGCCTGATTTTAGTGTCACAGTATTGTTGGCCTCATAGAATAAATTTGGAAATGTTCTATCCTCTAAATTTTTTGAAAAATTTTGAGGAATGGTGTTAATTCTTCTGTAAATATTTGGTTAAATTTACCAGTGAATCCATCTTGTTCTAAACTTTTCTTTGTTGGAATTTTTTTTTTACTTATAAATAATAGGTATTTCTTAGATTTATTTCTTTGTAATTCAGTCTTAGTAGATTTTATGTTTCTAGAAATTTATCCATTTATAATTTTTTTCTGTTGATATATAATTATTCATAGTAGTCTTTTTTGATTCATTTTATTTCTGTGGCATGAGTTACAATATTGTTTTATTCATTTCTGATTTTTGCTGAGTCTTTAATATTTTTATTTTTATTAATCTAGCTAATGGTTTGTCAATCTTACTGATCTTTTCAAAAAACCAACTCCTAGTTTTGTTGCTTTTTACATTGTTTTATTATTTTTATTTATGTCCACTTTGATCTTTATTATTTCCTTCCTTCTACTAATTTTGGGTATAGTTTGTTCTTCATTTTCTAAATAGCATATATTCACTTAATTTATGTCTAGTAGCAGAGTCAAGTTCTCTCCTGGGGTAGAGGAAATCAGCTATCTTCATACTACATTTTTAACATTTATTTTTAAATAACAAGTTATCTGACTAGAGCAGATAAATTTGGAGAAGAGGTAAAAGTGTGAGTGCATGCATGTGTGTTTATGTGTACATGTGTGTTTCTTAACAACTTTCACAGCTGCCAGAGAATGAGAACAACAAACATGCGTGCAGCTCTGACAAAGCTGAGAAAAACACCAGCCTGGAGGGAAAGGGCAAAACTCAGTATCTGCCAGCTGACTGGGCTGCTTTTGCATTGCAGGTAGATTCCAAAATTCTCACTGCTTTCTTTCTAACTTGCTTTAGATGAGGGGAAAAGCTAGATTCAGGACTAATTTATTGTATTATAACTTCTTTTTAGCCTAACTCGTTTTTATACAACCATCTCTCTTCTTCATTATACGGCCATTGCTGCTTCTTTATTCATGTTCTAATAATTCCATTGTATACTTTTAATTTTTAATTAATTTATGTTTCTAATATATAGCACATTTCTAATCTTTCAGACTACACAGGACATTAGCAATAACAAGTAAATTAGTAAATTAAAAAACAGATGAAATTGTAAACATGGGGTATACATTTGGTATTGCTGAGTATTTTTCTTTCCTTTTCCATATTAATATCCCATTTGATTAAAATTGGAGAGCAACCCAGTTTTACTGTAATTATTCCTTCACCCCTCAAATATCTACCTTTTTAAGAGACTCATGGAGGAAACTAGCTGCATTTCTATGTCAACCAAAAGTGAGGCCACTCAAACAGGCCAGACCATCATTCACATATAATATTGTATAAGTGTAAGGTGTACAATATGCTGATTTGATACATGTGTATTTAATGAAATGATTGCTACAATAATAAGGTTAGCTAACACCTCAATCACCTTGCATAATTCCTTTGTGTTTGTGTGTGACCAGACATTTAAGATCTATTCCCTTAGTAAATTTCAAATATACAATATTGTTAACTATAGTCACCATGTTTTATATGACATCCTCAGAACTTATTCATCTTATAACTAGAAGTTTGTACTCTTTGAGCAACATCTCATACCCTCCCCCACCAGTCCCTAGAAATTACCAATTTACTGTTTATATGTCTTAGAGTCCAATGTAAGTGATGCCATACAGTATTTGTCTTTGTCTGACTTATTTCACTTAGCACAATGCTCTTAAGTTTCATCCATGTTGTCACAAATGGCAAGATTTCCATCTTTTTTATGACTGAAAAATGTTCCACTGTATATCTACTCGACATTGTAAAAGGCACGTATTTTATCTCCAATATAACTGGATTCATATTTTCATTGTCTATGGCATATGCTAGTGTTTTATGTAATACATTGTTTTTACAGAGAATCTGCCATACAAATTTACGCTGTTTTTGTTGTTGTTGGTAACAGACTGCATGTTATCTCATACGTTACAAAAATGAAATGATGGAAGAATATAGAAAAAAAGGAGGAATCTGAGGAGCATGAGAAGAACAAGAAAAAAAAGGAATTCACATAAGTAAGATGATAGTGATTACAGGTCTTTTGCAGTTAATGTGTTTTCATGAACGAAAACCAACAAATAATAGTGATTAAATATTACTCATTTTTCCATTTAAATAATAAAAATGAATTGTTTTATGTAACAATTTTATGTAACAGCCTAAACATGCAAAAGACAATCTATTGTTAAGATATTGTACGTATAGTATAGCTAATAGTCAATATATAAAAATTTTATGGTATAAAATTTGAATAAATTAATATTCAAACACTCTACAGCGGCAAATTTATATTTATTTTTCTAAAAGTATATTTGATATTCAAGAACCTACCATAGTATACAACTTTAATTAAGTTTCCATCTTTATTTTCCAAATTATGCAATATGATTAAATAATTAGCTCTTCTAGACTAGTTAAAAACACCAAATCTTCATTCCTAAGTAGCATCATTTTATAAGAAAATTCCAGGAAATGATTAGAGGAAGAACTAATAAAGGAAAGAATGTAAAGAAAGAAAGCAATAACTAGGTATTTACTAGCATGGTATCAGGATTCCTATCCTGTTATTTTAAATAGAAAGCAAGGACAATGGGACTCTTAAGAGAGTACAAATTACTTGGCGGGACACTAAGATAGTGTGTAGTAAGATTTGCTACAAAGTTATTTACTAAAAGAAAAGAGAATTAGAGAGACTACCAAGGATTTGATCTAAAAATTATTTAATCTGTCAAATGATTTGGGATATAACTCAACTTACTTCTCTTTCATGAATTTTCTTTGTCCTTTAAACTCAAAGCACTTACATAATCTCTTTTTGTAAAATCCTATACTGCTTTATGACATCTCATAAATTTGATTATTACTTAATATTGGTGTGAATTCAAAATGATATCATATCTATTTTATAAGTTTCAGTATGACAGGGCTCTTCTCCGTAGCTTGAAACATGCCTAGTATGATGTCCACTTTCTGCTGTAATTATCTCTGTATCTCCATCCCACCCAGACATTCGTTAATGGACACACCAGATTTTCCAGATCTTCACAGTTGTCGTTCCACCCCTGACTGCTAATTAAGCAAGAGCTGGCTTTTAACGAGGCTTCCTCACTTCCCTTTCTTTTTCTATACTTTTTTTCATATATTAAGATTTTTCTTTCAGAATAAAACATTTGTGTGAGACTTATAAAAAAAAAGTCATCTTTATCTTGCTTCTACACAGAGCTCCAAATTTCCAATGTTATAATATGTAATTGCAATAAATAAGTAGACAGGAAAAGCTATTGTCTCATTTTTCTTCTACAGCTGCAAAGATTCTCACTGTGTATCTTTTGTCTGCAACATCAGTACATTAAAAAGTTTAGAAAGTATTTTTTCCCGATGATGTTTCTTCAGAGATGCAAATCTCTCTGTTTTATAATTTGGTTAAAGTACTATACACATTTAAATTTTTATCTTTACTTATTTTTATTCTTTAATGTGTATTTATTTTTGAGAGAGACAGACCTGAGCGGGGTTGGGGCAGAGAGTGGGAGACAGAATCCTACCTAAGCAGGCCCCAACCTCTGAGCTATCAGCATAGAGCCTGATGCAGGGCTCCAACACACAAACCACAAGATGATGACCTGAGTCAAAGTCAGATGGTTAATTGACTGAGCCACCCATGCACCCACATTTAAATTTTTATTTATTTTTTAAATTTTTATTTATTTTTTAAAATTTTTAATGTTTATTTATTTTTTGAGGGAGAGAGACAGAGCAGCAGAGGGGCAGAGAGGGAGACACAGAATCCGAAGAAGGCTCCAGGCTCTGAGCTGTCAACACAGACCCTGACATGGCGCTTGAACTCACGGACTGCGAGATCATGACCTGAGCTGAAGTCAGACACTTAACTGACTAAGCCACCCAGGTGCCCCTTAAATTTTTAGATCATCACTTTCCTTTCTCTTAAATGTTCTTACCCCCACACTCACAGAAACACAGCACTTCTGCAAATAATACTGAACAGCTAATCAGATTACTGATTGCAAGAAGCTTTTTAAAATAGGAAGGGAAAAGGACATAAGAAATTCGGCAGCAATAAGAAAATTTCCATCTAAAGATCTTTGAATTTGGATTTACAAAGTATGCAGACTCTACATAAGCTACATAAGTTATTAGGATATTCCCATCCAGAAGACTATGGTGGAAATTTTAATATTTCAATTTATGTAAACTAATGATATTTGTGCATGCTTACTTCATGAGTATATATTATATGAAGCATCCATAAGCATACATCAATGTACAATGGTAAAAGGGAACAGGATTGAATCATGCAAAGCCGACAAACTTTATAGATCATTAAGTGATAAAGGAATTGAGATAAAATTTTGAATTAAATTAGTATTTTTCCAAAAATATATAGATTTACAAATAAACTGTAAACTAGAAGTGAAAACTAGTGAGCCACAGTAAAAACCCATTGCACAGACTTATTTCAATTATCCTAACACCATGTCACAGTCCTAATAGTTTCATAAATTAAAAAAATATTTGTTAACATTTGTGTGTATATAAATTCTCATATAATCTAGATTTTGGAGTCTTGAAAAACCAAGTTTCTGGCAACACTGCCCCTGGGTTCCCAAAAAACAATGATCAGCTAGAAATCTGCTACAGCTTGTCTTCATGGTTTTATGGCATTTTAGGGCAGTCTTCCTATTGCTTCTGCTGGACTGACAAGTGTCAGTGTCCTAATGTCTAGATAATTTTTTTTAATGAAACATTTCTGGTACCCATAGTCTGTCAAAAATAGGAAAATGAAAAGATCAGCAGTGAGGGCTATGTATTTCAAAATAAAGCAGGAGTGAGGAAGGGGAAAAGCATATGGTGGAGGCATAGACTGTTTCTGCATATTTAATATCGAGCAATAAAAGAAGGTTTTGTAAAAAGAGTAGTCTTGTCTGCTCTACTCATTTATTCATGCCATTTAAGATTATAAACTTTGTTTTAAAAACTTATCTGTTCCTGTTTCCCTATCAAATTGGAAAGAATAAACAGAGAATATCCTTTCACTGCCAAATCTAAATTCCACTTGATTGCTATTTCTTACCCAACCCTACTTCTATTTCACCACTTTTGTTAAAAATATTACCAAGTGTTTAACTCCATGACAGTCATTTTCAATACTGGCTGCATACTAGAGTCACCTGGGCGCTTTAAAAATACCACTATCTTGCCTCCACCCCTAGAAGTTCTTATTTAATATTTATCAAATATGTCTTTTTCCCCAGTGATTTTTAAAAATCTTCCGATAGGATTCTACTGGGCATCCACAATTAGGATCACTGCTATATAGATTTTACTGCCTGTTAAATAGTGGAGTATAGGGGCGCCTGGGTGGCTCAGTCGATTGAGTGTCCAACTTCGCTCAGGTCATGATCTCACAGTTTGTGAGTTCGATCCCCACACTGGGCTCTGTGCTGACAGCTCAGAGCCTGGAGCCTGCTTCGGATTCTGTGTCTCCCTCTCTCTATGCCCCTCCCCCACTCATGCTCTCTCTCTGTCTCTCAATAATAAATAAACATTAAAATTTTTTTTTAAGAAATAGTGGAGTATACACACTCTGTGCCCTCTCTCCTTGACAAATTTCATGAGTGGATCTAGTCACTTAACCTGCTTAGTGAAATATATTTTCTTATAAAATGCTATAGGAGGTATCACAGGGCCAGTTCTTCCAGAAGCCAATCTAAGGCAAGGATTCCAGTGAAAGGACATGTTACAAGCTTCCAGAAACAATCAAAAAGGCTGTGAGGAGAGCAGAACAAGGAAGGGAGACAAACCAAGCACAGGTAAATTTTCAGGAAAATTTCCAGATAGCCTGATATCATGAGGAGTTCTGGGGTGTTAATTACACCTCAAAGTTGGTCACAAACAGAGGCAAAGAAGCTAGGCTTTGTACTCGTACCAGTCAATGTCTATGGCGGGTTGGGAGGTGAGGGATGTCCTAAGAACTCCCAGGATGTCCAGCAACTTCTCCAGGTGAAAAAGGCTCCATTACAATCCTCCAAAAGTCACAAGTAAGAGGCATTAGCAGGAAAGCACCCAGAAGCTGGAAGATGAACTCAGAGAGAGAATAAGGGATCCCAGTGGGCACCTCTGTGGGACACCATGCAAATGCGTTCATTACAGCCCATCTATGCACTCCCACATAAGAGAAAGTGCAAGATGGTGGTGGAGGATACAGAGGTGTTGAATTCAATCTCTGAGACATTTTCTAGCTTAAAAAAATAAAGCTATAAAATGTTATCTGAAATGAGCCCTTGGGGATCTTTGTTTTCTAACAAATATTTGAAAGCTTCTAATTTCTTTCTGCTTCAATAATCTTTTGATTCCTGTTTTAGTAACTGCTTGACAGTTTGACAGGGATACTAATTAACACCTAAAACTTAATTCTTTGAAGGAAAGTTAAGGAAACACCTTAGAACTTTAAGTAATGAAAGAAAACATTCTTCACCATGGTGCTTGTTCACTCTTACCAGTCAGAATGTTATGTTATTTGTAATCAGATTTGAAGCCATATGACACAACCAATGATTTACATAAATGGGCATGTATGTAAAAGATATAGTTTTACATTTACCAAATATTTATTTAAATAATTATGAGTACATCAAAATAATAAATGCGTTAAGAAAGAGGCATCTATTACAGTTTAGTCTTTGTCATCTGTTTTAATTAGAAATCCCATGGCTATGTAAGACTTAATGTTCAGATGATTTAGGCTTATAGCAGTTACATTTCCTTACTTGTAGAGAATTAGTAGGACAGAAAGCAAGAACAGCTTTTCAGGCAGTTTAAATCCTTTTGCTTTGGAAACCTATAATAAATGAGCACAATATTTTCACTGAAAATGAAAAACGGTAACTAAGTAATTTACCCTAAAAAGTAGAGCAATAATCCTAAGGATAATATTTTCAGGCATATTAAATTTGACTTGCTGAGAAAATGTCTTGCAGAGGCACCATGTTGTAGGAACTCATGGTAGAACCTCAACACTCAGCCACAGAAAATCAGTCGAGAAATTCTGACCAAGTTTTCTGACCACACTCTCTGCAGCTTTACTTAACCCTTTTAAAAACATGTCACTTTTTGCTATTGTCAGCAAATTGCCAAAATGCCTATATTAAATAAATAGGACAGGACTAGAATATAGTCAAAATTTAAATTCCTTGACAATGTGTTAAATTAATAACTAAATGAAATAAATTAACAATATGTTATAAGAATGAATGTGTGTGTGTGTGTGTGTGTGTGTGTGTGTGTGTGTGTGAGGGGAAGGCTAAGTAATTTTAAGTATCTCTTTGCCTTCTCTACATCATTTACATCATTTAAATTATCTCATTTAACACTCAAACAGCCCTAATAGATACATGAAGCGTAATTATAGGATAGAACACTAATAATTGAACAGGTAAAAGCATTTGGCCTAAGTAACACCGCTATGTAACTCCGAAATTGAGACTGAAATTTGTCTACCTTCAAAGTTTGTGCTCTTTTCCACCACATCAAGCAAGAAAAAGGAAGTATGCAATTCAAAAATATATGGACACCATGAAACTTTCTACCTTTTCTGAGATCAAAATCTACCATTACAAATTCGGGTTTCGATTTAGGTGAACGGGGGTCAATCCTGATGGTCCTTCTTATCTTTTGAAAAATTTTACTTTTTACATTGCAGTGAAGAAAGTCATTTTTGGAATTTCTCTGAAGAGGCATCAGAAAATGCATAAGAAAAAGAATAGTTGCCAGCTGACCTTGTCCTCCAACTGTGCTCTGAGAGCAAGAGTGGAAAGGATTCATGCCAGCTTCCTGACATCTGAATTTCTTTATGCCTGGATAATGAATTCTCAAAACAACCCACACTTTCTTTGTTACTTGTATTTTGTTTCGAAAGGAAACATAAAAAGGAATAGAAAAACATTGTATCCTTGATATTTTTTCTGGAATTTGGCAGCAATGACAGAAGCATTTGTTTCCTAACAAAAACAGACACTTACAAGCTCAGGTGCTCAGTGTTTTGAAATGACAACTGAAGGTAAGGACAGAATTGTTAATCAGGATTCCAAAAGCAAAGACTGTCAGTGAAGAGAGTGATTTTTGATGTGGAAGACAGGGTTTGAGTTTATGTAGACGTTCTTTCTTCTGATATCTTAATTTATGTTTTTGATGAAGAAATTCAGTTTCTTTCATCTTGTTCTAGAAGCATATTTTCTTCATTTGGGCTTGCTGAAGTACACAGATTTCTGGGTAAAACACAGTGATACCTGTTACAAGCACCTAGCAGGATCCAGGACTTCTAGTATTCAAAAACATAAGAGTGAACAAAACACAGAGACCTTGCCCTCAGGGAGCTTACGGATTAAGGGGAGGCAGTTGATAAGCAAAATATATAGCATGTTAGAGATAATGGTAAGTACTATGCAAAAATAAATAAAAAACAGGGAAAGGGGATTTGAAGGATTGGGGGCTGAAATTTTAGAAAATTGTGGTCAGGAAGGCTTCACTGAGAAAGTGACTTTTTAATAAAGAAAGTGCAAATATAAGTATTAGGAAAAGGGCAGGTAATGTGATATCAAGTGGAAACTTGTAAAGCAACCTAGTGGATGGGCAATAGATTATTAGTAGTCCCACAAGAAGGAACTGAAGTTATACTAGTGAGAAGACAGTAAGTTATGTATTCTACTAACTACAAATACAAGTATCTTAGGAAAGTTTCCTTTGATGCAAGTAGTTTTAATTTTTAAACACGCTTAAATTCACAAAAAGAAAGAGAGAGAGAGAGAGAGAAAGGAAAGGAAAGGAAAGGAAGAAAGAAAGAAAGAAAAAGAGAAAGAAAGAAAGAAAGAAAGAAAGAGAAAAAAAAGAGAAAGAAAGAAAGAAAGAAAGAAAGAAAGAAAGAAAGAAAGAAAGAAAGAAAAAATTGTTTTGGAAGTCCATTAGAGCACTTTAAGAAACGAAAATAAATGGGGCCATGAAAAATGTCAATATGGAAGTGAAAACAATTTAAACTGTGACATGGAATATTAATTACAGAAGGAAAATCATCATTTAAACAAATTGCCACCTAAAGCAATCTCTTTTCCTATCGAAACACTTTCAGCTAGGCGTACTGTGCAGCTCC
This sequence comes from Cryptoprocta ferox, assembly GCA_028646485.1. NCBI lineage: Eukaryota > Metazoa > Chordata > Mammalia > Carnivora > Eupleridae > Cryptoprocta > Cryptoprocta ferox. The sequence goes on from CM053567.1 coordinate 101,569,154, forward strand.
ACCTATGGCTGTCTGCTTTCTTCTCCATCTTTACTTCTCTGAGCTGTGGCATCCCAGCTCCTGGTATAATGTAACAAGGATTGCATTTAGACTCAGAATGCCCTTCTCATGAGTGCATTTTAGGCAAGGTGCTTCTCTATCTTAGGCCTGTTTATTCAAACCACATTTCCTTTCAGTTATATTTTATGACTTTAGTAAATATATGGCGGTTAATTGTGTCCCACTTAGAATTAACCCTTTGTAATCAGATCACTGAAAAAGGAATTTTAGGAGAATAAAAGGAAAATTAAAAATATTATTTTCATGAAAACCTATGTTTAGAAGGTAGAAGAAAGAGAGATTAAGAGGATGAGGAAGAATCAGAAGAGTAAAAGAAGTGCCTGGGTGGCTCAGTTGGTTAAGCGTACTACTTCAGCTCCGGTCATGATCTCATAGTTAGTAAGTATGAGCCCCACATCTGGCTATCTGCTCTCAGCCAGAGCTGGCTTCTGATCCTCTGTCTTCCTTTCTCTCTGCCTTTCCTCCACTTGTATGTACTCTCTCACTCTCTCTCAAAAATAAATGAAACATTTAAAAAAGAGTAAAAATAATCACAGAAAGAAATAGAAGACCTAGTCACAAAAAAAGAACTGGAGATCAGTAGTGTCTTCTGTATAGGTATGATGGTCAATCACCCAGAAATAACCATTAAAATTGGTGACAAGATTATTTGATAACCAATATGGAAAACAGGTTTGCAATAAGAAAGAGGGAACAAGGATGGGGTACTTACTAGAAGTGGAGGAGCCAAACAGCAATAAGTTTTATAGTAAATGGGTGATGACTGTAGAAATGAATATTATTTTTTTTGAAAATTTTCAATTTCTTTAAATTAGTTGTAATACTGATCATAATCCTTTTGACAAACTCTGTTTCTTTCAAACATGAGTATAGTCTAATGGCAACAAGTATATTTCATGGACAGATGACATAAACAAATAATAAACCCAGACAATGCTATTGCATGTTCCCTATGATCCCTAAGATTGTCTTTCATAAAATTTTGGCTGTGGAAAAATTCCTAATAAGAAGCAGATGTTCTCTCATTGAAACTTTCTGTACCTTTGAAAAGTAATCAAGGAGATTAGTTTAAATAGCAACTTCCCTTAGTCGGGTGGTCATCTCATTATATGATCAGGATACATGCACTCTGTCATTAGCCTCCAAGATATCATTATTTTTAAATATGAGGAATTGAAAGATAGTAAGCTTTTTATTTCCCCTAAAATCCCATATCACCACATGATCAGAAGCTTGAGTTTTCAGTTATTTATTTGAAAGAGAAAAGAAAATGACTTTTAAATAACTGGATATCTGAGCTCTAAAATAAAGAAATCAAGTGGATACAAGATTCAAGGTCAACCAATGCAATGGAAGAGCTAATTTTCCACCTTTTTTTTCCCAAACAAAAGACACTTACTGACACATTCAAGCAGGGGATGGTTATGGGACTCAATTTTTTTTTCTCCTGAAATGGATTATAATTCTTTTTTTTTTTTTTAGTTTCTCCTTCTTATTTTTTCTTTTATAGTTTATTGTCAAGTTGGTTCCATATAACACCCACTGCTCATCACCACAAGTGCCCTCCTCCATACCCATCAAACTCTTCCCCTCTCCCCCTCCCACATCAGCCCTCAGCTTATTCTCAGCATTCAAGAGTCTCTCATGATTTGCCTCCCTCTCTCTCCCCACCTATTTTTTTTCCCCTTCCACTCCCCCATGGTCCTCTGTTAGGTTTCTCCTGTTACACTTATAAGTAAAAACATATGGTATCTGTCCTTCTCTGCCTGACTTATTTCACTTAGCATGACACCCTTGAGGTCCATTCACGTTGCTACAAATGGCCAGATTTCATTCTTTCTCATTGCCATGTAGTATTCCATTGTATAGATGAACCACATCTTCTTGATCCATTCATCAGTTGATGGACATTTAGGCCCTTTCCATGATTTGGCTATTGTTGAAAGTGCTGCTATGAACATTGGGGTACACGTGCGCCTAGGCATCAGCACTTCTGTATTCCTTGGGTAAATCCCTAGCAGTGCTATTGCTGGGTCACAGGGGAGTTCTATTGTTAATTTTCTGAGAAACCTCCACACTGTTTTCCAGAGTGGCTGCACCAGTTTACATTCCCACCAACAGTGTAGGAGGGTACCCGTTTCTCCACATCCTCGCCAACATCTATAGTCTCCTGATTTGTTCATTTTAGCCACTCTGACTGGCGTGAGGTGGTATCTCAGTGTGGTTTTGATTTGTATTTCCCTGATGATGAGTGATGCTGAGCATTATTTCATGTGTCTGTTGGCCATCTGGATGTCGTCTTTGAAAAAGTGTCTATTCATATCATCTGCCCATTTCTTCAATGGATTATTATTTTTTTGGATGTGGAGTTTGGTGAGTTCCTTATAGATTTTGGATACTAGCCCTTTATCCGATATATCATTTGCAACTACTTTTTCCCATTCCGTCAGTTGGATTATAATTCTTAACAACATCATGAAGGACTCTCTGTTTGGATCTTGGTCAGACCAGATTTATTATTTTTCCCACTCATATATAAAGATACAGATTTGGACTTTGTAAAAAAACAAAAGCAAAAACAAAAACAAACAAAGAAAGCTCTATAGATTTTTGTTTATTTTAAATGCCAGGCTTAGAAATAGTTTTAACCCAATAAAATAAATAAAAATAAAAAAATATTTTCCTTGTAATTTACTAATCCTTTTTGCTCCATTATCCTCAAGTTGGATGGAGTCATAATATTTTTAGAACTATAAGAGAATTTAACCACCCAGTTGAACATTCTTATAATTTTTTATAAATCCCTTTGAAAATAGATATGTTATGAATACATATGTTCATAGTTATGTTCCTAGAAATGTTCCTAGAATGTTCCTAGACAAATGCATATGCACACATTAAAATAAAATTTGCATATAATTTTAGAGTTCTCTGAATCCCAGAATAAGAACACTTGAACTAATCCAACTCTGTAATTTTATAAATAAATAAATAAATAAATAAAAAGAAAGAAAGAAAGTCACTAGAAGGGTAAATTTTTCAGACAATCAACTTATATATAACATGATGGAAATTCGAAGATCTGTGTTAAAATAATCTATTCAATACTCTTTCTACAATGTCACCTCTATCTTCTGTGAACATGTTCTGTACAAAAGTAATTCTACTTCTCCAACAAATTTTAGCTGTACTGAAAGTAGAGTACACCCAAGAGACTGGGGTAGTTTCATAAACAGGTTAACAGAGAGTGTCTTCTGGAGGCCTGACACACCAGCTGTGGGACCCCAGACAGGAGACTACCTGATACAAGTGTCATCTGCTCATGGCTGATATTGCTGAAACCTACCTAATGGTGCTTTTGGAGAATTACATATGGTAATTCATGAAGAGAAGCTATCACTGTTCTTGGAATACAGTGATAAATAAATAATAAGTTAACTAGTAGTAGTAGCAGAATTATTATGATGACCAGGTTATACAGAAGTTAAATTGGCAGGATATTTTGTCAGTCAATGGATTGATTAGGTTATATGTAAATTTTTAACAGAAGCCATTAGCAAGCATTTTGACAGGTGCTCTACCTTCCAGTCCTAATATTTATAGGGTTTTAAGTATGGCACTTAAATCCCCTATAGTGGTTTGAGTGTCTAAGGTAAGCATACATGAATAAGCCTGTTTATTTCTTTTTTAGGCTTATAATTGCAATTCAAGAATCGGTCACCAGGTGAGCACTGTTATGATTTTATGCTATTGCTTTATGACTCATGCGTCTCAGTTTTCTCATATATTTAGATAAGTCAGAGCCACTGTAAGCTAATAACTTGTTTTTACTATTTAAAAAATAGCAAAACATTAAGATCAATCATTTTAAACAAACACAAACTACTACACAATTTTATAATTCAAACACCGGCTCTTGTGGCTACCCTGCTTTAAAGTACATGGCTTGCCACCTAAAATTTGGTTCATGTTGAGACCAATGACATGACACACACACACACCCAGAGGGTATGAAATGGTTTATTACTTATATAATTGAGGAGAGGAGGGCAGGCCTCCAAAGGAGGTGTGAAATGGCTTGAAAGATCAAGGAAAGGAAAAGGGCTGAGGTTTTTATTGCAGTTAGTTAGAGGCTAGGGCTGGGGTGAGGGTTCCCATGCATGGGCAAAAGCTTCCATTATTTGAATCACCAGGGCCAAAGGAAGGAGCACCTGGGCTTTCTTACCAGCTTGTCTAGTACTGGAGGAAAGAGAAAGAGACAGTGTGGTCTTAAAAGCTGCCAGCAGTCAAAAAATTAAAAAAAAAAAAAATGAAGTCAGTCTTCATTACATTGTATGGTGAGGCATCATCACACTGTAATTAGCCACTACCAGTGTTTAACCACTCTCAGATGATTATTCTAGTCCTATTTAGAGAAACCATGAAACTCATCTTCTGGGTGCCCAAAACCTCCTATTAGGTCCACAGGCCCACAATTCGATTGAAACTTAGGTTTCTTACAGCACTGCCTTGCCCATTTATACCAGGCTCTGTCCTTGCAAATGCTTCAGCTACAGTTCTGCAAAACGGAGAAATCCCTTCATATAGTTAGAGAAAAAAACTAAAAATGATAGCTATGCTCGGCATATTTATTCAGGACTATCTTTTTATACTCAGCAAAAGACTCTGCTTACATTCCAAGGATTTAAAATTAAATATATTTAACTTCTTTACCAAATTATATAGATCTGTCCAAGTTTATCTCGTTTTAAAAGTACCAGATACATTTTCCTGCAGACCATTTTAAAACAGCATGCATAGCTGCACACCAAACAAATGGCAACTGTGAGTAACAGTGACAGACAATAGTTTCTTTCCACTCTAAGTAGCAAATTACCATATAGTATACAACATAAGTGCTTTAGAGAAGAGACAAATCTACTTGAGATGGACTGAACAGAGGAGATCAGAGAGAAGATTTAGATGAAGTAAACGGAATGAGGAGGAGGGAATATCAGATAGTGAGTAAAGCATAACACATGCATGGGTAAGTGTTAATATAAGACCCCAGCTTGAAAGAAATGTATGTATTTTAAGTATACTGGCACATGGGCCAGGATAAAATAACAGAGGGAAAGTGACTGATTATTTCTTACATATTCAAGGAATGCCTAAGTTCTTTATGTTATTAAAAAATCCCTTTTTGAAGAAGTCCTTAGATATCAGCTAAAATTATGTCATCTGCTCTGAGAAATGATTTGCAAAACACAAAACTACATGAGAAATATGAAAGGTAATGGGATTTTATGAGGGCTTTTGAGAATAAAGAAATACTATTGAAATTATAGTATATGTAAAAGAGAAAGGCTAACCAAGATTTAAGCAGACTCCTTGAGACAGTATCATCTATCAGAAGCCATGTCTGAACTTAATACCATGCTACTGGTATGTGCTTAAGTTCAACATAGTAGATGATCAATAACTGTGTTTTGAATAAATTAACAGCTTTATTTTCTTGGGAATAAGTGCAAAAGGCACTGTGCAATAGTGAGTTAATAAATCCTTTTGCACAGCATGGTTAGAATCTAATTCAAATGAAATCTTTTTTTTTTTTTTTTTTTTTTTTGTAGACCATATGTCTGCAGCCTGCCAGTCACCTTAATTAGAAGACAAACTACTCCCATTAGAAGGCTATCCTCTTCTTTAAAACAGTAAATTGACATTTCAATAAAAGTGTTAGTCTGAGAAAATGCACTGTGTGAAGATGGGAATTATTGGGGGCAGTCTAGAAGGGCAGGTGTCTGTATGTATCAGCATTCAGATAGGGTTTCAATTAAGCAAATTGAGGACAGAAAGTTCTCGTCAACATGCTAAGTGGAGCATATTCTTACCAAAAGAAGTTGTTTTCCTTTACTTTAGAATTATTCTTCAATAGAGTTTATTGTTTCTTGTGCCATGTATAAATTATATATGTTCATTTCAGAAAATTTGAAGTAAGCTCCTCAAAAATATAATGAAGATGGAAACTCATAATCATTTTACTCTAAGAGAGCCACTTTCTATATAAAATTGTCAAAGCCAAAGATGAAAGTGCCAGATCCCTATATGCAGTCTTCCCACACAATCCCCCCTGCCAACAAAACTTGCCAGCTTTCGTTGATAGTCTGTGAATTTCGTATATTATTCTCTGAGTCTAGAGAGTACTCATCAATCACAATCCTTCTCACCGAGGAAGCTAAAAAATTTGAGAAGTGTACATAAGAGCTGTATAGGAACTAGAATGTAGTACTAGCTTTGTTTTGCAAGGTACAAGTTTTTTGGCAAAACTAACTTTGAGAACACAGCTTGATTCAAAGACCAAAATAAAACTTTCATTTATTCAAAAAATACTTAGATTTTTATGCCAAGAACTATTCTAAGCTCTGGGGAGAGAATAATTAACTTATATTTTTATGGAGCTTTTATTCTAGTTGGGAAAACACACACAATGAAGAAATGAACTATATGGCATATGCAGGAATGGGTAGAAGGGGTGCTAGTAAGGAGATTGCTGTTTTAAATAGGGCTGGTCTGGAAAGCCCTTATGAAGAAGGGAACATCTGAGCAGAGACCTGAAGGACACATATGTGGGCACAGCATTCCAGGTAGAGTGAACAGGGAATGCAAAGGCCCTCAACTGACAGCATATCTGGTTTTCGACCTCTGTCTTCCTGAACTGGATTGCTTTATCTGTAGCTGGGAAACTACAGCCTACTCTAATGGGGCACAGAGCAGCACAACAATCTCCATCCCTCCCACTCAACCACTCACTCTTGCTTCATTCTACAGTATACTCCATTGGAACAGAAGCACAGAAAGGGCATGTTTACCTGTCATCTATATAACAGAGAAAAGCAAAATCAGGATTTGAGGCTATGCTGTAAAAATGTCGTTTTCTCCAATATCACCAAGTACAAAAAGACATCTCCTAGGAATCAGAAGTAACCCAAAACTGAAGAACTAAATTGATTTCCTTTACCTCTTTCTCAGTGTGGGAAAGGAATAAATGTCTTCCTTATATTTTTATATTATTTTACATTATATATCTTCTTCAAGTATTGTAAAGGAATTGGCATCTCTATTTTGAGTCAGCATGAGTAAAATTCTCTCTGCAACAACAGAATTACTCCCACTATTACTCAACCACTTGGGCTACTCAATTGTACTGAATAAACATGTGAATAATTCTCTACATAGAGGATGAAATCTTGGCAAAAACCTATGAGAGAGTTAATTCTGTTCTAATGTCAACAGTTACCCCATACTTTGTATGAGAAAAAGTTATTTTTTACTTCTTGAGTTCAACCAAAAAGTACAGGAAAGAGGGACAGAGCACTGACTCAGAACTCTCTGACCATGCAAAGCGTCAGATCTGGATAAATTATACCCTTAAACTAAGCCAGCAAGAAGCTAATGTTGCTAGCTATGCTTTCTTCTCCATTAGGTATCTGAGCAAGTCAAAGAGATACAGACATAGATAGGATGAGTAGATGATCATATATATGTTCATTCTGATAATTTTCATAAAAAAGTAATTATCATTCCAAAATACCAAGTTTGCAATCAACACAAACTGCAAAGAAACTCACAAATTAGCATTTCAAAATGTTTGAACTATTGTAAAGTCAATTTCTTATACTGATTACCAGTTTTCACACAGATAACATAGTATAATTCTGAACATTAGAGACAGTAGATAGGAAATCGAACTTCTCATTACAATAATGTAGTTGATTGAATTTCGTCCTGGAAAAACATTTACTCTTATAAAAAGCACTTGAAGCTACCTCATTTTGCCACTACATCTCTAGCTCTAAGATGAAATTTTTTCAATATAGGAAAGAATTCAAGTAATGTTGAAAGTTCCTGTGGACAGCAAATTATCAAATTAGAAAGGAGCCTTGTTCATCTCACTTTATGGAAAATGAATAATGTTATCTTCTAAAAATTATACTCAAAGTATATTTTCAGAAATCCTTAAGAATGGTTGCCTAAGCATACATCTATGACTCCCTTTTCTCTCCCTATTTTTCTCAGAGACAGCTCAACTTGTATTTTGAGTAAAACTTATTCCTGGGAAATAATAGGGTTCCCAAACATATATAAAACTTCCATTCCAGAGAAAACAGGGCAGTCAACGCCAGAAAGATGTCAGCATCATAATATACCTGCTTGCAGAATGCCCTTGCCCACAGAAAGACTCGGGTCCAGAGGCCTGGGAAAAGGTCTTCCTTCCTGATTGCATCTGAACAAAGACTTCTAATTTCACAGTTACAAATGCATTCCCACTCAGAATAGTGGATGGATTCCTTTAATACATATAGATGAACCACCTAGCCTGCTCACAATGTGTACTATATTGGATTATTCCTCAATTAGACAAGCAAGTGCTTAGGGCAATAATAAAGCAGAGATTATGCAAAAATTAAAACATAATAGCATTTGATGATATATATATTTTAAGTTTATTTATTTACTTTGACAGAAAGAGAGCAAGCTGGGGAGGGGGGAGAGAGAGACAGAGAGACAGAGAGAGACAGAGAGAGAGAGAGAGAGAGAGAGAGAGAGAGAGAATGTATCCCAAACAGGCTCCACACTGCCAGCATGAAGCTCGATGCAGGGCTTGAACTCACAGAACTGTGACATCATGAGCTGAGCCAAAATTTAGAGTTGGACGCTTAACTGACTGAGCCACGCTTAACTGACTGAGCCACCCAGGTGCCTCGATGATACATTTTAAAGTATAGTGTGAAGATCATAAAATGGTTGGATTTTTCTCATGCATATTATTTTTTGTGGGTTACATTTAGTGTTGGGGAGGACCAAAGATGCACATTTTCTCTTCAATGAGCAGGGCCTTCAAAGGACTTTGCTCTGTCCTATGTGTGTAGTTGTGATAACATTCCAATAATTAGGATATAGTTAACCACAATTTAGTAGAAATTGACTGTTTAAATCAACTGTTCTCTTTCAGTGTAGCTGGGAGAAGGCTATCTCTCACCCACTTATACAAAAAAGCATGCAAAGCAAAAATCCTAAACATTTAATTTCAGCTGAACCAGTAGAGTTGTTGCTTGTCAAATAGCAAAGAAATACAAAACTATATTTCAAGTCAGGTTTCCTAAAAATCTGAAACAATGACTATGATACATTTGAGTGAATTTTCACCTAAACACGAGTAGACAGGGAAAGACTACAGATCATAAGAACATACTAATTTTAAGGGGTTACCCAAGCCAAGTGTTCAAAGAAGTAGTTTTCATTGACTACATATTTAGCTGGAAAAATAGAAGAAATCTTGAATGAGCTCTAATGTAAATTCTTAAGGTTTTACAATATAGCACAATGGAACTGAGAACTACAAAATAAATAGTTTTAGGAAATAGAAAATATAGTTTCAAAATTTTAAGTTTTAATAATAAAACTCAAAACTGCTATAGACCAAATTATGACCTGGGAAGATATAGAGCAAAAATAGTAGAAGCTACAAATGAAAAGAAAAGTTATATGGAACTAATCCAGGGCCCCCTAAAATGAGAAAGGGATAGGTGGGCAAGAAGAAATAATCAAATAATAATGGAAGAAAATTTCCCTAAATGATAGAAAGATTTAAATTTTTAAATAGAAAGTCTTACTGAGTTTAAATCGGATTAATTTACAAAGAGATACCTAGAAAATTTTCTGAATAACAGATAAAGACAAAATTTTATAAGCCTACAGATAGAATAGATTAGTTACAGAAGAAATGTGGGGAATAAGCTTAGGAATTCCCTGAGCCTGCACTGATGGGTTAACAAGGCATAAAGAATTAGAAAGGCATAGGTTTCTCACACTCAACTTTGGGTAAAAAAGATTAGGTAAATAAGTATAGAGAGAGCAGGGCCAAGTCCCCAGTATAGGACAAAGGTATATGAAATAAACAAGATTAGGTATTGGAGGTGGAAGCACCCCCGAACTTAGTACTATACCAGAAAGCTGCTTTCACAGGAAAGAATGACCAAATTAGGTAAACAGGTAAAAAGGGCTATAGATCACTGTAGTGTGAAGTTGCCCAGAGTGGAGCTAATTAACAAAAGAAATCTGCCTTGTTGACCCTGAGATAGCATGCTCTGTCTTTCTTGACCCCTAGACCAGTTTAGGTAAACAGAGGTGGTGCCTCACATCTGCTGTAAACAACCTTCCCCATGTCAGCCAGGTGTCAGGATTTTGTTTGTATTAAGACAAACCCCTAACCCTGCATATCTTCAAGACCCCTTTCCCTCACATCCATGAGTTAATGTTCAGTTTCATTGTCTCTTTGTGCACGTCCATCACCATGTTTGTAAGCCTTCTGATCCTAATAAAAATGGAGCCAGGACCCTTAATCAGGGCTCTTGTCTTCTCCCGGACATTAGGCACCCCTATACCAAGTCTTTTAAAACATGCCTGACAGCTGCCAAAATAGTAGGCTCCTTCTGTGGTGGTTCACAACTTTCTGGCCTATTGGTAGCTATTGGAGTGATGTGATAAGGAAGATGGTATTCCTTGCTGGTGTCAATCTATTCATTTCCCAGAGATATCTCCTTCTTGGGGTACTCACAACTGTATTTTTATTTCCCAGTTTTAGTTGGTATTTTTAACATATGCGATAACAATTCTTAAAGACTCTGCTTTTTATCTGTGTTGCAGAGAACAAATGTCTACTAGAAATTAAACAGCTTAAGACAGTATCAAGGGTAGGCTTCATTTTAAACCCTATGGTGGGCAAATATCCTGAATTAAAAGGAAAAGCTAACATAAAAGTCTTCATCTGTTTGAATATTTCCACAGAATGAAGTAAAACTCGACAGAATAGTTAGCAGCCTATAATTGGATAGGCCTATGCACTCTTGGGTAAGAAGGAATATAAAATGAAGGACGTGGCCATAATCCATGGATCCACCACATATTAGAAGGCTGCTCAGCTTCTCTGGATTGAAATCCTAATTGGTTTTGAGGGATATTAAGAACCTGATATTCTCTGAAATTGGAGATGGGTTTTAGTGCACTCACTCTGCTATAATCATTTTTGCTGTAGCCATCAATGACTACTTTGGTGTAAATCCCAAGGTGATTATAGAACTTCAAAAGTTACAGCAGTGCCCTGGGGCCACCATGGTCTTTCCAAGCACAACTGCCACCAAGTCCTGTAGTACTGCAGGGTTCTGTCTTTGTGATCCTAATGCTCCCTCCAATATACTCAAAAGGCATTTTCTCCTCTATTTTCCCATGTGTCTCACTCCATTAGCACAGACCTTCAGATGACTGTAGGTGAGGCCCAGGTCAGTTGTACATCAATTGATGTAGGTCAGTCTGAGATGGTTGTGAGATGAATCAACACTTCCTTTTCCCAGCGGCTGTCCAAGAGTTCAGCCCCTAATATCTATTCAGTCTATAGGTTACATTAGCCTTAGTGATAGTTCCTAAAAAGGCCTTTAACAAACCTTGGTATAGTGGGGAAAAGACTGATAAATTGAAAGTGACTAGAATGGATTCCAAAAGAAGAAACAAAATCCAAGCATGTGAATTCAAGATCAAATGTCATAATGGGAGGGGTAGTGGATTGTTATTCATGCTAACAAACTGTGCTTTGAAAAAATATGGCGGCATACATGAAAAGAGAAAATTATTTCCAGGTGGACATGATGTATTGTTAGGTGACAAGCTAAGCCTTCAGCTATCTGTTTTTATAAAGTGGGAATCCAGTGATCCACTAAGGAATATTGAGCACTCATGGTTGAGACAAACTTGGCCTAAATAAAAGGTACTCATCATTTACTTTAAAAAGTTTTACTTTTTCCATCAGGGCAATGAGGTCAAAATTTTCAAGGGATAAAAGATACCAGCTACCATAATGTGAAAATGAGGGTGGAATAACAAATCTTGTATGTGAACATACAACATAACTAATACATACATACAAACTACCAATAAAAGAAATAGAGATAGATATAAAATATCATTTTTATACTTATCAAAGTGAAAAAATGTATGATTTACAATATCAGAAATACTCACTTTTGATTAGACTACAGGAAAACATCCTCTTTTATATACTGTTGGCAGAGTGAAAATTTGTATAAATAGTTACAAATAATAATTTAAAAAGAGATACCTAGAAAATGTTCTGAATAACAAAGACATTAGGCATCTCTAGCATTTTAATCCTGCATCCTGCTTTCTTGCTAGACGAGAAAGAACGCTAAACCCAGAGTCTATGACAAAGAAAGAGAATAGCTTTAGCTTTCTCATGTAAGCTAAAAACAGAAACAAAAACCAAACAGATTTTCAGAGAATATCACCATAATACAAGAATGATCTCCTAGCAATATTTCAGTCTTAAAAGACAACATTTAAGGACATGCAAGAAAGCTAAAATCATACCAATTTTATAATAATTCTAAGTGATTAGTGAAGTTCACCAGTGTGAAAATTAAATCCAGTTGTCTTAATGCTTAGGCTCCCATAGCAAAATACCACAGACTGGGCAGCTTAAACAACAGAGACTTATTTTTCATAGTTCTGAGGGCTGAAAGGTGACAGCATGGTTGTTTCTTGTGATGGCTTTCTTGCTGGTTTGTAGATGTTGCCCTCTCCTGTGTCCTCACACAGCAAGGACAAAGGAGAATGTAGCCATCTAAGACCTGTGTTTAAGAAAAGGCAAGAAGAGGGGGCGCCTGGGTGGCTCAGTCGGTTGAGCGACCGGCTTCCGCTCAGGTCATGATCTTGCAGTTCATGGATTTGAGCCCCGCATCAGGCTCTGTGCTGACAGCTAGCTCAGAGCCTGGAGCCTATCTTCGGATTCTGTGTCTCCCTCTCTCTCTGACCCTCCCCTGCTCATGCTGTCTCTCTCTCTCTCTCAAAAATTAATTAAAAAAAAAACATTAAAAAAATTTAAAGAAAGAAAAGGGAAGAAGGGCACCTGACTGACTCGTTTGCTAGAGCTTGTGACTTTTGATCTCAGGGTCATAAGTTCAAGCCCCATTTTAAGTGTAAAGCTTACTTAAAGAAGAGAGAGAGAGAGAGAGAGAGAGAGAGAAAGGAAGACTCAAAGGTGACTCAGAGATTATCAGAGCTGCTACTTCTAACACAAGCTAGAGTGCACAGGCCTCAGAGAACAAGGCTACCTCCACTTCAGTTTCAAAGGGTAGGCCCACCACCCAGCAGAACCTTGTGGGTGGGACCACTGGAAAAAGTAAGAAGCAGTGACAAATCCCCTATCTTCATGGCTTCTAAGGAGCTCCCCCTTATTTGTGAACTTCTTGGATTTTTTTTTCCTTTAGTGTAGGTATGATTGTTGTGTTTTATTTTTTTATTAATCCTTTATGCTGTCTTTATTATTTATTATTTATTTATTTTAAATTTATTTATTTTTGAGAGACAGAGAGAGAGAGCATGAGCAGGGGAGGGGTAATGAGAGAGGGGATGCAGAAACCTAAGCAGGCTCCAGGCTCTAAGTTGTCAGCACATAGCCCAACGTGGGGCTCGAACCCACAAACTATGAGATCATGAGCTGAGATGAAGCAGGATGCTTAACCAACTGGGCCAGCCAGGCACCCCTATGCCTAGTCTTTTAAAATATGTCTGACAGCTGCTGAAATAGTAGGCTCCTTCTGTGGTGGTTTACAACTTTCTGGCCTATTGGTAGCTATTGGAGTGATGTGATAAGGAAGATGGTATGTGAAAGCCGTGAAATATCTGGTATGAAATCCCTTTCTGCCTAAACTAGCTAAGTGTAACTGCTACCTACAGTTGACAAATAGGTCAAAGGAACAAGAACACATGGCCAGGTTCCTCGATGTCAAAAAGACTTTGAGAAAATGCAACTATCTTGATTCCTGTTAGAATTTTTTAATGGAATTGTGATATAGATGGATACTTCCTTAAGGAAATAAAATACACGTCTTTAAAACAAATTGGTGGGGCACCTGGATGGCTCAGTCGGTTAAGCGTCCGACTTTGGCTTAGGTCATGATCTCACAGTCCGTGGGTTTGAGCCCTACGTGGGGCTCTGTGCTGACAGCTAGCTCGGAGCCTGGAGCCTGCTTCAGATTCTGTGTCTCCCTCTCTCTCTCTGCCCCTCCCCTGCTCACTTTCTGTCTCTCTCTCTCTCAAAATAAAGTAAAGACATAAAAAAATTAAAAAAAATTAAATTAAATTAAACAAATTGGTATTGGGGGCACCTGAGAGGCTCAGTCAGTTAACTGTCCAATCTTGGTTTAGGCTCAGGGCATGATTTCACGATTGCGGGCTCAAGCCCCACGTGGGGCTCTGCCTTTACTCTGCAGAGCCTGATCGGGATTCTCTTTCTTTCCCTCCTCTGCTCACTCTCTATCCCCCCTAAAATAAATAAATAAACATTAAAAAAATTGGTATTATGCTTACTGGATGAACACTAAAAGCATTCTCATTAAAGTATAACATAAAGTTGCCCATCTTCGCTAGAATTTTTTATTTTTTTCTGGAAGTACCAGCCCATACAATTAGAGAAGTAAAAGGAAAAAAAATGCATAAGTATTGAACAGAAAAGGGGCACCTGGATGGCTCAGTTGGTTAAGCTTCCAACTCTTGATTTCAGCTCAGGTCATGGCTCACACTTCTTGAGATTGAGCTCTGCTCCATCTCACAGTTCCTGAGATCGAACCCCACACTGGGCTTCGTGCTCACAGCATGGAGCCTGCTTAAGGTTCTCTGTCTCCCTCTCTCTCTGACCCTTCCCCGCTCACACTCCCTCCCTCTCTCACTGTCTCAAAATAAAAAACTAAACTTAAAAAAAATTGAACAGAAGAAACAAAATTTTTATTTTCATAACTAGAAAATCCAAGAGTATCAACTAAAACTATTAGAAAGACAAATTATCTAGTTATTAAATTAACATATTGAAGTTAAGCTTTTCTGTTTACAAATAACCACACAGAAAAAATGGGGAGAAATCCCATTTCTAAGCCACCAAATGCAAAGGAAAATAAACAGAACCTAGAAATAAACTTAACAAGTGATATATCAATTCTGCATGCAGATAACTTTAAGGCTTGAAGAGACATAAAAGACTTGAATAGACAGTTTCTTACTGCATATAAGAATACCTATTATTTTAAAGACATCTGAACTATAATCTACACACTTTATATGACCCCAATAAAAATAACAGAATACTCAATATTCATTTTTTGAAACTAGTTTAAGTGATTAAAAACATTTACAATGAAAGTAAGCATTAAAAAAACATAAAAATTCTAAAATGTTAGATATGAGATAATTTATGGCAATACTTAACAGCTATGAAAACACATTTGGTAGTGACAGTCCTTAAACGGATATAAAGTACTTTCATGATTAGATGGTGAGTTTTTAGAAATAGTCCTAAACAAATGTCAACAGTTAGTGTATGATAAAAGTGGCCCTAACAATTAGGGGAAAAAATTTTTATTTCTTTCTTTTTTAAGTTTTATTTATTTAAGTAATCAATAGTCAGATGCTCTTCCAACTGGGCCATCCAAGAGAAAGATTAAAAAAGAGTAATAACCTCAGTTAGAATAATGATTTATTTTATTTTTTTAAATATTAAAAAATTTTTAAAT
Organism: Cryptoprocta ferox; assembly: GCA_028646485.1. NCBI lineage: Eukaryota > Metazoa > Chordata > Mammalia > Carnivora > Eupleridae > Cryptoprocta > Cryptoprocta ferox. The sequence goes on from CM053567.1 coordinate 101,584,831, forward strand.
TTATTTTTGAGAGAGCAGGGAAGGGTCAGAGAGAGAGGGAGAGAGAGAATGCCAAGCAGGCTCTGTAGTGTCCGCACAGAGCCTGACATGGGGCTCGAACTCAGGAACCATGAGATCATGTATGAACTGAGCCAAAATCAAGAGTCAGATGCTTGACCCAGGTGTCCCTAGAAAACAATTTAAACAAACAAAATAACCCATAAAAGTACTAAAACAAAAAATGGGAAAACTTTATTATAATCTTGCATTAAGAAATTCCTTTTAAGTAAGACACAATACACAAAATCCATAAAGAAAATTATTGATAATTTCAAGTAGAGAAAAATTTTGCCTGTTAACAATATTATAAACTAAATACAAAGTCAAGTGACAAAATGAAAAAAAACATATAATTACAGCACATTAGCCAAAGTACAAATTTACTTTTTTACAAAAACTTTTTTACAAAACCTTTTTTCCAAAAACTGTTTTTCAAATCCTTTTGAAAGATATAATTCATATACCATACTATTAACCATTTAACGTTTTTTAGTATATTCAAAGTTGTGCAACCTCACAACTATCAGTTTTAGAATATTTTTATCACCCCAAGAAACCTGTATCCATTAACAGTCACTCTTTCATTTCATCCCAAACCAGCTCCCTCTGCCTAGGAAACTTTCTTTCTGTCTCCATAATTGTACCTATTCTGGATATTCCATTTAAATGTTATTTATTATTATGTAGTCTTTTGTGATTGATTTCTTTCACTTAACATAATGTTTTTTGAGATTCATCCATGTTGTAGGGTAGCCTGTGTCAATACTTACTTCCTTTTTCTTGATGAGTTTTTTTTTATTGATGATAATGTTTCATTGAATGAATATAGTAGTTTACTTACCTATTCATCAGGTGAACATTTGAATTGTTTCCACTTTTTGGAAATTATGAATAATGCCACTGGGCACATTTTTATACAAGATTTTATGTGGACCCATGCTTTCATTTATCTTGGGTGTATATCTAGAAACAAAATTGCCAGGTCAGACGGTATTCTATTTTTAAACTTTCGAGGAACTGCCAGACTGTTTTCTAAAGTGGCTGCACCCATTTTACATTCCCACCAGAGTATAGAAGAGTTCCAATATCTCCATATACTGAGAAACAATTGCTATTATCTGTATCAAGCATTATGTGGTTTTAATTTGCAGATCTCTAATGGCTATTGATGTTAAGTATCTTTTGGCCATATCTATATCTTCTTTGGAGACATAGCTATTCAGATTTTTTTTTTTTTGCCCATTTTTAAATTGCATTGGCTTTTTCTGTTGAGTTCTAAGAGTTTTTTACATATAATTCTATATACTACTGTTTTAACAGAAATATGATTTGCAAGTATTTTCTCAAATTCTGTGGGTTGTCTTTTCCCTTTCTGGATAGTGTTCTTTGAATTTGTTCCTCTAGACTTCCCTTTCCCAGCATGACATCTCCAGTCTATGAGCAGCCTGGACTGGGGGCAGAGTCCCAGTATTCTGGGCCTGCCATACCCAGGGTAGAACCTCCATTCCATGCATGGGGCAGAAATGAAGGAAAAGAGCCTCTAGCCTCTTGACTACATTTTTTTCAGAATTGTGCCTCTTCAACTTGATGTTGGAGGGAATGAGAAATGCTGGTAGCCTGGCCCTCCAGGTGAAATACTATGTTCTTTGGTTGGAGTTGAGAATACCTGAAGTCTCATCGATTTGGCCATACATGCTGAAAGATGTGAGAGGGGGAGCAGTAGGTCATGGCTCAAGTGCCACAGACACTCTTCTTCATAAGATTTGGTCCGTTTTTTTTTTTTTTTTCCAAATAAATGCTTCTTCATTTGCAATGTTTGCTTAAGACAATTTCCAGAGATTTTAATTGGCTTTTTTAAATGATTTTTACGAATTCAAGTTGTTTCCCTGGGGACAAAATCCACAGGGTTTCTAATGGCACCATCCAGGAAATGGAACTCTACTAATTTACTTTTAAAAAGGACTTCTAAACATTTTTAAAGAAGATAACAACACTTTATCTTTAATTTGGCGATTTTACCTGTTGCATCTGAGTCACAGAATGTTACATTTAGAAGGAAACTTTTGCAATCATCTGTTACAGTCACCTCATTTTACAAATGAGGAAACTGCCCCTTTAATAGATAAAAGACCTAGCTAAGGTTCATGTAGCTACTCAATGCTAGAAGGGATACAGGATCTGCTGCCACTTGATTTACACATTTTTTAATGTCAACTTGAGAAGGAAGTCTTTACATACCAACTTTGTGAGCCCAGGCGGGAGGGAACAACATTATCATTGCTTTCTTTACATATGTATCATACCTTCATCATGTACAGCACCTTTTGTTTTCTTTGCATAGAGTGTTACGTGCTATGAAGACAGGAAGGCAAGGGAGTGTCCAGAATGAGCAAGAGTAGGAGTTGGCTGGAGCCACTGCTGCTGACATCTTTGTCAGCAGCACATACATCTGATATTTTTTGAATGGTTATTTTGGACAGACAAGGTAGTAATCTCTTCCTATTGAGGACACGAAGGAAATTATTTTAGCCACCAATTTCAGTCACTTGTTTTCTGTTTGTTTGTTTGTTTTTACCAATTTTAGTCATTTGAAATACTCTCCTACAACTTTTTCTGCAATCCAAGTTTACTTAGTGGTTTCAGCATGTTTTGTACTACAGATCTTTTCTGATTCACAAAAGAAATCTTAGGTTAGACTGACAGCATGAGAGTAATTACATAAGTACAAGCAGGATTTATAATCTGGGGATTTAAATGGATCTACAATTGAATGTTAATTGTGAAAGGTAATTGTGTCACTTATAGCAGTTAATTTGCTGGCTGCAGATAAATATATATATTTAAAACTCACCAAATTCCCAACAATTTTATCACCCCACTCTTAATGGTCTGGTATCTACCCTTTCCCACTGCTACCTCTGAGCTAAGAGAACACAAACACATGTGTACAGATGAAAAAAGCCACAAAGCCTTCTCATCCTTCAAATCTCTGCCTCCTTCAGCTGGGCAAAATGCCCAGCTGCCTGACTTTGAGGTCAGGTTGCAACACATATTTATGTAAAATATCTCCTTGAGGCTAGCAGTTTTAATATAATATTTCCAGTTTTGAATTACTGCTGAGTTTTGTTTTATTTGGTCCTTAATGCAGCTTTTGAAAAGATATAATCAAAAAGCAACTAAAATGTAATATAAAAGAGGTAGGATGGGATAAAATGAAATGACAAAGTACATTTAAAGGAAATGCATTATGTGAAAGGAAGAAGATGGAGAAAGTTGTAAATAAAAATGATAAAAATATAAGGAAGGAGAAAATGACTAAGAGCAAAGTGGAAAACAGGCATGAGAAAAACTGGAAAAAGATGGGAAAGCCAGTAAAATGAACAGAAAGATGTAAACCTGTAAATAGTATAGTTTCAACTGCTAATTGTATACTTCCCTGTGCTCATATTTCTACTCCTGCTAATCATCATTGTCAGTGTTATTTCTGTCTGTTTCTTTTCAGCTAGAACATAAAGACTTACAGGATATAAGTAACAAAGAATGCCTTTTGGATAATTTCGTATTATCATTCCAAACTTCAAAATAACATACATTGCTATTTCAAAGCAAAAGCTTTTGTAGATAAATAAATGATGTAATGTACTTAGCATTAGGCTAGATGTTAAACACATAGAAAGGATTTTTCTCGGTAAAATATTTAGGTTAGAGTAATTGCCTCTTTCTCGCTGCACTAATCCTGAATTACGTCAAAGCATGGATTTGTTACTGAATCAAAGGAATATCTTTGGACAGTAAAGTGTAAATATTAATAAAATTTGGATAGAAGCCCGAGATATCCACCTGTAAATAAAACACAGGAGATCTGTGACATGATCTTTCTGAGAATTCTTTTCGTATCTAAGAGAATTTTCCTGCAGAGTTGTAAGAATAACAATGTCATTGCTACATCTTCCAGATTAAGAGGTCTCTGGATATGTGAAGAGCCACTGACCTATTTTTCCAAAGTGTCTCCTGTTAATAGGATAATGGGTCTTGGTCATCTGGTTTTCCTACCTACAACAAATTAGAACGCACAAATGAGAAAGCAGAAGGTAACAGCTCAAAACAGCCATGACCACTCAGGAATAAGTGACAGGTGACAATGAGAGATGTGAGAGAAGACTCTCCCAGAACCTGAACATGGGCTCAAATTTTTTTTAAAAGTGTAGAACTCTAGTAGCAATGAAACATAGTTAATACTTTATAAGTAGCCAGATGATAGAGATAATATATAGATAAATGAATAGATTGGTGATAGAGGGAGAAAAGAAAGGAAAGGAAAGGAAAAGAAAAGAAAAGAAAAGAAAAGAAAAGAAAAGAAAAGAGAAAGAGAAAGAGAAAGGAAGGAGGGAGGGAGGGAAAAAAGGAGGAAGGTACCTTTGAAAATAGGTTTGTATCCCCATAGAATGAGGAAGTTCATGTAGTTCTTCAATGGAGTGACTGGCTTATCAACTCTAATCCTTTGCTGCTTCAAATCCTAAACTAGTAACTGTAACTTCAATATCTTCCAAATTCTAAACTGGAAGATTTCATTTTGTTAATCCTAAACTTGAGTAAATGGGATTTGAGAAGCCAACCTGAGATTTTAGTTGCATTTTCTCCTTTCCATGAAGATTTAGTTTTATGTTCCACATTAGTGAATGGCTCGGCCTATATTCAGGGATCCAGATCCTCTGAGACCCTGGCTCCTCCAATGTTCTCAGGTGCTTGATCCTTCTTTGTGGCTGAATCTCTCTATTTTTTTCTGGCCATAACTCCCTGCTGCTATAGTCTAATATACCTGGATTTCCTGGCCTAATGTGGCTTCTCTGTCATCAGCAGGCTGCTTATGGTGGCTCATCACCAATTTCCCACTGTTCCCTTGCCCAACCTTCTCCCACTGCTGGCAACAATACTCATTCTACTACTAGGGGTCTGTCTGACCCTAGACCTCTGGCCAGCCTATCCTGCCATCACTCAGGCCTGGATTATAACATACTGAAACATGGAGAGGAGCTCAAGATCTGTTCATCTCCAATTTTTAGAAGGCAATGATCATAGTAAGCATTGTCATAAGCTATCATTAATAAATATTAAAGAAAACACAAGGATCTTCAATGAGTACATTTCCAGATGTCTGGGAAAACAATCATGCAGAACCTTTTGTTTTTTAACAAAAATAAGTAGAAGTAAACATACGTAGATGCTCATTATTCCATTTGGCACAAATATATTTAAGATAAGCACATAAAGTACCACTTCATATAAGTACAGTGCTAGGTATAGAGACATTAAAGCTCTCTTCCACCTCAGGGGCTTTGGCCTGGGTAGGGGGCTGGGGAAGAGTTGCTTCTGCTTATAGAAATGGAAAAAATATTACCAGAAGCGAAGTCTCAGTGTTCACATTATCTCTTGCATCTAGCCCAACACTTACGTAAAAGACAGAGGTCACACTCTAAATCACTCAGTCTAGATACTTCTCCATATTAAGCCTTTTCTCTTTTCAGTGTCTTCACAGAGTCTTCACAGGAAAAGGCCGGCAAACAATCAGGTCATTCTGCCACTCATAGCTACACCATTAGGCTGTGCTCAGGTTTAAAAGATTGGACAGAACCTCCCTGGTAACTGCACCCCTGAGGCTGCCCACACAGACCCTGCCCTACACACTGGCCTACTTCAGGTTCCAAACGCCTTTTTGCATTAGAGCAATTTGTTTTGTCAAGAAACCAGCAACAGTCAAAAGCCAGTGATCCTCATTCTCCATTCTAATGTGCAAAACAGCACACTTCATTCCTCAGTGAAGAAAAATAATTCAAACATGTTTTATGATGAAGTTTTTTTTTTTTTACTGAGAGAAAAATTCATTACAAAGCCATTAATAGAATATCAAGAAATTCCCCTATCTTTGGAAAGAAAAGCATCAAAAAAGTTTGTCCTTTTTTTTTTATGGTCTGTGTTGGTCATCTTTATTTTATTGCTCTATTCACCTGACTGGAGGGTCACCAATAAATCTCAATTTTGTTCAGAGGTAGCATTATGACTGAGAAAATTGAGGAGTAAGGTCCCTACCATATGATCAAGGCAACCCATTTATCAAAAATATTCTGACCGAGAAAATAAAGCAAACTATTTTGTGCTATTAATCATGGAACCAAGTATAAATAAAATCAAGGTCAATGCCAGTTATTCTTGAATCGCTTTCAAAGAGAAAAACCAAGTGAATTAAGTAGCCTTAACTGATCACATTAATGCAGTGATGTAGGCAAATATTCTCCACGTCTTATAAATAAATTTTACAAATTTGTAAATACTTCTCCTTGAGCTGTTTCTCAAGTGTATCAATTTCCTAGATCTCTTTTTAACTTGCTTCCTTGTGTCCCTATAACATAGTAATAAGATGCTTAAACACCAGACAGAGGCAAAACATGAAATGCCACCAAACTGCTCTGTTCATCACTGAGGAGACATAGAATCATTAATCAATCAATGAGTGAGTTGATAGAGTCAGTGTGGACTTGATGCCAGATACTGTACTACTTATACCATGACACAATAGGAATTGTTCTGTCAACAAGACAGAATATTGCCTTGAGAAGGAGAGTTTCACTTCTGTTTGACATGTTTTTGACAGCCAGCTGGATTTTTAATTCTGCCCAACTTGTCATCTGTCTTGTGAAGACAAATATCAATGCCAGCAAGAGGACCCATTTTAGCTAGAGGATGAAGTATATTAACTGGCCAAGCATAAGTAGTATTCCAAGATATTCTTCAAATAAGAAACATACTAAATTTTAGAAACTTTAAGGTTTTTTCTAGTGTTTACATTATGAATTATGCATTACAAATGCTTCATATTCGTGTTCTCAAAATTATGAAATGAGGTAATGTACACAAAATTGCCTCATAAATTCTAAAGCTTTGTAGATAAAAATGTGTCTTTATAATGTTGGTTTTCATAGGAAAGAAAATATAGAACGGAGTTATACTTGGCTAGTCATTACTGATAGCCATTCAATCATTACAACACATTATAGGCAGTCAGATTTATAGTAGCTTTATAAGCATAAACATGTTTAGGGGAGGCTGGGTGGCTCAGTTGGTTAAGCATCCAACTTTGGCTCAGATAATGATCTCACAGTTCATGAGTTCGAGCCCCACATTGGGCTCTGTGCTAACAGCTCAGAGCCTGGAGTCTGCTTCTGATTCTGTGTCTCCCTCTTTCTCTGCTCCTCCCCAACTTGTGCTCTGTTTCTCTGTCTCTCTCTCTCAAAAATGAATAAACATTAAAAAAATTAAAGAATAAACATGTTTAAGGGTCCTGCGAGAAGAGGGACACACTCTTCCAGTTGTCTTACATCTGCAAAGATCCACATAGGGGAACTCTGGAATCCAACCATTAATCCCATCAACATGTAACTACTCACCTCTGGGATTTTACTTAAGAGACAAACTTCATTTTAATTTGAGTCTCTGTATGTTTGAGACTCTTTATCAAAGCAGCTTGGCCTATCTCTTAACTAATCCAACTTCTAATTACTATTTATTTATTTAAATATGTTTATTCTCAAAAAATGGATAATATTGTCTTACATATGTTTTTTGAAATCCATGAAGATCATTGTTCCAAAGACATTGTTCTATTTCTGTTTATCCAAACAACAGTGCAGTGAACATTTCTGCATAGTCTTAGTGTGTACCTTTCCAAGAGTTTTGAGTTTAGTTTATACTAAAGATGAAATTGCAAGATGTATGAGTACATTGCTTCACTAAGTAACTGCCACTCTGCTTTTCAGAATCTCTTCATCAGTTTTTATTGCACCAGCAGTGAATGAAGATCCCTCTTTCCACCATCCTTGCCAATACTTAATATTATCCAACTTTATAATATTTTTGTCAACCTGGCTGAGGAATTTGATATCTGTAGTTGTTTTATATTCACCTTATTCTTGCTTATTTGAGTTTTACTGTGGCTCTTTTTCTATCTTCTTGAGATTAATACTTATCTCATTTTTTTCAATTATTTTTGGTACATGAAAAATGTATGAAATATGTCATTTTTTCTTAAGCACTGCATTAACTATACTTCACATATTTTAACACACAATGTTTTCCTGGTCATTCATTTCTAAAAATTTAATAATTTACCTACTGAGTTCCTCTTTAACCAGATAATTATTTAGTGTCTTTCTCTCTCTCTTTTTTTTAGTGTGTTTCTAGTCACATAGGCTTTTTTTATAGGTAGTCATTTATTACTGGTTTCTAATCATACTACACTTTGGTTAGGAAATTTAGCCTGTATAATATTAATGTTTTCAAAATTATTGGAGCTCTTCTGGGGGACTAGCATACTGTCAATGTTTGTAAATATTCTATACATGTTTGGAATGAACATGAATTTGGTATCTGTTGAATATAAAGATGAATTTATATGTACCCATGTATACACACAAATATATACACAAGCTTACTGATCTCGCTATTGAATTTTTCTATACCTTTACATATATTTTATTTGTTTAATATATCTGTTTCTGAGCGAGTCCTCTACATATTTCCAGCTCTTATTCATAACATCTTGCATGCACCACTCCCCACCCTCAGTGCCAAATGGGATCAAAGAGCACCTCCCAGAAACTAGAAGCTAAACTTATACTAATGGCTATGTTTTTCTAGTTCATGTAATTTTTTCACCAATGTTCTTAAATACTATGCAAGATATATACGTAAGGATTTACTTAACTATCCCTTTGGGGAGATGAAAATTCAGCTGTTCCCTTACTATCATCATTTCTTAACAAAAGAAAATTTAAATATATCATTTAATCAGGAAATACTCTCTGGTGAGATCAAATTATAGTAAAATAAAATAACACTTTTAGACTGAAAAATATTATGTATGCACTTTAATAAGAAAGAATTGAAAAGGGAAAATAATTAGATGATACATTAAAATGTCTTCCTATTGATTTCTTCTTTGCATTTTCTGACCAGTTCCCTATAAATTATGGTAACTTCATGGTAAAGAAACCTTAATTAAAATGCCAAGTGCAAAAGGACGGGATTTGGCTGACATATGTAAATGCAAATAAAAAAGACTGTAGGGAAAGTGAGACTTCATTGAAGGTGACATGACTGCGGAAAGAAGATGTGCTGAGCAAGCCCTCAGCAGCACAAGCAATTTGGGGCAGTGCCATAAGCTGCAGGCATTATACAAAACACACACTGAAAATGTAATTGAGAACAGCTTGCATAATTAGATCCCAAAATGGCATCAATCTTTAGGACTGCAAAGGCAGAAGAAAACAAATTGGCAATAAATAAGAAATAACGATAATGCAAAAACAAACACACATATATGGAGAAGCACACCTTGCTTTGACTTTTGGGTAAATAGCATTATAAAAGTCTGTTTTCAAGTGAAATGTATACAGATGTAGATTTATACATACGTGTGTGCTCCTTTATGTGTGTGTCTACAAATGAACGGATATACTAGCACAACATAAGTGTCTTAAAAGCGAAATGGTGTTCTGCAGCCCTCGGATTTTGTAAAGATATTCTAAAGGAATGTCCCTTCTTTACAACAGAAGTTGGGATAGAGTATCAGGACAAAAAGACTATATGGTGTAAGAAGTCTTCCAAAAGAAGTTATGCTCATTAGAAGTTTTTCCCCCTCACTAATGAAGTCTTGTTATGGGCAAAGCAAAGAGAAAAATAAAGTTGTTATTGTTTCAAAAAATAACATGGAAGCTGTTACATGTGAAAGAACAGTCAGTGACAAAAGAAGACTCCATGAAAGAGGTGCTTTTCCATTTAGTTTGCCTAAATGGCACCTAGTTTAGAGGCTAAATAACTCTGTTTCTATTTCAGAAAATGGCCAAACCACAGATAAAATTATATAATCTTAGGGCTTGTCAAACACAGATTACTTGAGAATATTACATCTTTGACTATACTGAACTTTCCACTTGACAGTTCCCATTTACTCTCTTTATATTTCCTTTCTCAAACATGGGTGTATTTGAACAACACTTAATATTAAAGGCATATTCCAAAGGTGGCCTTGCGGAAAGCTAACCACATGGTATAATAACAGTCACTAGGGCAGCCCCAAAAATAAATTACATACTTCTCTAAAACTAGAGGTAGCGTAAATTTCCTTAATGAAATTGTCATGTGCCCACTCTCTCAAATGCAAGATAAAATAAGCCAACTGGTCTATCAGTTCACTCACTGAAAAAATATCTACTGGGGCACCTGAATGGCTCAGTTGGTTAAGCGTCCGACTTCGGCTCAGGTCATGATCTCACGGTTCCTAGGTTTGAGCCCCGCGTCAGGCTCTGTGCTGACAGCTCAGAGCCTGGAGCCTGTCTTCAGATTCTGTGTCTCCTCTCTCTTTGACCCTCCCCTACTCATGTTCTCTCTCTCTCTCTCTCTCTCTCTCTCTCAAAAATAAATAAAAAACATTAAAAAATTTTTAAAAATATATTTAACTCTTACTGTGTTTCAGGTACTATGGTAAGTTCAGGGGCTACAGTTATGGAAAAACAAAAATAAAAACAAAAATCCCAGCCCTCTTGGAATTTATATTCTATTGTAGTCTAGTGGCAGACAGACAGTAAGTGAGAAAAATAAGAAAAGGTATATAGTACAGTAAGTGGTGATGATTGCTAAAGAATAATAAAAAACAAAGGATGGAGATGGGCAATAAGGAAGAAATTCAATAGTAGTTATATTTAGGATGTAAAATATAATTTGTGAAATAAAAAACACAAAAAATAAAATAGAATAAGTGAAATGAATGGATAAGCTAGTGAGTTAAAAGACTGGATCAAGAAATTTTCCCATAAAATGGTAGAAAATGACAAAAAAAATGAAAACATAATAGTTACATGGTAGGACAGATGGATATGCTTATATCTGCATAATAAAGTCCTAGAAGGAGGATAATATTTTTTCAAAAGAAAAAAATATTTGAAAAATAATAAAGATAAACTGTATTTAAACTGAAAGGGTCACAGTCCAACAATTTCTCGAGACCTCCAAGTGCTACTACTTTAATCCAAGCACTCACCTCTGGCCTGGATAACTACAGTAGCTTCCTAATAGCCTCTGAATAGCCTCCACTCTATTCCTCCTATAATCCAGTCTAACATAACAGTTACAGGTAGCTATTCAAATTGTAAACAATAACACATCACTGTTCTTTCAAAACCCTATAACTGCCACTCTGATCAAAAGTCAATATTTTTACATGTGGTATCCAGAGTACTGGTTTCTAAACCGTTCCCCAATATGAGTAACCAGGGTTCCTTGGAGAGAGGGCTGATTCTAGAACTGAGACAGGAAACACACAAAATGAACTTGTAGCATTTTGTGCCAGAAAGTACGGAAGTGTTCAAATTAAATACAACAATGAGGGTTTGTCAAAGGGATAGAGGAACCAACTGAAAAGAGTTCCCAATGGCCAGAGTTAGAACAACATAACCACAAAATGTAATGCAGTATTGAATTTTAACCTAAAGTAAAAAAAAAAAAATTAAAATCTAGGAGTCCATACTGGTACAAATATTTAAATAAACAAATACATAAAGCAGAAGAAATAAATTTCCTATGCAGAAGAATCCCAAGCAATTTATGCAGACAGTTGTGCTCAGGAGCAATGGAATGGGTGGGATATAACCGAAATATTGGGTGGAAAATAACTCTCTACTCCTTAAACGAGGGCTATGCATAGTGACTTTCTAGCAAAGAGTACAGCATGGAAATGGGAGGGAAAAAGAATAACTTTATAGTAGATAAATGTGATAAGCAGTATTCCAGCCAGGTGATCAAGATTAAAAACAATATCGGGGCACCTGGGTGACTCAGTCACTTAAGCGGCTAACTTTAGCTCAGGTCGTGATCTCACACTTCATGGGGTCGAGCCCCGCATTGCACTCTGTGCTGACAGCTCAGAGCCTGGAGCCTGTTTTGGATTCTGTCTCCGTCTCTCTCTGCCCCTCCCCTGCTCACACTCTGTTTCCCTCTCAAAAATAAATAAGCATTAAAAAAATTTTTTAAAGATTAAAAACAATCGTGATAAGTCATACAGAGAGGATATACTGTTAACGTGATAGGACAAAAATGGCACTTTACCTCTGTGGTCTTCCTTCCAAAAACATATAAGCTAAATCTATCATGAAATAGACATCAGAAAAATTCCAACTGAGGAACATTCTACAAATTATCTGACCTGGAATCCTTGAAACTGTTAAAGTTATCAAAAGTAAGGAAAACTGACAAACTGTCACAGCCCAGAGAAGCCTAAGTGTAAGTGTTGAGTAGATGTACTCTGGTAACCTGAATGGGATCTCAGAACAGAAAAAGAACATTAGGTAACAACTAAGGAAAACTGAATAAAGTATGGATTTAGTTCATTTAAAAAATAAATTCTTACAATGACCTGAAATCCTCTACATGTCCTGGCTTTCTAGTATTTTCTGGCCGTATCTCCTACCTATTTCTCCCATCTTGGTCAGTTCTTTTTTTTTAATGTTTATTTATTTTCAGAGAGAGAGAGAGAGAGAGCAAGAGCGAGCAGGGGGAGGGCATAGAGAGGGAGACAGAGAATCCTAAGAAGGCTCCATATTGCCCAACTTGAGGATTGACCTCACAAACCATGAGATCATGACCTGAGCCCAAATCAAGAGTCTGACGCTTAACCAGCTAAGCCACCCAGGCATCTCCCATCTTGCTCAGTTCTAATCAATGTTCCTTACTGTTCTTATGCTCCAGAATGTTCTGACCTCAGGCTTTTCACAGTTGTTCTCATTACCTGTAACTCTCTTCCCCAGTTATCCCAAGACTCACTCTGGCCTTCAAATTTTGTTCAAATGCAACCTATTCAATGAAGCCTATACCCTGATCACTGTAGTTAAATTGTAAACTGGTCCCCCCAACAATGTCGAACCACTCTAACCTTAATACTATGTACCAAACTATATACTATACTTATTTATTACATTTATTTTAGATCACTACCCTTCATCTTCTTCCCTCTCAATTAAGTTATAAGTTCAACAAGTAAAAAAAATCTGTAAGGCTATTTATAGATACATTATAATATAAATACATCCTGTTTATAGACACATTCTAAACACCTAGAACAATGAGTAGATAGGGCGGGTTTTTAATACATATTTCCTGAATAAATTAATAGATTGCCAAGCAGATGGTATAAGAAACAATACACACATAGAACTATTTCAGAAAAGAATTTAAAACATTGATATGGTCTGAAAGTTTGTCTCTCCAAAATCCACATGTTGAAATTCTAAATCTCGAAGATAATGGTATTAGTTTATGCAGCCTTCGGGAGATACTTAACTTATGAGGGCAGAACCCTCATGAAATGGGATTAATGCCTTATAAAAGAGGCTCCAAAGAGATCCCTAATCCCTTCCATCATGTGAGGATCCAGAGAGAAGGTGCAAGCCATGAACCAAGAAAAAGGATTTCACCAGAATGTGACCATGCTGGCACTTTGATCTTGAACTCATTAGCCTCCCAAACTGTGAGGAATAAATTTCTGTTGTTTATAAACTATCTTCTGTGTTTTGGTATAGCAGCCTTTGAATGAACTAAGACAAATATCAAATACAAAAGAAAGATCCTAAAATTTCAACACCAAAAGAACAAAACAACTACCAAAGAACAAGAATTAGATTCACATAAGACGCCCTCAACAGCCACACAAGGTTTAAGGCTACAGTGATGAAATATTTTAATGATAAAATACAGAGAACTTTGACATCACAATTTTGCATTCTGCAAAGTGTCAGTCAAATGTGAAGGTACAATAAAAATATTTTCAGACATTTAAATTATCTAAAACATTGCCATTTGAAAAGTACACTCGACAGCTTCTGAGGAACTGGACCAATAAGAAGAGGGGGAAAAAAATCCAAGAAATGCTGAAGTACTTAGGGAAAGGTAGTAATAATGATAAAAATTAATTGGAAAATCTATTTAAATCTATATAAAACAAATAAAAATAAATATGAAGAAAGGAAAAATGGAAGGAAGGACAAGAAAGAGGATGGAAGGGAAGGAGGGAGGAAGGAAGGAAAAGAGGGAAAGAATTTCAAATAACCCACATGTAAAATTCTAGATGATACTAACATTACTGGAGTGGTGGAAGGGAGATCAAGGGATCCACGAGCATGCCAAGAAGATTCTAGCATTCTTATTTTCCTAAATGCAGAGAGAGAGATAAATGTAACAGTAACAAAGAAAAAAAAAGGAGAGAATAAATTTTGTAGGAGAGACAAACTGAAATGACAAGTAAACAAGTCAGAAATAAGTCCAAAATACCTGCAATCACAATCAATATAAATAAATTGATTACGTTTATAAGTTACAAAACAGAAATTGTTAGATGGCTTTTAAAGCTCCAGCTACAGTTCAGTTAGAAAAGACTCATGTGACACTTGAGGACAGAAAAGCTAAAAGTAAGAAAAATTATGGTAGGTATATACTATTCAAAACTAAGCTGGTATGGTCATTTTGTCTTCAGACAAATTAAACTTTAAGTGAAAAAAATGATATTATAGATGGGATTGCTTCATGAAGATGAAAGGTCCAGTTTATTAAAAAATATATAACTATAGATATACTATACCTAATAAAAAGTCTCAGAAGTTATAAAATCAAAATAATAGACTTATAAGGAGAAATTGGCAAATCTTCCAATAGGAGGACAAGACTAAAACATAGCTCTTTAAAGGAAAAATAGATACATCAGGATCATGGAATTGGTATCATACAGACATTATTTGACCACACCATAATTATGTTAGAAGTTAATAAAAATACAAATAAAAAGCCCCCATATTTAGAAATAGAGCATACTTTCTAAGCAACTCTTCTTTCAAAGACAGTAATGAAAACTCCATGATCATGAAAAGACTGTTTGTCAAAATTTGAAGCTGCAGCAAAACAGTATTTAAAGAGAAATTAAATATCTCAAATAATTACTAAATACTAACAAATGACAATAGTTAATAAACACACAACTTTAAATTAAACACACAATTTAAGAGTTTAAGAGAGAAAAGAATGAAACCAAAAAATAGATAGAGAAAGCAATAAAGGTAAAAGAAAATATTGGTGAAAGAGAGAACAAAATGAGGCTCAAAAAGTCAAATGTTGGTTGTTCAAAAAAATGAGCAAAGCACAAACCTCTATCAAAAGGAAAAAAGAGAAAAAAAATATAAATAACATTTTGAATAAGATAGAGAAGATATTATTAGAGATAAAACAGATATTATAGATGTAACAAAATTACCAATAAACTTATGATGAGTAATTTTTAAACTTAGTTGCTTGGACACATTCCTAAAAAATTTAACTTACCACAACTGATTCCAAAAAATATAAAAATGAAGACTCATAATTGAAACCATAGCTTAAAATCATCCCATAAGAAAATAAAAGTCTCAAATGATTTACAGGTGAGTTCCACCAAATTTTCATGAAATAGATCATTACAATCTAGTAGAAACCCTTTCAGACGATGGAAAAAGAGAGAATATATCTCAAACTGTAAAATCTTAAAGCAATACTTGACAAAGAAAATTATAGGTTCTTCTCATAAATGATACATGGAAAAAAACTAAATCGAGTACCATATTTGAGATACATATATGACAATCACATGTGACCAGGTAGGAGTTAGTCCAGGAATGTAAGGATTGGTTAATATTAGGAAGTTTAACATTTAATATGTAAAATTTAACATATAAATAATATATAATAATATATAGCACTTAATATATAAATGTCATCATTGATTATCTCAATAGAAAGAAAAGACACAAAGAAATGGATAAACATTCCATGCTCATGGATCAGAAAAACAAATATTGTTAAAATGTCTATACTACCCAAAGCAATCTACACATTCAAAGCAATCCCTAACAAAATAATACCAAGTATTCTTCACAGAGCTACAACAAAGAATCCTAAAATTTATATGGAACCAGAAGAGACACCAAATAGCCAAAGTAATGTAGAAAAAGAAAACCAAAGTTGGAGGCATCACAATTCCAGACTTCAATCTGTATTACAAAGCTATAATCATCAAGACTATATGGTACTGGCACAAAAACAGACACACAGATCATTGGAAGATAATAGAGAACCCAAATGTGGACCCACAAATGTTTGGCCAACTGATCTTCAACAAAGCAGGAAACAGTATCCAATGAAAAATGGAGAGTCTCTTCAGCAAATGGTGTTGGGAAAATTGGACAGCGACATGCAGAAGAATGAAGTTGGACCACTTCCTTTCATCAAACACAAAAATTAACTCAAAATGGATGAAAGACCTAAATGTAAGATAGGAAACCACCAAAATCCTAGAGGAGAAAACAGGCAGCAACCTCTTTGACTTCGGCTGCAGCAACTTCTTACAACATGTCTCTGGAGGCAAGGGAAATAAAAAGCAAAAATGAACTATTGGCATCTAATCAAGATAAAACGCTTCTGCACTGCAAAGGAAACAATCAACAAAACTAAAAGGCAACCTATGGAATGGGAGAAGATATTTGCAAATGACATTATCAGATAAATGATTAGTATCCAAAATCTATGAAGAACTTATCAAACTCAAAACCAAAAAAACAAATAATCCAGTGAAGCAATGGGCAAAGCACATGAACAGGCACTTTTCCAAAGAAGACATCCAGATGGCTAACAGACCCATTAAAAGATGTTCAACTCACTCATCATCAGAAAAACACAAATCAAAACCACAGTGCAATACCATCTTACATGTTTCAGAATGGCTAAAATGAACAACTCAGGAAAAAACAGATGTTCGTGAGGATGCAGATAAAGGGGAACACTTTTGCACTTCTTGTCACAATGCAAACTGGTGCAGCCTCTGGAAAAAGTATGGAGTTTTCCTCAAAAAACTAAAAATAGAACTACCCTATGATCCAGCAATTGCACTACTACATATTTATCCAACGGATACAAAAATGCTGATTCAAAGGGGCACATGCATCCCAATGTTTATAGCAGCACTATCAACAATAGCCAAATTATGGAAAGAGCCCAAATGTCCATTGACTGAATGGTTAAAGAAAATGTGTTACATACATACAATGAAATATTACTCGGCAGTCAAAAAGAATGAAATCTTGCCATTTGTAACAACGTAGATGCAACTAGAGTGTATTATGCTAGATGAAATAAGACAGTTAGAGAAAGACAAATATCATATGATTTCACTCATATGTGGAATTTAAGAAACAAAATAGATGAACATAGCAGAAGGGAAGGAAAAATAAGATTAAAACAGAGAGGTAGGAATACCATAAGAGACTCTTAAATACAGAAAACAATGAGGGTTGTTGGAGGGGTGCTGGGTGGGGGGATGGACTAAATGGGTGATGGGCCTTAAGGAAGGCAACTTGTTGGGATGAGCGCTGGGTATTATATGTAAGTGATGAATCACTAAATTCTATTCCTGAAATCATTATTATTACACTATATGTTAAATAACTTGGATTTAAATAAAATTTTTAAAAAGGAATGAATGCAGAAAAAATAAAGATCTTTGAACCAGAAAAAAAAAAAGAGTGGTCCACAGATTAAGATCTACAGCACCAACATCACCCAGGAGCTTATAAGATTTTCAGAACCTCTGAGGCCACCAGGACCAGTATTTGAACAAGAATCCTGAGTGATTCACATGCACATTGTAGTTGGAGAAGTGCTGGTCTAGAATAGATTTTCTCACCTTCTCACTGTTGACTTTTGGGGCTGGATAGTTATTTAGGTTGAGTGCTATTCTATGCATTATAAAGAAACAAACAAACAAACAAACAGAAAAAAAACTCTTAGTGAACTTGAATTTACTAAAGAGGAGAAACACCTCAACAAATATAAGTTTTTGTCAGTCTGATCAATCTCCAGTTTGAAAGCAGGTTAATGAGTGTTAACTGTATTATTAAAAATAAAATTTTAGGTGCGCCTGGGTGGCTCAGTCAGCTGGGTGTTTGACTTTGGCTCAGGTCATGATCTCGCGGTCCATGGGTTCGAGCCCCGTGTTGGGTTCTGTGCTGGCAGCTCAGAGCCTGGACCCTGTTTCAGATTCTGTGTCTCCCACTCTCTCTCTGCCCCTCCCCTGCTCGTGCTCTGTCTCTCTCTGTCTCAAAAAAAAAAAAATTTTAAAAATAAATAAAATTTAAAATGTGGCCATGCATGGCTTAGTGATGTCAGTGTACCACAAATCATTGTTTCTTAAGATGTGAATAGTAATTCTGAATACCTGATGCATACATTTTAAAAATAAATGGAGTTTGGATCAAAAGCACTTTCCAGTGCACTTTTTTAGTGATAAAGTGGGATAGGGGAGGGAGAGAGATGTTTTTCAAAACAGATAATAAAAATAAAAGTAAATACAAGGAGCTTTTTAACCACTGACATTAGATTATAGAATCAAAATCTATTTATGTCAGATGTTCAATATAGTAAGATGTACTCTATAAATGTAATATAATTAGTAGTATATCTAAATTCTTGAATAAATATGGCCTTTACTGAATTCAACCACAAAGAAAAAATGGCAAAATTTTACTATGTGACATGATGGGATGTCCCCCAATGAAGGACAACACCTATATTATTTAACACACTTTGTAAAGAACCTAGCACTAAGCCCTCACGGTGGCACTTAAAAAGATATTTGGTTGTTTATGGTTTCAATAAATAGAACTCTAATCACATTCTCAAACTGTAACAAAATGACATCCTGGCAGAGAAAAACTCATAACAAGTAATTTTCTTTTCCTTCTTGAAGAAGTCATATGTTACATACATCCTACTGAAAATGCAGTCTCCTTAGCTGTCAAGACTTTTTTTTTTTTTCTGTGCATAAAAGCCCATCTTTGTTTTAAGACTGAAACAAACCCTTGTACTCACTGAAACTAGATTCCAACCACAAACTTCTCCATAATTGACTTCCTGAAAGGACCACCTATTAAAGCTTGTGGATCTTATCCTAAGTCTGGATTATATATCCACTGGAAATGACTATATCATTTTGCTTATTATCCTGAAGTAGTCAGAGGACAAATTAAATCAGAAGCAGAGAAAAAAATTTTTATGTGAATGAAACATTTGCTGTAAAGACTTTCTTCAGAAAAATATATGCCTATATTGGATTTTCTTCATTAAAATTCTGAAGGTGACCACTTCTGGCTTTTTTGTCCTGTCTTTTTCTGATACTGAAAATCTTAAATTTGATTTACCACAGCAGCCATTTCATCAGGATTTCTGAACAACTGACAGTATAAAGCTCTGGTTTATATAAGGAAAAGAAAGAATGTCTAATACCACAAGGGCAAAGGCTAGTGCCTAGAAGGATTTCTCTAAACACTTTAATTTTTTACTGATTGAATATTACCAACTGTAATCTGTTTCATTCCACATTCAATGTGATTTGACTAGTATCATAGTGCATTTGTATAGTTTAACCATACTGATCAATCAAGTTATTCTCAAACTCCCCAAAAGCAATAAAATATTTTTTCAAGTCACAGCATAAATCAACATTTTCCTCAGATACAGTAAAAAACAAAAAACAAAAACAAACAAACAAACAAAAAACAAAAAAAACCCTTCAGGCAAAAACTGCGGTTTTTCTTGTGACTTTCCTTGCTGTCAATGGATAAGACACCAGTCAATGAGATCAAAGGTGCTTTAATCCAACATGATACTTAAATATTGCAAAGGTAAGCAGGGAACATTGGAATATTCCAAAACTGGACGTAATATATTGAAATGACAGAACTTAACAGAGAATATTTTTTAGGAATGAAGGAAAGTCTGTGGAGTCAATAATCATGTAAAAATATTAACAAAAGATAAATAACTAAGATTACTGGGAGCCACACACGTGAACATCATGCAATTTGTAAAATCAAATAGGTCAGTATTACTGAAATATAATGTTTGTTCATGAAAGCCTTTATTTTCTGTGTTCATCACTGGATTATTTTCTAATGTAAGTACACACTTACATTAGAAGAATTGTTTACTATCCTGCTTTTTAATAAAATGTCACTTACTTTTCAAAGAGATAAAGACATGTTGCCAAATATCATGTGTAAAATTGCTTTGTTAGACAATAGTTGAAGATTCTCAAGAGTGCATAAATTCAATGGTTAGCTTCAGGTCACACTATAATTTCTAGTGCAGCTTGAAGAATATAACACTAGTAGTTTGGTAGCAGGTTGATTTTATATACAGTGTTACATTCTAAAGATTTGACAGAGTTGAAAGCAAAATTACAACAACTAGTATTAGCTTTAATGAGTATTGTTTCAGGAGCTTTGAGAGTTATCTCTTTAATAGTAATATTTTACATGGTATTCATACAATTAAGGGTTATATATTTTTTTTCAAAGTTGCAAAGTTTTGGAATTAATATCAACTCCCATAAAATTACAAAGAAATTTTCAGGAAGATCCTCTGCACACTTCACCCAGCTTCTCCCAACGTTAACACTGTGCATAGCTATAGTACAGTATCAAAATCAGAAAATTGACATGTGTATCAACCATAAAACCTATTCATGTTTCACCAGCTGTATATGCCCTTGTGTGTGTGTGTGTGTGTGTGTGTGTGTGTGTGTACAGGTGTCTAGAATTTTATCACCTATAACCACAACTTCCAGAAATTTAAATGTGTCATCCCACTGCCTTCTGGACTCCATGATTTCTGATTATAAAATAGCTGTTGATCCTAACCAAATTTTTGTATGTGATGAGTCACTTCTCTTGCTGCTTTCAAGACTCCACCTTTGTTTTTGGCTTTCAATAGTTTATGATGTCTCTAGGGGAGGATTATTTTGGGACTCTTGTACTGGAGTTCATAGAGCTTCTTGAATGTGCATATTTTGTTCATCAAACTTGGAAAACTGTCAACCATAATATTCAAATATTTTTTCTGCCGTTTTTAATCTATTTTCCTTTTGGAACTGCTACTATATTTTTGTTGGTATGCTTGATGGTGTTCCACACATCTTTGCCTCTCATTCTTTTCCTTTATTCATTTATCTTTCTATTCCCCAGATTAAATAATCTCAATTGCCTCATCTTTTAGTTTGCTGATTCTTTCCTCGGCCTGCTCAAATCTGTTGGAGAGAACTTCCATGATTTTTTTTTAAATTTTTCATTTCAGCTATACTTTCAACTCCATGGTATCTATTTGTTTACTAAACATACATCACCTCTCTAATGATATTCTATATTTGGGCAGAAACTGTTCTCATACTTTCCTTTAGTTCTCTGATAGCTCATTTATAGTATTTGTCTAGTGAGTTGAACATCTGCGCTTCCTCAGGGACAGTTTGTATTGACTACTTTTCTTCCCTATGTCAGGATCATACTTTGTTGTTTCTTTGTATGCTTTGTAATTTTTTTGCTGGTAAAAAAATTAAACATTTCTTTTAATGTGTCAAGTCTGAAAAGGAGCTTCTTGGTTTTCAAGCCTATTAGAACTTACAAGGAACTGGAGAGGGAGAGGAAAGGATGGAAATTGGGCAAAATAAAATGCCACTAATCTCATACCAAGTTTCAGTCACTCTTCTTGAATAAATTCCCTGCATATAGTTGTCAGTCTTGTTAATTTTTAAAATTTGGCAAAGTTTATTTTGATGTTTTTTGCAGGTGTCCTTGCTGCTTTTGTGGAGGAAAGGATTTGTAGAGGAGTTTACTCTGCTATTCCCCAGGATATCATCTCTGATGATTAAAATTTTACTGAGGCTTTTGCATTTATGTTCCTAAGTGATAATGACTTTTAGTTTTATGTTTATGTGTGTGTGTGTGTGTGTGTGCGCGCGCGCGCACATGCATACACATGAGCACACATGTGCATTCACATGTGCACACTAACTTTTGTTATCGGGGCAATAACTGCCGTATAAAATTGTAAGTTAGGAAGTGTTTCTTCCATTTCTGCTTCTGAAAGTCATTGCAAAATACTTTTTAATAATTCTTTAAATGTTTCCTAAAATTCTCCATTAAAACTACCTGGGCCTGGATATTTCTTGTCAATAACTTTAAATTATAAAGGTCAGGAACACAACAGGGATGTCCGCTCTCACAACGGCTGTTCAACATAGTACTCAAAGTCCTAGCCTCAGCAATCAGGCAACAAAAATAAATAAAAGGCATACAAATTAGCAAGGAAAAAGTCAAAAACTTTCACTCTTTCAGATGACATGATACTCTACATGGAAAACATGAAAGACTCCACCCAAAACTGCTAGAACTGATACATGAATTCAGCAAAGTTGCAGGATAAAAAACCAATGTACAGAAATCAGTTGCATTTCTATACACTAATAAAGAAGTACCAGAAAGAGAAATCAAGCCATCAGTCCCATTTACAATTGCACCAAAAACCATAAGATACCTAGGAATAATTCTTAACTGAAGAATCTGTACACTGAAAACTATAGAAAGCTTCTGAAATAAATTAAAGAAGACACAAAGAAATGGATAAATATTCCATGCTCGTGGATCATAAAAACAAATATTGTTAAAATTTCTGTACTACCCAAAGCAATCTACACATTCAAAGCAATCCCTATTAAAGTAACACCAGTAGTCTTCACAGAGCTACAACAAAGAATCCTAAAATTTGTATGGAACCATAGCCAAAGTGATGTAGAAAAAGAAAACCAAAGTTGGAGGCATCACAATTCCAGACTTCAAGCTGTATTACAAAGCTACAATCATCAAGACTATATGGTACTGGCACAAAAACAGACACACAGATCAATGGAACAGAATAAAGATCCCAGAAGTGGACCCACAAATGTATGGCCAACATTCTGCTTTGTATGGCCAACATTTCCTGCTTCGACAAAGCAAGAAAAAGTATCCAGTGGAAAAAAGATAGTCTCTTCAGCAAATGGTGTTGGGAAAACTGGACAGCAACATGCAGAAGAATGAAGTTGGACCACTTCCTTACATCATACACAAAAATTAACTCAAAATGGATGAAAGACCTAAATGTGAGACAAGAAACTATCAAAATCCTAGAAGAGAAAATAGGAAGCAACCTCTTTGACTTCAGCTGCAGCAACTTCTTACTAGGCATGTTTCTGGAGGCAAGGGAAATAAAAGCAAAAATGAACTATTAGAACCTCATCAAGATAAAAGGCTTCCACACAGGAAAGGAAACAATCAACAAAACTAAAGGGAAACATACAAAATGGGAGAAGTTATCTGCAAATGACATATCAGATAAATGGTTAGTACCCAAAATCTATGAAGAATTTATCAAACTCAACACCAAAGAAACAAATAATCCGGTAAAGAAATGGGTAAAGCACATGAACAGACGCACAATAAATTGTTATTGCTTTTGTTTCAACAGTAAAATATGATTAAAGAAACTCTTGAGGTGAAACTCTATATAGTTTACTTCTATTTTTACTCATGCCATTGTTCTATTCTGAAGTTCTCAGCCTTTTTATGTTATCATTGACTTTCTGTTAGGAGAGCTTCTTTTTGTCATTCTTGAAGGGTAGATTTACTATCAACAAATTATTTTCCTTCATCAGAGGATGCCTTTATTTCCCCTTCTTATTTAAGAACTGTTTTTAACAGATACAGGAAATCACTTTGAGAGTTCTGTTCTTTTAGCATTAGAAAAATCTTCTACTTCCTTTGGCCACCATAGTTTCAGATAAGAAATCTGCTATCATTTAGATGATATCTGGAAGACATAGCTCCCTGACCGGACAGTGTTTAACTACCCATTTTAAAACTTTTATAATTTAGGGGCAACTGGGTAGCTCAGTCAGTTGAGCATCTGACTCTTGATTTCAGCTCAGTGTCTTGGGATTGGGCCCTGTGTTGGAATCCATGCTCAGCATGGAGCCTGCTTAAGATTCTCTCTCTCCCTCTGCCACTTTGCCCCACTTGTGCGTGCTCTATCTCTAAAAAAACAAAACAAAACAAAACAAACATTTTATCATTTCAAGCCAGGCATCATCATGTGGAGGTACTGGCCTGGAATTCAAGAATATTTATTTTCATGCCTCAAGAATTACTTCATTTCAAATGTGTCCTGCTGCTTATGAATTAAAATTAGCTAATGTTGGAAGTTAAGATGGAAAACAAAAAGAAAATATCTTTAGACTTTCTTAATATTTTTTTTCTAATTCTCTCAGGTGATTTTATTATTATCATTTGTAAGTTTGTCTTGAAGAGACCATCTTTGAACTATAAAATGACTGGATACGTTACATATGCCTATTTCATTTATAAAGCAAATGTGCACATAATAGATTTAATCAAACATATATTTAAATATTTTAAATGATCGGGTGCCTGGGTGGCTCAGTCGATTGAGCATCCAACTTTGACTCAGGTCATGATCTTGCAGTTTGTAAGGTCAATCCCCATGTTGGGCTCTGTGCTGACAGCTCAGAGCCTGGAGCCTGCTTTAGATTCTGCGTCTCCCTCTCTCTCTCTGCCCCTCACCTGCTCACACTCTGTCTCTCTCTCTCTCTCTGTCTCAAAAATAAATAAACATTAAAAAATTTTTAATATTTTAAATGGCCACACCAGGTCCTTTATGTTTTTAGTAATCATTTAGCTAGTTTCCAGGAAGTAAGCCAAGACTCATAGTAAAAGGGCCTGACTAAATTATTCCTTCACCTTTTGAAATCCACCCTGAAATAGCATTAGGTAGTTTTAAAGGTTCAAGTAATGAGCCATTAACAACCCTAAATCATGAAAAATAAAATGGAATGTTATAAAATATTAGGTTTTTCAAACTGAAGATGTAAAGAATGAAATACACTCAATGAATTTCCCTTGTTTTTTAAATTTTTCTTTTCTTTTCATTTTTTTAAAATTTTTAATGTTTATTTATTTTTCAGAGAGAAAGAGAGACAGAGCATGAGCAGGGGAGGAATAGAGAGAGAGGAGACGCAGAATCTGAAGCAGGCTCCAGGCTCTGAGCTGTCAGCACAGAGCCCGATGCAGGGCTTGAACCCACAAACTGTGAGATCATGTCCTGGGCCAAAGTCGGACGCTTAACCGACTGAGCTACCCAGGTGCCCCTTTTAAATTTTTCTTGATGTATAATTGTGTATAATTGATATAGACTAAACTCCACATATTTACCTTTCCTAATTTGACAAATTTGTGTGTATATATATATAAATATATGTGTGTATATATACATATATATGTGTGTGTGTGTATATATACATATATATATATGTATATACCCATGAAACCACTGCCACAAACTATTGAATATTTCCATCAACTCCAAAAGTTCCCTCATGCCTTTTGTAATTGCTATTTCCCTCATAACAAAATTGTTTTGGCTATTCTTGGTCCTTTGCATTCCCATGTTATTTTAGAATCAATTTTTCAATTTCTACCAAAAAGAAAAACAAAAGACAAAAGCCTATTGGGATTGAGTTTAATTTATAATTAATCTAGGGAGAACTGACATGGTGATAACTTTGAGTCTCACATCTATGGATGTCATATATCTATATTATATAGATCTTTAATATCTCCCAGCCATACTTTCAATTTTAAGTGTATGTCTTTTAAATCTTTTGTCAGATTTATCCATTAGTATATCATAATATGATGCTATTGTAAATGGTATTCCTTTTTTAATTTCAAATGGTTCATTGCTAGTATACAGAAATATAATTGCTTTTATACATTGATCTTGTATTCTGCAAATATGTCAAACTCACTTTTCAGTTCCATAGCATTTTTGAAGATACTATCAGATTTTTCTACATAGACAATCATGTTATTTATAAATATAACAGTTTTACTTTTTCCAATCTATATTTCATATATTTATTTTTTCTTCCCTTATTGCATTTGCAAGAATTGTCTGGTTCAATGTTAAACAGAATAGTAGGAGAGGATATCCAATTTTTTCCTGATTTTAAGAAGAAAGCATTTAGTTCTTTCCCAATAAACATGACATTAAATGTAGGTTTTTCATAAATTCCCCTTATCAAGTTAGGCAAGTTCCTTTCTATTCCTACATTGTTGAAGAGTTTATATCAAAAATGAATGTTAGATTAAGATGGTCATATGTTTATTCTTTCCTTTTTTGAAAGTTTGCTAATATGATTAATTTTGTCCCTACAATGTAAGACAATGCAAGTAGCATATAATCATCTTAATCCAACATACAATTTCCATATTGCTGGGTTTGCTTTGCTAAAATTTAAAGAGGAATTTTTACATCTATGTTAGGAGAGATATTCATCTGTGTTTTTTTTTTTTTTTTGCTTGTAATATTGTTTTTTCTTATTGTAGTATGAGAGTAATTCTAGCTTTACAGAACAAGTTGGGAAACATACCATCCTTTATAATATTCTAGAAGAACTTGGGTAGAATTGGTATTATTTATTTCTTAAATACTGGCAAAAGTCAATAGTGAAGTCACCTGGGCTTAACATTTTTTTCCTGCCAAGATTTTGAATTACAAATGCAATTTCTTTAATTGATGCAGTGCAATTCATATTATGCATTTCTTTTTAGGTGAACTTTGGAAGTTTGTCTTTCAAGGAATTTATTCATTTCATCTGAGTTGCCAAATTTACTGACAAAAAGGTTGTCCAAAATATTTTCTTATAATATTTTTATATCCACACAATCTGTAGTGATGGTGTCCCTTCTCTCTTTCCTGATATTGATAATTTCTGTTTTCTCTTATTACTGATCTGTCTGGAGGGAGTTTATCAATTTGATTTATTTTTCCAAAGTACTAACTTTTGGTTACATGGTTTATCTTTATTGTTTTCTTTTCCCATTTGGTGAGTTTCTGCTCTGATGTTTATCTTTTCTCTTACTTACTTTGGATTTAATTTGCTTTTTTTTCTAATTTCTTAGAATGGAAACTGAGGTTATTGATTTGAGAACTTTTCCTTTTCTAATATAGGTGCTCAGTGGGCTGTTAAGTACCTCTAAGCATTGCTTTGGGACACTCCACAAACTTTGTTTTGTTGTGTTTGTATTTTCATACATGTTAATTTTTCTTTTAATTTCTCCTTTGATCTGAAGGTTATTTATAAGTTTATCACTTAGTTTCCAAATATTTGGGGATGTTTCTGAGATGTGTAGATTATCTGTTTCTAATTTAATTCTATTGTGGTCAGAGAACACAAAAGCAGGTGTCAGGGGGTTTGAGGGAAGTATGGAGTGACCACTATTGATTATGGGGTTTCTTTTTCAGTGTTTAAAATGTTCTAGGGGTGCCTGGGTGGCTCAGCCGGTTAAGCATCCAACTTCTGCCCAGGTCATGATCTTGCAGTTTGTGAGCTTGAGCCCCATGTCAGGCTCGTGCTGACAGCTCAGAGCCTGGAGCCTGCTTTTGATTCTGTTTCTCCCTCTCTCTGCCCCTCCCCTGTTAGCACTCTGTTTCTCCCTCTCTCTCAAAAAGATAAATAAACATTTAAAAAAATTTTTAATAGAATAACATGTTCTAACAGTGACTATGGTGACAGTTTCACAACTCTGTGAACATGCTGAGAAACCCACTGAATTTGTACTTTAAACAGGTGAGTTGGAATTATATCTCAATAAAACTTTTTAAAAAGCAGCTGCATATTACATAAGCTCAGCAATAATAATGCCCTAAGCAAATAGTTTAGTGTCTTTAAACAAACACATTAAAAAATTAAATATAATGGAAATCAGATTTATGTATGCTTATGTTATCAAAATAAAACTCAGAACCTGATCGACAAGATTAAATTAATCACACTGAAATTAATTAGTCAATAAAACTGACTGAAAAGTCCAGATTTTGGTCAATATTATACATATAAATAATTTCCTTAGGTTTTATTAACCAACTAAAATCTTCAAATTTCCTCCTTTTAAATAAATGTTAATAGATGGGGTGCCTGGGTGGCTCAGTTGGTCAAGTGTCTGACTTCAGCTCAGGTCATGATTTCATCGTCCGTGGGTTCAAGCTCCATGTCGGGCTCTGTGCTGACATCTCAGAGCCTGGAGCCTACTTCTGATTTTGTGTCTCCCTCTCTCTCTGCCCCTCCGCCACTCACCCTCTGTCTCTGTCTCTCAAAATTAAATAAACATTTAAAAATTTTAAATAAATGTTAATAGAATTTACATCTATATATGTGTTGACTTGTTTATTGCCTACATTTCCTACATTAATTTGAGTTTCATTAAAAGAGTAATATCATTCACTCTGTATCTTCAGGGCTAGGACACTGCCTGGCCCAGGGTTGGCACTCAGTAAAGATGTGCTGAGTGAATGTGCAGATGACTGACTGAACCAGAAAAGATTGAGAAAACTGATGGTGGGGAGGAAGTTACTTCTACAAAGTCACACATAAAATGTGGCAAAGCCAGGATGACAACTGATTTTCTGAGTGTTCTTTCCATCACATGTCACAAAGCAAAGCGTGGTTAAGTGGAAAAGCCAGGATATGAAGTAAAATTACCTAGGTTTAAGTTCCATTTCCCGTACAGTCAATTCACTTAAAAAATCATGGGCAAATTATCTTGGAAATTAAATTTCCTATTTGAAACACTGGGATAATGAAACTTTATTGACAAGACAATGGCTGGAATGAAATGAAACTATGACAATAAACAGACTGGAAATATAAAGCATTATGAGAAATTATGTGCTGCCATCATTCCCTCCTCTTCATTTCAATTTTTCCCAAAAAGTTATTAACAGTCCACTGAAAAAAATTAGAATTAAGATAAAATTAAGATTATCATGTTTGAGGGTACCCCAAAGCATTTCTGACTGCCTTGGAAATGCTATAGCTTCCTTGAATTTAAATCCTAATTAATATTATTCATGCATGAGTTACCTATAAAGTCCAAAAATAGAAAGTTACTATTGGCTTTTATTTTTGTCCATATGTCAAGTTAATGATCTTCTAGAAAATTGGCTTATTAGAACAATATTTATGAAATAATAATCAGAATAAATGAAGTTTGATTATTGCAAATATTTTTGTAACTATAAAATTTAAATACACAATGAAAAATTTTACAGGAGAAGTAAATAAGTAAACATCTACATTCCATTCATAATCTATATGGACCTGAAAGAAGTTTTTCATTTTCCCAAGATCAGTTTGAGTTAACATATAGCAATTATTTCAATTTTTGAATAACTAATTTAGGAATAATAACAGGAAACCTCAAATTCCAATACTTTCTATAAAACACCAGAAATGAAACCAGCGGAAGGTTACCTTCAAAGAGTATTTAGGTGTTTTCAATCCTAGGCTGATAGAAACTAATCTTTTTTTCCAAATAAGTAAAGAAATATATTAACGTGAATGCTTATTTTTTAAAATGCCAATGAAACTATGTGCCTCAATAAGTGATACATCAAATGACAAGTCTTAACTGAATTTGTTTTGGACTTGACTGATAATCATGCTGTGAAGTATTTTCAAAATACTTATAGTTTTCAGACTTTATGGTTCTCATTTGGAGGGCCTATATTTCAACTTTAATTTATTCACCTATACTGGATCTGATAAGTTACAATGTAATTCAGTTGAAGATACTTCATGATGTACAGTGTGATGTTGGATGTGTGTGTGTGTGTATGTGTGTGTGTGTGTGTGTGTGTGTGTGTGTGTTGGGGCAGGAGGCTGTTGGATTAAGCTATGTCCCTGGAGCAGTTAAGTATTCAAATCAGACATGCACAGTCTACTGAGCAACTAATAGCATTCTAATCCAAAATACACAGTCCAAAAATTTGAACATCAAAATGAATAGCAGTAGTAACAGATTTAACCCACAGAATAAAATAAAGGCTATGAATCCACACTTATAAAAGTAAATAAATATGAAATGAATAAATTAATAAGGAGAAAAGAATGTCCTTTCAGTAGAGAGAATAGAAGATTAGAAAACCATCATTTGGTAAACCTATAGTAATAATTGTTTTCTTCAAAATTTAACAATTGATGCTAAAATTAATGACTGAAATTTTAATGAGAAATGATATTTTTGCCCTCAAACATCTATTTACAAAACACATATTAACTACAAAAGGAAAAGTAATAACTTTACAATGGAGAAACCAGAAACCATGAGATTAATTTCCCTATATTATACATTAAAAAGGAAAGAATATCACAATATCAATATGCCAAAATTGCATAATCTGAACTTAACCATGAGAACACATCACAGAAACACAAATTGAGGGGCACTCTACAAAATCAATAATTAGTACTCTTCAAAATGGCAAGATTATGAAAGAAAGACCTAGAAATAACCCCAATGAGAGGAAACTAAACTAAATACTGTAAGGACATTTTTTCTTTTCTTATTAAAGTAATTAATAACATAATTGGTCAAATTTGAAGAATCTAGGTAAAGGATAATCATGATAACGAGGTTGAGATAATTACGCATATGATAAGCAAAATGTAGTAAAATGTTAACATTCAGAGGGGCGCCTGGGTGTCTCAGTCAGATGAGCATCTGACTTCGGCTCAGGTTATGATCTCATGGTTCCTGGGTTTGAGCCCTGCATTGGGCTCTGTGCTGACAGCTAGGAGCCCAGACCCTGCTTAGGATTCTGTGTCTCCTTCTCTCTCTGCCCCTCCCCTGCTTACACTCTGTCTCTTTCTCTCTCTCTCTCAAAAATAAATAAACATTAAACCAATGTTAACATTTAAAGAAGGTGGGTAAAAAACATATGATGATTCTTAATACTATTTTTTCAGTGTTTATGAAGTCTAAAGTATGTAAAGTCAAAAGATATTTTAAAAGAAAAAATTCAGTCCAAACATGGTCTGTAAGTGTTCTATCAGAAAGTCCACAGTACTTTGTACAAGATTGCAACAGTTCTTTCTGTTATTGTATCTTGGTTGGCACCAAACATTATACTGTAAAGATTAAGGGCATTTTTACTGATAAAACCAGTAGCCTTTTAAAATGGCCAGCTGAATGTTAGAAATGGGCTTTCACTAGTAACTGAAGTGTGTTAATACAAATCAGTCAAACAATTTCAGACCCCATTGAACAAAGTACAAATATTCAGTGAGATGTTATCTAAATGTCTAAGCAAGTCTTTGGTCATCCACAAACAGGATTTTGGTTGCCTGATGCACAGCTATAAGGATGGAAGAACCATTTAGAATCCTGGCTTTTGCTTCTAGTAAGCTTTTCCCATAAGCTGATTTTAGAATACCTAACTGAATACAGAGTACTTACAGAACAGGTAAAGAGACTGTTTTTCTGCTTGCTTACCAATAAATATTTAGTCAAAGTCAGTGAGATTTAATCTGAGATTAATTTTTATGATAACCTGTAGCAATGGGGGTTAACTCATCCTCATCACCTCAAACTCCTTTGGTGGCTAATATTTATCTACTGAAGAAAGGTTAAAATCATAGGCACCCAAGTTGGCTTAGGACAGTGTTGCAACAATGTTGAAGTCAGAATGAAAATCTCAGGGTATATTCCCCACTGTTCTCTACCTACAACCTTTGCAATGATAGGAAAATAAGTTGACTCCTAATTGCAAAATTACCAAGTAAGATACAGGAACAAAAGAAAGTTGAATTGGGGATTTCAAGGTTTAAGCTCACATGGACCCCATATTTTCATAGGATAATGGGAGGATTAAATATTTGTAGATAAAATAGGGCTATCAGTTCAGCATTTCACTTTTCTGCATGTTAGGTGGCTTTTGTTTCACTTAAAATTTTATCACAGAAGCGCTCATGAATGGGTTTATGTGTGTGTCCATATATGCATGTATGTCCAGTTTTGTCTGAGGAATCTAGGTAGTTTTAATTTCTATTAAAAAATAAGGAATCATTGCATGATCTCTCATTCATTTATTCAAAAAATACTGAGAACTCTCAGTGTCTCAGGAACTATTCCAAGTATTTAAGATAAACTTATTACAAACAAACAAAAAAAAAACCCAAATTCCTGCACTCATGCAGTTACATTCTTTCTCACGTAAGAAAAGTTTTCTGGACTGGAGGGGAAAGGTGGCAGCAGAGTAGAAGGACCCGAGTCTCGCTTCAACCCAAAGATACAACTAGATAACTATCAAATCATCCTGTATACCACAGAAATCAGCCCGAAGACTGGCAGAACAAACTCTACATCTAAAAGTAGGGAAGACCACATCAAAGAAGGTAGGTAGTACAGAGATGTGGTTTGGGAGAGAAACGGATTGTTTCAGTGTTTCATTGGTCACTGCAGTCACAGAGAAGGGTGAGAGACAGACTAGTACACAGAGGAGCCCACACAGGGAAAATGAATCTCCATAGCAATTGGCTTGGAAAGTAAGAGGGGCTGAGTTTCATGAGTTCTTTCAACCAGTGTGGTTTTAAGCCTGGAGTTTTAAAAATCAGCAGGCTTGGCTCAGGGACAGTTCTGTTCTTAGAGAGAAGGTAAGCAAACAGCCCACAGACATACAATGTGGAAATAGCGATCTGAAGAGCACCTGGGCATATCCCAGAGAGGCATCATTCATATAGAGACCCCTCCAGGAACATATGAAGCGGCCAGTGCCATTTCCTTCCTCTGCTCCTCAGCATAAGCACAGAGTTACCTATGAGAACCAGGGCAGCATGGACACTGCTACCTAGGTTGCTTATACCAAGACCTGCCCCCCATACTCTGGTGGAATCACCCTTCCCAGTCACATGTGCCTTAGTTGCAGTGTGGCAGACCTTCTCCCAGAGAAGACAGGACCAAACTCCTGCAAAAACTGCCTGTCCAGATCTGGGAGTTTTGCAGGGCCTCAATTTGGCAGCAGTGGTGACAGGTCTCATGTCACAAGCAGACCAGAACATACCTAGTTAAAACTCACCACATTCAGGCCAAAGACCAAACACTGCTGACAACAGGCAAAGAGTACCTCTGCTTTGAAAGATAAAGCAGCCAGGACACCAAGCAGAGTATGCACAACACACACTGGAAACACCTGAAACACCAGGCCCTGGGGAACAGGAGACATAATACGGCAAGGCACTATAGGATCTCTTCTTCTTAAGACTATCATCCTTAAGAACAGAAGACCTAGCTGACTTTGCTGACACAGAGAAACAGGCATAGAGATTAGACAAAATGAGAAGACAGAGGTGTTTGTCCTAACTGAAAGAACAGGACAAGGCCATGGTCAGAAATCTTAGAGAAATAGATATAAGAAACATGCCTGAGAGAGAATTGAAAGTAATGATCATAAAGATACTGACTGGACTTAAGAAAAGTGAGACCCTTAACACAGAGATAAGGAATAACACAGCAGAGAAAGGGTTCAATAAACAAAATGAGAAACATGCTTGATAGAGTGAACAGAAGGCTGCAAGAAGCAAAGGAGTATTAGTGACTTAGAAAACAGAACATGGAAAGTAATCAAGCTAAATAAAAGATAGAAAAAAGAACTATGCAAGACATAGACTTAGGAAACTCAGGAACTCCATAAAACATAATCCCTGTAATAATAGGGATCCCAGAAGAAGAAGAAAGAAAAAAAGGGGCAGAAAATTTATTTGAAGAAATAATAGTTGAAAACTTCCCTAACCTGGGAAAGGAAACAAATATCCAGATCCAGGAGGCATAGAGAACCCCCAACAAAATCATCCAATCAGAAAATCAATAAGGAAAGAATGTCTTTGAATAACATATTGGGCCAGGTGGATTTAACAGATATATTTGAAACCTCCTAAAACACAGAATGTACATTCTTTTCAGGTGCACATGGAACACTCTCCAGATGAGATTACATATTGGACCATAAAGCAAGTCTCAACTAGTTCAAAAAGATCAAAGTCATACCATGCATTTTTTCCAACAACAATCCTATAAAACTAGAAATCAACCACAAGAAAAAATCTGGAAAGACAACAAATACATGAAAGTTAAATAACATGCTACTAAACAATAAGTGGGTCAACCAAGAAATCAATGAAGATATCCAAAAGTATATGGAAACAAATGAAAATGAAAACACAACAGTCCAAAAATCTTTTCAGATACAGCAAAAGCTTCCCTAAGAGAGAAGTTGATAGCAATGCAGGCTTACCTCAAGAATCAAGAAAAATCTCAAATAAACAACCTAACCTTACATTTAAAGGGGCTAGAAAAACAAAACAAAACAAACAAACCCAAAAGCAGAAGATAGAAAGAAACAGTAAAGACTAGAGCAGAAAGAAAGGATATAGAAATTAAAGAAACAAAAACAAAACAGTTGGGGCACCTAGGTGGCTTATTCGGTTAAGCGTCTGACTTCGGCTCAGGTCATGATCTCACGGTTTGTGAGTTCAATCCTCACGTCAGGTTCTGTGTTGACAGCTAAGAGCCTGGATTCTTCTTCGGATTCTGTGTTTCCCTCTCTCTCTGCGCCTCCCCCCATTCATGCTCTGTTCCTCTCTGTCTCAATAATAAATAAACATCCAAAAAATTTTTTTAATTACAAAAAACAAAACAAAACAAAAAAATGGTAGAACAGATAAATTAAACCAGGATCTGGTTCTTTGGAAAGATAAACAAAATTCATAAACCTCTAGCAAGACTCATCAAAAAACAAGGAGAAAATACTCAAATAAATAAAATTACAAACAAAAAAGGAGAGATAATAATGAACACCACAGAAATACAAACAATTGTCAGAGAACATTATGAAAAACCATATACCAACAAATTAGACAATCTAGAAGAAATGAATAATTTCCTAGAAACATATAACCTCCCAAAACTGAACCAGGAAAAAACAGAAATTTTGAATATACCAGTTACAAGCTAGGAGATTGAATCAGTAATCAAAACACTCCCAACACACAAAAGTTTAGGACCAGACAGCTTCACAGGAGAACTCTACCAAAGATTTAGAGAAAGTTAATACCTATTCTTCTCAAACTTTTCCAAAACAAAAGAGAGGAAGGAAAACTTCCAAATTCATTCTATGAGGCCAGCATTGCCTTTATACCAAAACCAGATAAAGACACACTAAAAAAAGAGACCTACAGGCCAGCATCTTGATGAACATAGATGCAAAAACCCTGAACAAAATATAACAAGCAGAATCCAACAATAAATTTTTAAAAATCATTCACCATGATCAAATGGGATTTATTCCCAGTAGACGGGGGTGGTTCAATATTCACAAATCAATCAACTTGATATATCACATCAATAAGAGAAAGGATAAAAACCACATATTCATTTCAGTAGAAGCAGAAAAAGCAGTTGACAAAGTACAATATCCATTCATGATAAAAGCCCTCAACAAAATAGGTTTGAAGGTAACATACCTCTATATAATAAAGGCCATATGTGAAAAACCCACAACTAACATCATACTCAATGGGGAAAAACTGAGAGCTTTTCCCCTAAGGTCAGGAACATGACAAGCATATCCACTCTCACCACTGTTATTTAACATAGTACGGGAAGTCCTACTCACAGTAATTGGACAACAAAAAGAAAGAAAAGGCATACAAATTGGTAAGGAAGAAGTAAAACTTTCACTATTTGCAGATGACATAATACTAAATACAGAAAGTCCTAAAGACTCAATCAAAAAACTGTGAGAACTGATCAATTATTTCAATAATATCATGGGATACAAAATCAATGTTCAGAAGTCTGCTGCATTTCTATAAACTAAGAATGAAACAGCAGAGAAGTTAAGAAAATAAACCCCTTACAATTGTACCAAAATTAGTAAGATTCTTAGGAGTAAACCGAACCAAAGAGGTGAAAGACCTCTACTCGAAAACTATAAAACACCGATGAAAGAAACTGAATGACAAAAGAAATGGTAAAAGCATTCCATGCTTGGAGATTGGAAAAACAAATATTGTTAAAATATTTATACTTCCCAAAGCAATCTACACATTTAATGCAATGCCTATTAAATACCAACAGCATTTTTCACAGAACTAAAACAAACAATCCTAAAATTTATATGGAACCAAAAAAGACCCCAAATAGCCAAAGCAATACTGAAAAAAGAAAAGCAAAGCTGGAGGCATCATGATTCCAGACTTCAAGCCATATTACAAAGTTGTAGTCATCAAGACAGTATGGTGTGTCAAGGTATGAAACACAAGAAAAAACTGGGGTGCTGTTACAGATTGGCGAGTATAAAAACACAAGTAAATGTAGCGTGGAATTTTAGATTGAATTCTGGTAAAAGAAGATATTAGGAGAAAAAAATGCTGAATTTTGAATATGGTCTCCAGTATAATAATACTGTACCAACATTAACAATAATTATTCTATGATTATGTAAATTTTTAATATTAGACAATATATATAAACTGTAATATTTTCACAACTCTTCTGTAAGTCTGAAGTTATTTTTTTAAAAGAAAGAGAGTGAATTACATTGCAGAATTTTTAATCCAAAGCAAATTGTTAGTTCTAAAGCATATATTGTGCTACTGTGTTTTCTAGAATAACCATGAAACAATGAAATTTTCTCCTCTGCATTCTTTCAGACTGAGGCCTGATATGCCTCAATTTTAATTCAGCCACATAGAAATCCAAATACTGTTTTGTAATGGAAAATACACCTTTAACTAAGGTTATGACTTTCATTACTATAATCATTTTGTACCATTATCAAAGCAAGTTACACAGATGAAACAAGAGGTATCCATTTAGCTCAGTTTACATGCTGAGGTATCCATTTAGCTCTTCCCAGATAGACTTCATTTTGGCAAAGAGAATAGTACCTAAACTTTATAATTATTTTTATTGCAAGCACATAATGCAAATGTCAGAAAGTCCTTGTGTGAGAGCTTTAATGGAGCCTGCTAATACAGATCAAAAGTGAAAACTTCCTCCTTAAAAAAATATAACAGAGATCTTCGTAACTGAAAACTTGCAACTGAAAAATGTTTGAACTTTAAATAACTATAGACTTTAAATATGATTTCTTCAGGGAAGAACACTGCTTAGTTAGAGAACTGTAATGAGAAATCTTGGAGACTTGTGAAGCGATGTGAACTCCAAATAAACTGAAATTTGCTTGCCTTTTCTTTAGTAGCAAATATTTAGTTCTTTACTGCATTTTTTCTCTATACATACTAAGTACCAGAACTCTTACAACTATAATTTAAGTCATTCAGTAGGATCCAAACCTGCAACATAGCAGAAGCAGTATCTGGTTCATGGGTCTTGATCATTACTGCCTATTTGATTTCATCACTTTTTTTTCACAGAGTTTTATTCATCTTAGGAGTGCATGACTCTTTCTTTCTTTCTTTCTTTTTTATCTTCTTTTCTTTTCTTTTCTTTTTTTTTTTTTTTTGAGAGAAAGAGAGTGAGTGCAAGTGAGCAAGGGGCAGAGGGAGAGAGAAAGTGAGAGAGGGAGAAAGAGGCGGGGCTCGCCTGAAGCAGGGTTAGTGTTTACCAAAAGCAGATTTCATGTTCACCTGTGGGACTTGAACTCATGAACTGTGAGATCATGACCTGAGGTGAAGTCAGATGTTTAATGACTGAGCCACCCAAGAGCCCAATTTCACCACTTTTATTTAATTTACCCATTTCACAAGTTGAAGATCACAAAATTTCTACCTGGTCATTGCTGCAATAATCTATGTTAGTGGAAGTCACTTAAATGTCTCAATATTAATCTAAATTCTCCATAATATTATAGTTAAGACCTAGCCTTGATTAAGTAACTCTGCAAATAAATTAATAGTCATTCTTTATTTAATCAGAAATTGTCACCTTCACAATTATTTAAAAGATAAATTAACTTATTAAATGCATAAATTATGTAATATTCCATGCAAATTGTCATCTCATAAGAACAAGAAGATAAGCTCTTTATTCCCTATGTTTGCTTCCATTTCCTCTGTTCCATAATTCATTTGATTTACATCAGTCCTCCATTCAAAATCTAAGTGATTTGCAGGACAGTACTCCATAATCCTCAATTTTAACAACTATTTTACATGATTACTCTCCACTCTTCTCTCTACTATACAGTAGTCCCACCTGATCTGTGGGGGATACTTTCCAGACCCCAAAGGATGCCAGAAACCATGCACAGCACTAAACCTATTTTTCTTATACATTCATACCTATGAAAAAGTTTTATTTACAAATTAGGCACAGAAAGCAATTAATAATTGTAACTATTAATAAACCAGAACAGCCATAATAGTATACTATAATAAAAATTATGTGAATATGGTCTCTCCCAAAATATATTGTACTGTGTTCACTCTTTCACTTGCAATGATGTGAGATGATAAAATGCCTACATCATGAGATGAAGTGAGGTGAATGATGTAGACATTGTGAGATGGCATTAAGCTACAACTAACCTCTGACCATTTGTCAGAAGGACGATCATCTGCTTCCAGACCATGGTTTATAGTGGGTGACTAAAACTGCCTGAACAAAACTGTGGATAAGAAGGGACTACTGTAATTTATATCACTGTTCACACTGATAACCTTTCAAATACCAGAGACCCTAAGTTTTAAAACATCTTGACCTTAACAACCAACATCTCCCTTTCAGCTCCCCACATAGCTAGCAAACTTGAACCATATCATCACCTCCACTGATTCACCTCCAAGATCTGATAACAGTGGCAGTTTGAAATCTTACAAGGTGTGCATCCTTCACAGTCTGAATTCCCTGTACAATTCAAACTCATCATCCCTTCCTATATACCCTTGCTTCTAGCCTCACTCAATTCCTTTCCAAGCCTGAACATGGTCAATCAGTAAGCCATGCTCATAAGCAATGAAGAATTGACCTCTTGGTTTACATACTTCAGCAGTTTCTAATTCTATGTTAATATTGCTGTTTCTCTATATCCAATTGAAATGATTAAACATAGCAAAATTAACACAATTGTCCTAGCTGGCCTCACTACAAGGCATGGAGTCTAACTACAACTGAAATAATGAATACTAATCACTAATTATTACTTTATTTATCTTAAATGGTCATCAACAACCCCGCTCCCTAGTAGTCTTGACTTCTGCCCATCTCTGGATGCAGTCAAATCTATGAGCAAAAGACTTCATCTCCTTGTTTATTTAAAATGTTAAAAATACCTAAATTACTTTTCCTCTTTCTCTAATTTTCTTTAATTCTTCAGGTTTTATTTACTTTCTAACACAACGGAAGGAGATGACCAAAAAAATTGAAAAAAATAAGGACCTGCCATTTTCTTACTGGGTAACCTGAAGCTAATTCTTTATCACATCAATTTCTTCATGTGTAAAATATATATACCTTAAAGATGTTCAGAAATTAAGAGAGAGGTTCCAGGACCTGACAGAGAATATTCCATTCTAATAATTTTTCTTTTTTTTCATTTTTTTTACATTTATTTATTTTTGAGAGACAGAGACAGAGTGTGAACAGGGGAGGGGCAGAGAGAGAAAGAGACACAGAATCGAAGCAGACTCCAGGCTCTGAGCTGTCAGCACAGAGCCTGACGCGGGGCTCGAACCCACGAACCGTGAGATAATGACCTGAGCCGAAGGTGGATGCTTAACTGACTGAGCCACCCAGGCTCCCCATAGCTGATTATTTTTCAAGGAGGTCCATCTTTTCCCCTTCCCTTATGCTCTTAATTTCATTATCTTTTTTCTTTTTGTCCAATCATCTGCTTCCTCTTCTACCCTTATAATTCATCCTGTCTCTTGACTATTTTCATCTCAGTTTATAAATGTACTAAATTTCCCCAGTTCTTAAAAACAAAATTGCCTTCCCTCCTTACCCTGTGTTTTCCTCAAGCCATTATCCCTTATCTCTCTCTACTTACCTCACAGCCATGCTATTCTTGAAGATGACATCTAGATTTGCAGGCTATGCTTCCTTATTTAACCTCAACTCACCAATCTACTGACCCCAGGATTTCTTATCCACTATCTGCTAAAAATCTTCTTTT
Organism: Cryptoprocta ferox; assembly: GCA_028646485.1. NCBI lineage: Eukaryota > Metazoa > Chordata > Mammalia > Carnivora > Eupleridae > Cryptoprocta > Cryptoprocta ferox. The sequence continues at coordinate 101,624,851 of CM053567.1, forward strand.
CCAAGCCTGATTCATAAGTTTTTTAAGTTTATTTATTTTTGAGAGAGAGAGCACAAGCTGGGGAGGCAGAGATAGAGAAAGGGAGACAGCGAATCCAAAGCATGTTCCAGGCTCTGAGCTGTTAGCACAGAGCTGACACAGGGCTCGAACCCACGAATCTCACAAAATCATGAGCTGAGCCAAAGTCAGATGCTGAACTGACTGAGTCACCCAGGCGCCCCAATAGCTACTTAATGATTTCTTAATTTCCAAATCATATGGCTGGTTCTCTTCTCCATAAATTTATGACCATACTGCAATATTCAGAACTAGAATGTCCTCCCCATTGCCTCTCTTTACCTCATAACTTTATGACACTGTATTCTTTTGGCCTTGTCTCATGCCTTTCTAAGGGACTATGTTCTATATTCTTTAATGGTTCATTTTTATTTAGTTACCTCTTAAAAGTATATTACCTCAAATTCAGGACACAAGAATCTATTTAGTTGATATACCAAATCTACTATCAAGTGTACTCATGGTATTATGACCTCATCATGCAGAATACTCCCTAGTGTATATATCAGCTTTGACCTTTGTACTATCTTCCAGATCTATGTTTCTAAGTGGCTATAATGCTAGCTCCACAGTAATACCCTGTTAGAACCTCAAATACATTAAATCAAAACTTGAACTCATATGCCCCACTCAAATCGATTCTTTCTTTTATGTTTCCTTTCAGAATAATGGCACTGCCACATTTCCAGTCACCTTGAATAGTGTTAAAGAAATATTTAAGTCGTTTTTCAGATAATTTAGTGAATCAACACATCCAGATACTTTTAACATAAAACATTCTGAGATTTGACCCCTTCATTTCACTCACTTTTTATTCTCTCAGATACTTATTATACATTTATTGATCTAAAACCAGAGCTGTTTCTAAAGTGGACTATACCCCTGCCCTATTCATTCTTTCTAATGCCTTTTATTTTTTATCATCTAAAACATAGATCTAATCTACATCACTACTATCTTTTTTTTAAGTTTATTTATTTTGAGAGAGAGCATGAGCAGGGGAAGCGAGAGAGAAAGAGGGAGAAAAAGAGAATCCCAAGGAGACAGCACAGAGCCCAATACAGGGCTTGATGACACACACCATGAGACCACGGTCTGAGCAAAAACAGAGTCAGATGTTTAACCAACTGAAAAACCCAGGCACCCCAACATCACTACTATCTTAGGATCCTGTATAACTATCAAGAGAGATGGTTCACATCATGAAAAGAAAAATTACTTTTTCACAGATCATTTTGAGTGCATGACCTACACACACCCTAACTGCAAATGTTCTCATCTGCTATGCCTCTTACCCCACACCGTAATCTCTAACAATGATGAACTTTATTTACCTGCTACTGTCCCTGTCCATATGCTCATGATCCATTCAGGATCACATCCTCTTGTTAAATCAAAGTCAACTTTTAATACTCAGAGTAAATGTCTTGCAGATTCAGATTTGTTTTATGACAAAGGAGTACTTTATAACTGCATTCTAGAATAAGGCCAGTGTAACTTTAGTGGAATTTTGTATGCATTGGTGGTCCCATATAAAATTGTCACTTTCTAGGAACATATGTTTTAAAACAATTGTTCAGGCTGTGACCTACAGACTGGCTGCATCAAAATCACTTGGACTGCTTGTTAAAAATCAGATCCTAGTGCCCCCTTTTGACTAACTACATCACTATCTCTAGGGATAAGGACTCAAGAATCTGCTTCTTAATAAAGTGGTATTATACACACTGAACGATGAGCACTATCAATGATGTGAAATAGCATTAACTTTGGAATCAGATACAATTTCATCTGGTTTTGTGACCTCTTGGCATAAATTTTCTTAAACATAAAAAAGAGAATAAAATAATAATAATAATAATATCTAGCTCATGAGTCAGGTGGGGAAAATAAAATAAAATATACCTAAAATATCAGACATTCAGTGATATATAATTTTCCTTCCTTAACCCTATTCCCCAAAACCCACACACTCAGAAGTGCCATATTGATATTTTATCAATAGATAAATATATATCATAATACCTTACACATCTATTTCTCTATTTATAAATAGATAATATCTATCACAATACCTTACGCATCAGAAGGGCTACAAAATGTTTACTTTCAGAGATGTCAGTAAGGAAAGGAAATCTGTTTCTAGAAATATTGCATTAGTATGCAAGATACTGAAATTAAGGCAAATTTTAGAAGACAATTTTAAGATCGTTTGTGAGTACTTATGAGACCTATTAGTGATAATGAGAAATAGTAATGATTTACCAAAAGTCATGGAAGACTACTTTCACTTTAAAAGACAGAGGATCGTGCATTTAGATTTGGATAATGGCAAAGACACTGTGCATTGTGGCTTAAGCAAGGCATTTAACAACAATATAACAATTGCTTTCTAGGTATAATTGAGAAATATAGGTCTGATGATTGTGCTGTTGGGTATATTGGTAGATACCTAACCAACTGTGTTTTAAACAATTATATATTGCATAAAGAGGTAGCCAATGGGCATTTAAAAATGTATTTTGAATCATGGCACTTGGGGGATAAAGAGATTGAAACCCAGTTCACATTCCATACACCAAGCCAGGTGCCTAGGGTGGCGCCACACCCCCCTGCAGGAAGCACAACCACAAAAGTCCATTTCTGCTCCACAACTCATCAAACCAGAGGAAGAGTCATTTTTTAATATGCTCAAAACTTTATAAGGAGGTCTTATAGATTCGTCTCAAGTTGGTTCCTACAAACAAAAATGTGGAGATATAGGAGACAGTTTCCCATACTCGAGAAGCAATGGGATTCTGTACAACCCAGTGTAGTTACCAAAGTGATGATCACCTTGGCCAGATCCAGTTTCCTAAAGCCTGATGTGGTAGAGCAAGGGAAAGGAAGTAGGCTGGACAACCAGCAAGGCATATTGCTTGGGATAAAGGATGACCCAGGGGCTACTTATAGAGACCAGTAACAAAAGACAAGACGGTAATGAGGATAACCCAGCAGCTGCCGCCAGAATGGAAGGGACATTGAGTAACGGATGCCCTCCCCACCTGAGGGCACTCCCTAAACCTCCTGGAACTTAAGGAAAGTCCAGGCCAAAGAGTGGATGAACCCTGAACTGGCCAAGATTAATTTTCTGTCAACTGGCAAAATAAGAGAGGGACATAAAAATTAATTTAAGTAATATAAAAAGTAAAACACTGCATGGCCTGAGATTCATACCTGCTATACAAATGTAGACTGAATTTAACTATTTGAAGCTAGGGTAAATTTGACTATATTTATATAATCATTGTACTTATAATAATTAGAAGGAAAAACAGACAACTCAGAGGAAACACATCTAATTGAACGCCTTAACTGCTATTTTGAAATATAAAGATACTTCTTGTTTTCTAATTTTTTTAATGTCTATTTATTTTTGAGAGAGAGACAGACAGAGCACGAGTGGGGGAGGAGCAGAGAGAGAGGAAGACAAAGAATTCGAAGTAGGCTCCAGGCTCCAAGCTACTAGCACAGAGCCCAATGCGAGGCTTGAACTCAGAAACCGTGAGATCATGACCTGAGCTGAAGTTGGACACTGAACCAACTGAGCCACCCAGGCACCCCTGAATATATAGACATTTCTAAGAAATGCCTTTATCATTATTACTTCTTATATTTTCTCTCTTGCCTCTCACAAGAGATTATCCTTGTTTTTATGCACCTGAAAAATACACTTTGGAAAGCATCCACACAATAGCACAACTGTTTTACATCAGTAATTTTATTGCTTATGAATGGAAAATTAAGTGAAATGCAGTGCTACAAAAATTCTAAAGAAAATTAGACTTGCAATTATAAACTTAACTTTCACTATTACACATTCTACTGTTACCAAGGTTGTATAACTAAAGTTTCAGCTTTTAGTTAAGAATGTCATTCCTTTTAGGGTCTGACATATGCCACTGATTAAATCCTAAATCATCCAAAGAAAGATGCAGAGCCCTAAAGCCTGGTCGGTCTCACTCCTGCTTTTCTGTGGCCTGGATATAAGTAGTCAATGTTGTATCTGGCCTCTGTACCAAGTTCACAAACTGAATGGAGTATTTATGGTTCTTGCTTAAATGGCAAAGACACCCAAATTAATGTGTCTGCTCATTGCTTCTGTGCTAGAATTCTAGAATTTTACTTTCTCCCCATATACAAGACAAGATTTTTTTCTTTGTTTTCTACTCTTTCTAAAAACATAATTACATAAATTAAAATGGAATAAAAATAACTCTCTAGCATATGAAAATTAAAATGATGTGCTTAGTAGCATTAGAAATTACATAAAGGAGGGGCGCTAAGTGGCTGACTTCGGCTCAGGTCATGATCTCGCAGTTCCTGGGTTCAGGCCCCGTGTTGGGCTCTGTGCTGACAGCTCAGAGCCTGGAGCTTGCTTTCAATTCTGTGTCTCCCTCTCTCTGCTCCTCCCCCACTCACGTTCTGTCTCTCTCTCAATATGTTTTCACTCATAGGTCTAACAGGAGAAACCTAACAGAGGACCATGGGGAGGGGAAGGAGGGAAAAAAGTTAGGGAGAGGGAGGCAGACAAAGCACAAGAGACTCTTGAATACTGAAAACAAACTGAGGGGGGAGGGGAAAGGGGAAGGGGGGTGATGGTCATGGTGGAGGTCACTTGTGGGGAAGAGCACTGGGTGTTATATGGAAACCAACCTGACAATAAACTATAAAGTTAAAAAAAATATTATTAAAGTCACAAATTACTTATTGTGGGAAGGGATCATATTAAAATCATTGCCATTTCACCCTCAAAAAAATTAAAAATTTAAACAAAAGAAATTACATAAAGGAAAAGGATCAAGATACTTTGTCACAGAAAGGCAAAATGAAAGTTCTGTGAATCTGAATAATTTATCTTGTAAAGCAAAATATCAATATTTCTAGAATACTTTTTATCTTTTAAGAGCAACATATACTTCTTTGTTGATTATAGAAACATTTGAAAATTCAGAAAATAAACTAAGAAAATTAAGCTTACTTATAGTTCATCTTTAAGATACAGAACCCAATATTTTGATGAGTTCCATTCCATGTCCTTCCAGGGGAGAAAAAGGACACTAAAAGTACGTTTAAAACAAAAACAAAAAACAGATTTATGTAGTTTGGAAATTTTTTTCTTGATAATGTATTCTTAACATCTTGAAATATTCATCCACAGCACCATGTTTATTGGCTGGGCAGACACTATCATAAAACAGTAACACAAATTGATTAGTCCATCTCTTATTGTTAGGTTTAGTTGGTAAATCTTTATAGCTCTGACAAATCAGTATTTGGTAAATAATTAATGTAATGGAAAATTTATTAACGTCTATAATCAAAATTCTTAAGGATCAACTCTTAAGTCCTAATAGGAGGGCATGGAGTATCCACTTTTATTGTTGTTGTGGTGGTGGTTGTGGTTGTCATGGCCCAATTCATCCTCAAGAGACTCTCTACCAATATTAATTCCCTGTGCAATGTTTCAGAATAATTCAGAAACGGAGGATTTCCCTCATTTTACTACTGCCAGTTTAAGATGTGTGCCATATCTGTTTTACTTTGCATTTGTTTATTTACCAATAAATTTTAAACTTTTCAAACTGTTTATTAGTCACTTGTATATATTCATATATGATTTTTTTAAATTTTTTATTATTTTTTAAATGTTTTATTTATTTTTGAGAGAGAGAGAGAGACAGCAGGAGCAGAGGAGGGTCAGAGAGAGAGGGAGACACAGAATCCAAAGACAGGCTCCAGGCTCTGAGCTGTCAGCACAGAGCTGGATGCAGAGCTTAAACCCACGAACCGTGAGATCATGACCTGAGCCGAAGCCAGACACTCAACGGACCGAACCACCCAGGTGCCCCAATATGATTTTTTTAAATCCTTGCTCTTTTTACATATTAAATGAAGTATTTATCTTTTTATTTTTTTCTCATTATTAAATAATTAATATTTTGTGTAAAGTATATTGCCAATATTATTTTTACCAATTTAGTATTACTCTGTTAAACTCTTTATTCAAGTGTAGTATAAAAACAGAAAGTAAACAACTTCATAAATTTCAAACTGTATCCATTTGTGTAATCAGCAGCCATATATGGAAACAGATTGCCATGACACCCAGAGATCTTTCTGCTCCTTCTAGTCCTTATTCTCCCCTCCAAAGGTGATTAATATTCTGACTTCTAACAGCTAACTTCATTTGTTAGTTTAGCTTCATTTATTTCTTTTGCTTCATGTAACTGGAATTGTACTATATGTGCTCTTTTGTGCCTGACATCTTTTATACAACATTGGATTCCTGGAATTTATCCATAACATTACATTCATTCCATTGAATTTCACTGCATTCTACAGTGTGACTCTAATCCTATTGGTGATAGGCATTTGGGTAGTTTTCAGTTGGAGCTATTAAGTATAGGGTTGCATTAAACATATGATGGTCACAATTCAAAATAAGTAGAAGAGTTGGAATATAAAGTTTAGGAAAGCGGAAAGAAAGTGGAAACAAAATTAAGAGATAAAAAATGTGAGGAAGAAATGTAAGAGAACCAGAAGATAAATCTAGGGGATGTACTAATAGAAAACAAAAACAAAAACAAAATATCAAATTGAGAAGATAAAGCCATTTGAAAAATAAAACAAACAAAACTTCCCCAGCAGAAGAAAAAAAATAACCCTTCAGATTGAAAGGGACTACCTTGCAATAGTAGGACATGTGGAGAGCTGACCCGTCACTGTACATAGCAATATGAAACTTAACTACCTCAAGAATCGAATCATCATTGCGGGGAAGGGAGGGTGGTTGGGCAAAATGGGTGAAGGAGGGCAAAACTTCCAGTTATAAAATAAATGAGTCATGGGTGATTTAGTTGATAATAATGTATTGTATATTTGAAATTGCTAAGAGAGTAGATCTTAAAAGTTCCTATCACAAGGGAAAAAATATTGTAACCATGCATGGTGATGAATATTAACTAGGCTCACTGTCACGATAATTTTGCAATATATGCAAATATAAAATCATTATGTTGTATACCTGTACACTGTAAATGGTTTTATCAATTATCCATATATATACATAATCATATTTGATTCTAAAAAAGAAAAAAATCATCTAAAAAGACAGAAAAACATGTTATGTTCAAAGCAATAAGAAAATCACTGGCTTCTCACTGTCCAGCTGACATACTACACAACGAAGAACACAATGAAACAATGCCTTCAAAAATGTAGAACAAGTTACTTTAGTCCAAATTCTATATCCATTCATATCATTATTAAATATGAAGGTAAGATAAAGATATCAATAGACATCAAAGTATTAGACTATTTATCTCTTACATATCTTTTCAGAATAATTATTTAAGGATTTACTCTGGAAAAAAAATGAGAAGGTAAACATAAAATAGGAAACAAAGGATCTAAGTAAGGAGAGAAATAAAAGGAAGTCCTAGCACTTCAAGTGTTCAGCAAGTCTAGAGAGCAACCACGTTAAGACTCCAGGAAAGAAAAAGAATACAAAATTATAATCAGAATCCAAATATAAAGAAACTATTTAAATTGTAAAAGGAATTCAATAGCCTTCAAATAGAGGCATGGAAACTAGTCCAAACAATAAGGCAAGAAGATGACTCAAATTTTCTGCCTATGGAATCAGCTTTTAAGAAAAGCTGTAAAACTTAGGGTTACAAAATAGATTGCAATTTTTATCCACTTTGACCACATATATATAAAAGTACAGGAGACAGCTGTTGGAGGTTGAAAAAGGAAGGAAAGGTGGAAGGAAAAGTAAAGGAGAAAATAGTTTCATCTTTCAGACTGAGAAAGAGACATTGAATAATAAATACAAGATTTAATGTATAATTTGTATTAAAATGTAAACTCACTACCACTCGGCAGTACAAAAATAACATAGTTGTGTTTTTTTCCTAAAACTGACCTAATCTTTCTGACAAAGCTCCTGTTAAATCCACTGTTTCCAGTTTAAATTGTTTCTTTTGAATAATTCAGCTTACTCTAGATAAATGCCTTGTCTGCAAACATTTTTCCCCCTCACAGACTTTCCTCCCCTGCTACCCCAACTTGATATCAAATCTAAGTAAGAGAGAGTGATGTGAGCTCCTGTACTATATTCCACTAGGTCCTCTGGCCTCCTCAGGGTTGTTCTTTAATGTGCCTGGGTACCCTACTGGCTTCCTTTGCTAACATTTGCAATGAAGAATTGTGTTTTGTTCTCTTGGCTCCCTTGGGCCTGATGAACTTCCCTCTTTGACTTAACCTCACTTTGGCTCTTTCCAGCTGCCCATTCTTTCAGGTCTCAGCAAAGTCTCCCTCTGGCCCTTGGCTTAGTTCACATATCCAAACATCTCAAACCTCCCCCATACCCCCTATGGCAGGCCAGCTGTTTTTCATCTCAGCTACTTCCCCATCCCCACAAGACATGCAGAACTTGTGAATTGATTCTATATCACAAAGTCATAAATTACACCCTTTCTCTCCATAACCTCACTGAGCCCCCATGTGTGCCCTGCTGTGTTTATGCAAGAATACATTTCCACAGACCTCGCTGTCTTTGGCTTTCCCTCAACCACACAGTCCTCTGCCCTCCTTCCCTAGAGGTGGAGAGCTGGGACAAAGTGTGCAAATAGGGGTTTTGACTGCTTCTCTCCTTTTTTCTCTTTCTCACAATCCACTGACTGCCAAGCGTTTTCATTTAGTCCACTTCTTATCTGGCAAGCACCCCTTCTACATCATATTCTCCATATTCCATTTTATTTTCCCTCTTCTTTGACATATGATGATAGAAATGCTATGGGAGAAATAAGGAATAAAAATGATATTAGTTTAATGGTTTTAAAATAGTTGACTACCTGTGGAAATATCAATAATAGAGATATTTTAAAAGAGTAGCATATATAACTATGGTAAGAAAGAGTGCATGTGCCAGAACTGAAATAAAAGTGCTTAAAAGTATTGCTTTGGGTAAATGAATTAGGGGTTAGGAGGATGAGGGCATGGGACAATTGTTTTTATTATAAATTTTGGTGTACTATTTAACATATTATTTTACAATCCAAGCTTTTATTTCTTTCTACCCATTATGCCATGAATTCATCAGGAATAGTTTCCAGCAGCTCAGCCTCCTTGCCACTGATTCTCAAAGTGAACTGCTTTTAGTAGAGGATGCTGGCACTCCAGGTTGAACCCAGTAAACCATTTCTTTCTTGTTTTATGATCATTTTCCTTCATATACTTTGGGAATCAATCTCAACTCATAGATTTACTTAATGGGCAATACACATATTATTTTATTGTCAAGAATCATGCCCTTAACTTACTTAATGTTATAGATCCTTCCAATTTTACCAACGTGATATTTGTGGAGGAAATGTAAAGGATTTTAAGAAATTATTTAATATTTTTAATCTCAATGTCTCTGTTGGCATGATGGAGATTGCAGGCTCAATGAGAGGCATTAGAGATACAAAGACATATCAAAGCTAAATGTCTTGAGTGCTTGATTAATTATTTCATAGTCTTGAAAAAAATAAAATTTACCATAATATGTCTAAGGTATTTTTCATTAATTTTTCTTGGTATATAAGGAAAAAATTTAAATCATAGTCAAGTGATTTAACATTCCCTATTTCAGAATATATTCCTTTTATTTAAAGTATTTGCATTGCTTTTTCCATTGTTTTGTTTCTTATTCAGAGATACATTTTTTCTTATATTAAATCACTAAATTAAGACTTCTTGATCCATAATAATCTCCCTTATCATTGTCCTTCCATCATATTCCATTTCACTTCAGGAGGTCTATCCAGTTTGTTTATCACATCACTCATACAATTTCACATAATATTTATTCTGTTCTTTAATGTTTTATGCCATTTCAATTCTGCTATTATATTTTTAGTTTCCTACTAAAAATTGCAATATTTTCTTATCTTCCAGCTTCCTTTTTATTTTCATCTTTTACATTAAATGAATAGTTCTTTACTCTTTAAGTCTGATTCCTTGATTTTTTTTACTAACTCAATGCAGAAAGGTTGTAAAATGTATTTTAATTTTTTTGTAGTGAATCTTTAAGTATATGTTTTTTCCACATCTTCTATATTATATTCCTTTCAATGTTGAAGAGTATTCCCACAGACCTTAATTCCTTGGAATATGCTTTTTCTCTGTTGACTCATCCTAGAATGGAGAATGATTTATCCAGGCCAAATGTTGGCGATAAACGAGACAGAGGGCTCTTAGAACCATTCATTGACCACCTGCTTGCTATTAGAACCCTATTCTCAGGTATGAAGCTTCAGCTGGAGGCTAGCAGATAAAATTTCCCTTCTCTAGTTCAGTGAGCTTTGGAGCTTCAGGAGGAAGCCAGAGCCTTTAAAGGGCAACTCAGTTTCTAAGCACATTTCTCTAATTTTTAGTGAAGCTATAGCACTAATTTCTTTTTTTTTATGATTTATTTATCAGAGAAAGAGAGACAGAGTATGAGCAGGGGATGGGCAGAGAGAGAGAGATAGAAACAAAGAATCTGAAGCAGGCTCCAGGCTCTGAGCTGTCAGCGCAGAGCCCAATGTGGGGCTCAAACCCGTGAACTGCAAGATCATGACCTGACCAAAAGTTGAACACTTAACTGACTGAGCCACACAGGCGCTCCAATATAGCACTAATTTCTAAGTCTGGTTCCCAACTTCTTTGGTGTCCAGACTTCCCTGTCAAATGTAACTTCTGACTCCATTGCTCTTTTTTCTGGTTATGATGTCATCCAGATCAAGGAGGGGATGTATCACCCTGCTGGATTTCAATAGTAGAGCTATGACCTCCCTCACAGCTTCTTTTTAATGCAGTAGCAAAAGGAAATGTCTCTCCTTGGCCCTTTGCCCTTATCTTGTCCTTCCATTTTATGGGGATTTTTCTCTCTTCAACCAAGAAAAATAAATCACACTGCCATTAAAAGTTTAGATGGTATTATAAAATTTTTAAAAATATGAAATTTATTATTTCCCCTATGTATAATGTAAAATATTTTTTAATTTGTTTATATGATCTGTATGGAAAAAATTGTATTTCCTAGAAATTGTATACCATATTGGGAATGTTCAAGTACCAATAAAAAGTTAATATGTGAGGGGTTCACAAAATATTTGCCTTTGGCTCATCAGTTCTATTGTTTACTCTCAGTTTGCACTGAGATCCTTCCCTTGCTGCTTTCCTTGCTTGCCTTGGTATCATGGAGGTTAGGTGGCTATAGCTCTGAGAGGGACCAAGTCCTGCCAGCTGTACTTCTAGGCTTCCGTGTCTCTTGGCTTCTGACAGGTTCTGACTCAGGAAATCACTGGTGGGTCATGGGAAAATGGGAAATAGGGAGAGGCAGCCAGCTGTCTTTGTTCCTCTGGGCTACAGGTGGCATTCCCAATACATTTTTACTCTCTCTCCAACTGCCAACTCCAACTGATAAGCCTATTATGATCGCATATTATCACAGGGGACTCTGTGCTCTGAGCTTTGGTAAAACTATCTCTACTCTTTGTCCTTCCAGCCCAGGGATGAGGCTTTCTACAGTTATTAAATTCTGACTTACTTTGCCAACTTGATGGCTTCCTAATTCTTTATCACCTATGTAACTAATTACCTACATTAAATTCCTTTTGTTTTGAATACTTAGTGTTTTCTAACAAATATTCTGTCTGATATCCAAGCCATTAGATTAATATATATTGTGGGGAAATAGTTTCTACTTACATAAATGGGTTAGAAAATAGCTTGAGGCAGAAAGCCTCCACCACAGGGCAAAAGCACCCGAGGTTAGTTAGCGAGATATTGTAATGGGATCAGGAGTAACTTGATAAACCACCTTCAGGAAATTACTTTCCATCTGATGCCAATATACTATTGTACTTTGATCACAAACTCCACTTGCCTCCTCTTTGCTTCTTACACACACAAGTTAATGATTACTGTCTGATTGTTTTCTCCACATTCACGTGTGTAAGATCTTGTTTTCTTCATGCTCACCATGTGCGTAATATTTTGTGAGCTCAATAAATAGAGATGAAACTCCTGTTTGGGGGCTCTTGTCTCCTCCTGGACATTAGCCTCTTTCATATTCAATTCCGTGTCCTCTCTAGCTGGACAAGAGAGAACTCCAGTCTCATAGTCTGCAACAATATATAGCTATCTCAAATTTACATCCATTATAAGCTGGTCCATTTTAATGTTATGTTCTCTTTCTGGCTTTAGTACTACTGATGGTGTTGATTATAATATGAAAATAATATATATTTTGAACTCCCTGTCTCAGAATCTTCCTCAAAGGAAAAAAAATCATTAAGACATTTATGAAATGTAAAACTGCCAAAAAATAAAGATAGAAAGCATCAAGTAAATAAAGAAATGTTATTTTTACCTATATAGGGATTTACTTTTTAAAGAACTATATAACAGCAATACTAAGCCAAATAATAATACTTGTGTACTTTTGCTTTATATGGAGTAGTTTTCACATAAAGTACAGTTTCTATTGCTTTATATTTAACTGTTTATCGAAACACTGAGTAGCTAAATATCCAGACCTGATTCAGTTACATAATCTTAGATGCCAAATATATGTCAATTAACTAACAGTTGAATTCTAATATTAGAAATAATTTTTAAATGGTATGATTTTATTCATTTTCTGAGCAACAAAATATTTTCACATAATTTGCAAACTTTTCATTTTTTCATAAAATTGAAATAATTCTCAATTGAAAAAGTGCCAGATTTTATCTCCATGTTAAGCAAGGGTATCAATTCCTGTTTTGCAGATGGATAATGGATAATTGTAAACCTTACACATTGTATTTTATAAAAATTATGTGCCCTGGTTAAAGAGAAATAGCAATTCATCATCAATAAAACCCAGTATGAAATTTCC
>CM053567.1:101638365-101755819 GCA_028646485.1 Cryptoprocta ferox
GGGAGGGGAAGGAGGAAAAAGAGTTAGGGAGAGGGAGGGAGACAAAACACAAGAGACTCTTGAATACCGAAAACAAACAGGGGGGAAGGGGAAGGGGGAAAGGTAATGGGGGTGATGGTCTTGGTGGAGGTCACTTGTGGGGAAGAGCACTGGGTGTTATATGGAAACCAACCTGACAATAAACTATAAAGTTAAAAAAAAAAAAAAGAAAGAAATCAAGGCCAGATGTGGAAATAAAAAAGCCTTTATTGGGAGTGCTCTCGGATGAGGTTCCCTGGTGCGTACAGAAAGGGGCCAGGGAAGTCACGCCCGGGAGTGGAGTAGTGGGTTTTTATGGCGTAGGCTGGGGGGTGGGGGTGGGGTGTATGAAGTATTGATATGTTTACGTAAGGTGATTTTTTGGTAGCTATTTCTTGTTCCAGCGAGGACGTGTCAGTTGTCTAGGGCGGACAGGTTTGATGGATGGTTCCCTTGAAGGTCTCCGGGTGGGGAGTGTTGGGATAGTGAGTGGTTTCTTGTTATCTGCGCCTGAAGGTCATACCTGCCTCCGAGGCCAAGCAAGGACCTCACCAGACCTTGGAGCCACTTTAGACACACACCCGCACCCCACATTCCTCCACCCCCACTCCTCAAACCCCCCATGCAGCACTCACCAAGTACCACAGACTTGTAGATGCTGTGGACCCCAGGCCTGAGTTGAAGACACATCATATCCTGAGCCATAGGACACCCCAGCATCCCCCCACCCACAAGTGAAAGTCAGAAAGACCAAAGTCAGTTCATAAAGTCTAGAAGAAGAGGCTGCTTCTCATATCTGATAAGAATTAATAATAAAATATTATTTATTTTATATTTATAGAACTCCTACAACTCAGTAGTGAAAAAAATATGTATGATTATTTTAATGGTCAGAAGATCTGAGTAGACATTTTTCCAAAGAAAATATCCAAATGGCTAACAGGTAGGTAGATAAAAATGTTCTCAAGATCACAATTTTCAGGGAAATGCAAATCAAAATCACAATGATGGGCCCCTGGGTGGCTCAGTTGGTTAAGCATCCAACTTCAGCTCAGGTCATGATCCCGCAGTTCGTGGTTTCCAGTCCCGCACTGGGCTCTGTGCTGACAGTTCAGAGCCTGGAGCCTGCTTCTGATGCCCTGTCTCCCTCTCTCTCAGTCCCTCCCCCACTCACGCTCTGTCTCTCTCTGTGTCTCAAAAATGAATAAACGTTAAAAAAAGAAAGAAAAGACAAGAGATTACAAGTGTTGGAGAGGATGTGGAGAATAGGGAACCCTGAAGCACTGTTAATGGGAATGCAAATTGGTAGAGCCACTGTGGAACATAGTATGGTGATTTTCTCAAAAAATTAAAAATTGAACTACTGTGTAATTCAGCAATCCCACAAATGATATATATCTAAAGAAATGAAAACCAAATAAAAAAGATCTCCACTTCCATGTCCATTGCAACATTATTTACAACAGCCAAGATATGGGAACAACCTAAGTGTCCACCAATGGATGAAGAATAGATGTGGTATATATATTCAATGGAATATTATCCAGCCATGATAAAAGAAGAAAATCCTACCATTTGTGACAAAATAGATAGACTCTGAGGAAATTAGGCCAGTGAAGTAAGTTGGCCAGCAAAAGACAAATAATATATGATCTCACTTATATATGGAATCTAAAAAAGCTAAACTCATAGAAACAGAGAGTAGAATGGTGGTTACCAGGGACTCAGGGGTAGCAGGAGTGGGAAATGTCAAAGGGTACAAACTTCTAGTTATAAAATGAATAAGTTCTGAGGATCTAATGTACAACATGGTGGTTATAGTCAATAATACAATATTACATACTATAAAATTGCTAAGATAGTGTATCTTAAATGTTCTCACCACAAAAATGAAATGATAATTATGTGACATGATGCAGGTGTTAGGTAATACTATGGTGGTAATCGGTTTGCAATGTAGAAGTGTATCAAATCAGCATGTTGTACACCTTAAACTTACAGTGTTACATATCATATGTCTCAATAAAGCTGGGGAAAGAAGAAAACTGTTATTTTCTGAATTTATTATGTGAGATAGAATAAAGAGCACAACTAAAAAAACAAAGAAACCATCATAGAGAGCTTAGAATCTAATTATTTCTGTTGCTTGCTTTCTTCTCATCTTTTCCCTGTTTTTGACTAGAGACACTGATGCTAATCCCTCCAACTCATTAAAGAATAGAATCAAATAACATATCTTTGTTTCGTCTTATACTGGATGAAATATCAGTTTATTGAGTCAATATTCTGATAGACACAAATGAGCCTTAGGAGGGGAGAAAAACCTCAGTTTTACATTTTTAAATATCTCAGTTTTCCCTCTCTAATAAGACAAAACACACACACACACACACACACACACACACACACATTCCTGCTCATTCATTCATTCAACACTCAGTAAACTTTATTGGGTACTAAATATGTGCAAGGAACTCACCTAGGAACTATATGTACACTATAAACAACACAGAGTCCCTGCTCTAGTGGAAATTAAATTCTAGTGAGGCGACACAGAAGAAAACAAATAGCCATGAATAAGTACGTAATAAGTTAGTGGTGATGCGTGGTAGGAGAAAACTAAAAGAGAAGAGAAGGCATATAGTGTGAGAGTCAACGGAGTCCTCTTTGAAAGGTGACACTTGAGCAGGTACCTGACTAAAGTAAGTAAGCTCTGTGTGTCTGTAAAGTATGCTGTGAAGCAGGTTACAGGTATCTGGAAGTAAAACAGTCCAGGAAAAGGGAATAGTAAGTGATCTGAGCAGATCACTGTCGTGTGTTCACAGAAGGCAAGTATAAGTAAGCAGTGTGAGGAAGGGTATATCTCTTTGTTAGGGTTGCCGTCACAAAGTACCACAGACTGGGCGGCTTAAAGAACAGAAATTTATTTTTTCACAATTCTATAGGCTGGAAGACCAAGGTCAAGGTGTCAGCAGGGTTGGCTTCTTCTGAGGACCTTTCTTCCTGACTTGTAGATGGCTGCCTACTCACTGTGTCCCCACATGATCTTTCCTCTGTGTGTGCCTGTATCCTATTCTCTTCTTCTCACAAGGATGCCAGTCACCAGTCATATTGGATTGTTGCCCATGCTCATGACCAAATTTAATTTAATTACCTATATAAAGGTCGCTATCTCCAAATATAGTCACATTCTGAGCTACTGGGGATTAGACTTCAACATGAAAATTTTAAGGGACAAAATTCATCTCGTAAAAGAGTGGACGATCACAGGAGAGAACAGATGTTTTTGTTTATTTGTGGTTTTGGTGTGTGTGTGTGTGTATGTGTGTGCGTGTGTGTGTG
The DNA here is from genome assembly GCA_028646485.1 of Cryptoprocta ferox. Taxonomy (NCBI): domain Eukaryota; kingdom Metazoa; phylum Chordata; class Mammalia; order Carnivora; family Eupleridae; genus Cryptoprocta; species Cryptoprocta ferox. Next base: position 101,641,726 of record CM053567.1, read on the forward strand.
TGCACATGCACAATTTTTCTTTTTTGTTGTTGTTGTTGTTTGTTTTGTTTTTGAGTGATTAAGACTGAGCCCAAGAGACAATAGGGGAAGTGGGAGAGTGAGTTTGGATAAGTCTGTCATGGAGTTTTGCTGCAGAGTAGAACAGTAAAATAGGACAGTATTCTAAAGGCACATGGCAAAAAAGGAGGACCCTTTTTAAGCTGAAATATTGTATATTATATTTCTGTTCTATTGAAGAAAAATGAAGAGATAACTATAGAGAAAAGACTTCTGTACTCAAGGTGGGTATAGGATCAACTGCATTCATGAAGTATTTGGACTCACATAGGAAGAGGTACAAGTGATTCCTTCTCTGTTACTTCATTCTTGGGCTTCTCCATCTGTTTAAATCCATCACTATCTCCGACTCCCTCAAGTTTTAAATCTTTTAAAAAGCAAATAATAAAAAATTCAAAGAAAAATGCAAAGAAGGAAGGAAAACAGGAAGGGAGAGAGGTTGATTGTTTATTGGCTCATGAAGTAGAATTTTTTCTTAACAGTTGGCCTAAAAATTCTTAGGAAAGGAATTGTCTTTACTTAGAAATGATTTGTTTAAGAGTAGAACTGGTGGGGCACCTGGGTGGTTCAGTCAGTTAAGTGTTTGACTTCAGCTTAGGTCATGATCTCGCAGTTTGTGAGTTCGAGCTCCATGTCAAGCTCCATGTTGGGCTCTGTGCTGACAGCTTGGAACCTGGAGCCTGCTTCAGATTCTGTGTCTTCCTCTCTCTCTGCCCCTCCCTATTCATGCTCTGTCTCTCTCTGTCTTTCAAAAATAAATAAACATTAAAAAATTAAAAAAAAAGAATAGTACTGGGATTCTTATGACTTACTAGAACTAGGATTTAGAAAAAAAAAAAAAAAAAAGAGCAAAGCAAAAAACTAGGCCAAAACAAAAGGAGAGGGCCTTTGAAAAGAGAGAAGAACAGAAACTGAACATCCTAAGATAAGTAAGCCAAGGAAACTTCAGTGGCTAAAAAGCCAGAAAGCAACTTTTAAAGACCAGAAAATGCTTAATACACGATTTTAAATTATTTTGTTACTTCTTCTAGCCAAGATAGAATAACAGGGAGCAGATTTTCCCTCCTGCCAGAAACAGTGAAAGGACTGGACAAAATATAAGAAACCAATATTTTGTAGGCAGTGCAAGACAGTGATCAGTGAAAAAGAAGAACCAAATGTGGGTAAGCCTGGATGGCTCAGTCGGTTAAGCGTCTGAACTCAGGTCATGATCTCCTGGTTCATGAGTTCAAGCCCCACACTGGGCTCTGTGCTGACAGCTCAGAACCTAGAGCCTGCTTCAGACCCTGTGTCTCCCTCCCTCTACCCCTTACCCACTCACACTCTGTCTCTCTCAAAAATAAATAAACATTACAAAGAAGAGAAAGTAAATGAAACCAATACTCAATTACTCCAGATATTGACTGCAGAGTTTTGAGTGGCAGCCTATGGAATGGAAATCCAGGCAGTTCCAAAAACCCCTGAGAGGAGGAGACAGCATCTGGAGTTCAGAAAGACCAAGCTGGCATTTGCATAGCATACTACTGAAGGGGAGAGAATTACACACACACACAGAGAAAAAGCTGCAAAGGAGTCTCTGAAGAGCATATGTACACGAGGAAACCACCTAAGGCCAGAACCACAAAAAAGAACAATCCCTTGAGCTCATACAAAGCCAGGAATGATTTATATTCTTACTAGTCAGATTGGGAAAGTTTGTAATTCACAGGGCATCAGGTAAAGTACTTAAATGGTACAGCAAAATAAGTTTTAGAATAAAGGTTGCTTTTGGTCCCACCTTTAAAAAGGATGAAAAAATAGGGAAGAAAAAAATCTTTAAAAGGTCAAACTCCACCTAACCTAACTGCATCCCAGATCAAAGCTCAAAACATCCAACAAGGTAAAATTCTCTTTCTGCCATCAATTCAAAAATACTAGCCATGATTAGAACCAGGAAAACACAACCCTTAATGAAGGGGAAAAAAACCCTCTATCAATAGACACACACTCAAAAATAACAGATATGACAGATAGATGATAGTATATTAAGACATAAATTATTATAACCCAAAATGTTAAAAAAAACTATACCAAGGCATATAAAAGTCAAACTGCTTTTAAGAAAACATAAAAGGAAGTCTGAGGAGGACCTGGGTGTCTCAGTCGCTCAAGCATCCAACTCTTGGTTTCGGCTCAGGTCATAATCACATGGTTTGTGAGTTCAAGCCCCGTGTTGGGCTCTGTTCTGACAGCTGCAGAGCCTGCTTGGGATTCTCTGACTCCCTCTCTCTCTCTGTCCCTCCCGTGATCACTCTCTATCTCTCTCTTTAAAAATAAATAAGTAAACATTAAAAAAAATCTGAAAAGCAGCCAGAGGGACAAAATGACACATCATTTACAGAGGAACAAATAACCAAACATTTCATGTCGGAACAGAGCAAGACAGAAAACAGAAGAGTAGCATCTTTAAAGTATTAAAAGAGGGGCGCTTGGGTGGCTCAGTCGGTTGAGCGTCTGACTTTAGCTCAGGTCATGATCTCGTGGTTCATGGGTTCAAGCCCTGCGTCGGGCTCTGTGCTGAGAGCTAGCTCAGAGCCTGGAGCATGCTTCAGATTCTGTGTCTCCCTCTCTCTCTAACCCTCCCCTGCTCACACTGTCTCTCTCTCTCTCTCAATAAATAAAACATTAAAAAATGTTAAGTATTGAAAGAAAAAAAGTGTCAACCAAAATTGTAAACGTTCTAAAAATAATTTCCATAAAGGATAAAATAAAGACATTTCCAGATGTGAAAAGCTTAACCGTAGACCAGCACTGCAAAATGATATAAATTATATAATTTTATCATATGATAGATAATGTAATTTCCATTATATGAATTATTTTATAATTTAACAACCTTCATTATTTTATACATTGTATGTACATACAAAGCCCTTTAGGCAAAAGGGAGATGATAATAGATGAGAGTCTGGATGCTGAGGAATTTTCCTCCAATTGTCCAGTATTGTGAAGTGTGTGAGAGTTTACCCAGTTAGCAAGCTAACAAGTTAGCCTGTGGCAGTTTCATGAGTGCTGGCGGAAGACTGGAGCCTTTTGGGTCAGCAACGAATGCTTGATTAGTCAAGGCACTGCAAGAGGAAAGAGCATTGGCATATTTCACAGCAGTTCTTAGGGTCTCAATTTCCACAGGGCGACAGAAAAGCTGCATAACAACTGCACACGCTGTGGGATACAATCAAGAGAGAACCTGGAACTCAGGAAACTCAAATCTTTTACCATGAGCAATAAGCTAGTCTGTCCTCTGCTCCAGAGGGAGATACCATCTCTGTCTTTCAAAGCTGTGTTTGAAAATGTGTGTGTTTACAACATTCCTGTAAACATAGTCCGGCACAATGATCAATCAGTGCCTCTGCTCATATGATGTTCAAGAACATGAGATAACCATATTGTCTCCCAAGAATATCTACCCTTCACTTCTATATCATCCTGACTTCTAGTGAATTCTTTCATGAGTATGCATTCCATTGACCACTCTGATTAATCTGACCTGCAGAAGGTAGAACAAAATCCATTCAATTTGTTCCATGTAACATTCAATTAGAGCTCCTATCCTATCACAGGATAGGAGCAAATTAGAACTACCATATGATCCAGCAATCCCACTTCTGGGTCTATATCCAAAGGAGGAGATGATATCACTATTTCAAAGAGATATCTGCACTCCCAGGTTTATTACAATGTTATCCACAATAGCCAAGATATGGAACAATGTAAGCATCTACCAATGGCTGAATGGATAAAGAAGATATGGTATATATATTACACATGTTATATATAAATTATTATAAATATAATATATAATTGTAGATAATTACATTTATGTAACATTATAAATATATAATATATATGTTATTAGTATATCTACTGCATGTTCTTTATACATATTTATGTGAATGTATATATTTATGAAATTATTCATCCATGAGAAAGAAGGAAATCTTGCCATTTATAACAACATGGATGGACTTTGAGGGCATTATCCTGAATGAAATAAGTCAGACAGAGAAAAACAAATACTGTAAGACATCACTTATAACCTCCGTACTTTTTCTAACCGGATGACATATATCACAGAGATAACTGCCAACAGGGTACATGTAAATAATGAGTCAGTTCTCTATCCAGGAAGCTCCCCAGAGAAAGTGACGGTAGCTTCATTTTGGAAACAACCCCACAGTCATCTGAAAACTACCTGATCTACCGATGAGGCTTCTTCCTTAAATATTAGAAGGTCTCAGATGACAACCTCAAAGTTAAAACTAGCTGTGTACTCAGGAAGGAAGCAAATTAATGCCTGACTTCCACACAAAAGGTTCAGTCCTGAAGACACATAAGGTGGCCCTAGAAAGAAAATGTGGACAATTGTCAGCCCCTACACGCTTTGGGGGAGCACATGTTGATAGTGCCTTCAATGTGACCTGATAGCTAAGATGCACCTAAGTTCAGTTCAAATAATTGACTCAAGTCCTTTTGTCTGAACGAATTGTATAAGGGCAGTCAGTCCAATCAGTCCTTTTGCCCTTCACCACCAGCTGGGTGGCATTTGTGTATCCCACAGAGTGTCCCACAGAAGGGCAAAGTCCTTTTGCCCTTCACCACCAGCTGGGTGGCATTTGTGTATCCCACAGAGTGTATCCCACAATGATCAACAGCCACAGGAGTGGGGCTGGGGCAGACATTCAGAGATGGTGACAAATGTTTTGAATGGAACGTGTGGGAAATGGGGCCACCCCTTTCTATTTCCAATAAGCTTCTTAGCAAGAGTAAGGAGAATGATGATCAAATTGTAGTCAGAACTGTCTGGCAGAAGATGGCAGCCTCACCAGTAAGTGAAGTATTATTGCAACCATTTGCCATGACAGGCTGTTTCTCCATGAGAAAGTCCCCAGGGCTTATTCTAAAAGAAAAAATGATCTTTAGTGCCCTGCCCTCTCTTGTACCTTCTGAAGTCTAGGGAACTCCATTTCAGTGCCAAAATTATTCTCCCTCTACTGTGACAAAATTGATGTGCCCCTTTTCCAGTAGCAATAACTTTACCTTTTTCCAGCTATTCCCTAATCACACTTAGATCAGGCCCAAGAGAAATAAGACCATTCCTGTAGAACTTATACAGACCCATTATGTCCCCTGCTTTGTCCCTTACGGACTTCTGGAAAAGAACTCAGCTAGCAGGTATACTTAATTAAGTAGTCATTCTTTTTATGACTGAAGAACATGTCGGTCCCACAGGACAATGCAAATGGCTGAACCAGCATTAAGTTTGAATACACTAGCCTCCCTTTTGGCTAAGCTGACCCTGGAATCAGGCCAACCTAGGATAGTAAGTAAGGGGGGAGAAATCATCATGTCCAGGGAATATCAGGTTGGAATCCCAAATTTTCACAGTTGGTATTTAGAACCCTCTATCCTTCAACTTGCTCATTACCCAGTGTATTCATTTTCTAAAGCTACCATAATAAGTGATCACAAACTTGGTGGGTTAGAAGAGTAGAAATTTATTCTTTCATGGTTCTGGAGATAAAAAATCTGAAATCAAAGGTCAGCAGGGTCATGCTCCCTCTGAAGAATCTAGGGGAACACTCTTTCTTCCTCTTCCAGCTTCTATTGGCTCCTGGCATTCCTTGGCTGGTAGTGGCATAACTCCAGTCTCTGCCTCCATCTTCACATGGCCAGCTGCCCTCTGTGTCTTTCTGTGGCCAAATATCCCTTTCTTTTCTATTTTAAAGACACTAGCCATTGAATATAGGGGATACGATTCAATCAAGTCTGCCCAGGAAGTGTGCAAGAGAAGATAGTACCTTCCAATGAACAACCACATTCAATGATCAAACTGCTTTATAGATATGTAGAGCAGGAGGGGGTAATAGGTAGGATCTGAATACATTTTGAGTCAATTTTTAAAGAAGTCAGTTAAATTATACTGCTTTAGCTTAAGTATTGGTGAGCCAAGTTCAGGCATTTAGGGGAACCTCTGTGAATTGAGGGCTGCATTAAGCCAACAGCATTACTTCCAGATTCTGAGCAGAAGTAAGCTTTCTTCTAAAGGAATAGTCGTTACTTTTTAACATAAAGCTGAGATGCCACTGGAGCCAGACCAGCTATGTTTCTGGCTATTCCATTTCCATTTGACAAGAGAGGTATATTGAGCCCTTCCCACCTTGTTAGTCAGAATCTAGTTTACCCATCCCAGAGTGAGACTGTCAGGCCAGAGAGTCATAAGGCTTCATGGATTAGCATTCAATTCCTATAAGACCATAACAGCAAGCTAACAGCTGCTTTCTGGAAGAAGTTTACCTGATAGCCGCATCATGGAAGTGACAAATACAGATATAGCCCAAAGGATGCTTCTGGATAAAGACTGTCACCCATTGCCAGAGGCAGAAATCAGCAAAATAATCAGCCACAGAAACATTTAGCTCAAAGGGATGACAAGGTGGTGGGGCCCCAAGGGTATTAACATTTCTGTGTATGCAGTTTTTTCTGATTAAAGGACTCCTTTATGGCATTTATGGTATAGGGATATACAAGCATATAGCACGTTAATTACTACTGTGGATTCATATAAGAACACTAAGTAATAAGAACACTAAGATGGCTGAATAGGACAAGTTCCATGAGGTCACATTAGTTTCCTATCATTACTGTAAAACTTGCTCAGATCCCATAGGTTGAATTTGGATGCCCCTCTCAACATGAGACAGGATAGGATGGAGACTTGATTTCCTGACTTCAACAGATCCATAAATGTTTGAGTCCTTCCCATTCCTAAAGCTTCCCAGCATACTCACACAGGTGCATATTGCCTCTGAAACTTTTAGGGACAGGGAGACCTCTGGTCATACAGGGAGACCAGTATGCTGGGAAGCTTTAGGAAAGACATCATTACTGACACCAGCTCTTTCAGGTTTGAGGACCCCTTGATTAAGCAGCCACAGCCATGTTGCATTCTGGCTAAGGCTGCTGGTTTGTGCCATTTGACTGACTTGGGCTTGAATCAGACAGCAGCAACTCTTGTTAAGGAGTCCACCTTAAACCAGGGCTTTTGTTGCTACATTGTCATGATAACATCTCTCAAGTTTTTACCAGTTTTAACATAAAAAATAAGGGAAGCTTATAGGGCAGCGGGTCTGACCACAAGAATTTATCTAAATTCTTTTGGATTGGGTATTCATTTTCCAGTGGTTCACTTTCATCAGCCCTATAAACCCAATCCAATGCAGTAAGAGGCCAAATACTAGTCAATTGCCTTATTTATGATTTTCCATGGGAATTTACCTATCTCATAGAAGTATTACTGAGAACACTGAAACCTCCTTAGAGCAGCCACAACCCACTGCAAAAAAAAAAAAAAAAAAAAAAATCCAAGGCTATTATCTCTGAATGGATCTAAATTTGGCATGATACACTGTGCCATAATAACACAGCCAGCCCACCTCTTTCTAGTCTTCCTTGACAAGCATTACACGCCTGCCCCTCATCCTCCAAGTGACTCAACTAGTTATAATGATTTGCCAGGCTTCTGACAATAGATGTCACAAATTTCCCTGTTACATTCAGTATAGGTGCATGTCTTCTAACTTGTCTGGAAGGGGCTGTATTAGTCAGGGTTCTCCAGAAAGCAGAACCAAAGGGTGTGGGGGGCATGAGGGTTCTTTTAAGGAATTGGCTCTTGCAATTTTGAAGAATGATAGTCTGAAATCTGCAGGGCATGTAGGTAGGTTAGAGACCTAGGGAGGAGATGACATTGCAGTCTCTTTTTAATGTTTTTATTTATTTATTTTGAGAGAGAGAGAGAGAGAGAGAGAGAGAGAATATGTGTGTATGAACAAGGGAGGGGCAGAGAGAGAGGGAGAGAGAGAATCCCAAGCAGGCTCTGTGCTGTTTGTGCAGAGCCCCATGCAGGACTCGATCTCACAAAATCATGACCTGAGCTGAAATCAAGAGTTGGACACTTAACCAACTGAGGCACCCACGTGCCTCAACATTAAATTATTGAATCCAAAGGCAGGTGGAAGCTGAATTCCTTCTTCCTTGGAGGACCTCAGTCTTTTCTTTTACAGCCCACAACTAATCTGATGAGACACCCCTATATTATAGAAGGTAGTTTGCTTTACTCAAAGTCTGCTGATTTAAATGTTAATCACATAAAAAAAAATACTTTAACTACAACATCTGGACTGGTAGTTAACCAAAAACTGGATGCCATGGCCTAGCTCAACTGACACGTAAAATTGATCATGACAGGGGCAGAACCTTCTGCCTACCCATGAAAAATCTTTGAACTATATATTACAATAGGGCAGAAATGAGAAGGTCTACCATATAAATACAAAAGTCTTCCTAACCAAGGATATAGCAACAACCAAGGTGAAATATAGTTTGCAATCACCTTTCTCATTCACAGCCAGTAGAGTATTGTAAGTATTGCTCAGTTGACCATTCAACTTGGTCAAAGCATTTGCTACTATTCCTATGGATTAGTAATATCTCTTTAACTGGCCCACATGACCCTCATCCTTCTTATTCCAGAAGGCCATGTCTCTATGTGCCGTCTTCATCACCAGAACTGCCCAAAACCCTGAAGGCCATGAGGTTTTATTCTAGTTGGAAGCAAACTTGCCACAGTTTGAGAGAAAAAGACTTTATGACTCATCATAGAGTTTCTAAGTCCTTAGTCATAGTTCAGGCTGCTGTAAGAAAAATACCATAAGCTGCGAGGCTTATAAACAATAAAAATTTATTTCTTACAGTTCTGGAGGCTACAAAGTTCAAGAGCAAAGCAGATTCAATGTCTGGTGTTTCACAGGTGAATGTTTCCTCTGCATGCCCTCACATAGAAGGCACGAGGGGGCTCTCTGGAGGTCTTTTGTAAAGCACTAATTCTATTTATGAAAGTTCCACCTTCCTAAAGAACCATCTCCAAGCACCATCACACTGGGGATGAGGTTTCAACATATTAATTTTTAGAGGGTACAAATATGTAGTCTACAGCACACAAGTAGTGAAACTATCAGCATATTTGTGCAGCTTCCTCAAGCCACAATTTCCAGAAGGTGGTAAAAGTGGAGCCAGGTCACACCCACATATGCAGTGCTCTGCATTATAGGAGATAAATCATTAGTTCAAGGAACCTGGATCTTTTATAATAAGCAGTAAACATGTCACTTCTACTCAAGATGGAAGCACTATGTTGTTTGCCAAGGCTCATAAGACGTGCATAAAATGTAGGAGACTCATAGAGAATTACTTTCTAACTCAAATAATCACCCTGTACTTTATTTCCTCCCAAAGATAGATGGTCTTTTTCATGACTTTTTCTTTTTAAAGTAGACGTATTCATATGTCTTATGGAGAAAGAGCACCCATCATGGGCCAAAATGATAAATTCTCTTCCAATGTATCTACAGTATGTTAAGGATAGATACATAAAGTAGTGGGCAAGTTGGAAGCTAATTTTCTTAATTAGATAATACGAATCAAGAACAAGTGAGTGGAGCTCAAGCACAATGGAGGGAAGAAATATGTGAGACAGATTAGCAAGCAAACAAAAGACACTATAAGTTTCTGAGGGAGTGAAGATCTGGACCCAAATACAGCAGAAATTACAGAATTTAAGTCATGACACAAAGGGTGGGAAAAATCTCAGGCAAACATATGAGAAAAAACAACATGTATTTATTATTAGTCATTTGAAAGAAGATCAATTGTTTCTCTTTTAGAAAATGAAGCTTGTTGGGGCACCTAGGTGGCTCAGTCGGTTGAGCCAACGACTTCCTCTCTGGTCATGATCTCGAAGTTGGTGAGTTTGAGCCCTACCTCGGGCTCTGTGCTGACAGCTCGGAGCCTGGAGTCTGCTTCCGATTCTGTGTGTCCCTTTCTCTATGCTCCTCCCCTACTCATGATCTGTCTCTCTCTGTCTCTCAAAAATAAATAAATGTTAAAAAAAAATTTTTTTAAAAAGAAAATGAAGCTTGTTTTCTATAGCTAAATGACACGACCTCTGAATTTGGTTGTAATAAGACAATTTATGAAATCTTCAGCAATATCAAATACATTTGCTGCAACAATAAATGAAAATGAAATCCCAAAATAACCTTTCTTGTGCTACTCAAGTTTCTTTTTTAAACATACACATACAGCGCGTCGCAGCAGCTCGGGCGGCGGGAGGAGCGGCAGCGGCCAGGCAGCCCGGCTTCGCGAAGGCCCTGGGCGCGCGGCCCGCAGGCACCCTGCACGCGCCCGCCCCCGCTGCCACGGTGCCCAAGAGCAAGGTCAGCTCCGCCCAGGGCCCGCCAAGGAGGAGCCCAAGAGGAGGTCGGCGTAACCTGCTCCTGCGAAAGTGGAAGCGAAGCCCAAAAAGGCGGTGGGAAAGGATAAATCTTCAGACAAAAAAGTGCCAACAAAGGGGAAAAGGGGAGCAAAGGGAAAACAGGCTGAAGTGACTAACCAAGAAACAAAAGAAGACTTACCTGCAGAAAATGGAGAAACTAAAACCAAGGAGAGTCCGGCCTCTGAGGAAGCAGGAGAGAAAGAAGCCAAGTCTGATTAATACCACCTCCCATGTCTTCTCAGTGGTCCCTGTGCCCCTTCTTGTACAATCCAGAAGAATATTTTTATCAACTATTTTGTAAATGCAAGTTTTTTAGTAGCTCTAGAAACATTTTTAAGAAGGAGGGAATCCCACCTTATCCCATTTTTTAAGTGTAAATGGGTTTTTTTTAAGAGGTGAAATCATTTGCTGGTTGTTTATTTTTTGGTACAAACAGAAAATAGTGGGATATTGCCTGTGGGAGATTTTGATCGTCTTGGGTGTCAGCTTAACATTCCAGAGAGGGGGTAGTTTTTATATCCTGTAATACCAAGCACACTAAATGGCAGTTTGGAGTCAGTCGTGCATTTAATATGTCTTGAACATTTTAAATTACTTCTATTCCCATGTTGTTTTTGGTAGAATTGTTTCCTAAAGAAAACCGCTCCTTGATCCCGGCTCTCGCTGTCGGAATTTGTGCAGTCTGGAACATCCGGCGTCCTAGTCCGGTTTCCTAGTAACTTTGTTAATGTGCTGTGCGAGATTGAACGTTGGAGTATGTAGCGTATATGATATTAAATCCTGAATTAACGGCAGTTAATTAACGTGTAACAGCATATCAACATTTGAAGATATGGGTACTTTACACACTGTTAATGAAAATGTACCTCCAAATTTTAAGCTAGAAGGTCACTGGAATAACTTTTAGAAAAGAACCACAACTACATGATTTTTTTTAGATTTTCAGTACCTACGTTAAGAACTGTGTACAAATTCAATTGTATGTACTGATCCTCAGAACAACCAATAAAATTCAATTATGAAAGAATTATAAAAGCTGTGTAAAATATACAAAAAATAAAATAAACATACACATACATATTCACACTTTAATATACACATTCTTGGTACAATTTACAATACTGAAAAAATATTAATTAAAATTAATTTATTTTATAATGTAACATATTTATTAAATATAAAATAGTGCTAAAATATTAATAAAATTAAATGGCACTTGTAAGAGGATCTATCATTTTTTTGGCCTTTGATGTTTCTTTCTGCCTTATAAAGCAAACAGAGTAAATACTATTTCTCTGATATAATGAAACTGAGACCAAGAATTGCTAACCAGGTCCAAATTTCCCTGACAGTAAATCAATGTCCCATTCACTATTATTATGATCCTATAAAATCAGTTTATAATCTCACCAATTTCTGGGCATAAGTTAGCAAAAGTTAATATATACATCAAGCAATTACATCACTGATTATATATGAATACACAATTACTGCATTAGGCCCCATGACAGCTGTGTAAAATGTACAAGGACTATTAAAAATCTGTTATACATTGGTTCTTTATGGACCATGAAAATACAAACACAAATATATTTTAATCAGTGGATACCTCATAGCAATTTTACCAGCCTATATATGAAACATTTTTGTAGTTAAACATCTACTTTTATATTACATAAGTTAATAAACGTATTTGCTATAAATTACGAAGTAGGATTTTCTTAAGAATTTCAAAATAAATGTTTTCTATATAATTTTGAGACTTTGTAAACTGCACAAACATTAAATCTAAGTCTTTGATCTGGTATTTTTAATTCCATGCTTAAAATATTTACTTTCAATTTTTATTTCACTACCCATATTTTTCAAGACTGTTTTCTATGAACTCTACTTGTGTGGGTAAAAATCTAAAGAAACAATTACAAATGCTAAGTTAAGCTAAATTTTACTTTTACTTAAAAAATTTTTTTATGTTTGTTTATTTTTGAGAAAGAGAGAGACAAGAGTGTGAGTAGGGGAGAGGCAGAGAGAGAGGGAGGCACAGAATCAAAGCAGGCTCCAGGCTCTGAGCTGTCAGCATAGAGTCACCAGCCATGAGATCATGACATGAGCCAAAGTCAGACACTTAGCCGACTAAGCCACCCAGGTGCCCCTTACCTTTACTAAGGTACCCAGTTGCCTTAGAGATCATTATGTCTCCTAAATTCATTATTGATACTGATGTCACCTTAATTTCTTTAAAGCATAGTTTTGGACATGTTACTGTCCTGGTCTTAAATTTGGAATGGTTCATATTCAGATACACATACACACACACACAGATTCATTCATACATACATATATACATCCCAACTATGTAAGCCAGGTAATGAGCCTTCAATGGCCAAGAATCAGCCATTAATCCTTATTTAGAAAAGGTACTTATTGTCTCCTAAAACTGCCTCACACTCCCATCCTCTTTGCATGTGTCATTTTCTTCTCTTAGAATACTTCCTATCACCTTTTCCTTTGAACCCAAGCATTTGTTACCTCCACCAAAATTGGTCTTTCAAAGGTTGGAAATGGTCTCTGTTTCTAATTCTAATAGTCATTTCTGAATCTTCACCTTAAATGATGCATCAGAAATACTGACCCAGTAAATCTCTCCTTCATCCTTGAAACAACATCTACTCTTGTCTCTCCTGAGGCAGCTCACTCTCCTGGTTGTCTTCCCATCACATTAGTTCCTCTCTGTATATTCTTTGCTGAATTCTCACCTAATTGTTGGAGTGTTCTAAGGCTCAGTGCTAGACTTCTCTATTTTACTCTCCTGGTCTCGTCAGTCTGATGGGTTTACACACCACATACATGCTGACAAATTTTACATTTATATCTCAAATCTGGATTTATTCTCTAAATGCTAGGATTTTATATGCAACTGCCTACTCGACTCCTCTATTTTGTTATCTATCACTTTCTACTTGAATATCAAATAGATTTCTCAAACTTAACATGTCCTAAATTGAAATCTTGATCTCCCCATTAAAAACTGTTTCCCAAAGTTTTTCTCAACATAGTAAATTAAAATTCCACTATTCCAATTTCTCAAGCCATAATTCTTAAAGTCATTCTTGAGTTTTTTCTTTCTCTCACACCCTACATCAATTTCACAGGCAAATTTTATCCAATTTTCCCTCTGTTAACACCCAGTTCCAACACACCATTCTCTCTGTTTGTCTCTCTCACCTGGAGTAGTAAAAGCCCTTCTAATCAACCTCCTTATTCACATCTCTCCTCCAACAGCTCCTCATCTCATTCACAGTACGAGTTACAGTTCTTAAAATTGTCTCCCAAGTCTTATACAATTCTCCCTCCCCCTCCCATCTATGATCATGTGTAGTAAAATCCCACTGGATTCACCCTAAACCATCCCTAAGGAATTAAGCTGGACCATAAACAGAGGAAGAAATTTCAACTATTTCCCTCAACTAATAGAGGGAGCCATGGGTGGGGAGGGACTGCTATTTTAAATAACCATTCTCACCAACAGGAAAACTTTTAAGCAGAGATCCAAGAGAGGTGTGGGAGTAAGCAATGTGCCTCTCTGGGAGAAGAGTGGTCCCATCAAGCTGTGAGTGCAAAGGCCCTGGGGCAGCAATATACTTGGCAGATTAGAGGAAACAGGAATAGGCTGAGCACTGAAAAGTCAGCCAAGGGAAGGTGACTGTACTTAACAGTCCAGGTGAAAGAAGGCTCTGTTTTGGTACCAGTAGGAGTTGAAAAGAGGAAATGAGTAAGAAAAATGTCACTGCATTAACAAATGTTTATTGAGTAACTCATCTAGGTAAAGCAGTTTTCTAAACACATGAAATACAATTAAACCAAAATTGTCTACTTTCACAAAATAGTACCTGCTTCACAAGACAGAAACTCTGTCTTCTGCATAGGACAGATATTAAACAATAAAATTTGGCAATTGTTTTGATGTTGTAGAGTAACAAGGAAAGAGAATGTTAAAAGGAGACTTGAATCTGGATGATGATTCATGAACATAGTTGCATAGGAACTGAAAAGTACATGGCATTTTTATGAAAGTTCTTAGCAACTTCTTTTGAGCTTTTGAACATCAGTCTCACTGAGAAGTTTCTAATCAGGCATGTAAAATAGGCAATACACTCAGTTTAGAAGAGGCAGGAGGGCAAGATCACAGACAACCAGGCCTGGTTTAATATCCCCCATCTGCTACCCAATCTCCTTAAGCTTCAGCTTCCTCATCTGAGAGAAAGGGACAATGACTGTACCTTCATTACAAAGTTGTTTAGTAAAGCAATTCATATGACACCGGCTATATAGAAAGCATTCAATATTTATGTAAAGTTAATATGTGTAGAGAGACTTGAACACCTTAAAAATGCCTGAGAAACTACTTATCTCTAAGGGGTAAACTCTCATGATATGACTTCTTTTCAAAAATTTGTGATAGCCCAGTGGATCAATGTTTGCATAAGGCTTTGCTTCATTGTTAATGTGACAGAATAAAAACTAAATAATAGCTGAACTTCCAGTGTATTTATTTGTAAAATCCTTATTGCAATACTCTTCTTCCATCTCACAAAGAAGTAGAGAGGAGAGGTTTTATTATATATTATGGAATTTCTTTGGTTCAGTGGGAGAAAGTTCAGTGGTGAGAAACAGACTTGTGAGAGCCAACATTACCCATACACACAATCTCCACATTCAAAAGTACCAATAGCACTATAGCATGTACAATTTTATAGAAAGATGTGCAGTAGTAACCTTTGGTCTATTTGTTTATACTGTGAAATTGGATCATGAATCTGAGAGGAGTTCTGTCATCATATTAAGAAATATTTACCAAGATAAAAACATCAATATCATGAGTGCTAAGAGTTATACCACGCAGGAAGATAATCATCATCTTCTGAGAAGAAAATATTGAAAATAGGTAGCTGGATGACATAAGAATACAAGGAGCAGGTGACATTATGAGCTCTGGCCAGAGAGCAATTACAGATCTGCTTAAGTTAATGCAGGCATTTTGATTAAGGTATCTAAAGTTTCTGAGTTTTAGGTCAAGATAATAGACTTCTTCCTCTTGAGAGCATTTTATATGGCAGGAATGGAGTTATCAACAGATAAGATATACTAACCAATTTCTGAAATTCAGAAAGCAGATATAAACATGGGGAGGAAGCTATGGTCCAGAGAAGTACTCTGAGAGCTCCTGCTACAGTTCATGACTTGTCAAATTCTTGAATTTTTTACAGTATATAAAATTTGATATTATATTAAAGGCAGAGAGATGAAGTTCTTTCATACTTTTTCAAACTTGCTCTTTTTCAATATAGGAAAATTTTCCCCTCCTTTCAAGGTTTTGCCTTGATATGAAAATATTTTTGTTTTGCAGTCATAGTGTAATTTTTTGGCAAAATAAAGAACTCTAGCTTTCACATAAATTCCCTTTAAAATTTTAAGGGGCAGCTTATACTAATCTTTCATTTCTTTGTAGGTTACCTATGTTTTACTCATCACACTCAGGATTCTCTCTTTAGGTTTAGAATTCTGAAACTTTACCAGGATATATTTGTGTGAGAGCTTTATCATTAACTGTGCCTGGTACCAGGTGAGCCCTTTTAATCTCTCTTCAAGTCTGGGATATTTTCTGCCTATGTTTCCTTGAAAATTTTCTCTTTCATTTTGTTTTATTTCTCTTTTTTTTGAATGACCTCTCAGATGAACATAGAAACTTCTGGATATGTCGTCCGTATTTCTAAATACTTCTCTAGACTTTCCACTTCTTCAGTATGTGAACTATAAACTTAACCTGGGCATGGTCTTCCTAATCACGAACTCAGTTTTCCTCTGTGCCTGTTTTCCTGTTACCTGATATACGCTAATGATGACCTATTTTTAATTGAAGCATTCACACTTTTCATTTTGGTAATTTTTTTGAAGCAAATGTTTTAGTTTCTTGGTTTGTTTTATAGATATAATATCCTGTTATACTTCTCTAATGATATTCTATTTATTTTATTATCTTCTGTTTCTTGAATTAACTCTGTTCATTGAAATTTGTTGACTTTAATGATTCTTGGTTTCCTGTTTATTTTTGTAAAAAATAAATTTAAAAAATAGGCCTACAATGAATACTTTTGTAGCTGGAATGTGTTTCTTAAATTCATAAACACTAGGGGGTTGGACTAGAAATAAATACAGTTCTGATTACCAGAGCCCTCCACTTGCAATATCCAAATGGACATGTTGTTTCTGAGGTGGAGAGCTATACCTCCTCTTGATAAGCCAAAAGTGGTTATTTAGAGCAGTCATTATCAAATTTAAAAATCCCAATATTTAGGCCATGACCAAACCATTAAATAAGAATTTTGTGGTATGAGATGTGGACTTCAGTAATATTCAAATCCCCCAGTTGATTCCAATGTGTGGCCAGATGTGAGAAGTACCACATTCCTTCACTATCTGCTTGCTGCATTCTACACATATTCTGGAATCTTCCTATCAGAACTCTGCCATCAGAGTGCTAATCCCACCTCTGTGCCAGTGCAGCCATCAGCCATTCTGAGAAGGGACCTGGCTGTCCTGTTCCACCCTCATTCAGTTAGTTACTTTTCCCCCAAATTCTGCAGTCTCTGACCTTGGAATTATTCCCAAAGTCTGTTTGGAAAACTCCCACATCATTTTGCCTTCTTAATTATCTGTTGTGAGTTCTTACCCCTGTTGGGTCTCAGCATCACTTCATTCCTGTCAACATTTTATCTTGCAGAAATTCTGCACTGTTCTGCTCTGTTAGGGACATTGAGTTGCAAATACTACTGTGAATCCATGTTGTCTTCTTCCATTTTTATGTGAGACGGAAAACTCTATTCTCCATAGGATCTCTAAGAAGAAATATTCAGGTTATGTATTTGTTCTTTCTTTCGTTTATTAAATACGCATTGGGTCCTTGCTCTATGCGCTAAGCTTAAAGCAGAGAACAAGAAAAAAACACAGATACTGCCTCACTTAGCTTACATTCTAATGTGTTTTTCATGGTAGTCCCCCCCCAACCCAACCAAAACTGGGAGCAATCTAAATATTTAATAATATATTGATGGTTGGATGAGCTAAGATAATATATATATATATATACAATGAAATATTATTCAATTTGTAAATATACTTAAAAATCATGACATGAAATTCTTCACAAGATAATGTTAACTGGAAAAGGCAGGATACAGAATAGCATATACAGTATAAAGAAAAATTAAAGGTTTTTGCCTCTGAATTGGGCATCTTGGGTAATTAATATATTCTTCATATTTTCTAGTATTTTCTAATGCTAACAGAGTTTTTTTCTATATAATATACCATTTTTAAAAATCAGAAATATATTTTTGTATTATATTCTATTTTGCAAGTTAAAACACAAATAACAGCACACAGAATCTAACTATTCCACTTTATCGGGGCACAGATCTAGAAACAAACCTTGCAACTCAGAAATTAAGAGACTTTTAGAGCTCCCTTAAATATTTTTACATTGTAAGCTTCTTGAAGGTAAGTGATTAACATAATTTCTGCTTTGTTTTGTTTTGTGGTTTATTTTGGTATAATACTTTGCTAATCAGGTGGTTTATTTAGAATTACTTTAGCAAAGATATGTTTTAAGTCAAAGAATTGTTGTCCCATATAACATTGGCATTCATGTTGGGTCTCGTCTCAATATAAGGGTTTGTCTGAAGCCCTTTAACCTAAAATTGTGGCTGATACCACACCTTGATGTCAGTTTTATTCCAAGTGGGACAATACTTCTTGGAATTTGGCAGAGCCCTTCTCCCAACACATTGTTAATAAAGAAGAAAAAAAGGAGAGAAAGTAGGAAGTAGACAAGGAAGATGAAAGGGATGCTGATATATTGTTACTCTAAATTGAAGGCTCTGGACAAAGATGATATGAAAATGACTTCTTAAAACTCAAAGCTGGTGGAAGGCCAAAGAAACGAAGGCTCTTTCCAATTTTGGTTAACAGATTTCACCTTGTTTTGTCAGCCAGCTAATGCTACTCCTCTCAACTTTTAAAACTCTGGACATGCCTTGAGAAGTGAATCCTACCTTCTGGAAAAAGAAAAAGAAAGAAAGAAAGAAAAAGACCACCACTGCCCTCCAGAGCCTATCTCCCCAAAATGAACATCATCATTGTATTCCATAAAAGAACAATCATCTGGGCAGGGGTGCAAAGATGTAGTTGCATTGACTCTGAAGAAGATAGTTACTTCATATTCCATGAAGCGTCATAAAAGATATAGAAATTGAGTGAGCATTTCTGTGGTACATCATGAATGCAATGGGTCATATTAATTTAACAGAGCACAGGTAACAGCTAACTAAATGAAAGACCAAATGCTACACAATTTAATTATATAAAAACATCTATGTCATATTTAATCTGTTAAAAATTGCCTATAAAAATGATCTCAACAAAAAATTATCTATTTTTGTGGTAATGGTGTTCTGTTTTGCTTTGTTTCTTTTATGGTGTTACCACTCAGCCAATTTTTGTCAAAGGTACTTTTTTTTCACAATGCACTATCAATATTATACAGAACTGTTCAAACAATTTTCTTAAACATAATATATAATAGATGTTTGGAGGGGTTCTGAGTTTACCATATTTTAATAACAAAAGAATCCTCTTGAAATTTAGTTTTAGACCATAAAAGATACGCTCTGCTCAGAATGCACAATAGATTTTAAATATCACTATAGAATAAGTCATTCTACTGACTTTATGATACAGTAGATATTTTAATACTTAAAATAATATCATTTTCTCCAAATGCAGTTTCCATAGGAATGGCACACTTTACCCGTTAGACAGAGAAGAATCAGAACTGACTCTGTATACTATAAAATCCTTTTCAGCTCTGATTTCACTGAATTCACATGTATGTTAAAATCTATTTCAAACATCTAATATATTTGTCTTGAGAGCATAAAATAACCTTCAAATTTTCTTGACAATATACTTAGGATATTGACAATATATTTAGTATATAGACATATTTGTTTATGCACATTTATACAAATATACATAAAAGAAGTAGGTTAGAGAAAGACAAACAATAATGATCTATTTTCAAAGTCTGTTAGATGCTCTCTAAAATGATGGCATATTTAGAAATACATCAATGCAAAACTACAGTAGTTTTGTTCCACATATATGAGGAGTTGAGTTTTTAAAAATTTTTAATGTTTATTTGCTTTTGAGACAGAGAGAGACCGAGCATGAGTGGGGGAGGGGCAGAGAGCGAGGGAGACACAGAATCCAAAGCAGGCTCCAGGCTGCGAGCTGCCAGCACAGAGCCAGACTTGGGGCTCGGGCTCATGAACCTCGAGATCATGACCCGAACCAAAGTCGGACACTCAATCAACTGAGCCACTCAGGTGCCTGAGTTGAGTTTGTAGGTAATTAAGATATTTTAAAATGATATTAGTTTAACATTATAGTATTTCAGTGTACCAATGCTCATTCAATGGCATCAAATTCATCAGTGTTAAATTGAATAAGGTAAAAATGCTTGATAAATGTTTGTGACCTGGCCAAGAAAAAAGTAGGGGAAGACATATGGAAGTGGCATGCACTGTGACTTTCTTTGAAATGGTACTCTTAATCTCCCCTTTTTCGGTGCCCTGATACATCAGGCAGTTGCTCAGCCACCTGTAAAGAGTTAAGTCAGTGAAATCAAACTATGTGTCAAAATCTAGAATATACAGTGTTCATAAGTATTCAGAATTGTCTTCATTCACTTATTAGTGTCAGTCTAAGGAAAGCTCGGATTATCAGTTTTTCACAGATGGAACCACCCTTCCTTTCTGGCATACTGTACCTGAATGAATAAGCATACCACATTGGAAACAGAGCAGTAAAATAAATAGAAATGGTGATGTCATTTGCCTCCTGTCCTCAACATCAATACTTATTAGGAAATGGTTCAGTAGCCAAAAGTAATCTTTTTTTTTTGTTTTAATTCAGTCTTGGTATGAAGTCACGTAAGAAAAGTGGGTGTATTGGATCAAGAGAATACAAAGCAAGTTTTTAAGTGTGATGTTTAGCTTACCAGTTCCCTTAAGGTTAGGACAAATGGCAAAGTATTTAAACTTATAGGAGAAGTTTATTCTAAGCATTAGAATCAATGTCTTGATTATGATGGTTGTTGAATAGCAAATTGAAGAACAGAGGAAATCACGGAAATGTTATCCTAACAAGATCAGCCAAAGGGCACAAACATGAATTACATGTAGTCTATCTATGCACCATGGGTGCTCTCCCTATCCTTGACCCTCACTTTTCTATCCCTAAACCACTTGTGTTTCTCTGTGGCTTCCCCATCAGAGCAATGTACAGCTAAAGTGCACTGATAGAATCCATATCCTTTGATTCATATGTTGCCCTTCAACAATCAACTTTAGCATTTTGAGAGTTATTCCCTCAGGTTACTCTCCAATTAGAGGAGGCTAATCAGAATAACTATGCCAGAAAAATATGTTAATGATTGCTAATTGCTTCACATATATTTTGAACTATTGAACTATGGGGGGGAAAAAGATAAACTTTTTCCCTTCGATAAGGGTTCCAGTCTCATTTTAGACAGTTTGAGTCTCATAAAAATCCCGTTGTCTTGGGGCTCCTGGGTGACTCAGTCAGTTAAGCAGCTGACTTCAGCTCAGGTCAAGATCTCACAGTTCTTGGGTTCAAGCCCCATGTCAGGCTCTGTGCTGACATCTTGGAGCCTGGAGCCTGCTTCTGATTCTGTGTCTCCCTCTCTCTCTGACCCTCCCTTGCTCACACTCTGTCTCTCTCTCTCTCTCAAAAACAAATAAACGTTAAAAAAAATTAAAAATCCTGTTGTCTGATTTAAATTATTCCTAAACTGCAAAATACTTAGCTTTGAATAAGATATTGCTTATATGCTAGTTTGGATTTCTAAAGCAATAAACAGTTAATAGTAAGATGTTTTCTACCAATTGACTAAATAGCAGCCTAAATTCAGCATTTTTTATGTATGTCCAGGGACTATTACAGAATGTGAGATTTGATAAAACACACATGTGTTAAAATATTTGGTCAGATTTTAAGTTATTTTGATTTATTGTGTGATATTATTTTTTAAAATGTTATGGTTTTTATTTGTGGAATTAGGAAATGGCCAAAAGTGATCCAATTTTTATAATATCAGACAGTTTAAAGATATAAATCAGGCCAAAGAGATTATTACCTAATAAGCACTTCCATAAAAATAAAAAGGAAAAAATAAAATTAAAAAAAAACAGGAAAGAGTAATATATTTTAAAGTAGGAGGATTTCTATAACAGAAACATAAAACTTTTAACTTCTTGTCTCACTTTACCTTCAGAGGAAGTTGGTGGATAAACGGTTCTAGGACACTTGAGTAAAAGTGGATTGGCACATGCATCTCAGTGTTTCAGGCAAGCACCATTTACTGGAAACTTCATCCCTGCCCTGGAATAAAAATCCCAGCGAAGATTCTATAAAACACAGGTGTTAGCCTCCACATTTTTAAAAATTTTTAAAAAGTTGTACTCTCACTTTGCATCTACATAAAGAGTTCATGCATAAACAAGAGGCAATAATCAAAGTCCAAAATTAATTAATTAATGTATTTATTTATTTATGTTTATTTATTTTTGAGAGAGAGACACACACAGAGAGTGCAAGTGGGGGAAGGTCAGAGAGAGAGAGGAAGACACAGAATCCCAAGTAGGCCCCAGGCTCTG
The DNA here is from genome assembly GCA_028646485.1 of Cryptoprocta ferox. NCBI lineage: Eukaryota > Metazoa > Chordata > Mammalia > Carnivora > Eupleridae > Cryptoprocta > Cryptoprocta ferox. The sequence continues at coordinate 101,663,947 of CM053567.1, forward strand.
AGCTGTCAGCACAGAGCTCAACACAGGACTCGAACCCATAGACCATGAGATCATGACCTGAGCTGAAGTCAGACACTTAACTGACTGAGCCACCCAGGTGCCCCCAAAATTCTTTGTTACATTACCATTTATAAAAAACACATGGGAGAGAAAGAAAATTGATCTCTGATCTTAGCTTTGCCTCTCCCTTTTCCCCCTCTGTGTTTGGACGTGTATTCCCCTTCAGCATAGTCATTTACCCCATTGGCTCATCTATACCCATAATTCCACCACAGAGTATTTGGCCTCTCAGACAAAGCAGAACAGTTCTCCAGTCTGAGTGTCAGTATATGGGAGATGTCTAGCTCATATAGCTGTTTACATGATGGGATTTGGCTGTATATTCCAGATTGCCTGTCTCTGAGACCTGCTGATTCTGTTAATGTTTCCAAATTCTTTTCTGGGCTTAGACATCTGTCCTTCTCCACCATTCCCCTGAGGTCCATTGCTTCTAATAGAGATTTTCACCAGAGCTGAGGTTTCAATCTCATGGTGACCTCAAAGGTGGCCTCAAAAACCTCTTCTTACCATGTGTGACCAAGGATACTAGAGTCTGAGGAGTAAGAGAAAGGAACCAATATTTGTGGGTGATCTACTACTTTCCAGGAATGGCCTAGACTCTTTACATGGCTTTCACTCAAAATAAGAAAGTGAGTCATGATTATTAATCCCACTTTCCTGATGAAGAACTCAGGACTCAAAAAAAAATGAAAGTTTGCATAATTTTACTACTAAAAAGTCAACTGAAAGACAGGGGTCTACTTTTGGCTCTGCCACTGGGTAACTCTGGTCAACTCACCTAACTTCTTCAGCCTTCAAAAGCCACATCTGTAAAATATTGACATCACATTGGGCTGATATCTTGGAGGCCTCATAGGTCTCAAAATTTCTGAAACTATGATAGAAAAAATGAATTCTCTGCTCAAGAGACATTGTCTGCTCTACTGACAATGTAGAGCCTGTGTGCGATTCTCTCTCTCTCTCTGTCCCTTGCTCACTTGTGCTCTCTCTTTCAAAAATAAATAAACTTTAAAAAACAGTCAGACAAAAAAAGGGAATATTCTTCACTTAAAAATAAACCCAAATTTTATTTGTTTCTAATAGTTGTGGTTTCCCTTGAGGGGGAAAAGCAAGCATTTAATTCCTGTGGGAGCACATTCTGATGCAACTAACTCCCGGGTTTTATTTACAATCCTACCAGACCTTGCCCAAATTCCTTTCTCTAAGGGGTGCACTTACTGGACAAGAGTTCCATGTTCTGACAGATACTTTGAACTCTGGTATGGTCTAGGAGAGAGTTTGAGTCACTGAGATCTAGAAAATCCACTTTGTAAACCACATCATTTTTGCTAGGGTATGCAGTGTTGACCAGCAATATTTGAGCAAGTTAACTGAAGGAAAACCAATTTCCCACATTACTAAGGTTGCATAAACAATGTGATGTTCTCTTTTGAAAGATCAGCATTATGAACAGTAACAATTACCCACTTAAATATTATTCATTCAAATAAGGAAAATTGGAATGCATAATCTAAAAAAGAACTAGCAAAACTCAACCAGATGTTTTACCATGGGTGATTTCATTCTTTTTTTGTAGTCCAAAGTCCCTAAAACAATAAAGGAGGAAATAAATGTTCTAAGTTTTAAAAGGTTTCCTTTAAATATTCATTTAGTTGTTAAACTCTTAAACTCTATTCTATATAAATTCAGAGAAGAAGGAGAATTCTTTCCAGTCTGAGGACTATCTTTCTTCTGGAATGTCAATTCCTCTGCACTGTTCAGAATTCAATGTGAAGCAAATATTTGATCAGCAAGGGGCTTTCTTTGAAAGGGAAACAGTAAAGAGGTAATGCTTTATTGTGTCTTAAAATATTTGGAATCTCAAGTTAACTTATTACTTAAGACTTACTTCTGATTCAGAAGTAATTATACATTACATTCCAGTATATGATTTTGGCTTTTCAAGCTCTATTAGCTCAAAACCCTACCCAGAAAAACAAGACTGAGCAAACAGAACAAAAACAACATCTCCATTCCATGGCCACTTTGCTGGCACCATCTCTTCCAACATGTAAATGTAAAACACACATCTTTGGACATGAAAAAAATTAGTCAGAAGTATCTGTTGTAGAAACAAGTAAATAGATTTAAAAACAGCTGTTGCTGCTGTGTGGAGGCTAAATATTTGATTACATGGCACAGAAAATAATAATGAGCAGATAGAATTCTTTCACAAAATGGCTAGGAGCGAGATAAGGTGCTTCCAAATATTTTCATTCACCAAAGGAAAAAACAGAAATACTCCCTGGTCAATACTTGAGTGAAAAGACAGATATGAGTAGTTTGTGAATGGAGAAGCATTTTAGTGGAATGATGTTTACCCACCCAGTAGAATCTTGTAAATCAGAGTATTTTAATTTTCTTTATTTATTTTTTGGTAAAAAAAAATGCTAAATGCTGTAAAAAGTAGCCATTCTGCATAAAGGGGTTCAAAAGACCCCCTTTAAAGAAAGAATTAGAAGAATGGAAAGGGTGACCTCAACTATACAAATTCAAAAGTGGGGACAGAAGTTCAACTGAGCTCCCAGTGGTGTGTGAGAATAGAGTCAGTAAAATGTAGAACAAGATCCATGTTTGAAAGAAATTTGTAAGAGGCAGTAAACTTGACAATTTTACAGCTTGTTTTTGTTTCCCTCTAGCAACTAGCAGCAATATACTTAAATTGTAAAAGGTCTGTAGTTTGGCTATTTTCATTGATCAGTCTCCCTACCCACCATAGTCTCTCCAGACTTATTTACTCTACTCGTTCTCCAGGAGGCTGATTTCTACAGCATGCACCCATAGCTGCCACCCCCTCTGGATTCTTATTGGTTTGGCCAATGGGAGGCACCACCACATTGAGAGGGTGTTAGAGGATGAGTTCAATGCATTTATGTATCCTCCCAAGTCTCTCCCTGCTGGATGCCAGGAATTGGCTCCAGCCCTGCTGCAGGTCTCAGTGTCTTCAGGTGGCCCTTTCTATACAGCTATTTTTTCTGCTTTCAGTAAAGCTTCCCCTCCTCTCACTCCTTCTCCCCCCACCCTCCTTAAAGTACAACAATCCCAAAGTGATACCACATGCTTGGATGAACTGAAAAAATTAGCTCCATAACAAAAGAGTCTTAAAATGTAGGGGAAGTTGATTTATACCACACGTCCATTTAAATAGCCCTTTTGGCTGGTGTACAGGTTAATAGATCTTGGAGACTGAGCTTTATCACAGACTTGATCTGCAGTTGAGGATTAGGAAAAATCATTACAGTTCCCAGCTGCTAGTTTAGTTATTGACTTAACCTATTTTTTTTTTATCTAACAAAGATAATCAGAAGCAGTTACTTTACAGAGACAAAGTATATCTTTACCATTTTCCCCAGGCCTTTTTATCATATAGTCCTTTGTAATCTTTTTTTTTTAAGTTATTTATTTATTTATTTATTTTGAGAGAGAGAGAGAGAGAGAGAGAGAGAGATGAGCAGGGGAGGGGCAGAGAGAGGGAGAGAAAGAATCCCAAGCAGGCTCCACACCATAAGCACAGAGCTGACATCAGGCTTGAACTCATGAACCAAGAGATCATGACTGGAGCCAAAACCCAAGAGTTGGCCACTGAACCAACTGAGCCACCCAGGCACCTCAGCCCTTTACAGCCTTTATGTGACAGAGAAATTAAACTGGCTGGGGCACCTAGGTAGCTCAGTTGGTTAAGCCTCCAACTTTGGCTCAGGTTATGATCTCCCAGTTCATGAGTTCAAACCTCGCCTTGGGCTCTGCTGACGGCTCAGAGCCTGGAGCCTGCTTCAGATTCTGTGTCTCCCTCTCTCTCTGACCCTTCCCCATTCACACTTTTTCTTTCTCAAAAATAAAATAAACATTAACAAACCATTTTTTTAAAAAGAAATTATACTGGCCTGTTCATTATATTGATGATGTTATACTAACAGCACGTGGTTATCAGGAATTAAGAACCCTAGATGCCTTGTAAGACCCCCACGTGTCAGAGCATGGACTCTAAACTTGTGAAGTTTCAGAGGCCTGTCACACTGGTGTAGTTTCTAAAAGTCCAGTATCTGTGAAATGTCGGGATATTTCTTAGAAAGTAAAGATAGGTTGTTATACCTTCTATGACCTAACACAAAGAAAGAGGCATGATCCTTGGTGGGGTTTGCTGGATTTTGAAGCAAAATATACCTGATCTGAGTTGTCAGTTCTGAGTGGGTTCTAAGTCAGAAAGGCTTTGCAACAGGTCCAGTTAACCTTCTCTTGCTGAGTAGTTTTGAGAATTAAATGTAATAATCGGCGTAAATCACCCAGTACAATACCTGGCCCACAGTAACCCCTCCTTAAATATCTGCTTGAAAATAAGTCCCTTAAAGAAATGCATTAGGGGATGGAGGAGTTTGGGGCAGGGAAAGAAGTCAGTGAAGCTCACAAGCATAGATTTTTTTATAACTCAACTTACCCAGTACTCTCAGTTTGCTATATTCTAAGTAGGCTCATCTGCATGTTGCATTTTAAAGAGTTCTTTCAAATGCCAGATATTTAGCTTTGAATTAAAAAACATGAGTTAGCACAGTCAAGAAACTAATTGCCTGCCACCATGCATACAAAAATCAAAATCTCCTAGTACAAATATTTTCATTTAATGTACAAGCTTCCAACCAAATCTCCTCCTACAGTCTTCAACCCAGATGGTTTATTCTACTCCTCTTGTTTTTATATGTTATCTAATGGAGTAATGCTCAAATGAAGTACAGAAGACATTTTTGCCAAATTATCGCCACTTATTTTCTAAAAGATATTGTACATTTTCCCCTTTCTTTCTAGAACTCTTAGATAGTAAAAGGAACTCCAATTATGAGAAAAAAGTAGACTATTTAAGAATTCCCCTATGTTTATTGCAACATTACTTACAATAGTTAACATATGAAGGCAAACTAAGTATCCATTGATAGAGGAATGCAAAAAGAAAATGTGTGGTGTGTGTATGTGTGTGTGTGTATTCCCTATACATAATGGAATGTTACACAGCCATAAAAAGGAATGAGATCTTGCCATTTGCAACACATGGAGGGAATGGAGGGACTCAGAGGATATTATGCTAAGTGAAATAAGTCAGATAGGGAAAGCAAAATACCATATGGTTACACTTATATGTGGAATATAAAAAACAAAACAAATTTTAAAAGCTGAAACAGACCCACAAACCCAAAGCACAAACGGATGGTTAACTGCCAGAGGGGGGTTGGGTGGGGGAAGGGCAAAATGGGTGAAGGGGAATGGGAGGCACACACTTCCAGTTATGAAATGAATAATTCACAGAAATGAAAGGTACATCAGAATATAATCAATGGCATGATAATAGCATTGTATGGTGACACATGGTAGCTATACATGTGGTGAGCATAGCAAACAGAGCTGTCAAATTACTATGTTGTATATCTGAAACTAATAGAACATTGTGTGTCAACTATACTTAATTTAAAAAAAAAGAATAAATTCCCACTAGCTAGAAGGGCCTATGATCGCACACCGAAAGTCTTACTTTTGAGTCTGTTTGAAACCAGACATGAACTGGTACTGAACTCTACCTCAGGTTCCAACACAGCCCTGCTCCACATCAATTCTTGATTGAATTAAGATTGTCAGCCTTTTATCTTGTGTGCGTATAGGAAAAAGGCTGAGGTGCTCTATCTCCATGCTTCTATGCACAATGTCTGGCAATCTTGATTAAATCTTGATTTAAAAATAATAAAATCCTTATTAAAGAAAGTAGATCAAACATAAGTGTTATCATAAAATGTTTCAGGAAGACAAATAGTGTTAATGAATGACAGATAAGATGTGATTTATTCAAGGTCAAAGTGCAAAAAAGTTTTGCCAGTTTTGAGATTTGCATTTATTTTTACAGAAGAGGAAGATTAAATAATACAATAGTATTAGAGTTGGTTCCTTCTTACTGATCCTCCCTTTCTCCACACAAACAAAATTTGTATCTTCCAGAAGAATCTTCAGGATTCTCAGCTCTATGTAAAAAGATCACTCTCAAAAATTCTTGCAAAAATTAAAAACATAAAAAAAAAATCTGTGAATGCAGATAATACTCTAAGGAGCAGGAATTTCCAAGAATCACCAGGTAAGAATAAAATCAAGGTTCAATAGAACAGCATAAATGAAGGATTTCTCATTACTGTGAAAAGGAGTTAAAGTATTATGCAGTTAATTTGAAAATACTACATAAATTGATTGTATTTTAAAAATATGATCATGTATGGCTAAGCAGTTGTTTTTTCAGTTTCTCCCTTGAGTGATTTATATGCCTGTATACTTTAAAGTGATTTTCATACAACTATATATAGAAAGAGGGAGAGAGAGTGTTATTTTATATATGAATAACTCTATTACAGAATTGTTACATTGTATCAGGACTATTTCATGTCCCCACTTGATTCTCATGGTAGATGAAAGGCAGTCATTGAAGCTTTACTGAATGATTGATTCATGAACAACCTAAAGCACTATATGAATTTTATCTTCAAAATATGCAGCATTACCTTTATTGTCTACATAGTTCCAAACTCGCCTACCATTATGTTTTCAAAAAGGCACTTTTTAGTCATCAGGATAGTTGTATTTACTTTTAATCAAGAAAAACCACATGATTTTTAAAAATATGTAGGGGTATCTGGATGACTCAGTCAGTTAAGTGTCCAACTTAGGCTCAGGTCATGATCTCACAGTTCATGAGTTCAAGCCCTGCATCGGGCTCTGTGCTGACAGGTCAGAGCCTGGACCCTGCTTCAGATTCTGTGTCTCCCTTTCTCTCTCCCCGACCCCTTCTCATGCTCTGTCTCTCTCTCTCTCTCTCTCAAAAATAAATAAACATTTAAAAAAATTAAAAAATAAAAATATGTAAAGATAGGCAATATCCTCACACAAAAAATTATTAATCTTAATGGAAAAATATTTTTAAAGATCTACAAATTGAAAAAAAATGCCATGATTATATTAAAAGTGTCAATATTGTAAGGAATTTAATTTCCCTAAATTGATTTATAAATATATATAATTTTTAAATTTGCAAATTATTTTTTATGTGTATCGTCTAATTTAATTTCTTTGACAATCATGTGAATTCAGTCTTGCTAATCCCTGTAGTAGGAATGGAGACTCATACAGGACAGATAATCTTCTCAGATCCCACAAATTATAATTATGGGGCTGGGACTCAACTCCAGTCCTAGACTCTGAAGGAGGAGCCCCAGTCTCTGTATCATAAATATTCTCTGGCACTGAAGCCCCACCAGTCTACAAGGTACAGGGTCCCCAGGGAAAATGTTCTGATAAAAAGAGGTCACTGATGAGATCAGCATGTGTTCCCCTGGAAGGCAAACTCCATGAAGGCCAGGATTTTAATCTGTTTTGGTCATTGCAATATCTCCATCATGTAGAATAATGCCTGTGTCACAGTTAGCAATCAATCATTATTTATTATATGAATAAAAATGAAGAATCAAACTTTACTATGAAGCAGACAAAGGTAAAGAGAGACTTAGATAGGAAACACTGGGTTTTAGATTTAATCTTAACATTCAAATTCCATGCAAGAATTAGAGATATGTGTACAGTAGGTAACATGGTAAGGGAAGGCCTGCACAATAGAAATAATTATAGGCATCTCTTTGATCTTTAATGGTAAGTTTGCTCTGCTAAGTTGTTTTTATCCTATTTCCAACCTAGGATCTCAGTCATCCCTCAATAAAGCAATGAAAACCACATTTTCTTATTATTTACGCAAAGGAGTAAAAAACTTTTGTCCATATAAAAACCTGCATACGGATGCTTATTGCAGCTTTATTTATAATTGCCAAAACTTGGAAGCAACCAAGATTACCCTTCAGTAAGTAAACTGGTATATCCATGCTTGAAAGAATATTATTCAGTGCTAAAAATAAATGAGCTGTCAAGACATGAAAAGACATGGAGGAATTCTAAATACACAATATTAAATAAAAGAAAGCAATCTGACAAGGTGACATACTGTTTGATTTCAACGATATGACATTCTGGAATAACAAAGCTCTGGAGATAATAAAAGAATCAGCTATTCTCAAGGTTGGGGAAAGGGAGAAATAGATGACTAGGCAGAGCATAAAGGATTTTTAAGATACTAAAAATAATCTGTGTGATATTATAATGATGAATATATGCCAGTATACAATTGTCCAAACTAACAGAATGTACAACACCAAGAGTGAGCCATTAGGTAAACTATAGGCTTTGGGTGATTATAATGAGTCACAGTAAGTGCATTTTTAGTAAAAAAAAATTATCATTCTGGTGAATGATGTAGATAATAGATGGGGCTATGCATGTTTAGGGGTAGGGGATATATGAGACATCGCTGTATTTTCCTCTCAATTTTGTTATAAACTTAAACTGCTCTAAAAATATATTTTAAAAAAAGAATGATTACAACATTCTTGATGGAAAATGCGGTGAGATTTTTTTTCACTGAAATCAAAACATTATAAAGCTACAATAACCAACACAATGTTGTATTGGCACAAGGATGGAAAAATAGACCAATTTAACAGAACAGAGAGGTCATAAATATACCACTTGATTTATGCCAAAGTAGCCCTATAACACAATGGGAAAAGGATGGACTTTTCCATAATTGGTACTGGTTTAATTGGGTTCACATAAGACAAAAAAATTGGATCTTGGCCAATCTTGGTAAAAAAAAAAAACTTGGCTCTTGACAAATTTTTGTGTGTGGATCATATCACACACTAATTAATTCCAAATAGAGTGTAGATAAAAATATGAAAAAGAAAGCAGTATAATTTGATAAGATAATACAAAATCATGTAGTCACAGTCTTGAGTTGAGTAAAAATTTCTTAAACAGAAAGCAAAAAGTTTTAACAAGGGAAAAATGATAAATCAAGCCACTTTAATTTTTAAAAATTGTGTTCATCAAAAGATGGCATCAAGAAAGTTAAAAAAGAAGTAACACTATGAGTAAATATATTCTCTACCCATATAATGAGAAGAGGCTTATATGCAGGATAAATGAAATATGCATAAAAAATCAATACAGAAAAAATACACAACTCAAGAGAAAAACAGGCAAGACTTAAGTCAAATGACAAATCTATGAAAATTTGTGGAAAAGTAGTAGTCATCAGGAAAATTCAGTTAAAACATAATAAGACACTACTGCATACCCACTAGAATGGCAAAAATCAAAAGGACTTTTAGTACCAAGAGATGGCAAGGGCATAGAGCAAACAATTCTCATATTCTGTTGGTTAATGTTAAATTGATACCAAGAATTTAGAAATCGGTCTTGTAAAACTGAACACAAACATTCCTTATAAAATACTCCCAATAGAAATGCTTACACATGTATCTCAAGAGGCATGTAGAAGAACTTCCAGCATTATTCATAAGAGCTAAAAACTGGAAACAATTCCAATTTCCATCAACAGTGAAATAAATAAATTATGATACCTCTGTCCAGTGTAACAAAAAGCAGTAATGACAAAGAATAGAATTCTGCTATTCATAACAACATGGATGAGTCTTAGAGGCATAATGTAGTTAAGACATAAGCCAGGCACAAAAAATACATATTTTCTGATTCCATTTATTTAAACTTTAAATCAAATTAAATTATAGTGGAGGAGGGAAAGGATAGAAATGAAGAGTGGGGTACCTGGGTGGCTTGGTTGGTTAAGCATCCGACTTCAGCTCAATTTATGATCTCATGGTCCGTGGGTTCAAGCCCTGCACTGGGTTCTGTGCTGACAGCTCAGAGCTGGAGCCTGCTTCAGATTCTGAGTCTCCTTCTCTCTCTGCCCCTCCCCCACTTGTGCTCTGTCGCTGTCTCTCAAAAATAAATAAATGTAAAAAAATTTTTAAAAATGAAATATTAAAAAAATGTTTTAAAAAAGTATATGAGGGAAGTAGAGATTCTGTAGAGTTGGTGATTTTCTATTTGTTGATATGGTAAGGGGATAATGATTGATCTCTACGACCATATTTTGTGCACTTTTTGATCAATGGAATATATCTTAAATTAAAGATTCAAAACCATGGTAGATAATATTTTTGTGGAGAAGTTTGACAACCATAGAAACCATAGGGACAGTTATAAGTCAAGTTCAAACATATGAAACATTTAGATAAAATTATTAGGAGAAATACATTCCTGGTTTATTGAGAAAAAAAAAACTCTGTCTGACTAATCTAAGCTATTTAAATTTCCAAAAACCACTAAAATTTTTCCACATCAAAAACTGGAAAAAATTTCTATCAAGATGACTAGGGGTTGGAGGAACATTTGTCCTGGATAGGAAATTGGCTCAGAACAAGAGGAAAAAATAAAGGGGAGGAACAAATTGTACTCTTCAGATGAGTTAATATAATAACCTGTGCAATTTGGTATTTTTATAAATAATCTTAATGGGGTAAACAATACACTCTTTATATTTGCTTTTGCTAAACTTTATTAACATTTGCCTTAATATTCCCTAATTTTTCCCCAGAAATTTTCCATATTGCTTTTTATTCATTTGTTTATATGTTAATTTTGCTTCATAATATTTACTAGGGATTATTATATAGGATTAGTGTGTACAGATAGTGTGTTGGGCACTAAAGTTTCAGTGTAAATAAGCCAGAAGATGCTCTCACTGATTTTGTATTCTACTAAAGGATACAGACAATAATCAAGCAAAGAAATAAGTAAGCAAGATAATTGCAGATTGTGAAAACTGCTGTGAAGGAAATTAAAATCGTATGGGGTACCATTATGATGAGAAGGGATAGAGTGTAATTTAATCTTGGGGCGGGGGAAGCAAACTCAGAAACAGTATTTAGGAAAGGCCCATCTAAGGAGGGAAAATTGCAGCTGAGACCTTAGGGATGAAATGTAATCATGTATTTAATTCAACAATGCATATCAAACACCTAATGGGTAACAGGCACCATTCTAGGTGCTGGAAAACCAACAATGAATGAGAAAGACAAAAAAATTCAACTTTCATGGCAGTGGCATTGAAGCCTACAAAAAGAAGACACTCATGTTGATGCAACAATGACTATAAATAATCTAGATGGAAAATAACTCAACGGGCTCATTGAATTTTTAAAAAGAAAGAGTATCAATAACATGATGAACTATTGCAAGAGTGGCCTGCAATGGATTTAAAGAAGAAGGTAGGGACCAGGGCATGTGTGATTCTTAACATAATGAAAAGAAGTCTGCTTGATATTCTTAGTAAAATTAGAAGGCATTGATGGGTTTTAAGCAGAGGAATGGCATGATCAGATTTAATTTAAAATCATACTTGCTGGGGCACCTGGGTGTTCAGTCGGTTAAGAGTCCAACTCTTGATTTCAGCTCAGGTTATGATCTCAGGGTCACAAGATCCAGCCCCATGTCGGGCTCTGCGCTGGGTGTGGAGTCTGCCTAAGATTCTCTCTCCCTTTCCCCTCTGCTCCTTCCCCACTCATGTGCTCTCTCTCTCTCTCTCTCTCTCTCTCTCTCTCTCTCTCTCTCTCTCCCTCTTCATCTCATAAAAACAAATAAATAAAAATAATAAAAAATAAAAATAGTAAAAAATTTAAATTATACTCGCTGTTTTTTGGGGAATAATATGAAGGGAATAATAATAGACATAAAGAAACAAATTATTAAGCTATTTTCCAGGCAAGAAAGGATAGTAAACTGAAATAAGATTTTAAAAAAAAGAAGTGGAGATGTAGATTAGACAGATTTGGAGAATAATGTGAGGATGAAATCAACAGAATTTACTGAGAGATTGCTTATAGTGAGGAAAAGAAAAAGAAATTACTCTTTTGCTTACAGAAGAAACAAATAGATGGATTTTGATTCCATTTGCTAAGGTGGCAAAGAAAGAGGGGAGTTTAAGGAAGATATGGAAAATCATGAGGTTTTACTTTTTTAATATGCATGTTTGAAAAGTATATGAAGGATTTAACTGCGATATTAGATAAGTAGCTTGAAATACAAGCCAAGAGCTTGGGGATAAATATAAATATTTGAGAGTTATAAGAATAAGTATTCAATTTATATATATGACAACTGAGGAGATCACCTAGGAAAAGTATGTTAAAGAGGCAAAGGTCTGAGACTTAGAAGTCAGGAACCCTGATAGTTAAAAGTCTAATAGAGGAGGAGTAGGCCGCAAAGGAAACAAAGATGTTGGCATTAAGTTTAAGAAAATCAGTAGGGTTAGGGCACCTGGGTGGCTTAGTTGGTTGAGCATCTGACTTTTGGTTTTGACTCAGGTCATGATCTCACGGTTCGTGGGTTTGAGCCGTGTTGTGCTCTGTGCTGAAAGCATGGCGCATGCTTGGGATTCTCTCTCTCGCCCACTCTCTCTGCCCCCCTCCCTCAAAATAAATAAATAAACTTTAAAAAAGTAAAAAGAAAATCAGTAGCGTCGGTGAAGCAGAAACCAAAGCAGAAAAGTGGCTAGAAAAAAAAAAAAAAAGATGTACTTACTGTCTCACATAATGATAAGAAATTGAACAAGATGCAGAGAATGTTAATGTTGACCCAGATAAGATTTTCAGTGGAATTCTGGGCACAGAGTGGTGGACACAGAAGTCTGATCACAGTGGTTTGAAGTGAATATGGAAGGGGAAGAAATGAAAGAGCACAATTATCGATTGAGAGTGAAAGGGAAGGAAAAGTTACAGGAGGTTTGGAGAAGAGAAGGTATGGAAGTTTCATATTAAAAGTGGAAATATGATCCCATTAGTAGAAAATGTCAGTATCAATGAGTAGTATTGAATACAAGTTTGAGATTTTAGATCACAGAGTCATGTCATCTTTCTCTAGCAGTTTCCCAACTAAAGTTCATTCATAAAGGCAAATGACAGCATTTTTCAGGGTAATTAAAGTGAAAGGACAAGAGGACAAGAGAGTGAAGGATATCACAGTAAGGTAATCATAATGATGAACAAAGGAGGTAGGCTGAACACAAGAAAAAAATGAACCATGGAGTGGAATGCTAAAGATATGTATGTAGAGGCTAGAGTCTTAATGTATTTGAAGAATTGTGGCAATAAAGATACTTGAATACATGTACCAGAAAAAGAGATGGTGGTCATGGGAAAATGAGATATTTAAAACCAAGATTTCAGAAGTAGTATATTTTCTGGGGCTGAAAAAAAAAACCCACAGTAAAAATAGCTGGCCAAGATAAATAAAAAGAAATTTGAAGATAAGAAGGCTAACGAACTAAAAAGCCAACATTTTGGATGATTTATTTATTTATGTGTAAACGTAAGTCACAAATACACAGCATTTAGAAATCTATATCCTTGAATAAAATAGCTTTAATAAGTAGGAAAATAGACAACAATAACAAAAAACGGAGGAGGTATATAATTCAGTGGCCTGGGCTTCAGGAGTGTAATAGAAGGAGAATAAAGAGCTAGTAGTGGAAACAGAAATAAAAGAGGACACCAACCTAACCTCTTCTACCTCATTTATTATAAGAAAGAACAAACAGCTTTATTTTGAGAGGGGCACATTAGAATTAACAGTATAAAGGGACAAGCAGCTTTTTTGATAAAGCAAAAATAAAAAGAATATTTCTAGAGGAGATGAAACATACAAGTGCTCTAAAGGGAGATAGGATGGGAGTAGGAGGATCAAGTTAAGGGCTGGACAGAACATCATGGGGTTTTGAATTTTTGTGAAGATCAATGCTCTTGTAATCAAATTTCTAGTTATGATGGAGCTAAACAGGGATATGACTATGATGGCATTGATCTATGTCTTGGAGAAAGAAGGGCAACCAGAACTACTTATCTGGAACAGAAACGTTACCCTCAGTGATATGGAAGCTTGCTAGGTAGAGGTCCCACAAGCATGAACTAATGTGACTATGCATAGCCGACAGCTCCATGGCTCCAAGGCTGGGGGCAGTGTGATAGCATTCACAGGCTGCTAGCAACTTCCCAGGACTTTGAACCATGTAATGTCTCATCAGCTTCCAAACATTTTTCACAACTTTTCTCAGGCCTCAGCAAAAATTTTCTCACCCTTCCAGACCATAGTTTTTGAACTCCTATGGTACTTATTGTCTGTACAGTTCTTCTCTTTATTTAACCACATATCAACTAGTCCTAGGAATTGTCACATTCATATGCAAATCATTGTTTCAAATATTTAATACATTAAAAATACAGATATCACATTTTATCCTTAGGATGTATATCTCTCAAACTGCAAATTAAGGTCTACAAATAGCAACTCTATTTTTCTGCAATTGCACTCAGTCTCTGCCCATTCCTCTTAAGGGAAGAAATTTAATATGATCAATTCCAAGTGTATTCATACATTTATGGATTTCCTAAGACACATAAATAGTATTTATACTATTTATAATGTAAGGTATATTCACTAATTCTAGAATATTGAGGTATGGAATTATGTTTTAAAACTTGAAGACTCAAATTTAAAACAAATTAAACATCAACTCATATAGCTAACACATCTCAGGAGGATATTCAGGCCAGTCATCCATTCAACAGATATTCAGTATCTGCTATTGATTCTGAACCCTGTAATAGATACATGTAGGAGACAAAGCTTGATAAGACACAGTTGCTTATATCAGAAAGCTTTCAGTATATTAATACAAAGTATTTCCTATATATAGATGTTTTTGTGTACATATATACAATAATGATGGATATATAAAATGATATTGGTATACACTATGTAGAAGAAAAAGAGGGAGGAAAGAAGGAATTTGAAGCAAGTTTTCCAGTTTTGAGGATGAGGTCCAGAAAGAGAAACCACACTTCCAGATGACCACCACAACCACTGTCATTAGCTAATATGGTAGATCTGGTGTCCTGAGGTTCCAAAGGCAGATATTTTCAGTAGCAGTGAAGCTTAACTGTTTTCACATGGAATGTACTTACATGTACAAGTACTTACATGTACATTTCACACGGAATGTTCTTACATGTAGAAGTACATTCCATGTGACTCAACTACTATTGAGTGATTATCAGAAATTTTTCCTCAACAAACTACTACTTTCATGACGTTACAAATGAGCTATTAATTGAAAAAAGAACCTACCTACCAAAACATGTATAAAAGTGGTAGGTTCCATATATGATGCTTTAAAAATGACAAACTAAAAATTTAGGGTTTGTTTAAATTATGAAAGTTACGTTTAAAAGGATTATTGTTATTTATTCAACCAACAGACACTACTACAATTCTATGCATTAAGCATCTAGAAGTTCTTAAAATATTTTTATACTGATATGTTTTTTCAAGTAGTTTATTCGAATCCAAAACAAAAAATATTTAAACGCTTCTTCTGCTCTTTAACACACAAAAATTACTTTCCTATCCACGTATATAAGCAACAGTAGCTGATTTTAGAAAAACAAATATGCAAGAGTAGAGAAAAAAATGAATTTAAAGGCTTTCCAAAATTTATTTTAAAAATACACAACAAAGACATCACAAAATTACCACAGTTTTAGTAGTACCAGAATATTCTATGAAAGACTCTGTTCCTTGGTTTAAGTGATGTAATTTTTAGATGAAACATATGTTTTAACAAACACACACAAAAAAACTAATAGTCCATGGAAAAAAAACTAGAAGGGTTTTTTTTTGAAGAAACTAACAGCAACCAAAACAAGTGGGTTACAAAGTATGCCTTATTCAATTAAAGTTCAGATAAACAAGTGTACATATACTGTAAATTTAAGATGTCCCTAGGCATTAGTAACTTGTATAACTAAACCTTACATAGTTGATTTTTTAAGGAACTCAACATTACCACAGTTTGTACTCAATGTGCCTTTGAATGGGTCTTCTCAATCCTTGCTCTTTTCTCTTTTAGGTAAGTGAGCCAAAATATTAGTCAAGTAACAGCCCAAAAAGTAAATGGTAATGTTACTTGGTCTTTAAAGAAAATGATCAACACTGAAAACACATGTAGTTTGGTACTTAAAACTTAAGATATGAATTCTCATTAATTAATTTTCTAAGAAGTAATCATTACCTAATCTGTTTCTAAGTCCTATGTTAAAATGGAAGTAGAAAATAGATAATAGATAAATATACAGTATAGTTAATCTCTAATATGTAATTGATATATATGTAATATATATACACATACAGAAATCTTAACCAACAGAAATTTTTATGGCATTCTTAGAGCATCATAATACTATTGCCCATTTATTCAGTGGTTCCCCCAATTTTTGACTAAATTTGCATTTTGAATTGGAATTCAGACTTCTTTCTGATTGTCAAGAAATGAAGAATAAATATATTCACATTCACTAGTACGGAGAAATTTATATTAAAAGGTGAGGAAGTAAAACAGATTATACTTATACTTAAACAGGGGGCAAAGAGTAGTAAACCTTCCAAGTTGGGCCAATATAAAGGATGCCTTGCAAGAATACAGTAAACAAATATGTCTTGTAGAATGGATGCTCATTTTCATTCACTCCATGCTGAAATATCACAATATTTGAAAGAAAGAAAAATCTGAACTACCCTTGAATATTTACATTTCCAAAGCAAAAATACAATTTTAATAAAATATGTGGGTTTTCTTTGATAATTTATTTTATATTTTTGATAATTTGATTATTTTATTTGAGAATTTATTATCAAATAACATAAAGTGTGTAACATTACTGCATAACACAACAAACTGTGAAAGACCCTGTCAGTTACTGTCAGAGATCGTTTCTCTTTGTTCTTGCAATAATAATACTCATAAAATTGGGGTGTCTGGGTGGCTCAGCCAGTTAAGCGTCCAACTCTGGGTTTCTGCTCTAGTCCTGTCTTGAGATTCGTGAGTTTAAGCCTTGTGTGGGGCTCTGTGCTGACAGCTCGGGAGCCTGGAGCCTGCTTCAGATTTTGTGTCTCCTTCTCTCTCTGCCCTTCCCCTGCCTGTGCTCTGTCTCTCTTTATCTCTCAAAAAAATAATTTAAAAAAATAATACTCATAAAATAAATTGTCTAAGCTGCAGCTGGTCTTCTTGGAAGTTAAAGGCAAAGGTGAAAGTATGCTCTCTTCTTCATTCTCATTTATTCTCCCAATTAATTCAGCAACTCTGTCAAGAAATAGTACTAATTATAAAAACTATGGTAAATTTTTAATCTGTGTTAGTTACTGTATTAGCTTGTTAGGACTGCCATAATGAAATACCACAGACTGGGTGTTTTAAATCACAGACATGTATTTTCTCACTGTTCTGGAGACTGGAAATCCAAAATAAAGGCATTGGCATGTTTGACTTTTTTCTAAGGCCTCTCTGTTCGATTTGAAGATGATTATCTTCTCTCAGTTTCCTTATCTGGTCTTTCCTCTGCGTTGACATGCTTGGTGTTTCTCTATTGAGTCCAAATTTCCTCTTTTTATAAGGACTCCAATTAGATAGAATTAGGTCTCACCCTCATGGCCTCATTTTAACTTAATCACCTCTTTAAAGGCCCTATCTCCAGATATAGTCATTGAGAGGCAGTGGGGATTAGGGCTTCAAAATATGAATTTTCAGAGGACTACAATTCAGCCCATAACAGTTATCACCAGTGTTATTATCATGATTATAATATTAGTTTAAAAACACGATTTTACTTTATCTCCATAGGTATACTGAAGGGTTAAGTATTTTCATCTCCATTTAGCAAAGGTTCTAAGACTTGAGTTAAGGTTTCTTAAGAAAAAAGTGGAGAAACTAGAACGCCTTTCCTGATATTAAGTTTCTTACGGAAAGTAAGTACCAAGAAAAGTTTCAATGTGAATTTAACTTTCCTATCATTATTATTTCCAGACTACTGTTAGAAAATTCCAACTTGCAGCTAAAGGAAATCCCCCCTTTAGCCAAGCAGAGCACCCACAGATAAATAAACAACCATAAATAGTTGGTCTAGCAAAATTCTTCAATCCTTAGTTTCAAATTCCTTCCCCTCTCCTCAGAAGAATTCAACATCAGTTCTGAGTAGTTGATCAACATTTGTTTTTCATCACAGGACTTCTTGCGTCAGCATTTGGTTTTAATGTTTAGGAAAGAAAAGCCACCATGTTGAAAATGGTCAAAATCTAAGTGTACTTAGATTTAACTAAGTACATGAGACTAAAACAGTCATACTTGCTTGGAAGTGAAGTGGTAGTTTCCATGGCAGCAGCTTTGGGGAAAGAGAGCAGTACCTACAGATTTTTTAACTATGCTTAAAAAAAAAAAAAAAAAACCCATGAATCAAATATTCAAATATATAATAAGCTATTCAGTTAAGCTCAACGAGTGTACTTTGGGACTCTACTCTGTGGCCTCCATATCAAGGAATGTCTTTATTTTACTTAGACTAAGCTCTTTTCAGGAGTTTCTGCACTTGCTCAAGTCCACAGGGATCTCTCTACAGGCCTCTATATCACATTATTCTATCAGACCACACAGATGTCTTTTCCGTTCCTTCTCTTTTCATTTTTTATGTCATTCCTTTCCTTCTCCTCTAGGAATAAAAAGCAATGCATTTCCTTGCACATACTCAAGCAAAAATCTAATGGGTTACGTTGTTCCTATTTAGAAGCATTTAGATATGACCAAAACCTACTAAAGAAATATATCAAAAGCTATGATTAAAATGGTACATTTCATCCTTAATAATATTCATTTGTTTGCATTCCTTTGTGAG
Source organism: Cryptoprocta ferox (assembly GCA_028646485.1). NCBI lineage: Eukaryota > Metazoa > Chordata > Mammalia > Carnivora > Eupleridae > Cryptoprocta > Cryptoprocta ferox. The sequence goes on from CM053567.1 coordinate 101,682,753, forward strand.
GAATAAAGACATGTAAAAATCTCGGATGAATTAAGCTGGCTAGAAGTGTTTGCTTATTTTGTCATGTTATGTTTTCGCCAATTCAAAAACTGTTGAGTGATCTTATTGTTCTTGTTCCTAAATACAATGTAATAGAATATGATTTTGAATTAATCTATCTTACTTGTATATATAAATTATATCTATAGCATATTTTCTATGTTGTTTTCAAATGGGTGACATTTGAGCAGGTAATACAATTTTCCTTTATTTTTTTAAATTTTTTTAAAGTTTATTTATTTGAGAGAGATGGACACTGCATGAGCAGAGGAGGAGTAGATAGAAAGGGAGAGAGAGAGAAAGGGAGAGAGAGAAACTTTAGCACGCTCCGCACTATCAGCACAGAGCCTGATGCTCAAACTCACAAAACCGTGAGACCATGACCTGAGCTGAAACCGAGAGTCAGACACTTAACCAACTGAGCTACCCACACAATTTTCCTTTAAAACAACATAATAACCACTAGTTACAGAAAAATATTCCACTTCAAAATGAAAATCAGTTCCACTATATAATAATAATAATTTAGGACATTTATGCCCTTTTTGCCCATTCCATTCTTCTACTACTTTATAAACTGTATCTTTTCATTTGACTATAAGGAAGGAGCAATGTTGTAGTCCTAGGTGATTTTCCAAATCTGCCCAGAATGAGTGGTCCCTGTGGCCTTTTCATAATAGACATCCTGTGAACTAGTTTGTTTTCACACCTCCACCCAAGTTACAGCCCTAAGGTAATTCTCAGGCTCAGATGTGGCATAGTGCCTGACAATTGATTTACACAGCCTATTTGCCATTTGAAAAGGAAAAGTAGTTGAGATTAGATCTGGCATAAAAATTATATATATCTACATATAGGGGATGTATTTTACAATGTTCACAAGATAAATTTCCTTCATACTAGAAAATACTTATAAATGAACCAGTTAATTTGTAACAGAACTTAATTAATAAGTCTATGAGATGACAGATGTTCTTTTCCTATTTACATATTGAGTTCAATGCTGGCATTAAACTCAGTACTATATGCACAGATGTAAACTTTGAGGTTACTTTTACTACAAAAACCCATATGCTGACCTTTTCATTTTTTTCTGTTGGTCAGAACATAGAGAATCAGCAGTAAGTTCTTAAAATATTACACAACCAATCTATTGGTAACATGTCTTCATGATTTCTGCCAGCTGGCAGCAGCATGAGAACTTCACTTACGATATTAAGCAGGAGTTTAGTAAACTTATTTTTTTTTAAAAGGAGGTGTTTATATTTGAAGGAACAATTACAGTAAAAACTCTTAATAAGTAGAAGGCATTGGATTGATCCTAAGAATAAAATGTGGTCTAAAAAGGAAAGTGTGCCTTCAAGAAGTTTATGAGATACTTTAGGGGAGAAGCCACATCAATGTAAAATGTACCAAAAACTAATCACTGAATCCTCCTCTTTCAAGAAATGGGATATTTGATCAATCAACAAATATTCTTTCATACTGTTTAATAATAAATCTTAAGACTTTTTTTCTAAGAGGTTATCCTACATGTGTAAAATAATCCTCACTCCTACAATATAGAGTAACATTATAAAGAAACACTAATTGTTTCTCCATAAATCTTTAAAAGCACAGCATCTTGGGCTTGCTAGGTTTTCAAGATCCTTAAGAAGATTATTGGCTCAAAAATATGAAAATAAAATTATAAACCAAAATTATTAACTGATAAAATGTATACAAAATAGTACATTATATCAAACTCTTGAACTTCATTGAAAATCAATTTATGTAATATAAATAATGTATAATGTGGGATGTAAAAGCCTATTAATATGTTTGAGTTATTAATATGTCCTAGTTATAAGGCATTTAAATGGTTATGCCCAACCCAAATATTAAATGGTATTGCTAAACATTTTGAGTACACAACAAATAAGAAATTAATCTTTTTTTTAATTTTTTTATGTTTATTTATTTATTGAGACAGAAAGAGAGCATGAGTGGGGAGGGTCAGAGAGAGAGGGAAACAGAATCTGAAGCAGGCTTCAGGCTGTCAGCACAGAGCCTGAAGTGGGGCTCGAACCACGAACCATGAGATCACGACCTGAGCCGAAGTCTGACGTTTAACCGACTGAGCCACCCAGGTGCCCCAAGAAATGGATCTTTAATTGTGTATAGTATTTGCTCAATTAAACAGCATGGTTAAACATCTTGCATTGTAAGATCTATTATCATTTTTTTAAATAGTGGTTATCGGACATTTACACGTTTACATTATGTGTTGGGAGAAAATAATAATAGGGTGACAGAATGCTCTTTTACAGTCGTTAGCATAAAGAAGTATATGTAACTGCATTGTTCCTATAAAGAGATCAAACTTTAAAGTAAGTATTCTAAAATAAATCTTTCTACTAGAAAATAACCATAAACATTTTTCATGACTTAAGGATATACTTTATTGTATCACTGTCTTCTAACTAAAAACAAGAGGCAAAAAGCATTTATTCATTCCTCTAAGAACTTCTAAGTGCTTTGTAGCTTGAAGTCAAGTATTAATTTTTTTAAAAGTAAATTAAGATGCATAGGATTGTTGCAATTAATATTGCTACTTGTAATCCTTAATCATATGTATCATTAAACACTCAGAAATTTTAAGGGAATAGTGAGTGAATCTTTGGACTGATGGATTAAAAAAGATAAGAACAAAGAATTTGGATAGTTATTTTACTAAAAAAGGTAGTGACCATAATTTTTCCCACATATATGCAACAGATAGAAATAAGGAATGGAGATATCGAATAATCCTCTGATTCAATTAAGGATTTACTGGAAGATACAGAGAGAAAACCCAGGATATAAAACCGAAGACTGATCACTAAACACAATAGTACCTCACGATTGGTGACAATGCTTTCCCATTGTTACAGAATCTTCTTAGTCAACATTTTCAATTGTGCTTTTCCTACAAGTCAATATAATAATGTAAAAACTGATGATTAAAGTACAAAGTAAATCTGCACAGCAATGGATACCATCAACAAAGTGAAAAGGCAACCTGAATGGAAGAAAATATTTGCAAATCATGTACCAGATAAGGGGCTAATATTCAAAATATATAAAGAACTTACACAACTCAATAGCAAAACCACAAACAATCTGATTAAAAAATGGCAGAAGATCTGAATAGACAGTTTTCTAAAAAAGACATACAGATGGCCAATAGGTACATGAAAAGATTCTCAATACCACTAACCACCAGGGAAATGCAAAACAAAACCACAATGAGATATTCCTCACATTATCAAAAAGACAAGAAATTACAAGCATTGGTGAGAATGTGGAGAAAAGGGAATACTTGTGTCCTGTTTATGGAAATATAAATTGGTGTAGCTACTATTATGGAGGTCCCTCAAAAAATTAAAAATAGAACTACCACATATCCAGCAATTCCATTTCTGGGTATTTATACAAAGAAAACAGAAACACTAACTCAAACAGGTAAGTGCACCACCATTTTCACTGCAGCATTACTTAAAATAGTGAAGATATGGAAACAACCTGTGTCCGTCAGCAGATAAATTGATAAAGATAATGTAGTGTGTGTGTGTGTGTGTGTGTGTGTGTGTGTGTGTGTGTGTAGGAATACTATTTAGTCATTAAAAAGGATGAAATCTTGCCATTGCAACAACATGGATAGACCTCAAGGGCATTATGCTAAGTGAAGTAAGTCAGATAGAGAAACACAAATACTATATGATCTCACTTATATGTGGAATCTAAAACAAACAAAAAAAAGCTTATAGATACAGAAGACAGATTAGTGGCTGCCAGAGGTAAAAAGTGAGTTAATGAAAAATGGGTGAAGAGAGTCAAAAGGTACAAACTTCCAGTTATAAAATAAATAAGTCATAGGAATGTAATGTACATCATGGTGACTATAATTGATAACAATGAAAATTGCTAGGAGATTAGATCTTAAAAGTTCTCATCACAAGAACAAGAAAGAATTTTGTAATGATGTCAGGTGACAGATGTTAAAACTAAACTTATTACGGTCATCATTCTGCAATGTATACAAATATCAAACCATTATATTGTACACCTTAAATTCATATGATGGTATATGCCAATTATACTTCATTTGAAGAAAAGGATAAAGTAAAGAAGACCAAATGAGGTTTGTTGCTTTTATTTGGTTATTTTATCTGTAGTAGTGCTGTAAGCCAATGGATCCAGGCCTTGGTTGGTCAAGACTTCACATAAAAAGTCTAAGTTGAATGTAGTTGATTTTGGAGTAAGTCCAAAGAAGGAAGAGGATCTACTTCTGAGATGGCAGCCCAAGAGGGCATTATGCCAGGAAAGAGTTTAAAAGCCAGGAAATGAATCAGGCTTATGAATGGAGGGAGTCAAACACATCACTAAATCAGGAGGAGCTGGCAGATGGAAAACCAGAAAAATGTACCCAGCTTTGAAAAACACCCATTGCAATGGAGATTGAAGTCAGACAGACTGATGTTTTAATGTTTTCTTCATCTACTTCATTGTTCTTTTTACCCTTAATGTCCTGGGTCAGGGTAATTTCCATAAGGCAAGACATATTTACTTTCTTTATGTCGTGCTCCTTTAACAGAGAAACCATGTTTTCTAAATGCTGATCTGTTGTCTAGTATTAGCCTTTGAACTCCAAAAAAAAAAAAAAAAAAAAAAGGCTAAGAGGAAGATCTCAACATTTAATATAAATAGAGTCTATTTTCAAGGATGGGAATTTGGTATATATATTAGTGTTGATTTTCTGAAAAGTATTCATTCACTTATTCAAATAATGTATTTTAACTCTAGACAAAGCAGGGTAGTGTTAAATGCTAGACACTCTGCCTATTAGCAAATGGCCACAACTTTGACGTTTAGTAATATGAATTTCAAAGGAAGAAGAAATTCTCTAGTTCTCCACTCATATTAATACTGGTCAAAATAAGCTATTAGGTGTAAATCGGAGAAAAAAAAACAATCTATGCCTTGGAGAGCTAAGCAAAAGGAGTTTCTAATTTGTTTTGTTTTGTTAAACTCCATGGGCTTTATACCTTGTCAAAAGATTGCCTCTTTGCATAACTTGATAGTTTTAATAAATCTTATATTTATAATTTGAAATTTGAGCAAGGCATCTCTAAGAGGTATTTCAGTATTCTTATTAATTATTTTATAGATCACAAAATTAGTATCTAATGACTTTTTAAGGTTTCTTTACAAATCAGTAGAGTCAAACCCTCACCTTACTGACACAATATTATTTTCCTATGCAATAAAAAATTTTCCAGTTATAAAAAGTACGTATGTTATTTTATCTGTCATGTTTTCTCTACTTCAGGCTATAAGTCTTAACACTTTTACTGTGCTGGGAGAGTGGGGACAGAGGATGTCCAAATTTTGTTCATAAAGTCTTAGAAAAGGGGCTCTGTAGGTAGAGAAACATTCCATGGAAATACTTATGAAACCCAAACCATATTACCCCTGACATTGGGAGGTTTGTTATGGTTTCTTTTTATTTAACATATAGTCACTGATAAAGTAAAATACCTGTAAAATGGACCTTTGAAAGTCAAAGATGTGTTTACTTCTCTTCTAGCAAAAAGGTGAGGAAATCTAGAAATTGAGTTTCTTTGTATGTTTTTGATGTGTGTTTAATTTTCTACTTCTTTAGCTTTCCTTTAGAGTTTAATTTTGTGCTTATTATAATGTTAAGTTATATAAAGTGCTTAGAATAAGCATGTATATACTTTAAATCTTCACAATAATCCTATGAGTTAATAAATGATTACCCTTATTTTATGGATTAAGAAACTGAAACACCAAAAAATGCAAATAACTTGCAATGAAAATTATTGCCTTGAATTTCAACAGTGTCACTGATATTCAACTGTTCAAATATCACAAGTAAACTGTTTCTTTTTTTTTTAAGTTTTATTTTATTTATTTGAGAGAAACAGAGACAGCATGCGTGGGGCAGGGCAGAGAGAGACAGCATGAGAATCCCAAGCAGGCTCTGCATCATCAGGGCAGAGCCAGATGCAGAGCTCAAAGTCACGAAACCAGGAGATCATGACCTGAGCCAAAACCAGGAGTTGGATGTTTAACAGACTGAGCCACCCAGGTGCCCCACAAGTAAAGTATTTCTTGAAGGAATTTCTTGCAATATAAAATAACAGAAAAAGGAATTTTCTTCCAATTACTGATTTTTGAAGTTAAAATATAATTGCCACTTTAATACACTCTACTTCCTTGAAGTTGAACAACGAGATACAATGTACATATGAGTTTAGGATCAAACTCAAGCTAGGCATTTTCATTAGAAATTAACAGATCCAAATATAAGTCATTATTTGAAAAATTTTCAGCTAGCATATATAAATAGCAAAGATTTTTATATGAAGCAAAATAGATACAAGTGTCTTTCTCTTGCCTCTTTTCTTTTTAGAATTGATATTTCTTTTTTCCAAATAGAAATAATTTTTAAATATATTTGTTGACTTCACATCTGCATCTAATCCAAAAAAAGGATTTAGTTGTTACCTGTAAATGTTCGTGTAATGACAATTTCTCATTAAAGGGACCATCCTTAGTAAGTATTACAAAATTACAGATGATCTAGACAAATCTTTCATTTGTCAGTTTTGAAATAACACAGTCATACTCAGGATGCAGTAAGAACGCAAAACTCCAGCCAGGTGTGCAATTATAAAGCATGATCATTTCCTGAGAAAGGGAAAAGAGCCCATTTTTCCCAGGTGCTTCAGTATTTTTTTAGCAGTCTTCTATTTGCTTATTCCATAGGGAACAGCAGAATTCCAAGCATCTCCCTGATAACTTTCAAAGCAGGTCTTCCCACTATTTGCAAAAAATACTGTGATTTTAAAAAGCTACTATCAAACGTTTTATACTATTTACTCAGAAGTCATTGTAAATCACAGGGAATCATTTTGTGGTCAAATATTGATTCTGATAATCTAACTAGGTTAGTAGGCCACTGAAATTCTTTTCTTTTATTTTAAGCTAATTTAGGGGGGGGTAGGAATACCAAATATCAACAGATCAGTTTTTCTGTGTTTTTTAAGACCTAGCTAGAGAAAATTAACAAGTCTGCGAACTACATTCTAGAGCTTGAAAAGGAGCCACAGCTTTGCTCATCTCTCTTCAGGCATGTTAGTAATAATAGTGTGACAGATGCTCTTTTTCTGCCCCTGTGTCCTCCTAATTTACCTTATATACTTGGCCAACTTATGATATAGATAAACATATAGCCTTCTTTTATTTTACCATGATAATGCTGAAAAGTCAATAATTTTCCTTTGTTACTTCTATGTCCTTCTAAATTTCTTAGCACTGAGACTTGTAGGTGCTTGAGTTTTCTATTTACACAATTCCATTTTGAATAATCTGATTGATCTTGTTTATTTCAACTATTCACCTCCCATTCTACAGATTCTCTATGAGGTTAAGATTCTCATGATCCTTTTGTTTTCAATTAAAGGATAGAATTATTTATTGAACAAGAGAGGAAAAGGCAACAAAACATAGTAGAAATCACAATGGACCTAAGAGTAAGGGCTTAAGTCTAAAACCCAACCAAATTCATTCAGACTTTGTCCACTGTAAGTGTTTTTAAATCTCCAGTTCTATGCCAGATAAGGAAATAATATGGTGCACAAAATATTTATTGTCCCCACTCTAATGGCACAATCTGGTGAGAAAGGCAAGTTCTAATCAGATAATCACACAAATAAAAATGTAATTACAAAATGTGATAAATGAATTAGGATGTAGGAGAACTTGACTGCACCAGAGAGGCTAAAGAATGCTTCTTAAAGGAAGCAGTATCTAATCTGAGATATTAAATAACAAGGTGAGGTCAGGGAACAGGGAAAACTGGTCCAGGCAGAGGAAAAGGTATGGGAAAACCTCTAAGCAGAGTAGTTTAAAAAAGGAACTCTAGGCCTCTAGATAGGAGGAAGAGAGTTTCAGGTATCACAAAAGAGGCCAGATCTTGTAGGATCTAGTAGGATTTAGTAGTAATTTTGGTCTCAGTGTTAATAGTAATGTGAAGAAATTGAATTGATGTGATGAAATTTGCATTTTAAAAGAATTACTCTGCCAAATCTGTGGAGAATGGATTAGAAAGATACAAGAGCAGAATCAGGGAAGAAACCATTACAGGAACCTAGAATGTAGATCATGGCCATTTGGGTCAGTAGGAGGAGAGAAAAATAAATGGATTCAGAATATACTTCACATGAAAAGTAAAATCAATAGGATTCCATGACAGATTGAATGTGGTGGACTAGAGCGTCAGCAAGGCCTTGCAAATTTGGGGCTTGCACATCACCATTGACTGAAATGGAACATGTTTACAAGGAGATCATGAACTTGGTTTTAGACTGCTATAGCTTTGAAACTGAAGCTTGTAATGGCTATCTATAAAATGAGAGACTGAGTACATTATCTCCAAGATTCACTTTCAGCTGCGTATTTTTATTTTATTCTATCTCTTTTAAATCTTATCTGTAGAAAAAACTGGGAAATTGAATGTACTTGTTCCAATAAGTTCCTTGATTATAATCAGAAAATTTTAGAACTGGGAAAGAAGCAGCCTTACCCTAATGTTGACTAAGCATATTTTCAAAGTATACTTTCAAGGAAATGATTTTTGGGGTTCAATCTTTCAACTATAGTTTATTATTTTGGCCTCTAAACTGAATACAGCATTAAATTCCCTAGACAATTTTTTTTGCCAGTGCTTCTCATTTTTATAGGTCTCTTTTCCAGGGGAAAGGGGGAGAGTGATAATAAAGAATTGGTAAAAAACAAAATGCTCTTAAAAAGCAGAAAAGTAGTACATGTACAAAAATAAAAGGTTGGCAAAAGTCAACTGTAAGGTCGTCTACAAATGTAATCAATAATGTATACATTCCAGGAAGCTTAAATCATGGTTAGCTCAAGGCAATTTTACATTTGCAGTGATGATACAGAATCCTTCCTGAAAGTGGTAGTAATTGCAACTATCTACACGGACCTGTTGGAAGAATTTGCCTGCTGTGGTAAACAGGCTCTAAGATAGTCCTCAATGATACCCACTTCTTGGAATCCACACTTTTGAATGAAAGCTGATCTTTCTGGAATGTACTTGAGACCTAACTCCATATCTAACTAAAAGGCAAGAGCCCATCAGAAAAATCTTATTCACTTATACCACATGCAGAGCAGATCATCCATGTTTTAGCTGTTCTGTGTTTGAAAGTTTCAACTGTAAGTAGGAAGAAGCAGTGCAAACTCTAACTATGACCTAAAACTACCCCCAAATCATTATACATCTGAAGTATACCTCCATGTTCTCGTATGAGAGTATCATTCATCCCCACATGTACTTTGAGAAATCTTGGGAGAATAAAAATAGCATGTTAACATGGTAATCACACTTTGAAGTTCTTGTTATTTGCCAAGTGTTTCATATATTTCTTACAACTTTATAAAGAACATTAATTAGTCCATTCATAAGGAAAAAAAACATGGAACACTTAGACAAGCACATTATTCAAGGTCTTATCTAGCAATTGTTAGAGCAGAGCTTGTATACAAGTCTATCTATCAAATTCTGAACCATCTTTTTCCCATGGTCCTCCCTCAAAGATCTGCTTGAAGAAGGCAGTACCAACTTCTCAGAGAGTCTATATTCAGGTCCTTTCAGATGTCAGCTATCATAAATCCTTGTTTCCTCACAGGACCAGATTTCCTTGCATCTTTCATTATTGGCAATGCATCATCTTGCTTTAGAATTCTCCAAAACGTGTTCAGATTATCTTTTCAAAGGATGAACCCCTTCAAAAGATGTCTTTCCAGTGGTACAGAATGGCTTTTCTTTATGTCTTCTGTCAATTTCTTCTCACTCTCTTTGTCTCTACTATTGCCAGATGTTATTCCTTTTATGTGCACACTACTGGAGTGCACACATTCTGTTCTATTTTTGTTTTACATTCTCCATTAACTCTAGCAACTCTTCTGTCTCTAAACCTACAGAGCGTTGTGGAGAGGTGCTCCTTAAACCCTTTCGCTCTCTCAAGCATGCTGTATAGTCTGTTTATGATGCTGGCATTCACCTTTGGCAGGAAGGAGGAACTCTCCCACCAGCCACCGAAACAGCCTTCCAGTTTCCATCACCCTAGTTAAGATTGGCAATGGTTACATAAATCTTGCCTCTAGGGCACAGCTCTTAACAACTTGCTTGGCTGGGCAATAGGAAACAGACACAAACACTGTCTTCTATGTAAGCTGATTTCAGCAGATTTTAAGTTTCCATTCGAAAATGAATGGGTAGGGATGGCAGGATTAGTTTTCAATTTTGGCTCGATCCTCCTCAAGAAGAAGAACTCTCTGCTGGGGCAGCTAAGCTGCACATTAATTCTTCAACCCACCCTTTCTGGAAGGGAGACAATCCTCTAAGGTGAGCAAGCCCACGAGTATGGAAACTGGCCTATTAGTCAATGCACAACTGCATTCTGCTGCAGTTGAAGTCACTTGAGTTCTCAAGTCAATGCAGTTCTCAAGTCACTTGAGAAAGAAGACTTAGTTAAATAGTTAAAACTCCATTATCCTCTATTCTAGTGTTTGCCATAATAAGCTTCTAAGATATTTATCAAGTGGAAATGTAAGAGTAAATTAATAATTATAAGAGTTAAGTTATCTTAGTGTACCTGTGAAAGACAACAGCAACTTTTTTTATTTTTTAGCCAGATATTTGATGGAATTTAGCAGCATCTGGAGCTCCCCAACCAATCTCTCATTTCCAAATGTGGGCACGGAGGTTTAATTGAGGCAATTTTAGAAGCTAAGAAGAAATATTGAATATCCCAGATCTTTCATATTCACTGAAGATAATTAGACATAATATAAGGAGGAACTTTGTTCCATGCAATGTCAATTTCCATCGCCCCCTCTGCTCTTCAGCTAGTATTTATTAAGTACTTGGTATGGAACAGACACTGTGCTAAGCCCTGGGCCTAGAATAGTGAACAAAACCTGCCCCAGTCCCTATTGCAGTATAGGGTTGGCATTAACCAGATACAGTGTCTTTATAAGCTGAAATAAACATTCTAGACAAAAGGAATATGGAGTAGACGGAGTGTAGGACTCGTGTATGAACAGATCTGTGATTTTTTTTAAACACAATTGCTGAATGTAGAAAATCAATTAGAAGAAAGTCAAGTAATTACTCATTAGTAAAATGTTCTGATGCTGTTCTGCAAGGGAACTGACTTTTCATATTAGTTAATAAAAATACACTTAGAAGAAACCTCATTTTATGTGCACTTGTCTATAACTTTGAAAAAGAAACTTTATATTCTATGTGGAAACATGTAAGCTGGGCAACATTCAGCAAAGCTATTCTATGTTCATGGTACTTTTGATGTTTTATTGCATATTCTTTTCATGCATGTTTTAACTGGAGTAGGGTCTGAGTGGGTGTCAGGCAAGTACCCTTTGTTAAAACTTACTCTACTCATTTGCTCTATAAAGCTTCAGAATATGGCTAATGGTGGGACCAGATTCAACTAGTTGTTATATCTGAATCAAAGTATTAGGTCAACATGGATCCTTAAAAGAAACCACAATGCAAAATATACCTTCATAACAGATTCCTCTATGCATTTCCAGAAAATAACAACTGACTTAGGAAATTCAGCTAACAAACATGATAGAGAAATGTTAGGTTAGAATAGTATAAGAAAATGGTAACTTTCTATTGAAAGTGACTTAAAATACATTTCAAAATGTTTAATGAGACAATTATCTCACCTTTATCTTTCCACCTTTATATATAAATATTTTATATATAGTCTCTAAAAGTTCCATTATTCTTCCACTATTCCTCTATAATTTTTCCTATTTAACCTCAAATTATTTGAAATGCCACTATCTGTTTACCACTTCCTATACAGTCTAGACTTCAGAAAATCTCCAATATATTTACTTCTTTCTTTTGCATTTTGATCTTTTCTATTTCACAAGATAGGAACTAGAAATACTCTCATTACAAATGTCATGCAAGTTTACCACAGAGGGAAAGTATGCTTAACCAAAATCAAAATTATTTTCTACCTATCAGTTTATGAATTTGAAAAGCACTGATCACACTAGCAGTACACATATAATTATTAATTTATGTTGAATTCAAATATATGTAAGTTAGTTGGATAGTTCCACAAAGAGATGCTGTATGATTAAATGTACATTTGCATGTAAATTTTTATAAAAACTATTAACATATTTATGAATTTATGAATGTTACAAAACTTGGTTCAATGTGATATTAAACTGAAAGAAACAGAATGAATACATTCAATTTCTTTCCAAAAGTTTTTAAGAAGCATATAGTTTATAAAACACTTTGTGGGTCAGAATCCTCAATATGCTAATAGAAACATCTGCAGAAAATCTGGTTTTATTTACTTACTGTGGTAAGTAAACATAAGATAGCCACAAAGGGAAACATAGCTTATGAAACCTTATTTTTATGAGCTGGATCTTTGATATTAAAAGGAAATTATATCAATTACAATAACACTTAAAGCACTGAAGGGTCTTTCTCATGGAATTATTTTAATATGAAAAGCTGACAACACTTTTTAATAGGAAATGCTGTTTTAAAAGGCATTTCAAAAAAATCTTATCAGCAAAATTAGTGCTCCCTATTTTGGACAAGAAATATTGCAAGACATCTGTATTTGTTTTAATATTGCCAAAAGATGGTGTTATTTCTTCAGTTGACCCACTGACTTAAAATCAAATGCTTCCTAAGAGGTGGGGTTGAGGAGGCTAAGCAGGGAAGAGGAGAGATTCTTCTTAAGATATCTAGCATAATATAAGAGTATATTCTTTGCCAAATCTACTTATTTTCCAAAAATTAAATTCCTTCCAAATAACTCAGTATAAGAACTGACCTGACCCAAAATATACTTATGGGGCTTATGGGGTGCTATGTTTTAAATTTCTTTAATTAAAATCTTCTGACCTTTAATTATAAATAAGAAGGAAGAAACCTACTTTTAAAAATAATAGGGGCACCTGGGTGGCTCAGCTGGTTAAGCGTCTGACTTCAGCTCAGGTCATGATCTCACAGTTCTTGGGTTCAAGCCCCACGTCAGGGCTCTGTGCTGACAGCTCAAAACCTGGAGCCTGCTTCAGATTCTGTGTCTCCCTCTCTCTGCCTCTTTCTCTCTCTCTCAAAAATAAATAAACATTTTTTAAAAATTTTTAAATAACAATAATCAAGAGGGGCGCCTGGGTGGCTCAGTTGGTTAAGCATCTGATTTTAGCTGAGATCCTGATCTAACAGTTTGTGGGTTTGAGGCCCCTGTTGGGCGCTGTGCCGACAGCTCGACAACTGCTCGGAGCCTGGAGCCTGATTTGGATTCTCTGTTTCGCTCTCTCTGCCCCTCCCCTGCTCATGCTCTGTCTCTCTCTGTCTCGCAAAAATAAATAAATGTTTAAAAAAATTTAAAGAAAATAATAAAACTAATAGAGCATGATGTAATGAAAAAGGAAAAGGCTGAAAGCAAAGGCAAGAACCATGTACTTTCATTGACTCTTTAGTCACTGATTTGCTATGTGACCTTCAAAAGTCAAGGAATAACTTGAAGTGTCTCTTCACTTATCTGTGAAGTAAATACATAGTAATGGTTACCAGCTGTTTCCAGAATTAATGCCTTTGAGTGTGATCCTCCCATGTTACAGTAATACACTCCAGCCCCCAGCGAGTCCTGCCTGAGCCTATCATCAAAAAGGATAGGGTATATCAGGAAAGAGCAGGCCCGTGCCAGACACCACACAGGCCACCGAGCTGGAGGGAGTCCAGGATGGTGACTAGGAAGATCTTGAACTCACCTCCTCCTGCAGACATACCAAATCTATAACTACACATGGACTAATTTCCTCAGAAAAATATCTGAAAACTTGCTAAACATTTCCTTCTCAGCCACAAATAAGAAAAGGTGGGGAGAAACTGAGATGTGATCTTGTCATAAACCCCAGCACCAGTGCAGCAACCCACAATCCGGAGGGAACTTATAAATCCAGAGCTTTTCTCTAAGGAGGGAAATGTTGGTATCCCATATCAGGCACCCCAACATTTATGATCTGCATCTGAGAGATGAGAGCCCAGAATATCTGGCTTTGAAAACCAATAGGGCCATCATCCACAAGACTATACCAAACTGAGAAGCTGCCCTTAAAGGGCTCATACACAGACTCACTCACCCTAGGGCCAGGAACAGAAGTCGCAGTTTGAAAAACACTCAGTGTCTACCAGATGGGCAGGGACCTGTTAGGATATTCTCTGGGGTCTAAAGCGCAGGCAGGTCTAATATTCAAGCACTTTCTCTACTCTGTTAAAGCTAGTATCAGGCAACTTTTTTTTTTTTTTAATCCTCAGTCGGTGCTATCTTCATGCTTCCCCCTCTGCAATGCTCCACCATGCCAGTACCTCTGGGGCGGGGGGCGGGGGAGAGCTTTTATATACACAGCTGATGCACTGGTTTTTACGGGTGGTGTCCCAGTTTTTGCAGGTACAGCATAAGGAGCCCCCTTTGATCTCCTGGGTTGGGTGGCCAGGGAACTTGTACTCCTGGGTCCCAGGGGACTATAACAATCAGAGAGACAGTTCTTGGCATAGCACTACACTTAGGGCACTGCACAGATAGCAAACTAAAATGCATCCCCAGTTTTTCTGATAAAGGGCCTATTTGGTTGTCTGGTAGCTTTAGCCTGAGGGGCAGGCTACTGGTTGAACATGCTTATAGGAGCCTACAGAGGTACTCAGAGAAGGAGGCCAGTGGATTCAGTCTTTGTACTTTCTCTCTGCCTTTCTCCTTCTCACTGGTATCTTCCAGGAAGAAGCTTATGCCCTTGTCTGATGCCCTGATTTTTGCAGCTCCTGCTGGGGGACACCTTTACATCACCTGGTTCTGGTGGCCAGCAGGGCTTCTGTTCATGTGTTCCACAGGACTTTGTATATTTGCATACTTTAAAAGTTGCTGCCAAAGGATCTGGCTTTTAATAAGCCTGAATTAGGTGCTGAGATCTCCTCCTTTGGGACACTGATAGGTCTTATTACACCCTCACAACTGGGAGCCATGAAAAACAAAATAGGCTGCTTAGACAATCACAAGGGTTCAAGTGACTACCAAGATCTAGAGCAAGGCTGAATGATAAGGTTCATCTCTCCTACATGAGGCCATTCTTTCAAGACTGTAAGAGCTGGCTGTTATGTTTAATACATAGAAACACAGAGAGTCAAGCAAAATGAGGAAACAAAGGAATATGTTCCACAGGAAAGAACAAAACAAAACCTCAAGAAAAAAAAAAATGAAACAGAGATAAGGAATTCATTTGATAAAGAGTTCAAAGTGATGATCATAAAGATGCTCACCAAAATTGGGAGAAGAATGAATGAACACAGCAAGAACTTCAATGAACTTCAACAAAGAGAAAACATAAAGTACCAAATACAAGTCACAAAGCTAAAGAATACAATAACTGAACTGAATATGACACTAGAGTGGTTCCACAGCAGACTGAATGAAGCAGAGGAGGATTCTACCAGAATGTGAGCATGCAGAGAATGAGGCTGAGTGCACCGGGAGACAGGCCCTTCTTCCAGTCACTGCAACTAGGAAGAGAGGGCAAAAGTGCAAGGGGGGAGAAAATAAAAGAGGGACACAAAACTAGCACATTTTTGAGCACCTACTGTAAAATGCAGATAATCATAATACTTCAGGGTGAAATTATGACAATTAAAGAATTTGACTCTTATTGGAAAAACCTTAGCAAAATGCCTGAAGTATGAAAGTGCTAAAAAAAATTGTTACTTTTATGGAGGTGGCTTCAGAGCCAGACTTACTAGGTTCAGATTCCTATTCAAATATACTATCTGTGTAACTAATTAATGAATTTCCCTTTGTCTCAGTTTCCTTAATTATAAAATGAAGGTAAAGATACTACCCACTCCTAGAGCTGATGCAAGGACGAATATGTTGATACTTGCACAGCACAAAGAACAGTGTCTGGCACCACTAAGTCATTCAATAAGTGTTACAGTTACAGTGAGCTTATCACTTCCTGCCAGATACTGTTCATGATGCTTTCACAGCATTATCTCATTTTCCATGTCCAATTAATGTTCTCTGGGGCAAAAAAGGCTATATGGTAATTTGTATTCTCTTGGAGAAAGCTATAACAAGGATAGTATTATGCTTATGATTCAAAGAAATATAATATAAAATAATTTTTAAAGTAGATAGCACTGTACAGTATGCTATTATTAATCTTGAAATACCTAAATGAAAAATATCCATTGGTGTTTTACTTATTCCCCAAATGTTTACTGTTTACTCATTATATGCAGATTTTGAAGAGATTTCTTTCAAAAAGTTCTTCTCATTATCTGACAAAGATTAAGGTAAGAATAAACTTTCTACCAAATACATTATGTTCATTACTTTTCCCAGGAGACCTTTCCCCTCCAGTCCTTCCTAAAAAGACGTTCAACTTCCTGTTTTCTCCTCACTTTGGTCTCTGCATTCAGTTCATGTTATTGTTTCCATTCTCATCTCAGGATGCTTCTCCTTTAGGAAAAGCCTCCATCAATTCTGACCCTTTGTTGTCTGGCTTTGTATCATGGCCTGAGCATAAAGAGAGCCAAATTAACCATGGCAGGGAGATTGTTGTTGTACAACAAACCATACCCAAACTGAGTAGCCTGAAACAATAGCCACTTCATTTGCTCATGATTCTGTGAATAAGCTGGGAAATTCTTCTGGTCTGGGCCAGCTTGATGGATCTCTAAAACCAGATGATAACTCAGCTGAGGCTAATGGTCTAGAATGGCCTTTTTCATGGCTAGTTGGGTCTAGCAGGCCTCATCTCTGGAAGAAGGGACAACCTATCTCTGCTTCATGTAATTTCTCATCCTTCAATAGGCTATTCCTGATTTCTACCCACAAATTCTGAAAAACAGAAAGAGAAAAGGCAGGTTCCCAGGTATAAGCACTTTTTTAGTCTCTGCTAATATCACATTTGCTAGTGTCCCCTTGGCCAAAGCATGTCACACAGTCAAGCCCAGATTCAAGGAGAGAAAAAAATAGATTCCTCCCCTTGATTAGAGGAGCTTTGCAAAGAGGCAGCATACAGCATGCAAAGAAAGGAAGAATTTATTTTCCCAGGAAGGAGGCTAAAAAATTTTTTAAAAGTCAAGACATCACAAATATTGGGGAAAAATAAAATTTTTGATATTGAAAATTCAAAAAAGTATTAAAGTGATTATAATGGAAAAATCAGTACTGGGTTAAATTTCTTTATACTTATAATGATATAAGATCTTGATGTTTTAAATTACTTATGGAGCAAATATGGGCACCAATTACTTTTCATTATGTAGTGTCTAAGTGCATTTGTGCTGCTTAAACCAAATACCATAGACTGGATGGTTGGGGTCTGATTGCTCCCACATCCGAGTTTTAGACTCTCATAGATACACATCTTCTTCATAGTATTCATGATAATTGTAATTAATCACCATTATCAATTCTCCCAGTAAACTGCAATCTCCATGAAGACATAGGCCACCACCGTCTTGTGTCCTGTTGTATGTATCTCCAATGACTGACCAATAATGGACCCCTGATAGGGGATAGTTGAATGAATGGCAAAGCAGGAGAGAGGAAAGAAGAGGTAAGTACACAAACATATCTTTGAAATTGATTGAAAGGATGTGAGCTGAGTAAGAGAATAAATAGTAGAGAGGCCTGGCTGCACAAGTTAACAAAAGAAATGATTATCTACTGAGAGAATGATAACAAGTAAAGATATATTTGGTAGGAATGAAAATAGAAGAAGGGCATGAGAAGAAGGGCATGAGCAAAGATTTCCCATTTTAAAGGATTAGAAGGCCCAAAGTGAAACTGAGACCAAGGGTGACTACAGTGGAGATAACTGGGACATTGGGCAATCAAAGAGTTTGATAAATCAAAAAGCCAGAAACGGTACGGTAGGCCTTGGCAAGAGGGACACCTGCCCTGGGTTCCCAACCTGTGAAGGACTACTCCCTGGCCCTCATTCAGCCCTGCTTCTTTCCAAAAGGCAGGGAGCCCATCGAGAGTCCATATACTTCCTTTTAGATCTTATTTGGAATATCTGGGACCCAGAAATTTCATGTAAAGATTACTCTATATGTCTGTCCTCCTGAGGGTGGATCACACAGCTATAGTATACTCTCTGTACCAACGAGAGAGCAAGATAGGACTGTTTTAATGGCAGTTTGGTCATGTGGTCTGGAGTATCTACTCACTTTTACAAGAGTCTTGTGGTACAGGAGCAGAAGCAGAGGCAGAAAGAAAAAGGAATGAGCATGGGCTGGAGACCACCCAAACCATCAACTAGTGACATGGAACTCTGACAAGTCCAGGAATTCTAATCTTGAATCAGGCTTCCAGATCTCAAATTATATCTTTGTTTCCCATGTTTATTCCTTTGTTTTCTTTATAATAAAAGAAAATGGAGGCTTTCTAGGGGAGAAACAAGGTAGATACCAGATAAGTTGATGAAGTCAGAGATTTCAAACTGAGGGTTGACTGATTATTAGCTTGACTTATAACTGTTAAATATTTAAATATATGGCATATAGACCTCCATTTTTAATCTTGACACCAGATCTGCAATGTTAGGGGTGGGTCTAGCCAGGATGTTTACCTTATATTAGAAAGCTATGATTCTGAAATGATCTTTCACTATAGGCTGGTTGTGGACTTCTTAATATCCATAACTCTTATTTTCATGTGGAAAGTTAACCAGACTCTTCCACAACCATTGACTTAAGTTTAGAATTCCACCTATGCTTTTCAATGGATGCTGAGTCATGCTCTAGGGGTTTTCTGACCTCAGAGAAATGAAGAAAATTAGGGAGAGATGAAGAACCTACAGGTATATGGTAATTGATTATTTCAAAACCCTTTCATGTATATTGTCTCAGTTTGATTCTTAGAATCACCCTGTCAAAATAGATAGGGAAGAAATTACTTCCTTTCTTGACAGTTGAGAGCAACGGAAACACCAAGAGGTTGCACCATGATGGATAGTAGAACTTGAATCTGAAGCCGGTCTTCAAATATTTTATATTTCAAGTAAGGAAAGAGGTGATGTATTTACAAATTTTGAGGGTTTATTTTCTTAACAAAACAAGATATATAAACCTGCCATGAATACATATATGTAATCTCACGATGAGAAGATAGTGTAGCATTTTTTGAAAAGAAATAAATTCCTCTAGTTGGCTTCTGTTTGAAATCTCTGACTTCATCAATTTGGCTGGTATCCAACTTGCTTATGCCCTAGAAATCCTGCACTTTCTTTTATTTAGGGGTGAGAAAAGGAACTAAAAAGGGAAACAAAGGATATAATTTTAAGGTTAGTTTTCATCTAACTCTTTACTTTTACTTGAAGTCACTGAGGCTCAGAAAGGTTAAGTGAGTTAGTTGCCTTAAATCTCAAAGAGATAGAAGGTAGAGCTAGACCATGAGGCTATATCTGATTCAGATCTCTGAGGCTTCCCCTCTCTCTGTGTCCTATGTAATAGTTTTTACTCCCTCCAAGTAATTTATTCTTTCCTCCTTAATTTCTTGTCACCTTCCATTCTTTTTAATATGTCTCTGCTCAGTTATTCAAACTTACTAGTTTGAAACAATATATAAGAAATGCAAACAGGGATGGCTCAATAGGTTAAACATCTGACTTCGGCTCAGGTCATGATCTCATGGTTCATGAGTTCCAGCCCCACATTAGGCTCTGTGCTGACATCTCAGAGCCTGGAGCTTGCTTTGAATTCTGTGTCTCCCTCTCTCTCTGCCCCTCCCCAGCGTGCAGTCTGTCTGTCTCTCTCTCAAAAATAAAAACAGTAAAAATGTTTCAAAAAAAAAGAAATGCAAGCATATATCTTATATGTTAATCTACACATTTTGTATATTATAGTTCTGGTGTACAAAATATTTTACATTCTTATTTTCACTATGCATTACATTATATGCATATTTTATGACCTATTATATTCATAATTATCATTTCTAGTGGTCATACCATTGCATCGAGTTGATGACTCATAATTTATTTAACCCATTTTCCTATTTTTAACATTTAGACTATTTCAATATTTTCTATTATAGATAGTGTTCCTATGACCATTTTTATTAATATACCTTTTTTATTCTACTGAAGTATTTTCTTAGGATAAATGTCAAAAAATGGTATCACTGAGCTAATGTGTAGAGATATTTATATAGTTTGCATATGATACTGTGATATATATTGCTATGTTGTTTTTTAAAAAAAATACATCAAAACAATGCTCTCAACAGAGTACCAGTATCATTCCAATCTTACTAATACTACATATTACATACCATTCTTTTCACTGGTTCAAGAGGTATAAAAATTACGATAGTTTGCTTTACTTTATATTCCTTTCATTACAAAAAAGATAACTATTTTATCTGATTAAGCTGGCAGGAGACCTTCCAGAACAGAACCAAAGACAACTCAAGGCCTGCTTTCATTCATGCACTTGAATCTCAGGAGGTCAGTGCCTCCCTCCACAGGCTAATGTAGGCAGGGTTAGAGTTCTCAGGGCACACCAATAACTTTATTAAAATGGCTTTTCACACATACCCTTCAATCTCCACATACTCTGATGCTTTTATTACCCTTGCATGTAAAAGAATGTTAAGAGTTGTCAAGCTGGTTTTCAATAATCTCCTTTGAAAATTAGCATCTTGTTCTGGCACACCTCTTTGGAAAATCACAGCTTTGAATCTTGGTGCCTCAGTTAAAACTTCTGATTCAATCATCTGTTATAAGTATTTTATAATCATCTATCATTGAAATCTCTTTATCATTTAAAAACCAAAAATAGAATAGTTTCCTCACATATATTTAATATAGTCATTTAAATTTTCTGTCAGGCTTTTTAAAAAATATTTTTTGATGTTTATTTATTTTTGAGAAAGAGAGAGAGACAGACAGAGTGTGAGCAGAGGAGGGGCAGAGAGAGAGGAAGACACAGAATCTGAAGCAGGCTCCAGGCCCTGAGATGTAAGCATAGAGCCTGATGCAGGGCTCGAACTCACGATCCGTGAAATTGTGACCTGAGCTGAAGTCAGATGCTTAACTGACTGAGCCATCCAGGTGCCCCCTATCAGGCTTTCTTTAATTTTTTTTATTAGCTCTCCAATTTCAAATAGATATGCTTTTCTCTTGTTATGTGCTATAAGATATGGATTAATCTTTCTTAGCGTGGTTATATAGTTATCCAATTACTATCCAATTACTATGTCCTTCATTCTAAAAGCTTATTTTCTTTTATTTTGAAAAGTTTATTTTTACATATTGTTTTCCTATAGGATTGGATCAGTTTTTGGGTTCTCCTTTCTTTCACTAATCAGCATTAAGTTATTGTTATATAGTAATATGTTCTATCTATGGTTGAGTGGGACCTTTATGTAATTGGGTAAGAGTTTACCGTGCATATAAGAATAGTTCATCTGGAGCTTTCAAACCAACAGTGGAATGAGGCTCAGAGGTATATTGTTATAAGATAGTGTACATAGTAATAACGCAGAGACTGTATATTGTTTACAATGATCGCTAAGGCATTAGACTTTTCCTAGTGATAGGGGATAGGTTAAAAGTGGTTACCTCATGTCAATTTTGGGGCACATCTTGTTTCATCTATGTTACTCTTCTTTTAAATATTATCTTAACGTTGAGTTTTGAATTATCATCAGACTGAGGTTTTGATTGGAATGATATTAAAATATAAATCAATTAAGGAATAATTGTAATAGGAATAACAAATTAAAACAAGTATTAATACTGCTTGCAATGGAGGCACATGGGTGGCTCAGTAGGTTAAGTGTCCAACCTAGGCTCAGGTCATGGTCTTACAGTTTGTGAGTTCGAGCCCCATATTGGGCTCTGTGCTCACAGCTCAGAGCCTGGAGCCTGCTTTGGATTCTGTCTCCCTCTCTCTCTGCCCCTTCCCTGCTCATGCTTTCTCTCCCTCTCTCTCTCAAAAATAAATAAACATTAAAAAAATTTTTTAAAAATACTGCTTGCAATGGACCAAAGGCTGTTCTATTATAAATTATAAAGCAAATGTGCTTTTAAGTATTAAGTCATTTAAATCTAAAAACAACTGTGGTCAATTTAATTATTGGCCCCATTTCATCACCTTACCCTGCATCAACAACTTTTTGATAGCCTCATCCTGGGAAGGATGCATTTCCCACCCTTTGACTCTGGGCATAGTCATAAAATTTGCATTGGCCAGTGAGTTGTAAGCAGATAAATGGAGTGTTGATATGTGCTTGCTTGATTGGGCTTGCTCTCCTGAGCTTAGGTTATGCCTTGAGAAGAACATGTGTCCATCCCACTGATCCCAGGAGGAGGTGGGAAACAGATGGAGCAGAGCTGACCCAGCGAATGCTCAAATCTGTAAGAATACATTACTGTTGCTTTAAGCCATTGAGTGTGGGGTAGTTTGTTAAGCAGCATTGTTTGGTGATAGATAAGTAACATGCCACTATGGAGTAGGTGTTATTATTATCCATATTTTACAGATCAGAAAAATGAGGCAAAGAGAGACTCAGTAAATTACTGGCTAGCAAGGGGGCTAGTGCTAAGTATGGACTCTATAGTGCATGTTTTTGATCATCTTTAGAACACTGAGTCCTTAGTTTGGAGAAAAGTTTTTTCAATACCATCTATTTAAGTATTTTCAACTCCCAATATAAATATATACCTCTCTTTATAAGGACTTTACACATCTCACCTAGTTTATTCTAACATTTATATGATTTGATGATTGTCAGTTTCTTTGAATAGATTTTGAGCTAAAATCCTTTTTTCTTTTCAAACGTACTCTATTCATCAATGCTTCAACACTATAGACTTCTATCATTGTTACTGTTGGTAAATTCAGAGAAAGAAAAAAGCTTTAGTAAGTTATTTGCAGAGACCTTATTCCAATGAATTAATACCTACTGTGTCCCTCATCTCACTGTCCTTTTCACTCTTGACTTTATTGACCTTTCTCACTTCCTGGTGTGTTAGTTCTCTGGTCCTTGGCTATTTGATATTCTGTTCTCTTATGATGTCTTTCTCTTGTTTTCCATCTCTTTGTACAAGCATCTGATGTAACTTAAACTTGGTTTCTTCACATGTAAAATGGTAATAATAGCATCTATCTGCATAGGTTGTGAAGAGCACTGGGATAGTGTATGAAAAACCACATAGTATAGTGTTAGCACTATCCCATTACTGAGTAATGTTCAATAAAAGTTGCCATCTTTGCAGTTTTATTCTCTGTGCTACTCCTTGGTTTCCTTACGGGCTCCATTTCATCTTCCCTATCCTTAAAATAGTTCTGTCCTAGACCTCTTTCTCACCTCTTATTTCCTATCTTCCCTTGGGAAATTTTACCCACCCTATATAGATGTGGATACAAGTTTCTCTTCTGTGTTCTATTCCATGAGGTCCAACTATCTACAGCACTCCTCTACTGGGATCCTTCACAGATCTCAAGTTCAATAACACCAGAGTAATTTTTTCCATCTACTCAGACTTGCTAGTCCTTTCATGACTCCTCCCATTATAAATGGTACTACTGGGGAACCTGGGTGGCTCAGTCGGTTAAACATCTGACTTTGGCTCAGGTCATGATCTCATGGTTCCTGAGTTCCAACCCTTCTGGGCTTAAAGCACAAAGCCTGCTTCCCTCTGTCACCCTCTCTCTCCTCTTCCTCTACTATCGCAAGCATGCTGCGCTCTCTCTGTCTCTCAAAAATAAATAAATGTTTTTAAAAAATGAAGAAAAAAGGAAGAAAGGGAGGAGGGAAGGAAGGAAGAAAGAGAAAGAAAGAAAGAAAGAAAGAAAGAAAGAAAGAAAGAAAGAAAGAAAGAAAGAAAGAAAGAAAGAAAGAAATAGTACTACTATTCAGGCAATTTCCTCAAACCAGAAACTAGGTATAATCATTTATTTCTCCCTAATTTTTTATTCTCTAATCACCAACTTTTCTTGGTTTCACCACTGAATATTGTATAAATTGATATAATTTTTGTTCTTCTGATTTATATAATTCTCATAGTCATTAATTCATATGATTTTTATAAATTCATACAATCCACAATTGGGAATGTGCTATTTTCTGTATACCAGATCAGGCACTTAATTTTACTTAGTAATCTTGACTCTAGATTTCACAGCTATCTAGCCTCATTGAGACCAGACACCAGCACATTTCAATCTCAGGAAGTCAGCACCTTAGACCTGTGGCCCATGTGACTAGGAGAATACTACAAGTCCTGCTGAAAGATATCACTATGGATGAGCTGGCTTTTGAACTTAGCTTTTCCTTCCAGCCTTTCCTTTCAGAACATGTGAACTCAGCAGTGCCTGCCCACACTATTTCCCCGGTCATTCACCCACTTAAGCTTTAATGCCTTTCCCTTTTTTCTTGATCGTGGTGGCTTGGCTATATCCCAACTTTAATTCTTCCTGCCATCTTACAGAAACTTACTGTTCAACCCTCAGATGTTCTGACTCTACATTTATCCACCCATTTTTCAGCTGTGTTTCTCTTATTACATTTGATAGATGGCACCAACCTCATCCATTAAGCAATCCTATTAAAAATTTTTGATGCTTTAACTTCTAAGTTGGTGGTTTTCAAAACTCTATCCACACCAGAATCAGCTGGAGAGCTTTTCTTAACATAAATATTCCCAAACTCTGGATATTTTTATTTAGATCTTGGGTGGAGCTGAGAATTTCCTCATTAAAAAAAAATCCCTAAAGGAGTCTGATGACCAGCCAGGTTTAGAAATTGATACTCTAACCAGAAAATTGCTAGGTAAATAATATAGAATTTGACTTACAATTTAAGCAGTAAGAACAGATTTTAAAGTTGTGGAAATTACCAGGTTTCTCATTGTAAAAATTTTGTTTAAAAGTGTACTTTCGTGCATTTAAAAAAAAGATCTCTTCTTTGACAGTTCAGATCTTCTGAGTTTCTAAAGTCAAAAACCTTATTACTCTTGAGTAGCTACATTTATACACAGTTGAAACTTTAGGGTCACTCACATTCTTCAAATTATTGCAGCTTATTTCAACAGAGGCTTCCCAAGAAAGAGCAGTAAGTGATCTTTACTTAACAATTACTTTAATCAGCTAGTTAACCACTCTAATCAGAGAACTCTTGTTTCTTGTGACAATGGCTCATAGCAGCTTTAGTTCCATAGTCTTATTTTTTTAAGTTTATTTTTTTTGAGAGAGAGAGAGAGAGAGAGAGAGAGAGAGAGAACACAAAGGAGGGGCAGAGAAAGAGGGAGCATCCCAAGAAGGCTTCCTGCCATGAGCACGGAGCCCAATGCAGCTCAATCTCACTAACTCTCGAGATCATGACCTGAGCCAAGATCAAGAGACATGGGACAATTAACCAACTGAGCCATCCAGGCACCCCAGTTCCATAGTCTAATAAAGATGAATAAGGAGTTTGTTATATAGAATGCATATCAAAATGACTATATTAGAACAAGTGTTTCTTTTAGATTGTGCATAAATTTAAACTTGATGAGTATTCGTTCATTTTTAAGTACTTAATGTACTTATAAACCCAAACAAGCAGCAACTGAGTTTTAAATCTCTTTAATAATCTATAAATCCCTGGAGTGACTATTTTAACAACTTTTTTAATCTACATTTAAAAATTTAGCCTGTGAGGTGCCTGGGTGGCTCAGTCAGTTGAGCTTCACCCCTGGTTTTAGCTCATGTCATGATCCCAGGATTGTGGGATCAAGCCCTGCATCAGGTGTGCTGAGCATGGAGCCTGCTTAAAATTCTTTCTCTGTCTCCCTCTGCCCCTCTCCTCCTCTCATGTTCTCTCTCTCTCACTCTCTCAAAAATAAATAAATAAATAAATAAATAAATAAATAAATAAATAAAATTAGCTGTAGCTTTTTAGCATCTATGTATGTTGAAAATGTAAATTTTCAAATTTAGTTGAAAATAAATGCCTAGTCACCACTCTGGAAAACAGTATGGAGGTTCCTCAAAAAATTAAAAATAGAACTACCCTACAACCCAGCAATTGCACTACTAGGTATTTATCCAAGGGATACAGGTGTGCTGTTTTGAAGGGACATATGGACCCCAATGTTTATAGCAGCACTATCAACAATAGCCAAAGTATGGAAAGAGCCCAAATGTCCATCGATGGATAAATGAGTAAAGAAGATGTGGTATATATATATATATATATATATATGTGTGTGTGTGTGTACATATATATACACACAATGCAGTATTACTCAGCAATCAAAAAGAATGAAATTTTGCCATTTGCAATTACGTGGATGGAACTAGAGGGTATTAGGCTAAGTGAAATTAGTCAGAAAAAGACAAATATCATATGATTTCACTCATATGAGGACTTTAAGATACAAAACAGATGGACATAAGGGAAGGGAAGCAAAAATAATATAAAAACAGGGAGGGGGACAAAACACGGAGAATAAACAGAGGGTTACTGGAGGGGGTGTGGGAGGGGGATGGGCTAAATGGGTAAGGGCATTAAGGAATCTACTCCTGAAACCATTGTTGCACCATATGCTAACTATGTAGCATGTAAATTAAAAAAATAAATTAAATAAGAAATTTAGAAAAAATAAAAAATAAAAAGAGAGGAGAAAAAAAGAAAAGAAATGCCTATACAAGAAAGGGGAATAGAGTGGCAGGCATGTTCTTTCGCTGAGCAAAAACAATAACAACAGCAACAACTTGTCTAGGTGTATGCAGTAGTAAGCTAGGGCATTTCTGTCATGCACACTGGGGACTGTGGGAAATGTCTTTATGGTGAGGATTAATATGGATGTTTCAAAGAAATATTGTGCAACTACTCATTTTAGTGCTTGTCTGTAATTTTCTCTGCTTATCTATTTACTGATAAATAAATCCACTCCTCATATCCACTCCTTCATTCCACCCTCCACCTGTGGGTTATCCACTACTCTTGGTCTGTCCACTAAGGAGCCTCAGGCTACACTATGATGCCTTACTCTGATCTTCCTCTCTGATGGTGACATTCCTGCCAATGTGTTCTATTATTTATTTTCTTTTTCCATTATCCAATCAAAGAAGGTCCTATATTGGGTCCCTGATTCCTTTTTCTCTTGTGTTTCTCCTACTTAATTAAATACTTGTTTCTAAACTTTTAATGAATATCATTCTCCCATCAAATTAGGTAGTCATAGCATAGTTCTTTCACTTAAGGAGTATATTGCTGTACAAATTTCATACTGTGGCATTTGTGTGATTCTAGTCTTTGCTCCCTCAGATCTCTCTCTGAAAATGTTCTGGGATATCTTTTCCTGTATTTTCATCGTGTCTTGCTCTAACCAAGAAAACTTTAATACACTCAGTGCTCTCAGGGTAAACTTCAACTCTTCAAATTTTTATTGGCTGAAGCCATTTCTTTGTAGCCTCTATGTCTATAAATCCATTCCAGAAAGGACTTTAGTATGATCTACTAAAGTATTTTTTCATGTTATGTCCTGCTCAAAGGACTTCATCATTCCTAATGCCCCCAAATCAAGTTCCAGCCCTTCATACTTTTTCAAAGCCTCTCAATATATGGGGTAATCTGAACTTCCTAATATTATTTCCCAAACTCTCCCAGTCCAAACATGTCTCAGCCAGTTGGTTTTCTCTTTCCTTTTACTGAAATTTCCTTCCTTTATCTTCTTCTCTTCTTTCCCAAATTTTAATTTTCATGGTCCTTTGAAGCATAGCTTTAGTTCTACCTCCTGAGTAAGCCTCACCTGAATAATCAGTCCACACTAATTTCATCTCTAAGCAATTCTACTTCTCTCTCTCTCTTTCTCTCTCCTTTTACTGAATAAAATGGTACTTTTAATTTTTTATAATACCATTCCATAACTACAGGACTGTGTAATGTGACAACATCTAAGCTGAAATAAATTTATGATGTGGTTCCATTAGTGAAGCTGATGCCTGAACACCAAAAATCCTGGCTCTAAAGTCAGAAAAAAACAGTTTAGTTACAGAGGGTCTTTAACCTGGGATTTCTTGAGGACGCTAAAACTGCTTAGAGTGTATGAAACCCAATCTTATAATGAGAAATGTGAAGTTTCTGTGCTTATAATACCAGTATATGTACAATAATGTATAGAGCATTCAATAGCCTCTGATTTCATTCTGAAGGTATTCCTTATGGATGTGGGAATAACCATTACCCATTTCCCACTTTGGCTAGGGCACCCAACCAATGGATTTTCCCTCTGAGTCACATCTCATTTGGTCTGCCGTCCGTAGCATGACTGTTCTTGTTTCTTGGCTCTTACTACTAATTGCAAATAGTTCTTAGTCTCCCTTAACATAGTACTGTTTATTCCAAAATGGAATTTTTAGGGCCAGAATTCTGCCCTTCTATCTTGAATGTGGAGAGCATGCATGCCTTGGGTACGGATTAGAATTCTCTAACTCTGGCAGCTGTGTTCTCTCTGTGCTGTGTGGCTGGGAAAGACCTTAATGCCCACTTGCGGGAAGATTATCTTTTGAAAAACATGGGTTTTGAAATCAGACAGATTTGCAAGCCTAAGTTTCCTGTAAAAGGGGGACAAACAGCTTTTCCTCAGCTGCTGCTAATGTGCTCCATTCTTCCAAGGAAGCTGAGGCCAGAATAGGTGAAGACCCTCACTTCATCCTGTGACTAGCACAGCGCCTGGCAGCACCCACTCAGCACCCACCTGCACCATGGCCTCAGTCTGGGAGCTTGCCTGCTTCTACTTATCCCTCATCCTGCACAACGATGAGGTGACGGGTCATGAAGGATAAGATCAATGCCCTCATTAAAGCAGCAGGTGGGTAAATGTTGAACCTTTGTGGCTGGGCTTGTTTGCAAGGACCCTGGCCAATGTCAACATCGGGAGCCTCACCTGCAGTGTAGGGGCTGGTGGACCTGCCCCAGCAGCTGGCACTCCACCAGCAGGAGGCTCAGGCTGAGGAGAAGAAAGTGGAAGCAAAGAAAGAAGAATCAGAGGAGTCTGATGATGACATGGGCTTTTTGACTAAACTTCTGTAATCTATTCAATAAAAAGCTGAACTCTTAAAAACAAAGCAGGTGTGGATAACAAACAAAGTAACATCTCCCTCAGTTTACAGGTCACATCCCTGTACTACCCCATCCACTAACCACACCCAGTCTAAGTCATATTTGTTTGTTTTAAAATTTCTTCTAATTTTGTTTCTTTTTTCAGAATACTTCAGAATAGTAGGTAAGCTTTGGAGTTTGGGGATGATCTGTTAATCTCTTTCCATCAATGTAAGTTCCACAAGAGCAGACACTGTGCCTGATTTAGTTGACCATTACTTTCCAGCTTCTAGCATTGGCCCAGCTTCTCAGATATTTGTTCGATGGAAGAATATAAAACATTACATAAATACTATACAGTATATGTGTCTGTATTTTATGTATATACATGTATATAATCATTATATAGAGCACATGGTAGGTATTCCATAACTGTCAACATCATCATCATATTATTATTATTTACTCTTACTCTTGCTTGAAACCTGAGCTGAAAAGGACCTTCTTTTGGGGTGCCTGGGTGGCTCAGTAGGTTAAGTGTCCAACTTCAGCTCAGGTCATGATCTCCCAGCTCATGAGTTTAATCCCCAAGTCAGGCTCTGTGCTGACAGCTCAGAGCCTGGAGCCTGCTTCAGATTCTGTGTCTTCCTCTCTCTCTGCCCCTCCCCTGATCACACTCTATCTTCTTCTCTCTCAAAAATAAACATTTTTAAAAAAGGACCCTCTTCCTCTTTCTTGCATAGTAACATGGACACTTTTTGTTCTATGTCACTGACCACTCCAACTAAAAGTGGCTAACCCATCTGAAATGTCTGCTGGCATTCAAGCATCTTGTTAGGCCCCTGAAGCTGGAAGCCTTACCTCAGTGCTTTCCGATCTCCCAATATTCTGTTCACTCATTACATATTTGGCAATTTAACTTACCGAATTGCTAAGACTATTTCCCACAGGTTTCTAACACTGTTCATCCCTCCACAGATTAATCAGAATGGTCTCAGGAAAGAAAACAGACTAGCAGAAGGCTACACGTTAGCAAAATTAACTGTATGGAGCACACTGCAAGTTTCAAAAGTGCTAAGTTTCCATTTCACAAATGTTTTGCCTAGAAACTAAATAGGAACTTTAGTAATAGGAAAGAATTAAAAATAAATTGGCTAAGTGAAAGGTAGAATTATGCTTTGGCATTTGGGAGAATCTGACTTTTTCTTCCTTCCTTCCTTCCTTCCTTCCTCCCTCCCTCTCTCCCCCTTCTTTCTTTCTTTCTTTCTTTCTTTCTTTCTTTCTTTCTTTCTTGAGGGTGGGAGGGGCAGGAGAGAGGGAGACAAAGGATACAAAGCAGGCTCCAAGCTATCAGCGCAGAGCTCAATGGGGAGCTCAACCCACCAACTATGAGATAATGACCTGAGGTGAAGTCGGATGCTCAAGGGACTGAGCTACCCAGGCACCCCAGAATCTTTTTATGTGTCAGCCCATAGTAGGTGTTCAAGAGCCGTTGAATAAATTTGGGGAAAGAAAAACATGTCTCAGTGGCTCTTGGGATCAATTGCCTTGATCTATCTCTCAATAGATAAGCTAAATTCCTTTCCTAACTGAACAGGGTTTTAAAAACCTATGATTCTAGTATAACCATGCATATCTTCCCTTTCAGCAGAAGCTTTTACAATACTTTTACTCCACATAGTTTTTAAAAAGTGATGAAGTTCCCCGAATTATTAGATGGGAAACGGTGGTTTCCTTACTGCAGGAGTACAGACTGGGCTCTCAGTTCTTGAGGGTGAAATGTGTAACTCCTCTTCGCCCCACATTCTTGGCCAGAGACGCCCTGTGGTTAAGTTTGGGGAGAGGTAAGAATAAGGCGACAATTTCAAGATCTTCACGTGGAGAGAAGCTAATGAGGAAGTCAGGCTGTAAACGCCAGCAACAGGGAAAGGAAATTCAATTTAAAAACTTGAAGTCGAGACTTCTTAAAAAAAAAAAAAAAAAAAAGAGGCGGGGATAAAAGGAGTAGGAAAAATGGGGAGGAGGGGGCAGAAGGGACTAGTAAAGGAAAACTAGAAGAGTAGAAGAGGAAGAAAGGGTATGCTACGCAGTTTGTTGTTTCTCCTGCTTTTCCTCTCTCACTCCCTCCAGAAGCTGGAAAAAGTTTGCAAGCGCAGCCTTCGAGATGGGGGAGAGAGCTCTTCATTTACAGACCAACAAAAAGAATCGTCCGCTTCACCCCTCCCGATCCGCGCGGATCTTCCCCTCTCCGGACGATGGAGGGCAGCGGGCGAAACCCAGGGAAGCTTTAGCCCTTGCGGATCCCGGATCCTGGATCCCGCAGGGATCGAGGAGAAGCGCGCAGCTTTTTCTCTCTCCCGCAAAGCCTCCCCTCCCTCCTCCTTCCGGAAGGGAAAAAGGAAAGACCGAACCTCTAAACCAACCTTACCCCTCCCCCTCTTCCTGGAGGAGCTAAGGCAGAAAGTACCGTTCTGTGATTCACTGGACAGAGAAGAGGGAGGAGGCGGCCAAGAAATCCCAGTGCCAAAACTAAGTAAGTTAGCTGACAAAACGCACCCATCTTGCATCGCCTCGGCCGGGTGCACCAACTCCGCGGAGACCAAGTGGGCTCGAAGTGAAGTGCACCGGGGCAGGAACCCCGCTTCGCTCCCCACGCGCTCCCGAGGCCCGGAGGACTTGGTGCCCGAAGTTCCTGCAGGAAAAGGGTGGTTAGCCGTGGAAAGAAATCAGGAAACTGGGCTTTTTCTCCTTACTTCGCCGCCTAGTGTCGGGGAGATTGGCAAACGCCTTGGAGAGGACCGGGAGAAATAGAGAGCCCTGGAAAAGTGGAGAAAGTGGTCAGGAAGTCGGTACACTGCGGGCAGCTGTTTATCTGTCAGAGTAAGAGCGGGGCGCGGCTGCTCAACTTCCCAGTGCCTTCCAGGTGAGGGGACCGCCGGACTGCCATCCCCCTGACGTGCGCGCGCGGCGGCAAGATCCTTGCTCCTCAACGTCAAGGGCGCTCTGGCCAAAAAAAAGGTCCCTACCCAAGGTGATTCCTTGCTAGACTTTTTCTCCCTAAAACTTTCGGGTGGAGGCATTAACTGCGTGTGTTTGGAAGCTGCTCAGGAGAGCGAGGAGGAGGAGAAAGTCAAATCCGACGCAGAAGAGCGACTCCTTGTTTTTCCGACGTCCCCATCGCTTCTAGAAGGTTAAAGTTGTTGGATGTGGTGACAGCCGAGAGGAGCGCAGAACTTCTTTCCAGGTGGAGACCGTCCACCGCTCGTTCGGTCTACCCCTCTCCCGCGTGCATGTGTGCGTCGGCGGCGGCACCGGGTGCGTGGTTCTGCCAGTGCAGTCTCAGCCGGGACCCAATTGAATGGCCCCCCGGGGTTGTGCCGGGCCTCCGCCTCCGCCGACTCTGCCGGCCTCGGTTTGGCCCGGTAAGATGCTAGCCATGGGGGCGCTAGCAGCTTTCTGGGTCCTCAGTCTCCTCACCTACGGTTACCTGTCCTGGGGCCAGGGTTTGGAGGAGGAGGAGGAAGGGGCCTTGCGAGCTCAATCTGGAGAGAGACCGGAGCCCAGCACAACTGCCACCTCCCCACCCCATCTCATTTTCATCCTAGCGGATGATCAGGGATTTAGAGATGTGGGTTACCACGGCTCGGAAATAAAGACTCCCACTCTTGACAAGCTCGCTGCCGAAGGAGTTAAATTGGAGAACTA
Source organism: Cryptoprocta ferox (assembly GCA_028646485.1). Classification (NCBI taxonomy): domain Eukaryota; kingdom Metazoa; phylum Chordata; class Mammalia; order Carnivora; family Eupleridae; genus Cryptoprocta; species Cryptoprocta ferox. The sequence continues at coordinate 101,715,737 of CM053567.1, forward strand.
CTATGTCCAGCCTATTTGCACACCGTCCAGGAGTCAGTTTATTACTGGAAAGTAAGTGTTACTGCTTCATATATTTATTCCTTGGAGAAATCTTAAGCATTGAACTAAGATCCAGCTCCTAATTTAAGGAGTAACAGAAAATATAGGGAACGAGTGAATGAATGAATGAAACGTGGTGTTGATTTATATTGAGTATTAAAATGGATGCCCTGTTAATGGTCTTGAACATCTTGTCCCTAGTCTAGGCTCATTACTCTGCTATCTTTCAGACCCCGCTGTGAAGTGCCCTCCAACTTTTTAAATGAGATCAGGAGTTGTAAAGACTCACCTATCCAGAAGGGGTCTCCTTTTCCAAATCCATTTTGCCTTTGGAGCATGCTCAGATTTGTTTCACGTATCACAATAGAATTCACAGTCACCATCACTGATAAGAAAGACAGACTAAAAGGTTTCTGCAAGTCTTGATTTGTTCTTAAATCTAGAATTGGATAATCAAAACCACAGGTCCTCATGGCCAGAAAAGGGGCCAAGGAAATAGATGGAAGGTGATGTAAAATCAGTGTACAAATGACTCTTTTTGGGTCTTTGGTAATTTTCTCTAACTGGATCGCTAAAGTGGGCCATGTGCAATTACCAAGGCAATTCTCAAAATGCAAGGAAATTCGTTGATAAATGTTCAACAGGAGTCAAATTTCATCTGAAGTTTTCTGCTGCTTTCACATGTCTGAGAATTTTCTGGTGACTCTAAGAAAAATCAGATTATTTTGGATGCTTAAGTAAAGCATTTTAACATTGTCGCTTTGGTAAATAGGTAAGCCTTCTACTTAAGGTGTTCACTCACTTCCATATTATTATTTTTATTCTATCCTTCTAGAATACAGGTTATTGTTACTGATTTGGATGGCCAAAGTCAGTGTGTGGAACAGAGATAGACTAGGAGGTCTGGAGGTCAAGGTACCACTGGACAGAGGTAGCAGAGAATCCTTAGTGGTTCATTGTGTGTGTCCTGTGATTTCAGCCTCAAGGAACCCTGCTTCAGTGAAGTTGTTGTTGGAATCGAATCCTATAAAAGTAGCCAGTATCCGTTGGAAATATAAAGACTATTTTGTAAGAATCTCTGTCTTGCAGAGACTTTTGCTTACAGCATGATTTCCACTACTTAGCAAACTGTCAGAATTTAGCATCATTGCCAGAAAAGAAAAGAAAAATATCCCATCCTTTCTTTTCTTGAGAGAGGTTTAAAAAAAAAAAAAAACCTCACTGTACTTCAAAGACATTTTAAAGGTTAATTGTAGCATCAGAAAGTCAAGGGCATTTGATATTTATAAAGTAGCAGATTTGGGCTGGAAAATAAGTCCACCTGGTGGCCTGCAGGTCAAGTTCTTCATGCCTAATCCCAACCACTCTTATATTTGGCTTATGAATAAATGTGTCTTAAAATCTCACTGAACCTCTTCAACTAATTTATAGAATTTAGATTTACTCAGATAGCCAAGGATAGTTGAAAATATGTAAATTAATTGTATGAATTTATCTTTCACAATAGAGCATATGCTTTAAGGCTTTTCACCAAATAATAACTTTTAGTTCCTACACATTATCTTGTACTGATAAAATATCTATATCTATTTATCTTTTAATCTTTATGTTTACCCAATAACATGAAACTGAAATGAAACTGGAAATAATTCCTAGCTTTTTTTCCCTTTTATAAATTGGACATGTTACACAATGTTGCATTTGTTTCAGGCGTGTAACATAGTGATTCCACAACTCTATACATTGTACTGTGCTCACTACTGTGTAGCTAATTTTTCTCTTCTGTCATAGGTTGACTCTTGTTCTTTCAATGCAATCAAACATCTTATGAAAAGATTTAGTCTCCTATTAAAATTTTCTATTCAGTGCAACAAATTGTGTAACTGTTGTATAGACAAAAAGTTTAAATAGCTCCTATAATTTGATTTACATTTTTTATTTGAATTAAACAGTTGAAGACTTTTCATTTACAGTTCTCTTTTTAGACTGGAACTTTCCTGTAAATTAATGAGATGTAAGAAAGAAAGTAGTTCTAGAAGCCTAGCTGAGGGCCTACTATGAATAGTGCAGTGCCCAGGGATTATGGTCATTTGTCCTCTTCAGGAACACATGTCTATTATCTCTGGATCTTCCAAAGTACAATACAACACAACATTTTTCTGCTTAAAATACCATGATGATCATTTTTATAAATGCAAAGGTAACTCAATTATGTATTTGTAATAGGATATTGATAAACTCATTTCATTTTAAAACAACCCCTACCTCTTCCGAGGGTAATCACTCTCCCGACTTGTAACACCTCAGGTTAATTGTCTATGTTTGAACTGTATCTTAATAGAATTATAGAGAATGTATTCTTTCATGTCTGGCTTCTTTCTCTTTAAATTATGATTGTAAAACTTTTCTGTGTTGTTTCCTATAGATATAATCCATTCATCATTACTGAATAGTGTTCTTTTTCATAAACATATGGCAATTTATTCATCCAGTTTACTGTTGACAGGCATTAGGGTATTCCAGTGTTGGGCCATTATGTTTCCATAAACATATTTGTAGGTGTCCGTTGGTAAACAAATATATATATATATTTCTCTTGGATACCTATCTAGTTGTAGGATTGCTGGGTTATAGGAATGTGTGTATTCATTTTCTATGAATACTGCCCAAAAGTTTCCCAAAGTAATCCCACCAGTTTATACTCTTAGCAATACACACTCTCAGCAATGTATGGAGAGTTCTATTTGGTTCGCATATTTGTCTACATTTGATATTGTCTTTTTTGTTTTAGTTATTCTGGTTGTTATGCCCTGGTATACCGTTATGGTTTAAATTTGTATTTCTCTGTTGACTAACGAAGTTGGGCATCTTTTCATATTTTTATGGACTATCTGAATATTCCCTTTTAAGAAGTATCTGTTTAAGTCTTTACCTATTTTCGCATTAGGTGATTGCTCTTCTTTGTTGATTTGTGGTAGTTATTAATTTATTTGTTTCTTTGTCAGATATTTATACTGCAGATGTCTTCTTCCACTCCATGGCTTGCTTTTTCACTCTTAATAGTGTCTTTTGACAAACATAGGTTTTAATTTTGTTGTAATCTAATTAATAATCTTTTTCTTTTTATGTCCTATTTAAGTATCTTTGACTAAATCAAGATCATGATAATGATAATTTTTTACTAAAAGTTTTCTTGTCTAATTTTTATATTTGTATCTATAATTATTTGAAATTAATTTTCTGTTATGGTGTAAGTCAAGGTTCAAGATTAGTTTTTCCATGTGTATCTCCATTTGGCCCACACTATTTGTTGAAAAGATCATACTTTTCCCACTACCCTGCAGTGGTACTTTTATAGAAATCAGATAAATGTAGACATTGAGTCTACTTCTGGACTCTACCCTGTTCCATTAGTCTCTTTGTCTACCCTTTCACCGATACTACATTCTTAACTACTGTAGCTTTATAATATAGATATCTGGAATTAAGTTCTCCTACTTGTTTTCCTTCAAAATCGCCTTAGTCCTTCTTTACCAGTTCATTCATTTTAATATGAAAGAAGGGAAAATATGGATGTACAGATGCAAATAGCATGGAAGATTTGGTTTTGGAATATGAAGTAGTTCTTTTCTGAATTATTTTACTTTCTATGTGAAATAACAAATGAGGTCATTAGCTGAGAATAAAGATCTGGAGATTTAGAGACAGAAATAGAAAATATTCTTCCAGGAGAATGTGAAAGTGAATTAAGTAGAGAAATGCTGTACAAATATGGGACACTCAGCTGAGCCCACTTGAGATTTGTGGTCATAAATTTAAACAGAAACTAGGCATCGTTTGTTTGTTTTTCTCATGCCATGGCCAGGTGCTAGTGTGCTGAAGAAACACCATTGAAGAGATAGATTTAACTAGATTTGGAGCTTTGCCAAATGAATAGAGTGGGATCACAGACTCTAAACTTGGCAAAGAAAAGGGGAAGAAAATGAGGGGATTATGTCCTCTAGAAAAGTGCCAAGGTCAATGAATTGACTATTTGGCTACGGTTGAAGTGAGGACAGTATTGTAGAGTTGGAAAGCAAGATAGATAAGCAAGTGAGGACACTAATGTAAAGTTGGAAAGCAAGGTAGTTGGAGAAGTGTATGCTTGGGACCAAAGTCGTGTGAGTAGTACAGTTTTGGGAAGTGACAGGGGAATGGATGCTAAGGTGAGATTGAAAAATAAAAGTTTGGAAATGAGGAAGGCAAGGTGTTAGAAGGGCAAGATATTGGGTGGCTCACTTCAGTGGGTATTGAAATCATTAACAGCAATGAGAGAAGTAGTATTCAAGAGGACAGTGAACCAAGTGCTGAAATCATTTATGACTGAGAGGTAAGGGGCAGGACCTGGAACTGGGTAAAGAAGTCAAACAGGGAAGATAGTCTATAAACTGTTCCCTTGCTTTTCAAAGGAGTTGAGCTTTTCAAAGGAGACAAGAGCCAAAATTGCCTAGAAGTGCCAGTGAGGAGCTAGGAGGATACCTGTCCCTGTTTCCAGCTCTATGATAATTGGGGTATGGGTAAAAGAATAGCTCCAATTTGAGAGGATGTCAGGGATACCCAGCAATCAACTAAAGCAAGAAGGTAGACAGAACACCTAGGAAAGAGGGGAGGTCATACTGAATTTTGCTAATGGCAGACTTTCAGTAACGGAAGTCTTCTTGGATAGGGTTAGGGAGTTAGAAGAGGAGAGGGATTGATTGAATCAGAGTAGAGGATGTACAGAAATACATAGAGATTCAAACCCAAGTGAAGAAAGATACATTGGGAAGACAGGAGTTATAGTGAAAACACAAATGGTGCTGAAAGGCATGTCGGGATTTTTTTCCAGACGGTCTCCTAGGAAATTAGTGTTCAGTTTTAATTATAGCCTCATCATGGAGAGTGACTGAGCTGGGCCTCCTGGTCCTTCATTGCCAACTACGCAGCCATAGTCAGGAGCCTTGGGGGCCTCATTTGGTCCAGGAAGATAGGATCCATGTAGACCTCCTCTGTAGACTGCAATGGGCAGTGTAAGTAGTGAAGCATGTCTCTTGGGAGTTTACAAAATATTGTTTGTAGATATGAAATTATCAATGAATGGGGTGCCTGGGTGGCTCAGTTGGTTGAGTGTCTGACTTGATTTTGGCTCAGGTCATAATCTCTCATGGTGTGTTAGTTCAAGCCCCACATCAGGCTGACAGTACAGACCAAGCTTAGGATTCTCTCTTTCCCTCTCTCTCTGCCCCTCCCATGCTTACATGCACACACTCTCTCAAAATAAGTAAACTTAAAAAAATAAGTTATTAATTAACAATTGTTCTAGTGTTGAAAACCCTTGAAAAAGTAATTGAACTCTTTCAGCACTCTCAGAGGAGAAAGATTCAAGGAAGCTAAGGGGTTTGATTATTCCATTTCATAGGTATGTGGGTACACATTTTCTCTCCACTTGTATTGTAAACATAACATCAAGAGTCATGCATGCTTTGTTTTCCATCTACTTCTTTTATCCAAAGCCTAATTTTAAGTAGTGCTCTACACACTTAGAGTACACAATAAATATCAGTTACTAAGAATTTGCTTATTACATTCATAAATATTTAGTTAATGCGTAAACATTTAGAGAAATGTTTATGGTTAAAAGTTTAGAAGAAACAATTTTTTTTCCAAGGCTCACTTGGACTTTCGAAAATGAATATAACAACAAATGGAGAGGGTGACTTTAAAACCTCACATATCCATTTCAAAAACAACAACTCAATAGAGGAAACCATTCAACAAATAGCTGCCTCTTCCTATTTGATCCTATGGGTTTTTCTGACAATAGAATCATGGTCAAGTAAACTATTGGCACACTCTTGTAATCCAAGTCCCCAATTTTAAATGAGTCTTTAAAAATATCCCCTTTGAAATGAATCTCTGTTCAGGTGATCCTTGCGAGTTTCCTGAATGACTTCTCTGAAAGGTGGAAATTTATCCAGGTGTAGAGAATTGAGAACATTTTGTTTCATCCAAATGACCTCTCTGAGATCAAAGGGAGGAGAAGCAAAAGTCATAGAGCCCCTGCTTCTAAGATGAGCTCAGTATGAAAGCCTCTTTTATTTCAAAGCTGGGTTTCGTTCATATTTTTCCTATAGCAATATTCCAGAATTAAGTTCACGGTGATCTTTTTCTGTATTTCACTTTGATATAATTATTGCATGTTGCAATGTTCTTCTATCATTCTAGATAGTAAAGATTCCTAGTAGTGTTACTGTATTGAGACATCCATGCCCCTGTGTGCTCTACTGCAAAAAAAGACTTTTTACCTCATTTACTCTCTCACTCTTCTAATTCATCCAGAATATTTGCTTTACTCAAACATGACTCTCATTACATCACCAGCCTCAGCAAACACCCTTCTTGGTTCACCACTGACTACCACAGAATAGGAACAGAAATTAATTCTTACTGACACCTTATCATGCCAGTCACTTTCAAACATCCTGTCATTTGATCTTCACAGCTACCCTGAAGGTAAATATTTTTTATTATTTTGAAAAATATTTATGAAATATTTAACAAATGTCTTTCTTTCATAGATGATATATAAAAGTTTTAGAGAAAATATATAAATTCATCACGATCTCACAGCCTCTAAGTGGTAGAGCCTGTATTTGAACCCAAACATGTGTGCTTCAACAAGACCCTTGCTGTTTTCATCATGTCATTCTGCCCTATATGAAAATTGTAAGCACCTTAGTCCAGTGTTTAAAAAAGTGTTTAGCCTTATTTTCCGCTCTCAACCTTCACACTCTACCCCAGCAAAGAGGATGATTCACTGTTTCTTGAGCACATTCCATAGTTCACTTTCTTCCTTCTTTTGTACATACTGTTTCCACTTCTTGGAATTCATGCCCTATCTCTCTTTGCCCAAATGCCAGCCACTCAGACTCACCTAAAATATCCCCTTTCCTGTACAGCTTTCCATGATTCCTTAGCCAGAAATAATTTATTCCAGTGATGACCTTTCATAATTCTTTCTATTACTGTCTCATTATGCATGATTTCTACCTCGTTCATAGTTGTCACTGAACCTTGTACCTCCCTTGCCAGTCTGTCCCTAGAGCAGACTCTGATTTATAATCTCTATAAATCTCACAGTGCTTTGTACTAATAGGCACTAAGCATATGTGTGAATAATGAATGAATGGATGGATGAATAAACAGTTATTTATTTCCCTCTAACAGGCAATGTGATAGAGAAGAAATAACATAGAATTTATAATGAGAAAATCCGAATTACAGTGCTGATTCAATGAACAAATTCCTGACTGTGACCATGAATTCGTAGTTTAATCTTTCTGAGACTCCATAGTTTCATCTGTAAAATAGGAATAATGATATTACTTATATTACCAATCTCAAAGGTTATTCCATTGATCAACTGAGGTAACATGTTAAAACATTTTGAAAACTTTTAAGTGTTATACAGTTTTTAAGTAAGAATTCTTTTAAATTTGAAGCTACAGCTCCATAATTTTTAGTTACATACAAACTTTAAAATAATAATTTGTTCTTTTTCAAAGTGTTCTGCAATAGTCATATCTTGTTTCTAATTTCAATCTATCAGTGCAAAGAGTTAAAATTATATCCCATGTGTTTTAATTTTTATACATTTTATCCACCAAGATCTATCATATAACATTGTTAGTTCTGAGATGTTCAGAAAGGTGATTAGGGGTATACATTTTTTTAAGTTTCTGTACTTGGAGATTTTGTGTGGTATTGTTGTCATCATGCTTGACAGAATCTCATGGAACCCTGCTAAGCTTATGACAACTCAAAGCAGATCCATATTTAAACAATGATTTAAGACTGCAACACTAAAAGAGAAGAAATGGAACTAGAGTAATGGAAAGGCCAGTGATTAATTACTTCAAATTCCTTCAGTCAACAATAACTTTTTTATTGAATATCATTAACATATCTCATTCAGTTTGCAATGCCAGTTAACCCTCAGTGCTACCACTCAGTAGGTATGCAATAGTTTTAAATTAAGACATTGCTCTTGGCTTCATGGGAACTGGAATTTTATATGCTCTATGACCACTATTTCAGTCACCTCCGAAATGATTATATTGCCTGCAGCATCTGATTCTAACACTAGGACATGAGTGAAATTTCAACACTGTTGAAATCATACCACTCACCTGCTTGTAATCCTTTAGAAGCTGCCACTACCTGTAGGCTAAGGCCCAGTTTCTCAGCATTCTATAAAAGGAACTTCAAAATATGACATCTGATATGGTTCTGTGAAATCTCCCAACTCATTCCCATTTATACCTTCTTTGGATTATCACTGCCAGGGTACTTGTACTTATCCACAAGGGCTATGCCCCCAATCCTCCTGTTCCCATCTAAGCAGGTTTCCCTTTGCTAGAATATTCTTCATTCTCCTCTGGGAAAATGCTATTGCATCCTTTCAGACCCTCTTGCTACCTTCATCTCTGCTCCAATCCTTCTCTGATTGTTTCTTTACCCCACACCAGGCAGAATCAAGTGCATTCTTCACTGTTCCTATAGCTTCTCCTCTCCATTTTTATAATAAATTCCAATTATTTATTTACCTGTTTCATTCCAATTCCAAAATGTACAACACATTAAACTGTAAACTTCTTACAACATAGTCTATTTTTTAAAAATACATACCCTAGAGATTAAAAGCAAGGGTCCTGTAAGACATCAGCCTTTAACTTAAGCTATATGTGCTTCAGTTTTCTCATGGGAAGATGGTCATCATAATTATAATACCTACCCAAAGAGTATATTGTAAGGCTTATGTGGGATTGTATAAGTAGAACATGTAGAATAGAATCTGCCACATAGAAACCCATGTATACATATTGTGTGTGCGTGTGTGTGTGTGTGTGTGTGTGTATACATATATACACTTTTGTTATCTTGGTTATTATATTCATGCTGGATAACCTTAAGCTTTCCCACTAATAATGAATATTGATAAGCAGACTCTTAATAAATATTTATTCAATAATTATACTGAATCAAATGAAAAACTCTTAATGAGAAATATTAAAAAACATGGTAAGTGCTTTATGAGTGACATACTTGAGTTTATTCTGAATTTTAGGAGCTTCCATATTTTTCATTGATTGATGAAAATTTCTTAAGTACAATGACTTAAAATTATACAGGAATTTGTTTTATTTTGTTTTTAAAGTTTATTTATTTATTTTGAGAGAGAGTAAGAGTGCACATGTGTGCAAGGAGGGGAGAGGCAGAGAAAGAGGAAGAGAAAGAAAATCCCAAGTAGGTTCCATGCTGTCAGTGCAGAGCCCCATGCAGGGCTTGAACTCACGAACTGTGAGATCATGACCTGAGACAAAGGTTGGTTGCTTAACCTACTGAATCACCCAGGTGCCCCAAAGGAATATGTTGACTTAAAAATTGTAAGCATGTGGGGGTGCCTGCATGGCTCAGTCAGCTAAGCATACAACTCTTAGTTTCAGGCTAGGTCATAATCTCACGGTTCGTGGGATCGTGCTCCATGTTGGGCTCTGTGCTGCGAGCCCAGAGTCTGCTTGGGAATTTCTTTCTCCCCCTGTCTCTGCCCCTCCCTTCCTCCTGCTCTCTTTCTCTCTCTCTAACAAAATAAAGAAATAAACATTTAAAAAAATTGTCAACATCCATATCACCATTGCTGATCAATTGAGATTTGATACTACATTTAATAGAGTTAGGTGGACATAAATATTCAGACTGGTAACAAACTTTAACAATCATTCAAGTATAATTTTAAACTTTATCATATTCAGAGAAAGTAGCCATGTTAAGTGGAAGTTATTTGAGAAGCAGTGTACTATGTGGAAAGAACAGTAGGCATAGGGTTGAAAAGACCTGGGTCTAAATACTAGTTCCCACTTACAGTAAAATGTTAGATAGGTTACTGCATGCCTCTGAGTCTCCTCATCAAATGAGCGTAATAAGAGCTAACAGACCATTAATTTCTGGTTTGGTCATCATATTAAATGAGACCATGTTGGTGAAAGCACATAAAGTATTTCCTGACGTATAATAAATGCTTAATACATTCTAGTTTTAGGTTTAACTGAATTCTGCAGGGCATTTATTTTTAACAGGAAAGGAAAAATCTTTCCAAAGTCTCAACTACTCTTTTAAATTTTTTCCAAAGTGGGGATCTGTAGAGCCTTACCAGAAATTATATGACAATACTCGGGAGCCCTTTAGGTTTACCTTATATAGGCTTTAGAAACCTTTTCTGGGGTATGATATGATACAGCCAACACAGTGATCGAATTCTTAGAATTCAAAGGGATATCACACATAGTTTTTTTTTTTCCAGAATCAATAATAGTGCATCTCTATCATAACACCAACACCAATCTATCAACCACCTGGGCCTACTAGGGAGACAAGCCAGAAAATAATAACAAGGTCATTGCCCCCTTGCTGAGAAGATATATTGGTGTGCATTCTCAATACTTGGCTGTTCTCAGGCTTGATTGCAGAGCGTAAGGTAACCAGACCTGGATAAGAAAGAGGCTGAGGAAACTGACTAGATCCTATGGGAGTACTGGATTGTTCTACACACAGTGTCCTAAAAGGCTTTGTGAGCATGATTTGGCAGCATTCAGTGTCCAATAAGGTCTAGCCAACAGGTAGACATAGCAGCAGGAACATGAGTGGCAACCAATCCTTGATTAAATTCATGACCACAAATTCAAAATAGCCACTCAAAAATGCACAGCGATCTTCTCAACTCCCTCTAGTATATGTCCCATGCTTTAGAACTACTATTTCAAAATTTCTCATCTCTTCAAACTGCCAATATCATCTCATCAGCTTACCTTACTTCAGAATTCCCTTGAGACAACAGAAGCAACAATGAATACTCTAAACCATAATATTAATGTATACTGTAAATTATCTATAATTTTAATTTATTACAAATTTATTAAAAGATTTGCCACAATCTTGGATCTGAAGACCTCAAGAATTTTTAAATTGTTTTATCAGACTTTAAAAAATTATCTTTGGGGTTAAATGTTATAAGATTAAAGACTGTGTTATATTTTTTGAACATACCAGGTTCTTGCACAGAATAAATATGTATTATAAAAGTATGTGAGCTGAGTGTATCAGACTCATCAAATTAAAGGGTTTTTTTGGTTTAGGTAATTTTTAACACACTTGAAAATGTAAGCTCAGATACTTGAAATCAGTTTTTGTTTTTACTTTCTGTTTATTTGTTTGTTTTTTTTTTTTTTTTGGCTTTGGTTCTCCCTTGGTTGCCTTTGCATGTTCTGAAGTCTCATTTAATCATAAAATTTCCTAAGAGATTTAGTTGAAGATAAAATATTGGGAGTAGAGGTGTAAATTTACTTGGCATTTAACAAGTGTTAAGAAATATATATACATATATATATGTATATATATGTTTATTTATTTATTTTGAGAAAGAGAGAGAATAGAGGAGGGCAGAGGGAGAGGGAGAGAGAGAATCTCAAGCAGGGTCCACTCAGCACAAAGCCTGAAATAGGACTCAATTCCATGAATTTGAAACCATGACCTGAGCCGAAATCCAGAGTCTAACAAGTAACCAATTAAGCCACCCAGGAGCCCAATAAATATATATATACTATATATTCTCTAATTTATATTCTCTAATCTATGTATGTATCTCTCTTTGTCCCAATATATATATATAGGCCCCATCACTCTGGGGTAAATATTATTATTCACATTTTATATATGAACAAATCAAGCTCACAGAAATAAAATATCTTGGCCAAGACCCCATAGTAGGTAATGAGACTAGAATTCCAACCCTAACATTATGATTGTTCCGCCACATTGTTCAGATGGTTGACAGGATAGGTTTAGTATAGCTGCACAGCTTATCTTTATGGTAGAAATCAGTAAATATGTTATTGAAGTAAAGCCATAACAGACTAAATTAGATACAGCAATGCTAAAAAGCAGAAATTCATTTTCAAATTGGCTCACTCATACAACTTGGGGAAATTCAAGTAAGTTCTTGTTATCCATTTGTGTCAAATCTAAATTAAGGACGACTTTGTTAGTTTACCTTTAAAAATTTGTACTACTTAAATTATTAGTCAAATTATATTTTCTCATATTGAGGTGAAACAGAGAACTAAAACGGTCCATGAGGTATTTAAAATATAATCCCAGCTTTATTTTTGAAGCTTATTTATGTATTTGGGTGCAGGGTGGTGGTGAGGGTTGGAGAGAGGGAGAGAGAATCCCAAGCAGGCTCCACACTGTCAGCGCAGAGCCCAACACAGGGCTCAAACCCACAAACTGTGAGATCATGACCTGAGCCAAAATCAAGAGTCTGATGCTTGATCATCTGATCCCAGCTCTATTTTTGTTACTATGTTTTGAAGTAATAGTTGTCTAGTTTCTATAAAATGTTTTGTTTAAATTTGACTTTGAAATGTTTTAAGGACTCTTTTCGTATGTATTGTTGACTCTAACCTCTTAAACATTAACAATTAGATGCTTAGAACTGTCAGATGTATGCAATAGTGTAGTGCATAAGAATTACCTGGAGAACTTGTTAAAACATTCATTCCTCTGGGTCTCACCCAGAAATTTTGTTTCAGAAGGTCTTGGGTGGGGCCTGAGATTCCTCATTTCCAATAAACTGCCTGGTGATGATGAAGTTGCTAGTCTGGAGACCACAATGAGTACAGAGTAACACTGCAATGCAGTTTTGATCTCCTAAGACTCCATGACTGCTTATTGCCATCGTTTTTTGTTTTTGTTTTTTAATGTTAATTTATTTTTGAAAGACAGACCATGAGCAGGGGAGGGGCAGAGAGAGAAGGAGACACAGGCTCCAGGCTCCAAGCTGTCAGCACAGAGCCTGACGTGGGGCTGGAACCCACAAACCATGAGATTATGACCTGAGTCGAAGTCGGACGCTTAACCGACTGAGCCACCCAGGCGCCCCTGTTTATTGCCATCTTTACTTTTTTCTCTTTTTTTCCACTATCTAACACCCACTATATGCACAAGACTGTTTAAATAACATCCAAGTAGCAAGTCCAGTTAATTCTTGTGGCTTTCTTTATATCCTCTACAGTTGAAGGCTTGTTTCAGGTCATGTAGCTCTGGCTCTTGGAAGAGACAGCTTTTCTTTTAATGTGCTTCTGCTCTCCCACAAAACGAATGATAAAAAGATTCCAATTTTGGGCAATGCAACTGGCTCAAGAGCAAAAGTAACTGAATTTCTGAGAACTAAATCACGAAATTAAAAGTGCTAGGAAATAAAGATATTTTAGCACATTGTTCTCTTTTAGAACTTTTCTACCACAATACCGACTTAGAGAAAATCGACATTTGTTTTGAGGTCTTGTTTAAATTAGTAAATTAAGAATTCATCTGACCTAGTTTGCATCATTTTCAGGATGAGTTCAGGTATATCCTAATTGTTAGAAGTGTTGTAGCTAGTCTGAATTAGCTGAGGAATTCACTGTCATTATTTACCTTTAAATAAAATGGAATCATTTGGCTCAGTAGTCTGAGATTTGCTAAAATAATTCAGTGATTTGGTTTTAACACTAAAACTTCTCAGATATCTTTTCTGATGTGGCTCTGGATGATCACAGATGCCAAAATAACAAAACAAATAAAAAAATAAACTCAAGGTGTTTTTTTTTAAGACAAATGTTAAGCTTCACCACAAATCTATGAGGAAAGGGAATGTTAATATTTCTCAGTCTTACAAAGGAGTCTCCCAAAATTAAATGTATACCCTTAGAAGTTCTGTAGAGGAGAAAACTATACAGTGACTATTTCATCACACTCATATGTAAGCCTTCATGAAGCTTTCCGTTACAAGTGAATGGTTCCTGAGGTAATCACCCTTGATTTAATTGGGCTTCTTGTTTTTATTTCCCTGAGATTCATTCATCATTCATTCATTTATTCAATATTGAGCACCTACTCTTTGGCAGATACTGTTCTAGGCACTGGTAAACATATTAGTCAACGCACCCTACAAAAATCCCTGTTCTCGTGACATTTATATTTTAGTGCAAGGAGTGTGTAACAAATAAGTAAAATATATATAGTATACCAGAGGATGAAATGCTCTGTGAAGTAAAATATAGTAGGAAAGGGGATAGGGAATATTATGGAGTTCACTTCATTAAGAAACAAAGTGAAGGAGGAAGTCTTGTATACTGATGCTCCCAGCAGACAGAAGTAAATGCATGAGCCCTGTGGTAGGAGCACCTTTGATATGTTCAGGTACCATTAGGAACTCATCTACCTAGATTGATCAGAGGGAGGACAGGGAAGAGTGAGAGGAAGTGGGGTCAAGGTCATTAAAGGAGTCAGATTCTATAGTGCAGTGAAGACCTGGCAGGACAAGGATTTCCACTCTGAGCAAAATGGGAGCTACTGAAAGGCTTAGAGCAGAGGGGTGACATAACCTAACTTAGTTTTAACTGAATTGCTTTGGGGCTTGTGTTGAGGGTACATTGTAGAGGTAAGGTTTGCAGCAGGAAGACCTGGTAAAAGATCATCTCTCCTGTTAGCCTGTGGAGAGATTATGGGCTGTGGAGATGGCTGATGGAAACAGTGGATTCTGAGTATGTTTCACATTAAATTTTTTTATGGACTACAGACAGGTTGGGAAGAAAAAGGAGTCAAGGACAATTTCAAGGTCATTCATTCTGCTATTAGCAGGGAAAAAAGTGTGCTCACTCAAGAAGGTAAAGTTACTACTGATTACAAATTACAGCAATGCCTTTGGCAATTACATTTTACATTTCAAAGCCCACCAATAAATTAGAGCCTTTGTTTTTCCCTTCTCATCTGCCTGACTCTCTGAGTTTTTATAATTTGAGGGAGTGCCATAACATTTATATTTTTTCATTGAGAGTAGAGTTGAGGGAAAAGAGCATAGTAGGTGGGGTTAAAAGATCTGCCTTTGAGTTCTGGCTCAGCCACTAATATTTCAAAGGAAAGACAGAGAGTATGGGTGAATGTGGAGGAGGCAGCTGTGTCAGAGCAAGAACAGGGGAATTGTTTGGTCCCAGAGTCGCCCAGAATGGCATTAAGTAGGTGAATTCGCCATTCCCATCACTTTACCTCCTCACACGTGTAGACGCAAACCTTACACATTATTAGTACAGTACACGTTATTAGAATTGCTCAGAGGATTGCTGAAAAAAGGAAACGAACAAGAATAGCCAATGTAAAAACTCAACATTGCTCTCTATTGCCATTACACTGAAAATGCTGCTACTTCAGACAGATTAAATATCACGTGTATACACAGGCGCACATTCCTCCCTTTCTCTTGGATTAATGTCAGGGCTAAAGAGTCTGAGTGGTACTTGGTGGTTGGTTCTTCACCTGTATTTATAGAGTTAAGATTTTTAAGGATCTACTTCTGGTAAGAACTTTTTTTTTTAATTTGAGGTGTGCCTATTTTGTTTCTTAATTTAAAAATGGCTAAAAATAGAACATCTGCTTTTATTTTTATAAAACACTCACCTAAACAAACTTTTCCACATTGGCAATCTCTTCCTTTTGTTCTCTGAGTTAGTAAAATTGTTCTCTAAACAATTTATGGATCACCCTGGGTTAGTTGTGTCACTGCTGCTGGTTTCTGTGTTGTTTTCTGTGTTTTGTGTACATGCTGTGCAGATCCAGAGACAAGCTTTAATGAGAGGAATGTTTGTTTCAGGACTTCATATGCCTTACATATCCACCTCATACTGAAATCAAAAGGTCCACCTTCTATCTGATATAACAGTGAGCCCAGACTTTCACTTTCTTAAATTTTAAAAAAATTTTTTAAATGTTTTATTATTTATTTTTGAGAGGGAGAGAGAGAAAGAGCATGAGCAGGGGAGGGACAGAGAGTAAAGGGAGACACAGAATATGAAGCAGGCTCCAGGCTCTGAGCTATCAGCACAGAGCCCTACATAGGGCTCGAACCCATGAACTGGGAGATCATGACCTGAGCCGAAGTCAAATGCTTAACCGACTGAGCCACCTAGGCGCCCCTCCCTTTCTTGGATTTTTAAGTTCAAGTAGTATAAAAAAAAAATTGTATACCAATGCAAAAGAAATTTTCAGAATTATTTTTTGAAAAACACTGAATCTCAAGAATCTTTTACCATCTCAAATTTCTCCTCAAAATCCCTTAATTTTAAATATTTAGTGAAGCCACATTGTACTATCTTCTAAGAGTTACCTTACTTCCCATGTGCTGAGGTTTTTCTGGGCCCTGCAAGTGGGGCTAGGGTATCACGCCTCTGGCTGTCTACACAGGAACCATACAGGCTTGCTTTGTCCCAGGGCTTCTGTTTGACCTCGAGGAGCTGGCCAGTCCTCAGGTTTGTCTGCCACATGTAAATTGATTTATTTCTGTGTTGGACCTGAAACTTGTTCTGTGACTTACAAACTCTTTTTCTGTTGTGGAACTTTTTACTCAAGGAAGGTCTTGATGGAAAAAATATATAAAACAGATGAAAGTAGAGAGTCTGGTAGAGGTTCCTGGCCTCAAACCCTTCCTTGTAAGGCAGGCTCAGGGCCCCTCTGCCCAATCTTCAGGGTTCCTGGGTCATGGTCTGAACCATTTAGGCATATTTACTCTGAGATTTTCTAACAGGTCAGGGAAGATATATCACAGTTACATTATTGACTTAATCCTACAAATGAGTAGTTTGTTGACAATGCAATCAATGTCAAGAATAGAGAATATAGGGAGCACCTGGCTGGCTCAGTTGGTTAAGCCTCCAACTTTGGCTCAGGTCATGGTCTCACAGTTTGTGAGTTCAAGCCCCACATCGGGCTCTGTGTTGGCAGTGGGGAGCCTGCTTAGGATTCTCTCTCTGCCCCTCTGGCACTTGCTTTCTCTCTCTCTCTCTCTCTCTCTCTCAAAATAAATAAACTTAAAAAAAAGGATAGAGAATATAGGCATCAAGCTACAAAATGTGAAAATAATGACACAGCAGCAGCAATAAAAAGCTGCCAATCTCTTAAATGTATTTTTATAAGTAAATGCTTTGATTAAAACATATTTTCTTTTACAAATTATGTTTGTCATGATATTTTTAAAGAATTAATCATAGTTTTTAAAGATGAGGCAGTTAGTAATAATCTTAAGATATTGTAATGCTACAATGCAGAGGCACGAAAGACTTTAATATCCAAATACAGGTACATGGATGTACCTGGAAAATAGTAATGAAACAACAATATCTGTACAGTGGAGAAGACATTCTAGGTAATATCAGACTCTCAGGGTTTTTTTTCTTGTCATCACATACCATTTCAATAACCTAATAGAACAAAAAAGAGAACAAGGAGACTATATTTAATAACTAAGTTATAGGTAAGCTGTTACAGAATGGTTATTGAGGACTAACACTTAAAATGTGTCCTCCTTCTATGCATAGTCTATAAAATGCCGACTATGACTCTACTACTTCATTATCATCTCTGTCTCTGCAGCAGAGAAATCAGTAGGAAACTGTTCAGGTGAGAAATGAGAAGCTGGAAAGACATAATAATAACAATAAGAAAGGAAAAAAAGAACAAAATTTCAAGAGATCATCAGTGATAGAATGTACATTACTGAATTCCCAAATGAACATAGCTTGAAATGAAACAAGGAAAAACCAGAGACCTTTAGGAAAGTTCTCTTTGGGTGGCTGGTAGATCACATAACATTAACCAAAGTAGACATTAATCAAATACAAA
The DNA here is from genome assembly GCA_028646485.1 of Cryptoprocta ferox. Classification (NCBI taxonomy): domain Eukaryota; kingdom Metazoa; phylum Chordata; class Mammalia; order Carnivora; family Eupleridae; genus Cryptoprocta; species Cryptoprocta ferox. The sequence goes on from CM053567.1 coordinate 101,733,563, forward strand.
GTTGTGAATATTCTGACTTTAAACTTTGCTACTTGTCTTTGTATTTGCGTTCTGTTTTTTGGAAACCAAATGCTTTTTGATTATATGCAACCATAATAAACACATTCTGGTGAAACAGTTAATCCCACATCATTGTCATCCCATTGTAGTTGCCAAATGGCCTAAAAAAATCATGATTAAAAATAAAAACATGGTAAATAAATATAAATTGAAACATAGAAAGTATCTGTAAAAACGTATTTTAAATGACACACATGATCATTATAAACCCTATAAAAATAAAAAATGATAGTAAACTGAGGTTCCTCTAGCAAATGTTGAAATTCAGAAAAGAGAAGGCATAAAAATAATAAAGTGCTGTTTCTCCCTTACCCTGGTCTCTCATAAAAGCTAAAATTCTGTCCCTTTTGAGACTGTGAAATTGTTCACAGGTTCGCATATGTCCCTAATATTTTAATAACTAGCTGTCTCAGAAAGCTTTATTACTCTGACTCATGTTTGGCCAGAATGATTCAATATTAGAGAATCAATTCACTAGATCAGAACTAGTCTGTGCATTTGAAACATGAAACAGAAGACTTTTTAAAGGAAATGTCATGCATATTTAGACATAAAACTGTTAACAGAACAGAGCACTGGACTGAGGGTGAACAGAAAATATTTTCGCCCTCAGTGTGCTGTTGGCTTAGGAGGTTTATGTCCTGTGCGAGCCACTCAGAACGATGTCTACAGCAATGTGAGGCCAATTACTTAGTTTAACATTTGTCCAAAAAGAAATGTTCTTTTTAGACAGTTTTAGTTATTATTAAAAAAATTTAGAGTGCTTTTACGTTGCTATTTTAAGAAGAAAGACATCATTTTTATCACCACCACCCCCCCCAACCAAAAAAAAAAAAAACAACTAAAATCACAAATGGCTTTGATTCTGACAGGGTTACTAAAAGGGCCAGTGGAGTAGAAATAGAAATGGAGAGACTGGTGTAATCTGTGAGAGGAGTTTGACTTTGAAACAAAGGCAAGAGAGAAATGTTTTGGCAATTTAAAAAGTAGCAGGGTCAAGAGAGAGGGTGTTTTCAAGATAGACATGTGCTTAAAGATGTTGGTGAAGGTGTATCAGAAAACAAAGAGGAATTAGCAGAAAATAGCAGAAAATAAAGGGAAAGTAAATCTTTAAACAAATGGAAGCAATAAATTTTTATCACAATTGCCCTCTTCAAAATCTTGTTGTCCTTGAAGATCCAGATCAGTGTCTGTCTTTCTCCAAATTGTCCTTGCCTTAAGCTCTGTTATGCATACATCATATATATAATATATATGTCACATAATATATATTATATATATAATATCCAACAATAAAATATTCAGGTTAACATCCATAGAGAAAAAATATATGCAATCTATAATGTAGGGGTCTGATATTTGTCAAAGTAAACAGTTTATAGACCTTCTGTAATTATCATAGGTGTCTGATTTGGGGAACATAGTACAAACAGAAAAATAATAAATGGATTTCTTAATTTCTCTACACACAGGGAAACCTTCTACTGCATTCTGTCTTTAGTCATAACATTGATAACACTGTGCTGCTGGTTATGTGCATAATTTTTTTAACACTAATTTTGCCTCTGTCACTCTCTCCCTGGATTTTAATAGAGCAATGCTTTATGTACAGGGACTTTCAATAAGGTAGCTGTTTCATCTTTTTCACCAAACCACCTCACTCTTCAAGTTGCATCAGGAGAATTGTTGTTCAGTTTCTTTTCCATGGTATTTTGGAAGGAAAGAGTAAGAGGAAATAGAGGCTCCAGGCAGTGGCAACAGCTGGAAGGCATCTCTAATTAGATTCCAGGCAGACTTGGGCCACATTTATAACTTTCCATATGCTGGTTTACAGTTCCTTTGAAAAAGGTTCCCAAAACAACATGCAAATTTAAAAAGATTTGCTGCACTTGTATATGTCACTCAATATGAAGTTGTTCCTTGAGCACCTTAGCATGGAACATAGAATGGTAATCACTGATTGCTAACTTAGAAGATGTCATCCAGAAAGGATGTCTTAGGAGGTCTGTGTGCTTGACTGATTTGCTATTTTTTCATAAAAGATTTAAGATTTCCATTGTATCATAAAATTAAAAGATACAATCCTTGTAGTTGAAATTCTGACTTCTAAGCTTTTTCCTCACCTGTGATTGGGAGCCTTTCTTTTAAGTTACTGTTATTTATTTATTTTTGTAAGAAACACAAAAGATGTGTTCAATATACAAGCAAATCAGTGGCCATAAACTATGGAAAAATATGTTGTGCATTTGTGATTATAGTTTTGTGCTCAACAGTAGAGAAAAGGTTTGGAGTTGTTGGATTTTGTTTTTTTTTTTTTTTCTGGTGTTCTATCCTGGAAAGATTGATTTAAGATTTTCCTTCTCAATGAAACTAAAAGTCACATTTGTTGCAGAAGAACTTTAAACACCTATTAAAATTCTCAAATAAATGGCTAGTCTACTTAATTATAGATTTTATTTTTCCAATAAAATTTATTGCTTATTAGTTTTGCACTTATGAAGGATTTGTTTTTGTATTCACTTTTCTCCAGAGAAGTCTCTGAAATTAGGGTAAAAATTTTTTTAATTTAAATTTTTTTAATTTAAATTTTATTTTATTTTTGAAAGAGAGAAAGAGAGGAAGCATGAGTGGGAGAGGGTCAGAGAGAGAGGGAGACACAGAATCTGAAGCAGGCTCCAGGCTCCAAGCTGTCAGTGCAGCACCCAACCTGGGACTCGAACCCACAATCCATGAGATCATGACCTGGGCCTAAGTTGGACACTTATGCGACTGAATCACCCAGGTGCCCCTTAATTTTTTTTTAAAAGAAGAAACCCCTGATGTTTAAGGATGTTTTATAAACATATATAAATGAAATGGTGGTAATATGTTTTGGAGAGCTGAATATAAGAGTACTGTCACTATCCCAAGGCATCAGACATCACATTGAAGCCTTTATTGCTATTAACTTACTATGTGATGAAATCTTCCTCAAGGCCCTCCTCCCCAAACCTAGCCTTGCATCAAAGCATTTCATATTTATGAGCTGCCCACAATTACTGAAAACATTCATTATTCTAAAGTAAAATGATTCTCTAATCTACAACAACATACATCATTATGTAGGTTCATCTTGCCCATACAATTGCAATCACCTGTGAAATGGTCCACTACCACCTGTCTTCTTTCCATCATTTTCCCTCCAGTAAGCCATTGGAATTATCTTTGTGAACAACCTATCTGATAGTGCTCTTGACAATGCAGATCCCACACTTTGGCACAAAAGAGCCCTTGCAAACCAGCCCCTTACTCTTTCTGATCTAATTTCTCACAGCTCCTCCCAGAATCCTGTGATCTATGTACACTGATCATGTTACCATTTCATGAATGTACCTCTTTTATATATCTCTTTGCCTTTTCACAGTCCATTCCTTGTGAGCAGTTTTTTCTCCTTTCTCATTCTGTTTATATGTGATTCATACTTCAGTAGTCAAGTCAAATTTTACATCCTTCACATATTCCTGTAGATGAGTTTTTCTTCTTTTATTCATATATTTTATTTATACTTACCAGTACTATAGCACTCATCACCATATTCTCCATTGCACTCTGAGCTTATCAAAGTCATAGGCCTTGTCTTATAAATTGTAATTCAGCCTGTACCTAGCATTACATGGTATATAGTAAACAGTCAATAAATATTTATTAAGTGAATGTGTGTTCCCACTGCTTTCTTAGTATTTTTGCTTTTAATATCCTGCAGCCCCTTCTCTTTATTTTTTCTTTTAAATGATTAATAAATAACTGTTTATGTTCTAAGGGAACAATATATTAACCACACCCTGTAATAAAGGGAGGCTCCTTTATTATTTTTTAAAGGTTTTTTAATGTTTATTTACTTATTTATTTTAAGAGAAAGAGTAAGCACAAGCAGAGTAGGGGGATTGAGACAGAAGGAGAGAGAGAATCCCAAGCAGATTCTGTGCAGTTAGCACAGAGCTGAATGCAGGACTTGATCTCATGAACCATGAGATCATGACCTGAGCTGAAATCCATAGTCAGACACTTAACTGATTGAGCCACCCAGATGCCCCAGAGGCTCCCTTATTATTATGAATTATTTGGATTTTAATTTTTTATTCTAAATCTGTTTTCATTAAAGAAGGCTTTGGCCTAACTTTCTTTCAAAATCAGTACAAATTCTATCCCCAGTATTATTCTCATATTTTTAGACAAAGAAATTAAATACTGTATTATAATTTTTTTTTCTTGGACATATAGCTGAAAGAATATTCAACTTTTCCAGTGCTGGTTTGAAAAAATATTATATTTCCATACATGTCTGTTCTATTAACTTGCTCCATCTACTATTCACCTAGTCTTGGTAAACAGATGGAATTCAGTGAATACTTGGTTGTAGTTTGTAGCTTGGTTCTAGCTACTTAAAGTGCAGTTTTATGTCAAGTCAGTTGGAAATATGAAGACAAAGCATAGAAAGGGAAAAAGAGATTATTATCAGACTATAAGCCAAACAACTACCATTTGGGTACAATTGTCAAAGAAGCATAAATACATGCTGTATATTTTTTAGATATTTTATATCCAGTCAGGTTTGACTATTAATATATCCTGTTGAAAAACACTTACCTTATATCTCTACCATAATTTTCAAATCAAATCTTTTACATTTATAAAATTGTTTTGTCTTTCCTAAATGAACCCATTAATTTTATTATAAATTATTTAAACAGAAATTAAATATCATAAATTATTTGTTATATTTCCTTAATATACTAATTTTCCAATTAAAATCAGGATATAATAAGCAGAGTTTGAATCATCTTCTTTGACTTTTCATAAGTAAGATGTATTATTATCCTAGAATAATTAGAAAATAAGTTTTATTTCCTTCTGTAGTAAGTTTGGATACAGTCCATTTGCTTATGTTAGGCTGGAGTTACATCACAGATGAACAATCCCCAAAAGGGAAAATTTTTCATTAAAAAAAAATTCTAGGGAAAAAAATTCCAAAACCTCCTTTGATTAAAAAAAATCATGGTTACTTTCAACCACATGGGTAGGAAAGTTTTCCTTCATAACCAATTTTAAATTCTAGTTAGGCTTCTTCTGTCCTTCTTCATATTCAGTGGAATTCGAATACTTATAAGCTATCATTTTCATAACTTGGCCTTAATTCATTCCTTGGCCTTTATTTCCTTGAGCTTTAGTTTTTGTGGAGTGTTTTTCTGTTTCATCATGACTGGGTTACATATGTAATAAGAGCTTGATGTGAAGTAAATGTTAGCAAACTAGTTTTCATAAATTATATAATGCTGTATAAAGATATATTTATATTACAGTTAATGTATAACTGCATTTTTATCACACACACACACACACACACACACACACAAGTTTTGTGGCACCAACTCATCTCCTGACTTAAACAGGGTAGAATAGAATAGATAAAACAGAATAATCCAAAAAGCGTTGCATGAAATTTACATGAAATATTTTCACATAGAGGAAAAATACATCAATGAAGATAAACAGGCTGCATGTATATCTACTACATTAAGTTCTTGATATTTGGACTTTTTTAACCTATTAAATGATACTCTTGTACCTAATACTTACATTGATAAAATGATACAATGCCAAGAAGTGGTAGATAACTATGAAGAAAAATAAAGTAACCTCAGGAAAAAGAGAACAAGAGGAATTGCCCTATTTCTATAGGGCACTCTGGAAAGGTGTCTGTGAAGATGACATATTTGCAACCTGAAGGAAATGAAGCAATTGGTGTAGGCTGAAGAAAGAACAGTAGCAAAGGTCCTGGGATTGGAGCTGGCTTGGCATGTTTGAGAAGTGGACAGTAAGCTGGTGTGGAGTGAAGGAGCAGAGCATGGTAGGAAATGACAACAGAGATGGCATCTGTCTTGCAGCCCATGGTAAAGACTCTAAAACTTAACCTCTGAGTGAGGAGATGCCACCAAAAGGTTTGGAGCAGAAGTGTGATATGATCTGATTTATATTTCAAAATGATTTTTCGCAGCTCTCAGTAATTCAGTCAAACTGTCTGAGGCAGAGGACTGTAGCCTCCCCAAATAAAGGATAGTGTGTCTCCCAGGATAGAGTAGAATTTGTTTTCTCTACTTGAATTTTGGGCTAGGTCAAGGGGAGCTGGTCCACAGAAGTGAATTTTGACACTCAAACCCTACCGTAAAATGTAGACTCATACGCCTGCACACATGTAATCTAACTCCCTATGTTTCCAAGGCATGCTTCCCCACTCTTGTCTGGAGCCCAACCCAAGTATTTAGGAGCAGAAACACCACCACGGTTCATTGCAGGCTCCCGGAGCCTCCACAGATTATGGATCTAACACTGGCCAGCTGGTGAGTTTGGGGCCCTGCCCCTGATGTCAGTGCATTAGTGGAAGGATTTGGTCGAGTTAAGGCAACATCATAAAAAGGCAGCTGATAAGTCATTTACAGACCTTTCATGGAGGCACCTGTGTGCTACCATCAGGGATTTGGTAAGGGTTTATTTTGGCTTGTGGACAAGATCAAAATCTATAAAGAGACTCATTAATTGCACTCTTTTTTTTTCTGTTAAAATTATTGAATTGCTAGGGTTCCTGTGTGGCTCAGTCCATTAAGCGTGCAACTCTTGATTTCAGCTCAGGTCATGATCTCACGGTTTGTGAGTTCAGGCCCCACATGGAGCTCCGCATTGACAGCATGGAGCCTGCTGCTTGGGATTTTCTCTCTCTCCCTCTCTCTGCCCCTCCCCTGTTCTCTCTCTCTCTCTCTCTCTCTCTCTCTTTCTCAAATAAATAAACTTTAGAAAATATTTAAAAAATTATTGAATTGTCATTTGCAAATGTTTAAAAAATAGCATTCTTATTTTAGCTACTCAGTACTTTATAAATCTAGTCCCTATTTCAACCAAATATTTTCACATTTCCCCCCGCCAAACTAGAATGAATATACTTGCTTTAAAATTTGAGACAATTGTCTTCAACTTTTCTTGAATATTTTACTACAGAAACATTTCAGGCTTTTTTTTTTAAGTGAGAGCTCAAACATACTTAACATGAAAACATATTAACTGCTATGGCTATTATATTGTATAATTAACACATGGTTATCTATTTTCCCCTCATCTAAATGAATATATACCCTTTATCTTGAGTCTAGAAACACTGATAATTGGGATAGCACCTTAATTAATGGTGATCAAAATTAGTGTGCCTTGAAACTTTATGTTAACTCAGTTTGTTTTAAGTCAGTGCTCTGTGTCCTGAGGCATTACATTTTTAATGATTTGTTGACCCATTTGGGTAGAGCGTGTGTCTGTAACCCTGAGGATCTCTCAGTGAGGTTGTAGGGTTTTTCTATGGCTACACTCTACCCAACTTCAAATTTCAATATATAGAAAAAATATTTTGTCACAAATGGAATCAAGTAGAACTGTTGAATAGATTTCAATAATACTTTCAAATTTTCAGTTTAAAAACAGTTTCCATAGTATGAATGGCTCAGAAATATTATCTTCATGAATTATTAGACCACAGCCCCTTTAGTTGGAACATACTAAAAGACAACAATTCCTAAAAGTAACATTAGAAAGTATAATCACAACATTATTGTTCCTGCAATGGAGAACTTGTTAAAATGTTTCCAAGAGAGTCAGCACACCACAGTAGAGCTAACACTAGATTTGGAATCAAAAAAACTCATTTTAGAATCAAAAGTTATAGCTTAAAATAGTCTTTTGCTATAGGATCTTAATGACATCATTTTACCTCCTTAAGCCTCAGTTTCCTTATCTATAAATGAGGATTATAATGCTTATAAAGGTGAAACAAAGCAATGTGTAGACAAGAAAACACTATACAGATGTTAGTCATTAGTATTTTCGTGGTATTTAATCAAGCCGTACCCATATGAATTTGGTGCTTGAAAACACCAAACAGACTGCATCCTTGTGCTTTCTGTTACAATAAAAGCTGTGACACAACCCCTGCAGGATGGCATCGAACCTGGGCTTCCAAGTCATTTAATTTAGTAATTATGTTGATTGTTTTTTCTGAATTTCCTGTTTAATTGTGTAATCATTTAGATTACTGTGAGTCCATGTAGATTTAGGACCTAAAAGAAGTTGGTGAATTGGTTGAGTTCATTTGTAGATAACAAGCAGTCTGACTACTATTTTGATAGGCTTTAATGAGAACATGGAAGAGGGAGAGATACATATTCTGGATCTGCTGCAACTTTCTCAAGCTCTGCAACTGCTCAAAGACTTTCTCAAGCTACATGGATCTCAAGCATCACTGGATCTGGCAAAACTTTGAGAAGTGGTTTACTGTGTTTCTGACAATGAGTGTCTCTGGATTTCCATTCTACCCTTCCATATCTCCTTCCTGTGTTAAAAGTACCTTGATCTCCCTTTCCTCAGATTTCTTCAATAATTAATTTCATCCATCTGGCATAGACTCAGAAACAGATGCGTGTGCTCACGTATGCTAAAGAAAACAGTCATGAAATTGAGAAGAGGAATAAAAAAGAACCCAGCTCTGTTTGTAGGGGTAAAGAATCGGACCAAAATAATACAAGACAGATAAATGCACAGAGAATAGCAAAGGGGAAGCATTACTGCATTAGAACAAATTGGAAATCATTTCTAAGAGGTTCTAGACATCTGGCTCCAGGGTTTTGGGGGTTGGATACCCATAGACCTTTTGGAAACAGTGCAAATTTAAAAGGCCTGGCTCTATTTTCAGCAAGTGGGCCTTTGGTGGCTCGCTGCCCAGTGTGATCTGGCTGCATCTGTCTCGCTGCTATGAGATAAATTCCCACCTATTGGCAATACCCATACATCAAAAAATGCCTATATAACTGTCCCAGGGACAGTTTGTGCAGAGAGCGTTAAAGGAGATAGATGTGGACTTGAAAGTACAATCTATGTTTAACTCTAAATGAAATAAAGGGTGATATTTTAGTTTTTGGAAGCAGTGCTTCCTAGGTATTTTGTTTGAGGCAGAATTTGAAATAAACATTTCATTTATTTTCTTTTACAAGTATTAAAATATGTATCTTCATAGAGAATGAAAACATAAACAATAACATATGCCTAAAATTTTGTTCTGTCATACTCCTTGCAGGTTATATTTTTTAAGATCAGAGAAAGCTATTATGGAAATATTATGTATTCATTTTAACAAAAATTCTGTATTAATTGCCAAGAATATTTTATATATACACTGGGAAGGGGGGAGGCAAAGAGGAGGGACACCATGGCTGATAGATTTCCCTAGTCACTGTATATTGGATATATTTGTATATTTAATGGGATGTCAGTGACTCCAGGAAACCAGAGGGCCTCCCTTCAGAGGCCTAAAATAGATTTTGGTGGTAATATATTATTTTAATTACTTCTTAGCTGAGAAAGCCATCAGAAACCCAGAACAATAAAGCTATAAAGAACCATACTCACTTAGACCTATACCACATTCTAGAATGCTTCTAATATATTTAGAAATGCTGCCTTTTTGAATCTCACATTTCTTAAAACAATTTTATTCAAACTTATGTCATACATCTTTGATATCAGTGACCTTATTCGTTTCTGCTAACTTTCTGATTCTTTTTTTCCCAGAACATTTTATCTTTACTTTATCTGACTGATTTAACATTCAGCACTTTTAAAATTCTTTTCTTGTGCTAGCCCTGATCGTTTTTTTTTCATTTTACAGATACTAAAATTGAAAATCTTCTTTTTTACCCTGTAAAATATTTTCTCCCTTAATTAATTAATTAGCATTTTCACTAGGCTGATCTGGTGGCCAGTATTGGGGGCAAAAGGGTACAGTTCTTGTTTGAGATTCAAGTTATTGCTAAGGATTTTCACTGCATTACATTGGCTTTAAATCCATCATACTAAACATATATTTACAAAGTATATATTTGTCTCAAGACTTTTTAAAAAAATTTTTAATGCTTATTTATTTTTGAGAGAGAGAGAGTGCAATCAGGGGAGGGGCAGAGGGGTGCTTAGGTGGCTCAGTAAGCATCCAACTCTTGATTTTGGCTCAAGTCATGATCCCAGAGTCACAAAATTGAGTCCCACATTGGTTCCGTGCTGAGCATGGAGCCTGCTTAAGATTCTCTCCCTCTCTCTCTACCCACACTACCATTCATGTTCAATTGTGTGTGCTCTTTCTTTCTCAAAAAATTAAAAATATAAAATAAAAAATAAAGGAAATAGAATGTATTTTGTGTACGTTCTTTTTAAAAAGCAGAATGAACTTCAAACTGAAGGATTGATGAAATATGATTATCAGCAAATAGTGGCTTGAGAAGTAAATGAGAAGACATGTCTACTCTCTGCAAATTCTAAGAAGATGGCCAAGTCCTTAAAGCCAGTTGTCACAAGTTTTTGCCATGCCATCTTCCCAGAGTTCTGATTTACTGAATCAGTATACCCTATAATCTTTGAGCATGAAAGAACAATCCTTAGAGCTCAACAGACCTCACTCTAGATACCAGGTTTGCCACTCAGTTTCTTAATCTTTAGTTTCCTTTTTATAAAGCAGGAACGCTGTTATTTTCCAAAGGTTGTTCCAAGAATGAGAGATATTGTTGGTTTATTGCTAGATATATAGTACTCAATAAACCGTAACTATTATTGCTGAATCTGTACTACTTTTTTCTTTCTTTTCTTTCTTTTCTTTTCTTTTCTTTTCATTTTTTTTTTTTGAGAGAGTATGCACATGCATGTGCAGGACACAGGGAGGGGCAGAGAGAGAGGGAGAGAATCCTAAGCAGGCTCTGCACTGTCAGCACAGAGCCCAACACAGGGGCCTTGATCTCTGAATGGTGAGATCATGACCTGAACTGAAATCAGTTGTTGGATATTCAACCAACTGAGCCACTCAGGCGCCCCTGAATCTGTGTTATTTTGATCTTAGCTTTCAATATAGTCATCTACAATGATACCAAGACTCCCAGTGTCAAAGCTATGTTCTGACACTGTTATCAAACCTCCTAAAAATGTCATTGCTGTGTTCTCCAGCTGATTGCTGACTGGCCGATGCCTCTTGATTGTGTCTCAGTTCTATCCCAGTTCTTATGTGAACCGTTATCTAAACTTAGAATTTTTGGATAAGCCTAAGAGATTTGCCTCTCCTACAGAGAGCTGACCTTCTCTAGCCTATGTCTCTTGGTCCTTCTAACCAGCTGTCACTCACTTCAGTACCTATTTCTCAGCCCTCTATTGCCCTCTAGTGATTGCTTTCCGCACTGTCTTATTTGGTGGTTTATCCTTGTGCTGAAGCATTTGTTTACCTGGGTTAAAAGACGGTAAGAACAGCCAGCTGAATTGAGAAGCCACAGTGGGTTAAATTACATTCCATATTTTAAACATTAACATGTGCGTGAAAAAGCTGAAAAGCAGCCATAGAAGACTCCTGAAAAGAGAAGGTGTCACAATATTGAAGATGTGTAGGATCTCAGGGTCAAAAAAAGAAAAATGAAAAACAAGACCAGTTAGTTGCTTATAGTGCCCAGATAAAAAATTCTACTTGACTAGGAAGTGATCATTATTCAGTAAGTTCGTAAAGGAATCAGTGGTCATTGGAATGTACCTTAGATTCATTGAGAAGAAATCATGCCCCAAAAATATCATTTACTTTTCTTTTAGCATGCCAATATCAGGGGAAGTTATGGGTATACTATATCTCAGTTTCGGCGAAGCTCATAGAAAATGCAATCCTTTTTAATAAAAAAAATTAGATTGAGTGGTAGGTAAAAAGTTGAATGAGCCATTCAAAGTGAACTGAGTAGCAAATCAAAGTTAGACGGAGGGCAGGTCTCCAGTAACATTTTATAAGGCTTTTATCTGAGTTAGCGCTGCCCCCTCAAAATCTTTAACATGTGATTCACATGAAGACATCTATTGCCAAAATTAAGACGAGGTATAGCTAACATATTGGATCACAAAATCGAGTATCTTCTGGGTTTCTAAATGGCAGGAAGAATGAGAGAAAACATCAAGGAAAGGAAAATTCTCTGTGTCGATTCACAAATTAAACTGTTCTGCTACAAGATGCAGGAAACCTGGCTTAAGAAAAGTATACGTGAAAAAAAAAAAAGAAACAATAACGTGGGGCTTTAGCTGCCAGCAGGCTGTCCCTGTGCCAGCAGTGTGATGGCTGCCAAATAAGCTAACGTGAGTCCTAATAAAGTGTAGAGTTCAGATCAAGGAAAGGAATAGTCCCATTGAATTTTGCACTGTTCATACTGCATCTGGAGTCTGATGTTCAATTTCAAGTGCCAGATTTTAAGAGGGACACTGACAAACTGAAGCACGTGCCAAGGAGAGATCTGGCAACTGCAGGGCGTGAGGATTGGCTGAAATAGCTGAGATGACTCAGAAACCTGGTAGCTGTCTTCACGTATTAGGAGAACTGTAATGTAGAGGAGATTCTGCGTTTATTAAGATTCCAGACAAGTAGAGGCTGGATCAATCCAAATAAAAACCTTCTATTAGCAAACTCTTCAGAAACAAAATGAGCTGTCTGGTGAGAAATTGAACTCCCTGCCACTGGAAGTGTTCTAGAAAAAGCTGTAGGACTAAGAAACAAGTCTGGCTCTTTATCGCTTTATTGTTTGGGTTATCTAATGCCTTTCTTCTAAATCTTTAACTTTTATGATTCTATTCCCTTTCCCTCTTTTTACATTTCTTTCTTCAAACACAGAAATCTTCCTGTTTTCTTTTTCTCTCTAATCCCTCCTCCCAAACTTGTACAAAGTTGGAAAAGGCAGTGCCATAAACAGAATTACAGGATATCATGGCCAAAGCAGTATGCCAGTATTTCATCTGTATGCAGATTTCTTTAAGAATAAGATGTGTCTCAGAACAGACTCCAGAGAAAATAACTCCCATTCCTATCCCCAGTTATGGTATAATCAGAAAAGCATAGTCTCTTAATAGGTAAACGTTTATATTTGGCGACTATGAAAGTAAAGAACACAATCACTTTACCATAAGCCTAAGGAGCTTATGTGTAATGTTTCAATATTCATATTACAGAACCAAATAGAATTTATACAACTTCAGAATTTGCAGGGCTTTTGAAGCAAAATCAATTCTTGCTCTCGTTCCTTCTCTCTATTCCTCCTTCTATTTCTCTCTTTCTTTCAAGATTTATCTCACAGCTGTTGCATGGCGTTTCTCAGCAGAATGATCAAGTGTCCCATTCCTATGTTTCTCTTGAGTTGTTTCCTTATTACCAAACCAAACTGACTGCCAGGTCCAGGGCTCAACTGGCTGGTGTCTCCCAAATCTGCTGTACTAGGAATAGCTTTTCCTTCACCAGATGGCAGTAAGGCAGCCATGAGCGTACAGTGGGAATCAGGTTGGGGGGAGCATAAAAAGAATGGTAGGAGCGGTGTCTAGAACATCAATGTCCTTCCTCCTCTGTGATAGATTTCCTTCAGGGCAGCTCTAGACAGCCAAAATCCCTTCAAAGGGAGGGATATGGAGAAGATGTTTCTTCAGAAGCAGGGTTCTCCTTTCAGATGGCCCAATATTACTACTCCTATGTAATGACTTTTCAGTACATTTTACTAGAACTTATTTTTATGTCCTGAGAAACCATGTAGGGTGCATCATATAGCATGCATTTCAGTGGACCCCTAGAGTCTTGGCATTTATAGTGTCTGACTCCATTCTCAGATTAAAAACTGGGAAAACCTAGGGGGGAAAAAACCTCCACACTTCTTTTTTTTCTTTCCTCCAAGACTCTTTAACATCAAGTGGAAGAGAGGCTGTCAACCTTCATAACAAGGATCTACTACTGCTGTGCAGGGTTGCTGGGAGATGTCAGGAGTAATACAAAATATATGGAGCAGAGTGTAGATTTCAAAAGTATATTATTAGTGATGAGACCACCAGCTTCATCTCTTTATGCCTCCATTTCTCCATATTTAAAATGACACTGATATACGTATCCTATGGGGTAATTATGAGGAGAAAACAGGAAGAAGGAGGTAAAACCCCTTAGCACAGGAACTGGCACAGGGTAGATCCTCAAAAACATACAGGTTTTTCTATTCCTGTCTATTTTTAAGTTGGACAGTGAAGGGACCATTAGTAAATGCCTGTGAAATGAAGGTGGGGGCCATTGAATACCAGTGTTAGTTCAGTGTGTGCAGATCTCTAGCTTCATTCAGAAATGGCAGATTCTAGGGGCGCCTGGGTGGCTCAGTCAGTTAAGCTTCCAACTTTGGCTCATGTCATGAGCCCCGCGTTCGTGAGTTCGAGCCCCGTGTCGGGCTCTGTGCTGACAGCGCAGAGCCCGGAGCCTGCTTTGGATTCTGTGTCTCCCTCTTTCTCTCTGCCCCTCCCCTGTTCATGCTCTGTCTCTCTCTTTCTCAAAAATAAATAAACATTAATTTAAAAAAAAAGAAAACAGAAATGGCAGATTCTAGTGTATGCTTCCTCAACTTCCATCTATGCACTTCCTTTTCTTCCTTTGATGAAAGTCAAGCAGAAAGGAAAATGATGGTCTCTGGCATTCACTGTATCTTCAATTCTAGACCAAAAAACCTGTGCTATTGGAGCTAGCACATTTCTTAAAGGTAGACTTTAAGAAACTCTTCGAGCATGTGTTGCAATGAAGAGATAGAGAAAACTCCAAGAGCAAGGGTGGCTGGCTGGCTCAGTCAGTAAAGCATGTAACTCTTGATCTTAGGGTTGTGAGTTAGAGTCCTGTGTTGGGTATAGAGATTATTTAAAAATAAATCTTAAAAAAAAAGAAAAGAAAGAAAAGAAAGGAAATTCTAAGAGCAAAGCCAAATACCATCTAAGAAACCTAGCAGAGGATGTGAAATTGCTAAATCCAGCTCATCTTTGGCAAAGAACTGTACTCTTCTCTTTCTGCTACTGTGGTAATAGAACTGTTATGTTTGTCAGTATGTGCTTTATTTTTTGTATGTGCCTTAGAATGTGGTTCTAAAATATGATTGCCTAGACATAGATAGAAAAAAATCCGTGAAGCACAATAAAAAACAAGGCTCTAAGGATAACATTAACAATGCTTGGAAAAAATTCTAGAATGCAGCAGGCTTGCAACTGTTATCAGAGAATACTAAAGTATAAGTGTTTGGTTTTAAAATAAATAAAACTGCCTACATGTTTTAAAATATGACATTTCACATAGCTTTAGTGTTTGAGGGAATGCCCAAATCTTTGTTAACTGTAAGGAGGTTTCTGAAGAAAAGAGTAATCATTTTTAAAGTTTTTCCTGGTTTAAATTTCTTAGTGTCTGTAAACGATTTGGGTTTACCAATCTATAGTTATGAAAGAATATAAATTTTGACAAGTAATTCCTTACCCGGACTCATATAGATAAGACAGTAGAATGAATCCACAAATAACTCACAAGCATGTTACTTCTGTAGGAAAGGAAAAATTCTCCTCCACCCTCTTTGGATCTCTGGCTGCACCTCAGAATTAAGCTGACATAGACAGATTAACAGGAGAAAAGCATTCCAATTCTATTGAATTTTTACATGTATGCGGAAGCTTTTCTTCACAAGGGAACGAAGACCCAAGGAAGTAACCAACCAGAGCAAAAAGCTTTTAATAGCTTTCACACAAAGAAATAATAGATTTGTGAAGAATGGTGAACAAGTAACAAGATTTCTTTACACAGCCTACTTAGCCTTAAATTCCTTGTCTCTGGTGATTAGGATATACAGGGAGAGAAACTTTCACATGGAAGGTTTATCTCCTGCTTTTTAGGAAGGGGTGCTTCATGCTTCTGCTGTTTTCTCAAACCCTTCAGCTTAAGATATTCAATACATCAAGGTGACCTAATTTAAAGTGGTGTGTCCTGAGCTGCATCACTCATAATATAATAAAGGAAATATTGTATTTTAATATATTTTCATCAGCTACAAAGTTTAAAGGCCTACTTTCCAAATGTTTTACTTAAAGAAATACTCTATATCCAGATACATTTTGGTCATATGTTTCACCATATTACATTTCTCTAAAGAAAGTACAGAGTATCTCAACCTAAATGACAGAATGCAAAAAGTAAAATTTATTAAGTAACTTGTAAAACACAGTTTGCATAATTTCTTTATTAACTGTCAAGGCAGTTTACTGGGTAAAGTAAAACCTATTTTTCACTTATAAATCACAGTTAAAGTACCTAAACATCACAATTTGAAAATTTTGGATATGTATCAATATGTCAAAATATCTTGTTGACAAAAATAAAAATCAAATGTTTTCCACATATGGAATTGGTGAGAAGTGATATTCATCAATTTCTTTCAGTGTATAATCATCAAATGTTAGATACCACCCCTTTTGCTGATGCCTCATCTCTTATATATGAAAATTCAATTATATTAACTTTTAAATTGCATAAGTAACTTTTAACTCTTATTACAATATTCTTAATTTTTCTATAATTAAAAAATCATAACTACGTTTAGGAAAAGAAAATAAGAACCTAGAAACCATTGTATAGGAAAACAAAACAGCTGTAATTTAAATCACTAAAATAATTTTAATTTTAAAATTTGCTTCCTCATTGACTACCCACTGAGATCAATTGTAATAATGTGCGTGAAAATAAATTATATAATTTATATAAAATATTATAAATGCACTCTTATTGCTATTATTAAGGTCAAGGAAAAATGCAAATGTATGTAAATTAAAATAGAACTTGAATTTGGCATGTTAAATATATAAATGTTTACTGGCGTGTGTGTGTGTGCACACATGCATGTGTATGTGCAGGGGTGAGTGTGTATATTATGTGCACATATAATGAGGCCTTTCTTGATTTCCTTTTCACCCTAAAATGTTCAGTGGAGACCATGTGCAAAATTTGGGATGCGGATCCACTGTGAAATATAACATATTTAAATTATCTCCAATATCTCAACATTCTTTTCTTTCAGGTACATTTTTCATGCTCCTAAAAGTGCCACTTGATGTGCAAAGCACTCTTCTCTATGTTGAACTTCCATAAGTGTCTGCCTCATTGTATTTATGCATAATGATTTGCAAGTCATTAAAAGATGGTGGTTACATTTAGGGATTTGTTTCCTTTTATTTTGGAGCACAGTCCCTATTGTTTCCAGTTGTAAGAAAGTTACTATAAAGAAGACAGGTAAGAAATTGACGACAAAGACATCTAGAAGAGTGAAGGAGTAAATTCTGGCTCACTTTTTATTTATTTCCTTTTATCTAACCTGGGGAACACAGGAGTGATCTACTCTTCCTTTATTTTAAGTTACTCATCACAATAACCATCAGGCACATTATTTGTAGACCAAGGGGGAAAAGTGATTATTAGGGGGGAAAAATTTAAAGAGTGGAAGGAAACTACTTTGTGTGAAATTGCTTTCTCAGATCACTCTGCCTGCAACCCGTAAACAGACTGATATTTTTAAGCCCCAGTATCCTCTGCCAACAATCAAAATTATTGGTTCTGGGGCGCCTGGGTGGCTCAGTTGGTTCAGCTTCCGACTTTGGCTCAGGTCAGTATCTCACAGTTTGTGAGTTCAAGCCCCATGTCGGGCTCTGTGCTGACAGCATAGAGCCTGGAGCCTGCTTTGGATTCTGTGTCTCCCTCTCTCTGCCCCTCCCCCACTTGCACTCTGTCTCTCTCTCAAAAACTAAATAAACATTTAAAAAAAATTTTTTAAAGAGTATTGGTTCAAATCAGTAAAGGAGATGTGTGGAAATTCCTAGGTAGAAATATATTTATTTTCATTAGGAAGAGAGTAAGGAGAAATCAAAGAATGGGCAAAATACAGGTACTTCTAAACAATAGTTGTTTTATCTATTTATATATATGTCATACATAAAGGTAAATTGCATTAAGAATTTTAATATTGTAATGGACAAATGCGATTTATGATGGCAATTAAACTGGTTTTCTCACAGTTGTTAATGGTGCCTTTTTTGAAAGAATGACAAAAAAAAAAACCCTAGAATATGAGTATCTTAGGAACAATTACATATATATTCAATCACAATTATGATATTACCCATATCTCTACTGGTCAATTATCATTCCAAGTATTCAAAGTTTACTAATTTCTGTTATCTCCTCTTTAAGTGTCAGAAATGGACATTTGAAGAGAGACCATCAAAGAACTAATCACAGCAAATCACTTTCTATTCGGATTTTTAAAAATGCCCCTTTGATTTTTAATGTACTGTTGTTACTCTTGTTAACATGTAATTTTAAAAAATAAAAATACTACCACCATTCAAATAGAAAATAAACATGTTGAAGATTTATTAAATTCATTAAGGAGAGAAGCATTAATATATCAATATTAATTTAAATGAGAATTTGAAGAATGATAGATATGCAATCATGAATGCTGAAGTGAATTTGTTAATAAATGCGAGACCAGTTAATATTCATAGTGCAATAAAATACAGTGTTTGGAGTTATCTTTTCTATAGGGCAGAGATCAGTTATATCTCTACCTGACAAAATTCATTTGCATTGCTATGAATGAGAATCATTTGTATTACCCTCAGTTTTCTAACACTTAACTTCTAACCCCTACAGAGTGGTAAAATAGCCAAGTCAATAATAAGACTCACATTCCTGCAGAATTGGTAATCCCCAGGGGATCTGGTAGAAGACTCTACCTCCCTGCATGGACCTGAAAAGGACATTCAGAAATCTTCTTTGCCCATTTCCAGGTCTTGGGAAATATTTCCTTCACAATGTATATAATTTTATTGGACATACTGGTCTTGATTACTTTTTTTTTTTTTAGGTAATAGATCCCTTTTTGTAACTAGACAACTTTAAAATTATGAGGCCTCATCCACCTGATGAGTCTCAAACTTTTAAGAGTCTCAAATTTTTAAGACAGAGTTATTGATTTCTTTATATCTTCTCTTAGTTTTGCCATTGTTCACACAATTATTTAATTCCAAATCCTAGGAATCATCTTGGCTTCTGCTTATCCATCTGCCCCACCCCAAATACATAGAGCCACACAGATATATACATATACAAACACACATACACACACCTGCTATCTAGCCCTGTCAGATCTACAAGCAAATCATTTCCTAAATATCACCTCTCT
Organism: Cryptoprocta ferox; assembly: GCA_028646485.1. Lineage (NCBI taxonomy): Eukaryota > Metazoa > Chordata > Mammalia > Carnivora > Eupleridae > Cryptoprocta > Cryptoprocta ferox. The sequence goes on from CM053567.1 coordinate 101,752,756, forward strand.
GAGTCTCCTGGTTCTAAGCCACAAACATCACTTGCCTAGACTAGGGCAGTAGCATCCATATTGTTTCCTCTTTGGTCAAAAAAATTGCATTCTCTGCAAGTCAGCAAAAAGATTTTGAAAAACTTAAATTGGGTCGTATTACTTCCTTGCTTAAAGCTTTCCAATGTCTTTACAATTTCAGTTAGAGTAAAATAAAAATTTCATGACAGACTACAAGACCCAACACAGTCTGGCTGCTACCTCCATGGCCTCCTTACCTACCATCTTTGCTACTCCACTTTGCTCCAGCCACACTGTCTTTCTCTCTGTTCATGAACACCTCTATCTGATTCCCAACTCAGGGCCCTTACATTTACCATTCCTTCTGCCTGAATGACTTTTACCCATATCTTCACTTGGCTTCGTCTAGTCATTCAGGTGTCAATTCAAAGCTACAGCCTCGAAGAAGACTTCTCTTGCCCCCCATTTAATGCACCTCTCCTTTTTTTTTTAATGTTTATTTATTTTTTGAGAGAGAAAGAGAGAGAGACAGAGCGAGAGCCAGGGAGGGGCAGACACAGAATCCAAAGCAGGGTCCAGGCTCCTAGCTGTCAGCACAGAGCCTGCCATGGCACTTGAACTCACAAACTGTGAGATCATGACCTGAGCCAGTCAGATACTTAACCAACTAAGCCACCCAGGCACCCCTCTAACATACCTTTCCTCAGTCACTCTACCATTTGTTTGTTTTAATTTTTTCCATAGCAGAATACTACTTGAATTTTCTTATTTGCAGCTGGTTTTTTTTATTATGCAACTCCCCTGTGGAGAGAGTAGAACTAGGGTTCATGTATACTCTACTGCCTGCCCCAAAGTGGTGTTCAATTAATATTTCTTAAAGCATAGGTAAACCCCAGTAAAAGATGTTTGTGATATTTACAGAGGAATTTCTGCTCTGTTTAGCAATCTAAACTGCTACATGTAACGTGAGAGAACATCATGGAATGGTGCTCAGGACAATAATAGATCTAGTCCTCCATGATACAGTAGAGCATAAGGCAGGAGAGACTGCTGCATAGGGCTTTGGTAGGTACTTCGATGTGAGCTAAGTTGTGACACACAGATTCAGGATCATGGGATCCCCGTGATAGGAATAAGAGCAGGGAAATTTGAAATTGAAGTCTATGGCAGATGCTGACTCCTCTCTGTCAAGTTTTTAAAAAGTATGTGAGCAGCTCTAGACCCACATTAATAAACATTGGCCAAAAGGTGGTCAGTGGCCTCCAGATAAACCCTGTTGGGGTTTCAAGATATATGTGAGGATCCACCAAAGATATTCAAAGCCTACCTCTATGAATGAATATTTTGTGATTCTTAGTATAAAGATGCTTTGTACTCCTAGGTATTGTTTTTTAGTATCTAGGTAAATTTCTGACTCATTAGGCAAGATATTTTCCCTACATGTACTTATTAGCTACACCAGTTAATTATTGTAGGCTATGAGTGAACATACGGCTTGGGTGCTATTTAAGTAAACATGTGATATTTTTATTCATATTTTTATGACTTTTCCATTTTAAGAAAAAGTTCCAAAATTCTAGCAGAATTGTGCATTGTGTATAGGCCAAATTAAAATGAAGATCTGCAAAGATCACTCATATTCACTGCTTGCCAAAATCTAAGAACATTCCCTAGTCATTGTTGATTGTGCTTACTTTGTGGCTCAGAGTTAAGAGGAAAGCCTTATGGCAGAGGTGGCATTTCAAACGAACCTTTAAATACGCAAGTGGTTCCAAAACAAAGATTTATATCAAGTAAAGTCTCAGGAGTAATGTTGCTTGGGTTTATTTGGAACAGTGAAGAAGTGGACACTAGTTACCTGCATCTGTGAAAATTTGCAGCCATAATTTCAAGGGCCTCATATTCTAAGATGTCTATACTTTATGTACTTTGCAGGTAACTGATTTTTTAGCAGCAAGCTTATATCACTGGGATTTATTTATAAAATATTGAACTGAAAGCTGTCTGATAAATTAATTTAAGCAGAAAAGCCTAGGAAGCAAGAAAAAAGGTGAACATGTGAATTCATTGGCTTTGACCATGGTTTAGCTAGGGCTTCAAATAATCCCATGATCTGATCTTTCTTTGCATTTCTTGCTTACTATTCATCCTTTCCATTCCAGCAAAATAGGATGGTTCTTGTGCTCTTCAAATTCAACACATTTACCTACTCAGGTTCCTTGTAACTGGTATCCACTTTTCTTCCTTATGTTTAATCATACTTCAAGGAGGTTATGTCCTTGACACTTTCTCCAACCTGCTGCCACCATCATCCCTACAATTCCACTTTCAGGAACCCTGATCTATCATCACATATTCCTTACTTCTCTAGACCTCTAACTTCTAAAATGTAATAATAATAGCATCCACTTCCCAACTGTGCTAAATTAAATAATGAAAGGTTTTTAGCATTCTTGTTTTTGAATTGATGCAGGTTTAACTTGGCAATATTAATTTAGCCTTTTGTCTTGCTATACAGCCATTTATATACATGAATTATTGCTTCATCTAGATTCTAATTTAATTGAAAGTGGAAATGGAATAATATTTTTGTTTTCATCAGAGAGTTTATTATGATGCTTTAAACATTAGAAATTTATATTTTAATTTGAATTAAGTGACATTTTATAATTGTTAACAGCATATCTGTCTTGAATTATGATTATGTGGGGGTTTCTGAGAAACACACCAATATCAGATACTTTAGTTTGTTGCAAGTCAATTGAGGGCATATAGGCCATGCCTTCTCATCTTTGCACTGTCCTTTTACATTCCTAGTAGATTTTCTTGTTACCATATGGAAGAAATCATATGGTAGGAACCAAGTAAACATTCACTGAATCAAAACACAAAGACAAAGGAAGTGACTCCAATATTCTTTAAAAAATAAACTCAAAATGGATGAAAGACCTGAACGTGAGACAGGAAACCATCAAAACCCTAGAGGAGAAAGCAGGAAACAACCTCTATGACCTCAACCGCAGCAATTTCCTACACGACACATCCCCAAAGGCAAGGGAATCAA
>CM053567.1:101756319-101787022 GCA_028646485.1 Cryptoprocta ferox
GGGGAAAAGGTAAAGCGGGGTGATGGTCTTGGTGGAGGTCACTTGTGGGGAAGAGCACTGGGTGTTATATGGAAACTAACCTGACAATAAACTATAAAGTTTAAAAAAAAATAAAATAAAATAAAATAAAATAAAATAAAATCCCTGAGATACCAAAAAGCAAGCCACTTTGGCTTGCTTATTCATGAAACTGAGAAGTGTTTGTTTTATTTTACAACTTCGAGAGTCCCTAGAAACTCTTAACTAGTGTATCTTATTTTCAGAATATGGGGTGTGTTCACATGTTGCTGTGTACATCACATTTACATGTAGAAAGAAGTCATTCATTCTTTCTAGAAATATTCTTGAGCCTCTAAAGTGTTCCTGGCTCTGTGAGGAGCACAGAATTTCGATGTGGAACTGAATGGAAAGATCTATTTACTTTCTGTTGATAAACCCTCAAAGACTGCTCACCTGGGAGGCTATCTTTGTCCCTGTCACCTGTGGGTTTACTTCAGGAAGGCATTGTAGGAACTGGAAAAGGATAAGTAAATCAGTTGTGTAAGGGACCCCTAAGAATCTTATTCCAAGAGTAATCTGCTTTAAATTATTTTTTCTTAATTTTGTTTAACATATATTCATTTTGAGAGACAGAGAGCAAGCAGGGGAGGGGCAGAGAGAGAGGGAGACACAGGAATGGAAGTAGGCTCCAGGCTCTGAGCTGTCAGCACAGAGCCCAATGTGGGGCTTGAACTCACGAACTGCCAGATCATGACCTGAGCCAAAGTCGGACCCTTAACCCACTGAGCCATGCAGGCGCCCCCAAGAGTAATCTGGTTTAAACATATATCCCAAGATTTAAGAAACATGCATGCCATCTGTCAAAATATTTACATTTAACATTTAAAAAATTCTCTTATTCAAGTTTATAATCTATTTAAAATTTATTCTTTAATGCAGCTCTTTCTTAGAGTCAATTTTAGGCCAAGTTTTAAAGTGGGTGAGCAGTGTCTGGGTGGCTCGGTTGGGTGGCCAACTCTTGATTTCAGCTCAGGTCATGATCTCATGGCTTGTGAAATTGAGCCCCATGTCAGGCTCTACACTGACAGCATGGAGCCCACTTGGGATTCTCTTACTCTGCCCCTTCCCCACTTGTGTGCACATGCTGTCTCTCTTTTTCTCTCAAAATAAATAAATACACTAAAAAAATAAAGTAGGTGAAATCTATCTTTGGTAACTCCACCTCCTTTTTAAAAAATGTTTTTTCATTTTTTGGGGAGAGGAGCAGAGGGAGGGGGCAGGATCCAAAGGGGGCTCTGTGCTAACAGCAGTGAACTGTGAGATCCTGACCTGAGCTAAAGTCAACATTCAGCCAAATGAACCACTCAGTTGCCACTCCACCTCCATTTCTAGGTCTTCTGTCTTCATCCCCATTTTCTAGGCATTCAAGGTTTTCCTATTACTTTAATCCAGTGAGACCTACTTCTCACTAAGATTTTAGTGTTCTTTAGATTCATTCATACTCTGTTGTTCATAGGCTTCAATGAATATAACTAAAAGTGGTAGCATGAACATATGAAAGAAGATATTAAAGATACATTAATATTTTATTTGAAATAATCAAATTCTTAGAAATATCTTTTATTTTGCTTCATTATTATTATTATTCATATTAGAGAAAGAGAGAGAGAGAGACAGAGAGAGACAGAGAGAGCATGAGCTGGGGAGAGGGACCAAGGGAAAGAGAAAGAATTTTAAACTGGCTCCATGCTGAGTGTCCCATAACACTGGGATCATGATCTGAGCCAAAATCAAGAGGCAGATACTCAACCAAATGAATCACCCAGGTGCACCTATTTTGCTCATTATTATTCTGCTTTTAAAAGCTACAAAATAAAAATGGTTTGGTAATTGAGCTATAATAAAATATCCTCACCTCTATGATTAATGACAGTGACTTTCGAATTATTTTTATTTATTTACTTACTTTTTTAAAATTTATTTTAATGTTTATTTATTTTTGAGAGAGAGAGAGAGAGAAAGAGAGAGAGAGATACAGAGCATGAGGGTCAGAGAGGGAGACACAGAATGCAAAGCAGGCTCCAGGCTCTGAGCTGTCAGCACAGAGCCAAACTCAGGGCTTAAACCCACGAACCATGAGATCATGACCTGAGCTGAAGTCAGATACTGAACCTAATGAGCCACCCAGATGCCCCTCTAATTTTCAGATTAAGGACAGCCTACAATGTATTTGATTCTGATTCTAAAAGAATCCATGCTAGCTTAAAAAATATGTTTTTAATACAAGTGTGATGAGCACTTGGGTGTTGTATGTAAGTGATGAATCACTAAATCCTATTCCTGAAACTAATGTTACCACTATATGTTAAGTAACTTGAATTTAAATAAAACTTAAAACTTGAATAAATAAATAAATAAATAAATAAAATTTTAAGAATGACTTTTGGGGTTAGAAAATTTTAATGTAGTATAAAAAGTAGAAACCAACATATATTTAAAGTTTATTTATTTACTTTGAGAGAGAGAGAAAGAGAGTAGAGGAAGGGCAGAGAGAGAGGGAGAGATAGGATTCTAAGCAGGCTCCACGCTGTCAGCACAGAGCCTGATGAGGGCTCAAAATCACAAACTGTGAGATCATGACCTGAGCCAAAGTCAAGAGTTGGACACTCAACTGACTGAGCCACCCAGGAATCCCAAAACCAAAGTATTTTTTTTTTAATTAGGCCACTGTTGACCGGCAAGATGGTGGAGAAGTAGGGAGCTCCATACTTTTTTGCCCGCATCTCTCAAACCAGGAAGGACTGAAGCTATAAGACACTGAACCACAAGAGTCTGAGAGGAAAAGAGACAGAGTCCACTAAGAAGACAGCCTCATAGGGCTACCTCAAGAAATAAGCCAAAGTACACGTGGTGGAAAGTCCCAAATATCATGATGAGTAGGGAAATAAAATAACCAAAGGCACAACAAGAGAGACGAAGGGACACCATTAAAAGAACACCTCCTGAATGGACAGGCCATGGACAGTCAAGGAGCCTCCTTTAATATAGCAATACTCACAGGTGCAGAGTGCATAACAAGCTTTTAAAACTTAAAAGAAACAGAAAGCTAGCCAAAATGATGAAAGGGAAAAACTCTCCTCTAAAGAAATTCCAGGAAAGAAGTCACAGCTACAGAATTGCTCAAAACAGGTATGAGACACATAACTGAGCAAGAATTTAGAACAATTGTGATAAAATTAATTGGTGGGCTTGAAAAAGGCATGGAAGACACGAGAGAAGCTATTGCTACAAAGACTATGGACCTTAAAAATAGTTGTGACGAATTTAAAAATGCTATAAATGAGGTGCATAATAAAATGGAGGTGGCCACTGCACGGATTGAAGAGGCAGAGAGGAGAATAGGTGAATTAGAAGACACAACTATAGAAAAAGAGGAAGCCGAGAAAAAGAAAGATAAATTGATCCAAGAGCACGAAAGGAGAATTCAAGAACTGAGTGATACAATCAAACGGAACAATATCCATATCATAGGAATTCCTGAAGAAGAAAGAGAGAAAGGCGCTGAAGGGGTACTTGAACAAATTATAACCAAGAAGTTCCCCAATCTGGGGCAGGAAACAGACATTGAAATCCAAGAGGCACAGAGAACTCCCCTCAGACGTAACTTGAATCGACCTTCAGCACGACATATCATAGTGAAACTGGCAAAATATAAGGATAAAGAGAGAATTCTGAAAGCAGCTAGAGATAAAAGGGCCCTAATATACAAAGGGAAACCTATCAGAGTAGTTACAGACTTATCTACTGAAACTTGGCAGGCCAGAAAGGAATGGCAAGAAATCTTCAATGTGATGAACAGAAAAAATATGCTTCCAAGAATCCTTTATCCAGCAAGCCTGTCATTCAGAATAGAAGGAGAGAGAAAGTTTTCCCAAATAAACAAAAATTGAAAGAATTCATCACATCATGACCAAACCAGCCCCAAAAGAAATCCTAAGAGGGACTCTATGAGGGAAATGTTACAAGGAACACAAGATAGCAGAGACACCACTACAAGCATGAACACTACAGAGAACACAATGAATCTAAACCCATATTTTTCAATAATAACACTGAATGTAAATTGACTAAATGCTCCAATCAAAAGACATAGGGTAGCAGAATGGATAAAAAAACAAAATCCATCTATTTGCTTTCTACAAGAGACTCATTTTAGACCTGAAGACTTCCTCATATTGAAAGTAAGGGGATGGAGAACTATCTATCATGTGACTGGAAATCAAAATAAAGTGGGAGTAGCCATACTTATATTGGATAAACTAGACTTTAAAGTAAAGGCAGTAACAAGAGATGAAGAAGGGCATTATATAATTATTACAGGGTCTATCAATCAGGAAGAGCTAACAATTATAAACATCTACGCACTGATTCGGGAGCACCCAAATGCATAAAACAGTTAATCACAAACAGAAACAATCTTATTGATAAGAATGTGCTAATTGCAAGGGATTTTAATACTCCACTTACAGCAATGGATAGATCAACTAGACAGAAAATCACTAAGGAAACAATGGACCTGAATGACACATTAGAACAGATGGATTTGACAGATATATTTAGACCTCTACATCTTGAGGCTATGGAATTCACTTTCTTCTCGAGTGCACATTGTACATTCTCCAAGATAGATCACATAATGGGTCATAAAGCAGCCCTCAATAAATATAAAAGAATTGAGATCATACCATGCACACTTTCAGATCACAGTGCTATGGAACTTGAAATCAATCACAGGAAAAAGTCTGGAAAACCTCCAAAAACATGGAGGTTAAAGACCACCCCACTAAAGAATGATTGGGCCAATCAGCAATTAGAGAAGAAATTAAAAAATATATGGAAACAAATGGAAATGAAAATACAACCATCCAAACTCTCTGGGTTGCAGCAAAGGCAGTCCTAGGAGGAAAGTACATTGCAATCCAGGCCTATTTCAAGAAACTAGAAAAAGCGCAAATACAGTATCTAACAGCACACCTAAAGGAACTAGAAGGAGAAGAGCAAGAGCACCCCAAACTCAGCAGAAGAAGAGAAATAATAAAGATCAGGGCAGAAATAAACAATATAGAATCCAAAAAAAAAAAAAACAACAACAAAAAAAAAAAAAACAGTGGAACAGATCAATGAAACCAAGAGTTGGTTTTTTGAAAAAATAAACAAAATTGACAAACCTCTAGCCATGCTTCTCAAAAAGAAAAGAGAGAGCACCCAAATAGACAAAATCACAAGTGAAAATGAATCTATTACAACCAATCCCTCAGAAATACAAGCAATTATCAGGGAATACTATGAAAAAGTATATGCCAACAAACTGGACAACCTAGAAGAAATGGACAAATTCCTAAACACACATGCACTACCAAAAGTCAAACGGAAAGAGATAGAAAATCTGAACAGACCCTTACCCAGTGAAGAAATCGAATCAGTGATCAAAAATCTCCCAACAAATAAGAGCCAGGGCCAAATGGCTTCCCTGGGGGAATTCTACCAGACATTTAAAGTAGAGTTAATACCCATTCTTCTCAAGCTATTCCAAAAAATAGAAATAGAAGGAAAACTTCTGGACTCATTCTATGAAGCCAGCATCACTTTGATTCCCAAACCAGACAGAGACCCAGCAAAAAAAAAGAGAACTACAAGCCAATATCCTTGATGAATACAGATGCAAAAATACTCAACAAGATACTAGCAAATCGAATTCAACAGCATATGAAAAGAATTATCCACCATGATCAGGTGGGATTCATTTCTGGGTTACAGGGCTGGTAAAATATTCGCAAATCAAACAATGTGACACATTAACAAAAGAAAAGATAAAAACCGTATAATCTTGTCAATAGATGCAGAAAAAGCATTTGACAAAATACAGCATCCTTTCTTAATAAAAACCCTCAAGAAAGTCGGGATAGAAGGAACTTTCTGAAACATCATAAAAGTCATTTATGAAAAGCCCACAGCTAATATCATCCTCAATGGGGAAAAACTGAGAGCTTTCCCCCTGAGATCAGGAACATGACAGGGATGTCTACTCTCACCACTATTGTTTAACATAGTGCTGGAAGTCCTAGCATCAGCAATCACACAACAAAAGGAAATAAAAGGCATCAGAATTGGCAAAGATGAAGTCAGCCTTTCACTTTTCGCAGATGACATGATACTCTACATGGAAAACCCGACTGACTCCACCAGAAGCCTAGTAGAACTGATCCATGAATTCAGCAAAGTCTCAGGGTACAAAATCAACGCACAGAAATCGGTTGCATTTTTATACACCAAGAATGAAGCAACAGAAAGAGAAATCAAAAAACTGACCCCATTCACAACTGCATGAAAAACCATAAAATACCTAGGAATAAACCTAACCAAAGATATAAAAGATCTGTATGATGAAAACTATAGAAAACTTCTGAAGGAAATTGAAGAAGACACAAAGAAATGGAAAAACCTTCCATGCTCATGGATAAGAAGAATAAACATTGTTAAAATGTCATTATTACCCAAAGCAATCTACACATTCAATGCAATCCCAATCAAAATTGCACCAGCATTCTTCGCAAAGCTAGAACAAACTATCCTAAAATTTGTATGGAACCACAAAAGACCCCGAATAGCCAAAGTAGTATTGAAGAAGAAAACCAAAACGGGAGGCTTTGTCACAATCCCAGACTTTAGCCTCTACTACAAAGCTGTCATCATCAAGATAATATGGTATTGGTACAAAAACAGACACATAGACCAATGGAATAGAATAGACAACCCAGAATTGAACTCACAAATGTATGGCCAATTAATCTTTGACAAAGGAGGAAAGAGTATCCAATGGAAAAAAGACAGCCTCTTTAACAGATAGTGCTGGGATAACTGGACAGCAACATGAAAAAATAAAACTAGACCACTTCCTTACCCCATACACAAAAATAAACTCAAAGTGAATGAGGGACCCGAATGTGAGACAGAAAACCATCAAAACCCTAGAGGAGAAAGCAGGAAACAACCTCCTTGACCTCAACCACAGCAATTTCCTACTCGACACATCCCCAAAGGCAAGGGAATCAAGAGCAAAAATGAACTATTGGGACCTCATTGAGATAAAAAGCTCTGCACGGCAAAGGAATCAATCAAGAAAATGAATAGACAACCGACGGAATGGGAAGAGATAGTTGCAAATGACATATCGGATAAAGGGCTAGTATCCAAAATATATAAGGAACTCACCAAACTCCACACCCGTAAAACAAATAATCCAGTGAAGAAATGGGCAGAAGACATGAATAGACACTTCTCTGAGGAGGACATCCAGATGGCCAACAGACACATGAAACAATGCTAAGCGTCACTCATCATTAGGGATACCTAATGAGTATCTGAGATACCACCTCACGCTGGTCAGAGTGGCTAAAATGAATAAATCCAGAGACTATAGATGCTGGTGAGGATGCACATCCTATAGATGTGGAGGAATGGGCACTCTCCTACGCTGTTGGTGGGAATGTAAACTGGTACAGCCGCTCTGGAAAACAGTGTGGAGGTTCCTCAAAAAATTAACAATAGAACCCCCCTATAACCCAGCAATAACACTGCTAGGGATATACCCAAGGGATACAGGAGTGCTGATGCATAGGGGTACATGTACCCCAATGTTCATAGCAACACTTTCAACAATAGCCAAATCATGGAAAAAGCCTAAATGTCCATCAACTGATGAATGGATCAAGAAGATGTGGTTTATATATACAATGGAATACTACATGGCAATAAGAAAGAATGAAATCTGGGCATTCGTAGCAACGTGGATGGACCTTGACGGTGTCATGCTAAGTGAAATAAGTCAGGCAGAGAAGGACAGATACCATATGTTTTTACTCATAAGTGGAACAGGAGAAACTTGAGAGAGGACCATGAGTAGGGGAAGAGGTAAAAATAGTTGGGGAGAGGGAGGGAGGTAAACCATGAGAGACTCTTAAATACTGAGAACAAACTGAGGGCTGATGGGGGAGGGGGAGAGGAGAAAGGGAGTAATGGGCATGGAGGAGGGCACTTGTGGTGATGAGCACTGGGTGTTACATGGAAACAAACTTGACAATAAACTATAAAAGAAAAAAAATGCACCACACCAATCCACCCAGCAAGCTAAGCAGCGCCACCTATTGGAGAAAGGAACCGTACATCAAGCAGTGTCCAACTGTGCCATCCAAGCATATACCCTAGAAGCCAGCACAAGTCTCTCCATCTGCTTAGTGAATGGACTATGTAGAGTGCTTCATAATTTGAGTTCTAGGGGAAACTGGATGTAACTTCATTTAAGTTTCATTCTGTTTGCTGGTTCATCTATTTATTGTTTTTTTACATATATATTTTTTGCTTCTTTCTTTAAATTGTTTTTCTTTCTTTTTTCCCTACTTTCTTTTCTTTTTCTTGGATACAGAAAGAGAAAAAATTATTTTTTAATTAAAAAAAATTTTACTATGTTTTTTATTTTTTCTAAAGCTTTTATTCTATTTCACTTTCTTCATTTCATTTTATTCTATTTTGTAATATAATTTTTTTAGTTTTTAAATTTTTAGTACCTTCTTTCCCCTTTTCTTTCCCTTTTTTTCTCTATTCTATCAAGCTTCTTTCAACAATCAGACCAAAAAACACATAGGATGTAGCTTCCTTTATTTGATTTTTGTGTTGTTTTCAATTTTTTAATTTTAATTTTATATTTTATTAGTTTTTTTTTTCTTCCTCCAAAATGACAAAATGAAGGAATTCACCCCAAAAGAAAGCACAGGAAGACATGACAGCTAGGGGCTTAATTAACACAGATATAAGCAAGATGTGTGAACTAGAACTTAGAACAACGATAATAAGAATACTAGCTGGGGTTGAAAAGAAGCATAGAATGCCTTTCTGATAAAAGAAGTAAAATCTAGTCTGGATGAAATTAAAAATGCTGTAACTGAGATGCAATCTTGAATGGATGCTAGAGTGGCAAGGATGGACACAGCAGAGCAGCAAATCAGCGATATAGAAGACAAAATTATGGACAATATGAAGCAGACAAAAAGAGGGAAACTAATGTAAAAGAACATGATACAAGAATTAGAGAACTCAGTGAATTATTAAAAGGGAATAACATCTGAATCATAGGAGTCCCAGAAGATGAAGAGAGGGAAACAGGGGCAGAAGGTTTATGTGAGAAAATTATAGTGGAAAACTTTCCTAAACTGGGGAAGGACACTGACATCAAAATCCAAGAAGCACAGAGAACTCCCATTAGATTCAATAAAAACCAATCATCACCAAGGCATATAATAGTAAAAAAGAATTATGAAAGCAGCAAGGGAAAAAACCTTCTTAGCCTATAAGGGAAGATAGATCAGGTTCACAGCAGACCTATCCACAGAAACTTGGCAGGCCAGAAAGGAGTGGCAGGATATATTCAACATGCTGAATTGGAAAATATGCAGTCAAGAATTCTTTATTCAGCAAGGCTGTGTGGTTATTTCTAAAGAGTGTATTGTAAGCCCTGGGAAAATGAATGGGGTAATTGCTGAAACATCAGCATTTTTCTAGTCTTAAGGCTTTCAAAGGTGATAGCACTATGAGATCCAGAGCCCCATCATCTCCCAGGAGCCAATTAGGGAATATACCCACTACAGTGGTATATTGCCTCGCAGTCCTTGAAACTGCACATCTTCCCCACATCCTTTCACGTAAACACCAGATGTGTGCCTGTCTATGTCTGGAGGCTTTTTGTGTTTTCCTCCCATGATTTGACATTCTTTGAAGTTTATACCTGGTGACCATGAAATAAAGACTATTAAAAAAAATTAGACCATTCTTTCTAATTATAGCTATTAAAAATTTGTCTTTATGTAGTAATATTCTCTAAGTAATTATGTTTATACAAAAAATGTTATTCTGTGTTTATGGATTATGGTGGGGATGATAATATTATTGTCTTTATTTTATGAACAGGGGTTAAAGACACTATATTTTTTTAATATTTTTTGCCTAATATTTAGTATATAAATGCCATATAGCATTCTGCCTAGTAATAAACTGTCAATATTCAACAAGTATCAGTTGTTTGTGATGAGTCTATTTTTCATGGTAAATGTCCTCATTTGGTTTTAATAAATTTTATTAATTTTTTAAATATAATTTATTGTCAAGTTGGCTAACATACAGTGTACACAGTGTGCTCTTGGGTTTTGGGGGTAGGGTCTCATGATTCATCACTTACATACAATACCCAGTGTTCATCCCAACAAGTGCCCTCCTCAATGCCCATCACCCATTTACTCTCCTCCCCACCCTACTCCCATTAACCCTCAGTTTGTTCTCTGTATTTAAGGGTCTCTTATGGTTTGCCTCCCTCTCTATTTGAAACTATTTTCCCCTTCCCTTCCCCCAAGATCTTCTGTTAGGTTTCTTAAGTTTCAGATATGAATGAAAACATATGATATCTGTCTTTGTCTGACTTATTTCACTTAGCATAATCCCTCCAGTTCCATCCATGTTGTTGCAAATGGCAGGATTTCATTCTTTCTTATTGCCAAGTAGTATTCCATTGTATATATATACCACATCTTCTTTATCCATTCATCAGTTGATAGACATTTAGGCCCTTTCCATAATTTGGCTATTGTTGAAAGAGCTGCTGTAAACATTGGGGTACACGTGCCCCTATGAGTCAGCACTCCTGTATCCTTTGGATAAATTCCAAAGGAATTTAGTGCTATTGCTGGGTCATAGGGTAGGTTTTTTTTTTTTTAATTTTTTGAGGAACTTCCATTGTCTTTCAGAGTGGCTGCACCAGTTAAATTTCCTCATTTGTAATGGTTAACTTTATTCCCTTCACCACTCCCCCATGACCGTACATTAAAACACTCACACTGTACTATTTCAGTGACAGTATGCATCAGTCACTGTGCAGTGCACCAACTGCAGTGAAGAAGTCAGAAAAGGCCTTCCCCTGCTTAGAACTTAACATACTAGTTCTAGTAAACAGGAAGTAGAGGGTATGTAGGAAACCAGTGATTAAGATAATGTCAGATTGTTCTAAACAGGTTGATTTAGTAGAGAGTTAATATTCAACCTTTACTCATGCATACATTCATCCAATTTATTTATTTATTATGTTGCTATTATGTACACAAATTACAAATTCAAATGTCTGTGTGTGAATTGTGTACAGTGGCAACATAATGGAAGTTGTAGATGTGTTTTCAAATGTTCTACAAATAGTTTTACTGCCTAAACCAGAATCCCCTTTGGAATGCATCTGGTCTACTGCTGTCTTCTTCTATCATGTAAATATCCTCTTTTTAAAGGTAGCAGGTACATTCATTCTCTTTCTTTTGAATGCCAATCTGATTCATGAATGTACAAGCACACAAAATTCATTCATGTATTAATTCCTTCATTCATTCAATAATCTTTAAAGTTATACCTTTATTTTAATGTGCCATACCAAGTGGAAAACCAGGACGTTAAGACTCAGATTCTACTTTCCAATAAATTATAAGCTGTGACATAGGAACCCTTCCCTCATCTTTCTGATCACCCTGCCAGAATTGGTTTCCTCCTCTTCAGAACATCTAAAGAATTTCTGTCTTGTATGTGTTTCTGTAGATGTCTTATCCTCCTTACTTAGCTATTTCTTATATATCTTCACATTCTTCAGGACATCAAAAGTTGTACCCTACCCTTAGAAGTTGCTCAGTATGTTTATTAGATAAATGAGGGAAATGTCAGATGAAGTCAGAGCTCTTGCTCATATGATCACAATGTTCTTTACACGTTAGAACATTAGGTTTTGCATTTATTTACATTAAAAATTATGGTTGAGGATATAATGGACAACACCTTCTCTAAGGATTTGGTTTTATTTGACATTTAATTCCCTCATTTGGTATCCTTAATTACTTAAATTTTGAAAGAATGTTTAAAATACATTTTAAGTTTTAAGGAGATTTTCAAAAAGGAAAACACTATTAATTACTATATTGGGGGAAGTTTGATAATCATGGTATACACTTAGGATAAATGGAAAAGCAGAAGAATAGTTGAGCAAGCTGTAAAAATAAGGACATAGGGAATTCCTAAATCAGGTTGCAAGAAAACTGGTTTTGTTTGCTATTACTTTCTTAGACCAAATAATATTCCAATAGAGCAAAATGTAAACCCCAATTTTATAATCCACAATTTCATTTTATTTATTATTTTTAACCATATTAATACTTCTTTCAAGGAGGGAGATACATTTAGTTTGGGCCTTATTAAGCATGAGGCGTATTTTAGACATTAAAGTGGAGTTGTCAGGTAAGAAATTAGATATAAGAAACTGAGGTTTGGAAGAGAGATTATATCTGAAGATATACATGAAAGCCATGAGATTTATGGAATCCAAGCACTCTAGAGTTAAGAGGTCAGTGAATTAGGTAGAGCCAAAAGGATACTAAAAAGAAGTAGGCAGTGAGTTAGGAGGAAAACCAAGAGAGTGTGTTCTCAAAGCCAAGCGAAGAAAGTGTGTAAAGAAGAGGCAAATGATCAACCTTGTTAAAAGCTACTAATTGATTCAGTGAAAGGAAGATTGAACATTGATCATTGGATTTAACAACATGGAGGTCAGCGGTGATCTTGTAGTAGAATGGTAGATAGAAAAACCTATTCAAATATGCTCAAAAGAGGATGGGATAAAACTAGTTGTAGACAACAAGTGTTGACAAGTATTTCAATGAGTTTTGGCATAAAAGTGAAGAGAAAAACAGCGCAGTACCTGGAAAGGGAAGTAGGGTCAAGAGAAGGTTTTGGTAAGATGGAATAAATCATAGCAACAACATATGTAAGCTGATGGGAATGGTTCAGCAGAGAGGCAAAATTTGCTGATGCTGAATATAGAAAGATGTTATTGAGTAGACAAGGGAGGATGAGATCCGGTGCGCAAGATGAGGGACTGGAATTAGTCATGAACATAGAAGGAAGACAGAGTGTTATGAACACAGAAGCAAGGAGGTTGTAGATTGGATTGGGTAACTCAAGGAAGTCAGAATAGAATCTGAGTGGTTCTGTTTCCTTTGTGAAATCAGTAACTTTACCAGCGAGAAGGAGGATGAGAGAAGAGCTGTTAGAAATCTGAGGAGAAGAGTGTGGTATGAAATATATATCTAGAAAACTGAGAGGCAATGAATGAGGAAAATAAAGTAGGACAAGGAGCCAGCATCAGGACCTACTTGAGATTAGTGATCATGACTTCAGAGTAAGACCAGTACACATCATTTCAGGTTTTTCTCTGGAAATGGGTTAGGCAGAGAGTTGGATTTAAGCAGAATTAGAATTTCACTGAAAGAATATGATAAAGTTAGAAAGAAAGAGAGTGGCACACATGTGTAAGGAGGTAATTGTAATGATGGTGTGTAGAATTTAAACTAGGCAATTGTGTATAGAGGTAGTGGAAAGATAGTATAATAAATGGATTCTTAGTCTCAAAGAGGATGGATTTTTTTATTAAGTAGGATATTAGAAGGAATGAGCAGGAAAAGTTGGAATCAGTGATTACAGCATGAGGTGCATAAAATTCTGGTTAGATTTGGGTTACCATAAATGGTAGTGAGAAGATCTTCTAGGGCATGATCACTGGAGTTGGTAGCTGAGAAAGAAAAGATGATGGGAGGAGAGGAAGTCAAGTAACCAAGAGCCCAAAGCATTGGAAGACTCAATTGTGTGGATACTGAAGCAAAACTGAAGAATGCTTTATATGGTAGACCAAGAGCCAAATTCTTCAAGAACTGAAAGGGAAGGATGATATGGACAGGGGTTGCTAGAAAAATGAGATGCAATAGATTCTATAGACTGATAACATGGGGTTTAAAGTTTGGGGTTACAGGGAGAAGAAAGAGAATTGTGTAGAATTGGTAATGAAATGCAAGTGAGTTTTAGCCCCATTCCAGGCCCAGTGGTGTGAGAGTTGTCAAAGAGAGAAGAGCCGCCACTTAAGAGGGTTATAGGGGATGGAGTGTCTTCAGAAGAGACACAGTTTTCAGTGAAAAGAAACCAGAAGATAAAGGTCATTCACATTCAAGAAGAGATTGAAGATAGAAGGGACTATGCTAATGACTGGCTGAGAGCTCTAGAGGGGACAGTGTGTTGGGGAGGAGTCAGGGATGGGAACAGAAAGATGAATATATAGGGCCTGATGGAAATTAGAGACTGAGATATGGAGAGACGCAGGTTTCACTGGGATTGTGACCAAATGGGATTGGGGTTGAGCAGGATAGTGGTGGGGAGAGTCAGTGTTGTGGGCGAGAGCCTTGCCTATGGCCTGCAGAACGGAGAATATACTGTTGGGAAATAAACATGTTTAACAAGTGATGTTTGAGGTTCATGAGTAGAAAGGCAGAGTGTGAATAAGAACAGAGTCTAACTTTTTGCTAGAAAATTCTGCCTTAGATCATTTACAAATTGATGATATTCTGTAGAAATTAACCTAAGCAGATTCTTAGCTTATAAAGGAAAAGACTTTTTAGGGAATGTCTTTTATGAGTTTTGTCAGATCTAGGCTGATACTGTGGTTCCAAGAATTCACATATGTTTTGACATTGACTTCTTGGGAAAATCTGGAGTTTCACATAACATGATTTATTTTCCCCATATTTCCCTTCTTTTCCCCAGAGTCTAAGCTTCACTAATAATATTTAGCTTTATTGTGGTTATGACAGGGACTTACTTCTCTGGGCTGACCAATTTTCTGGCCCATCCATCAGATTTAAGTATTTAAAAAATACATTTATATTATGGGGAGCTTGGCTGGCTCAGCCAGTGGAGCATGAGCCCTTGATCTTGGGTTGTAGGTTCCAGCCCCACATTAGGTGTAGAGATTGCTTTAAAAAACAAAAGCTTAAAATAAATACTTTTATATTCTTAAATCCCCTGCTTAAGAATAAAAATCAGATAACTGCCAACTAAGTAATAACAAATTGCTTCAGTCTCTGAACTATTTACCTTTTCTTTCATTTTTTTTAAATGCATTTCTGACTTTCACTTGACCTTAGCCAAAAGGCCAAGAAGCGATCCTTGTCTGACTTTCTAGTGAATTCTCTTTATTGCCATTTTTGAGACTATGATGTTCAGTTCCTGTCTTTGTTACCTGATTTCTTATTAATCTCATGACTCTTTCCTGATTAGGATTAATAATCTCATTGCCCCTGTGTTTACGTTTCAGTCTGTTTTGATTCAGATATTAAATTGCATTTTAATTTCTCCTAGATCAAGATACTTCCTGCTTTTCAATTTGATTCTAATTTATTTTCTTATTATTATTACCTTTTTTCTTGGAAATATTTTGAGCCTCTTCACATAAGTTCTCACTTGCATGCAATACTTCCTCAGAGGAAAAACATTCCCCATTCCAAAATAATTTAAAATTATTTTTAATCATGACTAAATAAAAATACTTTCTTGGAGGCGTTGCATTAAATAAAATTCAGTAACATAATAAAATCAGGGATGGGGCAGGAGAGAACACATCTAATCTTTCTTGAGGGTAGCTTTCATTTCTTCTAAGCAGGTGGAAACAATGGTACTCCTTTCAGAGCTCGGTTGACCTTCTCTACCGTTTTTGCTTTGGTTATATCATTAATTCTTTTCTCCTCTTCTTTTCACTTAATGTTGGATCATGGTAGGTCCAAAAGGAGTCAAAGTTGTTAATGAAGAGGAAAACTTCATACTTATTGTTTTTTTCTTGCTCAAAATGTTGAACTTGGGCCAAAGCAGAGGAGACTGGCTCATTAACAGTCTTTTTATGCACATTTATTTATACTTCTATTGGCTACAGTTAGCAGACTTAGAAACATGTGTCGACCATATTGAAAAATCAAATTAAAAGGCAGTGTTTAATTGTTGATACTTAATTGGATGATGTTTAACTTTTAAGTTTCCATGATTCAGAGTGTGATATTTGAGTTTTCAGCCACTGCACTGAAAATGAAACTTTTTCTTAGATTATGAGATCATTATTAGATTCTTCATATCCAGGATCACAAGATAAATACATATACCAAGTTGTGTATTTATTCTCCTAAAATACAAATTGTCATATGGTGTAGAACGGTCTTGTGCAGGCGTGACTGCTGCATTCATTTTCTGCTTGAAGGGAAGCCAAATTATAAGCAAAAACTGGTTTGTGAACCTAGAACTGGTGGACATACTTAGGATTCTAATGTTTTATGGTTCCTAAATTTTTTTATTGCAAACAACTTGGAAAAAAAATTAGCAGTTGCCCCAATTTATGCACATTTATTTAATCATGTATTATATATACAAATATTTAATATGCCTTACAAGAAATAACACTCCCCCAAACATAAATTTTATAAGAATGATAAAATACTTGTAAATAGTTTTTTTTAATCTGATTTTCTTTCTGCCTTTCATCTTCCCTGAGGTGGATACATTCAATTAGGAAACCACTAACCAAGTACTTGTATCTTTGCTGTAGAGATAAACTTGTCTCAGGAACTGGACAGATTGAAGAGTCCAATAAACAAGGCACCCAAATGACAGCAGTCTCAGAGACACAAAAATAAAGACTGTCTCTCTGACTTTCTCTTTTGGATGACTTATAAATCATTAGTCCTCATTCAGAGTTAAACACATTAATTCTTTTTTATATAGGTGCTAAGATCATTGGTAAAATGAACAGTGGATGTTGCCACCAAATGACATACGTATACCAAAATTCTATCCTAACGTTAATTTTATTGAATTCTCACAGGGTTTGTCTTTTTTTTTCCTTCTGAGTTTGTGAAGTTGCTGCTCTCACACATTCCTTCACAGCAACCCACACTGTTGCACTGTCTGCAAGTGAAGCTAGTCCTCATTCTATGAAACTTCCTCTGATTGTTTAAAAAAAAAAAGTATATGAAGGTGGCTTCTAGAGCCCCCATTTTCTATTTCAGTATTTCCCTCCCTCATAAATGGGCTCTATTGCCTCATTGCACAGCACCCTTTCTGGTGCATTTCATTACCTCATCATGCATTTTAAGGACAGCCCCATGGCTTCATACCTATCTTTTTCAGATTCCATTCTTCAAAACTTTATGGTTCCATATTTCTTAGTAAATGTACTATCTCCTTGCTTTAACTTGAACGCTTAAACATCTTGAAAACTATAGAGTTCTATTGGCAAAGTCATGGCAGCAGACATCCCAGTGAGCTAGTTTTACCTAAGCTTTAGCACACAATACCCTTACCCACATCCCCAACCCTAGTTCTTGCCTACCATATTGAACTTCTTAAAGTTCACCACTATGCTTGTTCACATCAGTTAGCCTCTGTCTGAAAGATTCTTTCTCACTCATCTTCACCTTTCCATTCTACATTCTAGTCTCTGCTTAAATATTTCCCAGGGAACATTTCCTTGGACTTTCTTGAACTACAAACACTTGAGTCCTCATATCACATTGTCATCACCCCTATGTAAGCACTTAACACACTGAATTGAAGTCACCAGAACATTTATCTTTTATTTTTTGGCTGTAAACTCCTTTAGATAAAGCACTATGTCTTCTTTACCTTTGTTTGAGTAGCACATTGTTGGAGAAGGGAGGGAGGAAGGGAATAAGTAAAGGAGGGAAGGAAGAAGTTATAGAGCTAAAGAAGACTAAAGAGCTCTGGGTCTTTTCTTCTATCTTTAAACATACAAAAGTAAATATTTGCTGGAAAGCCTTCATAATGTGAAGGATAGGGACATAGATTTGAAGTTTTATACTTATGACATAAAATAAAACAAATTATCTTTTTTCCAAGCTATTCATCTCAATGTTCCTGCCTAACTTACTTCTTACGGTTCTTTTAGAATTTTATATCACTTTGATATGCAAATTTTAGACATATGCATTGCTCTGGGAATATATTTCATATTTTGTTGATTATAAGATGACATTAATAGTGGAGAACCCTTTTATTATATAAAACCACATAAAACATGTAACTCAGTTATAAAATGCTTCACAATTTGGGAATTGTTTAGTTATGAAAAATGTGCATTTTAGGATTCAGGACTATAGTAATAATACTAACAATAAAATCTAACAATTATTGAATGCTTACAAAATGCCAAGTACTTTACATGCATTATAATACTTAATTCTCAAAATAACCCTAGGTGGTAAATTCTACTATTATTATCATATTACATGTAAGGAAACTTAATGCTCAGAGAGGGCTGTGTGGAGGGGTGTAGTATAAGTGTGGAAGGAGAGAGAGATTTATTTTAAAGGATTGTAGAGGCGGGCAAATCCAAAATCTGCAAGATAAGTCATCAGGCTAGAGACCTAGGGAATAGTTGATACTACAGTTCAAGTCCAAAAGCAGAATACTGGGAGAATTGTCTTTTCTTCAGAGAAGGTCAAATTTAAATGCTAATCTCATCTAAAACATATTTTCATAGAAGCATCTAGAATAATGTTTGAACAAATATCTGGGTACCATAGCCAACCCAAGTTGACATATAAAATTAATTATGCCATAGTTCACTGAGCACTTTTGTATGCAGTACAACAAATCACATTTTTTCATAGAGTACACTGGAAAGGAATTCAACTAGTACTAAAGAAGGTTGCTTTTCTATAATCAAACAAAATTGACATGTTTAATAAGTCACCAGATAGAGCACTCTAAGTTAATGTTATATTGTTTCATGATATTCTAAAACTCTTTGATGCTATCTAATTATCCCAAATCCTACTTTTTGTTTCTATAATGTATGAATAAAAGTATGAAGATTGCTTTAAATGTTATCATTTTCTCCATGTGAGAATGCAACAGTGATTGATGGGAGTTTAAGCCACTATAGCTTCCATCGAGTAACTAGAGAACATATCTAGTATATTTATATATTTGAAAAAAAAGCTTAGCAATAGAGCTGATAGTATATTATGTTACACATATCTTAAACATTGAAGAATAACTAATCATAAAAGAATTAGAATATTTGTTAATAATCCTCCTGTTTACATTTCAAATATGGAAATTAAATGTTAAATTACATTTCTTCATTGCTTACAAACTCTTAGTAATTGAAACCATTTAAAACTTAACAACAATATTTGATTTGGTTTGATTTTTAACTTCACACCATGGATTTCAGCTCAATACTTTCCTAACATAACATCTTTGACTAAGGCACGATGTTTTACTTAGCAGAGAAGTAGAGACAGAGATATTTTCTGCGTTTTTTAAGTGATATTGCCTGTAATAGACATTACTTTCCTCACAAACTATAATGTTGATGTTGTTCTCTTTCCCACTTAAATGGAGAAGATGAGTTACAAGAAAAAAAATCTACCCTGTTCTTGTACAAGCATGATTGTTGTTACTTGGTTTATTCTTAGGACTATGTGAGAATTCATTGATATTTGCCTATTTGTTCAGACTCATTGTCCACCTGAAGTTTTCACCATGGTACCCCATTCCTGCTGGTGTTGTCCACCAGGCTGCCTGCATTTGCCTGCATTTGGTCATTTGAAAGATGAAATTTTATGTTGCATTTGGGTTAGAGACTACTAAGTGCAGCCTTTATTTTAGAAGTTCACAAAATAGAAAGTGACTATAGCTTTCTGACTAAGAAGAGAAGTGATGCCATTTGGCAAGTTTAATTAACACAAGACTGGTGAGATCATTCCTAGAATTAGGGGTTAATAATCACTAAGATGGTGGCTTCACTTATATCCTGGATAAACAAACCTGTTTAATCAGCTTTCTGGTTAACCCAGCTCTAGGTTTAAAGTTACAGTCCTGGTAGATTAAACACATTTTGTAGTTTCAGGTGAATAATCGCCCCTCCTCAACAAACATTACACAGACAGAATTGTCATTTGAGATAAGAAGAAAAAGAGTATGTATAAACTAAAAGAATCTTAGCTAAATCTTTTGCACACACTTCCCACCCTTCAGTCTCCTAACAGCCTGGCTCTTTCTGTTCTTCCTTATGTTGGTGGAATGAGTAATACTCTGCAGTTTATGGAAGTTGCTAAGCATGTGTGTCAACAAGATTCTTTTCTCTGAAGGCTTGTCATCAAATACCATGGTTTCCTATATTTTAACCAGAGCTGACTCAAAGTTTAAAGCTTACAATTTTTTCTTCCTACACTCTAGTTGCCCACTGGTTTCACAGTTATGGTCATTTAAAATGTGTATCTGTATATCTATTTCAGAGAATTTTAAGCAACATTCTGCTCTCTCTTTGTTTGATGAATCTCATTCAACTCCATACAGTGCCAACACAATCCAGCCATCCCATTTCATTTCCATTTACTCCAGTAATGGATTTGTGCCACTGCTTTCAATCCAGCACCTTCAAAACCTTGTCAGTGGCCCAGATTAAGTTGTTGAAGAATATAAATGTGACATTTGTTGTTATCTTGGACCTCCAGGTTATTTAAAAATTCTAAAACTTCATTTTTATTCTAAAATGTGATAATGCACATTAAATTCTTACCAGATTGACTTTCCCAGAGTAGACAGTCAAAACAGGTCAATTGTTATAAGTCATGACCCTTCATGGACTTTTATTTAAGAATGGGCCACTCTTCAGTCAGCCTCTGAAAAGACATATAGCCTCTGGATTCTTTACAATTTCTCTCTTTAAACAAAGTTTTCATTTTAGGAGAATTCGGTCCATCTTTCAGCTTTTTTTTTTTAATGCTTATTTATTTTTGAGAAACAGAGCGTGAGTGAGGCAGGGGCAGAGAGAGAGGGAGACACAGAATCTGAAGCAGGCTCCAGGGTTCAGACTCATGAGCTGTGAGATCATGACCTGAGCTGAAGTCAGACGCTTAACCAACTGAGCCACCCAGGCACCCCCATCTTTCCGTTTTTGAATGCTAATAAAAGTTATTGATTCCTAGAATGTTAGAACTGAAAGGATTGGACGGCCCCCAAAGTCCAGGCTTTTTATTTTACATAAGAAGGTTTACAGTTTTTCCTGATACTGGCTCGTGTGTTTCTTTAAATGTATTACCTGTGATGATTTGGACCTGTTTCTGCAAATACATGAATAGTTCACAGTGTACAGAGACTTTGTGAAGTGATCCTGGATAATTTTTATGTTTGCTGCTTTGTGCTATGAATGTGTGCTTTAAGCCTGTTCATTTGTACCTAATAGCTACTGAACACTTTTCTAGAGAATATTTGATGATATTTGAACACTCATGCAAACATAAATATTCCAAGAAGTTTTTTCATCCACGCTGAAACTAGCCTGTTACAAGAACTAGAGAATAATTATAACCTTTGGCCCAGTGGTAGCATTAAATTTTCTAACTCTCAAACTAGCTGTCGGCTTTATACAAGGAATATTAAGCTGTCTTCCCTTTTATTAAAATTCAAAGCAGGGTAGAGTACTGTGTTCAATACACAAAAGGAAGTCCTTCATTTTTATAGAAATAGTACGTTTCTTGTTCCTACTAGAAATCGCTAATAAATCTTGAGCATACGCACTTTACAGAGCATGATTACTGTTAGATATGAAACTATTTCAACACCCAGATTATCCCTATGGGAGGGACTTGCAGGACCGTCTTGCTCCTATTACTTAATAATGTTAACTAAAATTTCATTCCATAAAGAGGAAATTTAGGGGTGCCTGAGTGGCTCTGTCAGTTAAGCATCCAATTTCAGCTCAGGTCATGATCTCACAGTTCTTGGGTTCGAGCCCCACATCGGTCTCTGTGCTGATAGCTCAGACCCTGGAGCCTGCTTTAGATTCTATATCTCCTCTCTCTCCCCCTCCCCACCTCTCAAAAACAAACATTAAAAAAATTAATAAAAATAAAGAGAATTTATACATTTTATCTTATTTAACTTTCACAACAACCTGAAGAGAAAGCAAGCGTATGATTGTGGAGATTTTTTGTTAACTACAGTAGATTGGTGGAGATTTTTTTAGTTAACTACAGTCCACAGCTCACTTCCATAGTCAGGGCTAAAGAAAGCCATTCCCATTCTTTCCTTGCCTTTCTCAGCATCTGCCCATATTCCAGATTCCTCTCTTTGTCACATTGAACCACAAATCTCTGCCTTCCTCCTGTTTCCACAAGATCCTCAATGCTTTTCTGAGGCATGACTAACTTTTCTGAAAATGCAAGGCCATGTTGTATAGCAAAAGATTCCTGCCATTTCACTGGCTCTCCACCTCACAAACTACCCCTTCCCAAAGTCTGCAGACCTCAGACATGCCCCCTCCTCCTAACAGATGAGTTAGGTTTAGGAGGGGTAAGTGATGGATCCAAATGATGGAAAATGACTGAAGGTCATGTGTCTCACTACAGATCCAGGGCTCCACTAGTTATTTTAACAATGTCAACAATAACCATTTGTTTGGCACACTATAGTTTATATAGATATTTCACTTGCATTAACACATTTTAATCTGTTTAATAACCCTATGTGGGAAGTATTGCTGTTCCATTTTGCAGAAGCAGATGTAGATGCAGAATTGACTTATCTGAGGCACCGCCAATTTGTTATCACTCAATTTTTACACTTTCCTTTGCAATTTCACTTACATAAAATTGATTTCAACTTCTAACCTACATCTTTCTGAAGTCCAGTAGTCTTCCAAGGACTTCTGTCAATTACTATGAGCTCACGGTCTCATGGTCACCTCTTTCTACAGCCTTTGGTCTCAGCTGAATCTCATGTTCTAGTCTAGGTGATAGGTCTCTCAGCTTCAGTGCAACCTAAATATAAAAAAATCGTCCTTTTTATAGTATTTATTTTTAACTATTTCTAAAAATCAAAGCCAGCTACTCTAGAAGCTGAAGGAAGCAACATGGAAAATTTTCAACACTAATGTGCATTTTGTCAGAGTTGGCTTACTAAAAAATAATTTGTTTCATCTTGCTACAGAGTAAATAATGGATTCAGTATTGGAAATTTTACAGCTAATCTCATGTTCCTATTTATTACAAATATTGCTTCATAAAAATATTTGTTATTAAGCTTTGGTAATAATAGATGTGTCTATTCAGAAAATTTTAACAATAGGATTTTATGACATCAGTGTTTCTCAAACTTTTTGGCCTCAGAACCTGCTTGCACTCTTAAAAATCACTAAGGATCTCAAAAAACTTTTGTTTTTTAAGAGTTAAAACTGTTGTTTTTATCATAATAGAAACTAAAACTGAGAATTAAAAAAATATTTGCTTATTAATTCCTTTAAAAATAATAACAAACCAAATACATGTAAACATAAAGAAGATCTTTTCATGAGTACTGTAGTACCCCCTATCCACAGGGGATATGATCCAAGACCCCCCAGTGGATACGTGAAACTGCAGAAAGTCTCAAACCCTATATATGCTGTATGTTTCCTATATATACATACCTATGATAAAGTTTAAAAATTAGACACTCTAAAGGGCACCTAGGGTGCCCGTATTTCAGCTCAGGACATAATCTCATGGTTCTCGAATTTCAGCCCCACATTGGTCTCTGGGCTGACAGCTCAGAGCCCAGAGCCTGCTTTGGATTCTGTGTCTCCCTCTCTCTCTCTGATCCTCCCTCATTTGTATTCTCTCTCTGTCTCTCTCTGTCTCTCTCAAAACTAAACAAACATTGAAAAACGTAAGGCACTCTAAGAGATTAACAATAACTAATAATAAAATAAAACATAACAATATACTATAAAAGTGTTATGTGAATATGGTCTCTTTGCTCAGAATATCTTATTATACTACCTATTCTTACAATAATGTGAGATGCTAAAATGCCTGTGTGACAACATGAAGTGAAGTGAATGATGTAGGCATTCCACTGTAGTGTCAGGCTGCTATTTAGACCTGACAATACATCAACAAGATCATCTGCTTAGACATTGGTTGACTTTGAGTAAGTGAAACCATAGAAAGCAAAACTGCAGATAAGGAGAGACTACTGTAGAACCATATTCTCCCAAAAATAATGAGAAGATTATCACTATTTTTTACTTTTGCTAATCTCTTTAATAGCTAGTTTAATAGAAGATAACTAGATTGCCATTGGTATACATTATTACTATTGAAGTATATGAAGAAAATTAGCTTCACGGAGGCATATAGTTGGAAAAAGGAGATGTATTTAAGTAGTGTTTTCATATAAACGTGGATATTCATTGATACTACATCAAAATTTGACAAACGGTAGTTTCTTAGGGAGTCTTACTTATTATGTTAGGTGAAATCTGACAACCAGTTGGTTGGAAAAATGCATTAAATCTGCCAAAATTCTAATAACCTCATTGCAGTCTGTAATTTTTCCCATTGTGCTTCTGTTTGTTAGCCACTGTTTTAAGCATGTAAGATCTATTAAATCATTTAATCGTCTTGATAACTCATTGATGAAGGTGCTATTATTAACCTCATTTTATGCAAATAAGGAAACAGGTTTAGAGAACCTTTGAAATGAATTTTTCATGTTACTGCTAGACTTTATTGTTTCACAGGATAGTAAATTCAAAGTGAAATAAATGTAATGACAAGGATAAGTAATAGAATTTCAAAGTTACTGGTAAGCATATGACATATTGAACACTAATAATACACTGGTAAATTACAAAGGGAGATAACACAACCCTCCGTTAGTAAGCCAAAATCACTTATTAATCCCTTAGTGTTAGTATGCCTCCAATTACATTGCCTGTTGAAATAGAATGATTTTTGGTAACTCATTTCTAATACAATATTTTTCTGAATATGACATCGAAGATTAACACAGCTTCTGATCATAATTTTTAGCTAATCACTGCACTTTTGTGTGCACTTACCCTTATATTTCCCTTATATTGCTAATAAAAATACCTTAAACTAATTCTAGGAATCTGTGTTTGGGATCCCAATAGTAGGAAATACTCCCTAGTAGTAGGAAGACAGGTAGCCTCTCAGGATTTACATAACTCTCTAGGATTGCAAAATCTCAAGAACATAGGGATAACAGTTTGGGATATTATTACACAAATTTTTAGAGGAGTTTTCAGGCAAAGCATAGCAAGAGGACATATAATTCCTCTTGATGGCACAGGAAAGGAGTGTTGAGCACTAGCAGAAGCAGTGCCATAAAGAACAATTTTTAGTGCAGCAAATCTTAAGGGTACTTTCTGGGAGTTTTCCAGAATAGAGTCAGCTGAGAAAACTATGCTCAATAATGGGTATGCTTTCTTAAGGTCATACATGCAGCATTTGTATAATATTTTAGAATGAGTTATGGTATGAGTTACGGTATGAATAAAAAATAAGAAAAAAATTGGATAGTCTATCCCAGCTGAGATTTATCTATCAAATCTTCTCTCTCATAGGTAAAATAAACATTAATAATATTAAAGCACTCAAGAGAATTTTGGTGAATAAGTTTATCTCATCTTCTGAAATATATCAAGATCCATATAGTAAAATCATACTGGAAATTATGAGTCAGACAACTAATAGATCAGTTGATTTTTGTTTATAAGTCATTACAACTCAGCATACCATAAGTATTCTTATAGACTGAACACCCATCCTTTTCACAAACTGACTCCATTCAGAATATTCATTTCATAAAAATAAGACTAAGTAATTGGCAAGTAACTTGGGCCTCCCTATAGAACAATGTGAATTTTTTTTTTGCATTCCTCATAGACATTTAGAGGAATAGATATATTTTTTAAGTAAAAGGAGTGGGTGGTAAGCAACTCCATGGGCAAAACTTCAGTTTGATAATTGTATATTCTGATCAACTGCCAGGAAGAAAAGAGAATGGGCAAGATACTAGTTCATTAGTTCCAAACAATGGAATCACATATTGGCTTTGATTTGGTTTTGGTTTCATCACTTGTACACAATAGGGCAGTGGAGGAAGAGGACATGGAGTTGAAGAGATGATGCAAAGCAGGGTAGAAGAAGAGACAAGCTGTCATAATAATTGGTATAACTAGCATTTGTATAAAATTTTACAGTTTACAGTATGTTTTAAGTATTTTATTTCATTTAATCCTAACCAAAAATGGGAGAGGGGAATCCTTTGGAGTTGATGTATTGCTATTATTAATACCTCTTTTACAACTGAAAAGACTGAGGTTCAGGTTAAGTGATTGGCTCAAGGTTATATAGCCAGTAAGGATGAGGATTTCAAATCCAGCCATTGTGATTCCTAAAATTGTAGACTTTTCTCAGTACTACCACATAGGCTGGATTGTTTCCACAGTACATCCTAGACAACATCTTATGATGTCAAGTCATTGGGCAGAATGTTGAAAAATAAAATATGGTATCTACTAATCCCTCCACCAACCTGATTTCTAACAAATATAAAGTACACATTCTCCCACTTACTACCCAGGAAATGAGTATGAGACCTTGGGCTGTGGACCCAACCCTGACCACCAGTGCAAACCTTTTGGAGAAAATAAAGAGGATTATTGCCAGATCACATGTGAAATAAATATTGTGAACTTTCTAGTTAATGCCCTTTTTCAGTCTGTAAGCAGTGAGCGCTCTCCTGAGGAAAATAATCTGCCTGTATAATGATTACTTTCTACTTGTAATGTTTGGATAACTTTCCTGGAAAAAAAAAAAAAATAGAGGGCTGACTAGCACATGTAGCAAGAGGGATGATGGATAACCGTGATAAAGGTGTTCTGATTATAAGCTGGAGTGGGGAGAATCTCCTTACCTGGGGTATATTTCAAGGCAATAGGTTTTATCTATTAGAGATCTTCAGAGTATATTTATTTTTCCTTTTTTCCCCTATTTTTAAAAATTATTCTTATTATCACTGTGAAATATTTCAAATATACTAAAGCTTCTTAAGAATAATATGACAAATATTCTGAGCATTTTTCTAAATAAAGGAGAAAGTTGAATGAAAAGAATTACAATATTATATAAAATTAAAACAGCAACAGGGGTGACTGGGTGGCTCAGTTGGTTAAGCATCCAACTCTTGGACTCTTGGTTTTGGCTCAGGTCATGATCCCACGGTTCATGGGATGGAGCCCCACATTAGATTGTATGCTGACAGAGAGGGAACAGCTTGGGATTCTTTCTCACCTTCTCCTTCTGCCCCTCCCTCACTCAGTCTTGAGAGCCTGTACATGCACACTCTCCCTCTCTCAAAATAAATAAAATAAACTTTAAAATTAAGACAGCTATTATAACCATCCTGTTATATCTGGGGTAGATGAAAGAGTATCTATAATAATTATCAGGGCAAGGTGTCCATTTTAATTTGCTCATTTTCTTAATCTCATTTAAAGCTATGTATAAAGTTCAACCGTCTAGAACATAAAGTATCAATTCCACATCCTTATCTGCACTAATTGCTTATTAATACTGCCATTTTAATAATAAATCCTAAGCTACTCAATATAGTTTAATATCTGTATTCAGGACAGAATCAATAGTAATTAGTGTTGGAATTTAGAGAGAAACCAATAAAAGGGCAAAGTCACAGACAGAAGTCCATGAATTCAGCTTTTAGGGAAAAAATTATCCAATGCATGACAGTTGGTTCTAAGTTCTAAGTCTAATGGTGCCTTCATGAAAAATGTGTGGCTCCAGCCTTGAGAATTTGGTCATACCAATTAATGGAGCTTTTATTCAATAATTGTCTTTTTCTTTAGTTGAAACGGCTTTGTAGCATAGAATTATAAACATTCTTTAAAAATAATGCTAATCAACCAAAGTAGTAGTAAATCTAGTGGCTTTGAATAATTAGGTTCACAACCCTCTCTGTAGATTTGCTGGTATAATCGAGACCAGCCCTGTCCATGGAGAACAGGGGAAACCTAAGAAAAAATCATCCACTCCAAGTTTGTAGGTGGCTTTTTTTTTTTTTTTGGTGGAATTTTTAACAGTAGCAAAAGGAACTTACCTAAAAGGTTTGTCTTGGGTGGCAACAAGATGAATGGATCCCCACACCAGCCCTTCAAATCTTAAAAGCTTATGAAGAGGTCCTAATGGGCTTCAGTCACCTATATATTACATATATCCTGAGCAGGCGTTTTCACCATCACATCACCATCTCAAGGCTCTGTCCTTGGAACAGCCTCTGGGAGGGAGCAGGAAAGGCAAACGGAACCCACAATCTTGGGACAGGGGAGCGGGTGGGGAGCCTCCCAGTGCCCAGTCCAGCTCACAGGTCAATTGACAGAATGTCTTTTTGATCACATTCCCCAACAATTATATTACATAACAATTATCTATTCCCTGCTCAGCCATCTTTACTTTCAGTTTATTTTCACCTGGCTTGCACCTAAGACACTGATGAGTTCCACATGAGTTTGACATGAAATACTTTCACCTATGTGTGGGTAATTTCAGGTTCAAAGATAATCTTAACCATGGCTAAGAGGAAGTAATTCTGTTTAAGAATGCAAGAAGTTACCACTTTTTGTTGAGCTAATTCTTAGAAAAGCCACATGGTGAACATAAATGTCAAACTCTTCATAATTTTTCTTTCTTCAAAGTTAGAACTACAAAGAAAATGTTGGACTTAAATATGGCAGTCCTATTTCTAGAGGAATAACAATGATAGACTAATGCATACAGAGGAAAGTGAGAGATCATATTTTCAAAATAATTGAAAGGATTTAAATTTTTTTCTAAGGAATCTATACCTTACTTTGAGAATTCTAATATCAAAGGATATTAGTTAAGGGTATTTTCCTTAACACATCCTGTCTCTAGGGCAAAGTTGGTAACATGAAATGTGGTTCAACACTTAAGAAATCTCTGGTCCACACCTTTACATGCATTTTCTGTTTAGAATAGAGATTAAAACTTGCACATTAAAAAAAATTGATTTAATAATACTCTGTGGTAGTAAAGAGAATAGGAAAAAGAAATAGAAAATTTTATTTTCACAGTATGGTTACAGTTTGCTTTGTGAAATATATGTGACCTTAAAATAGCCTCTATAAATTAAATAATTGTAGGGGCGCCTGGGTGGCTCAGTTGGTTAAGCATCAAACTTCAGCTCAGGTCATGATCTCGTGGTCCCTGAGTTCAAGCCCAAGGTTGGGCTCTGTGCTGACAGCTCAGAGCCTGGAGCCTGCTTCTTATTCTGTGTCTCCCACTCTCACTCCCCCTCCCCCACTTATGCTCTGTCTCTCTCACTCACAAAAATGAATAAATGTTAAAAAAATAATTAAATAGTAAATAAACCTCTGGAGTGCCCTCTTAAATTTCATTCTGTAAATAATTTTACAGAAAAGAAACATACTGATTATATAAGTGAATGCTCATTTAGACAGATGTTTGATAATCTTTTATTTATGTATTAAATCTTTTTTTGAGGGAGTAGAAAGTATGGGTCTTCCAAAGGAATAATTCCAAAAGGAAAGACAACATGGATAAAAAGAGTCAGGGAGAAGACCCTCTAATTGGGAGCTAAATTGACCTTTTGGTGGAAACTACCAAGAATCCACACACACTATAGATGAGACTATAACTGAAGCAAACGGAAGTTCATCCACCTGATATGCAGCAAGCCAATAAAAATTAATATCCACCTTTTGCAGTTAAAAAAAAAAAAAAGGCAATTTTTGGTTGGTGCCGCCAGGAGAATGGGGAGCTGATACTCTAAAGTCCCAAACTCCCTGATAGTTTGCAAGTGAAGAGTTTTTTGTTTTTTTTTTATGTTTTTTATTTATTTTTGAGAGACAGAGAGAGACAGCGACAGCGCAAGCAAGGGAGGGTCAGAGAGAGAGGGAGACACAGAATCCAAAGACAGGCTCCAGGCTCTGAGCTAGCTGTCAGCACAGAGCCGGATGCGGGGCTCGAACCCACGGAACCGTGAGATCATGACCTGAGGCGAAGACGGACGCTTAACCGACTGAGCCACCCAGGCGCCCCTCAAGTGAAGAGTTTTAAGGGCAAAATTTGGTGCAGGGGTCTCTGAAAAGGTGAACACTATTGATTGAAGGCCCATGAGGTCATGCTAGCAGTTCCTCTGGTGTTGCTCTGTCTGATTGCCTGGAGATCTTTTCCATCCCAAGAGACTTGCAATCTGAAAAATATCTTTATTCTTTTAATTAGGTACATCTGGTGATTGTATCTCTAGGGTAGTGCTGATTCATACCTGTGAGCTAGTAGAGTTACATTCCTATGGGTTCCTTGGTCAATCCAGTCGTGCCTGGGGCCATATGACCTCAAGCGTTCATTCTTTCATCTGAACTGACAAGATGGACACCAATTTCAAGATTAAAAAGGAAATTTCCAGAAAGAAGCCACTACACATGTGATTTGCAGCCATGTTTCTAAATGAGAGCAGGACAACTGTATTCAGTGTAGCAACATCTTTGATGTTGTAAATGTTAACACATTGTGGATAGCAAGACAATTGCAGGAATGAACAGCAGGCTCTGGTGACAAGGAAAGACCAGTCAGAGCCAGGAATTTTAAGTCACTTGACAAGTTATTTATTGATTTATTATTTTTGGTTAAAGGGAGCATTTTCTCCAGCTTTTAAGGGATACTTACATATTCATTTAGTTCATTCCATCTGTTTTCTTCTGGTCTAAATGTGGTCTCTTGAGTAGATGTCCCTAATAGAAGAACACTCTGTGATGAGATGAATGTTTTCTGTATTTGGAATTTAGATTTCTTTTTTTATTTTAAATTAAACATTAGTGCCATAGTAA
>CM053567.1:101787522-101850393 GCA_028646485.1 Cryptoprocta ferox
AAAGGGAGCATTTTCTCCAGCTTTTAAGGGATACTTACATATTCATTTAGTTCATTCCATCTGTTTTCTTCTGGTCTAAATGTGGTCTCTTGAGTAGATGTCCCTAATAGAAGAACACTCTGTGATGAGATGAATGTTTTCTGTATTTGGAATTTAGATTTCTTTTTTTATTTTAAATTAAACATTAGTGCCATAGTAATTAGTCTGAGTAGAGTAAGCTAATTTTTTTGCACCCATTCATCTAAGTTTCATTTACAGTATTTTATATGATATATAGAAATTATAAATGATATTTATATAATATATATAAATTATATAAAAATTTATATATCAGGAAATGCAAGATTCCTTTCCTTTCACAATTATTATTATCTCCCTGGAAATAATGATGTCTAACTCTTTGGTGTATACCTTTACATTTTTTTTTCCTTGTTCTTTCTCTATGAATACACACTCATTCTCATTCATTTATTCACTCAACAAATATTTATTGATGTCATATTATGAGCCAGGTATTGTTAATTTTTTAAATTTTTTTAACATTTATTTATTATTGAGAGACAGATAGAGACAGAGCACGAGCATGGAGGGGCAGAGAGAGGGGGAGACACAGAATCTGAAACAGGTTCCAGGCCCTGGGCTGTCAGCACAGAACCCGATGCCGGGCTCGAACTCACAAACCGTGAGATCATGACCTGAGCTGAAGTCAGAGGCCTAACCAACTGAGCTACCCAGGTGCCCCAAGCCAGGTATTGATTTAGGTGATACAGAACACCAGCGAACAGTCCCTGCCTTTGGGGAATTTATACATGTTTTGTTATAAAAATGTAATAATATGATAGGTACCCTGGCATAGCCAGATGTTCTTTTACTCAATAATACA
Source organism: Cryptoprocta ferox (assembly GCA_028646485.1). Classification (NCBI taxonomy): domain Eukaryota; kingdom Metazoa; phylum Chordata; class Mammalia; order Carnivora; family Eupleridae; genus Cryptoprocta; species Cryptoprocta ferox. The sequence goes on from CM053567.1 coordinate 101,788,406, forward strand.
TCATAAGCATTTCTCCACATCAGCACTTGGAGCCTCACCATTTTCTTTTTTTTTTTTCTTTTTACATTTATATATCGTGAAATAGTTTATACTCACCATCTATACATTTTGTCAGCTAGGTAGGTATTTAACCAACAAAATTGGTTTCTTCAGGAATGGTAGAGAATTATAATTCAGGACCTGCAAGCTACAGCAAAGCCATAGGTAAGTCCAACAGGCAAAGGAGAAGAAGACTATTTTATGGAAAATGAGGAAGTTGGGTTGGGGGGTTGTTTTGAACTAAGGTCCATTGGAGAAAAAACAAGAGTTCAGAGTAATGATGGTTTTTCATTGGCTGAGTTGCAGGGGTCCTCAATTTCTTCTAGAAGATGCAGTATACATCTTTTCCTGTTGGGACCTGTAATTGATCATTGTGACCTGTTGAAGATTCTTTTGATGGGGTCTGTAGTTGACAATTCATCCTGTAATTGATGTTGAGTGGTATAGCTCCCACTTCTAGCCTCCCAGGTCTAACTTAGTGAAAAATTAATATTTTCACGGTTTTCACTTTCCATTCAGGACTCAACTAACTAAAATCTGGATTTCTACTAAAATATGGTTTAACAAGTTATTAGGGAGAAAGAATTTCCTCTGGCCTTCAAGATCCTTCTATCTAGATTAAGAATCAAATTGACAGGAGGCGGAATAACAGGAGAAAATCAAATGTAGCTTCATACTTACGGGGGATCCACACAAACATGACCTTCCAAAGACAGTCAGGCAATGTGAGGTTTATTTGAACTAAGAATAGGAGTAAGGCTTTGGGCATCCAAAGGGAAGGAAGTCTATTAGTAGGAAGGAAAGGGGAGATAGAAAACAAAGGTTGCCCTATTATGCAGTTAAGTTGCTTAGGTAAAAAGGAACCTATGTTAATAGCTCTCTTCCTGGTACAGCCAGGGAGGTGTGGGGGAGGTAAAGAGCTTTTTCTGAATCTGCTATGTTTAACTCAAAAAAATCTTCATGCCAAAGTGGACCATCTTGGGGCAGCCTGTCCTTGGCCCCTACAAGGTCATACATGTTTATTCCTAAGTTTCGTTGATGCTTTTCAATTCTCACCTTTCTTGGCGTCTCTACAGTATGTGATGCAGTCAACTCTAAAAGTACCCTTTATTACTCTAGTGCACACAGTAGCTGTTTCATCTCAAACTCTTTCCCTGTGCTCCTTGTTTTTCTTCTAAATAATGCCATTTCCTGGCCTATCTTTGGCCCTCAGTCCCCATCTTGTCTTTATTTTTTTTTAAGTTTATATATTTATTTTGAGAGAGAGAGAGCACTTATGAGTGAGGGAGGGGCAGAGAGTGAGAGCAAGAGTGCGAGCGAGAGCAAGAGCAAGAGAGAGAGAGAGAGAGAGAGAATCCAAAGCAGACTCCGTGCCACACTGTCAACTCAGAGCCTGAGTTGACCCATTCAAGACATGGGTCTTGAATCCATGAACCATGAGATCATGACCTGACCCAAAACCAAGAGTAGAATGCCTAACCGACCAAGTCACCCAGGTGTCTTGTCCCATCTTGTCTTTTTTTTTTTTTACTTTTTAAAAATGTTTATTTTTGAGAGAGAGAAAGGCAGAACATGAACATGGAAGGGGCAGAGAGAGAGGGAGACACAGAATCTGAAGCAGGCTCCAAGCTCTGAGTTGTCAGCAGAGAGCCTGATGCAGGGCTCGAACTCACAAACTGTGAGATCATGACCTGAGCCGAAGTCTGACACTTAAGCGAGTGTCACCCAGGTGCCCCAATCCCATCTTGTCTTTAAATGATGTCATGTGCTCCCATGAACTCACCACCAGCTATATGTTAATAAGCCTCAAATCTTGGAGTAATTTCATCCTATGCATCTCCAACTGGATATCTTATAGGTGCTTCCAACAGAGCAGAACTCCTCATCTTCCCACTCACCCTGTTCTTCTTAGATTTCTTAACTTAGTGCTGAAAACTCCTTTCACCCCCCCTGCCCACCCCAGACACTTAGGACTCACTTTTAACATACCCTCTCCCAAATTCCCCACAGCCTGTAGCCCTCTCAGATGTGCCCCGTTAGTTAGAGTCCTCTTCTCATCCTTACTGTCACCCATCTCCATTTCAATTGTCAGCGTTTATTTCTTATACTAGGGCAAACCTCCCTGACTTTGTCGTGTTTCACTCCAATCTACCCTTCACACTACAACCAGAGTGATTTTTCTAATGCAGACTTTTATTATGTAATACTCTTTTCAAAAGTATTTCTTTGGTTTTCTGTGAGCCTCACATTAAGTACAAAAACCTTTGTACAGCTGTGTGCTGTAATATAGCTCTCTGTAACTTGCACCTACTTGCCTCTGTTGTCTCATCTTCCATCAAGATGTGTCTGAATCTCTGTTCTCATATTCTGAACTCTTGATCCACAGAGGACCAAATTCTCTCCCTTTGTACGTTTGAACATTCTGCTCTCTTACTGAAATACTCTTTGCCTTCCCTTCAACTCTTCACCTGGATGGTGCCTTTTCCCTCAAGAATCACCTCAGATTCAATTAGTGTTCCCTTGTGACTCCGTGTTTTGTCCATATTGTTCCAAGTGTTTCAAATATCTGCTTTTCCCCCACATTCACCTAGACACCCCATGAATGCACTCAGATCAAACATGACCCCCTCTGAGAGCATTTTCTGACCCTACTATCAGTACTCAGAGAATCCTCCAGTTGTCTTTGCTGTAATATTTACCCCATGTCACAATAATCCTCTAATTTTTGTTTGTATCAGACACTAGACTTGTTACCTAAAGATCTATCATAGCCTCTAACTCAGAAAACAAACGTGGAAGCCCTGGTGAGCTGCCACAGACAACTGCTCCAACCTGAGGAATCCCAACAAATCGAAAGCAGAGTTCCTGGCTGTGTTTGCCAACACTGTTGCCCAGCAAAATCAGATAAACTCATCACAAAGGAAGCCAGTAATTCAAGAGAGGGGTTTTGGAAAAGAGGAGACAAATTTATTTTGGGTGCAGACAGCCGGGGGAGGTGGCAGGCTCAAGCCTTAACAACCAACCTCTCCACTGGCAATATGGACACTTTTATAAGGAGAGGATGGGGGTGGGGGCACATGCAAAAGAGCAGGCAGACAGTACGTGATCATGGATGGGGTTTGGTATGTGTTCAGCCCATGAACATGGGTGGGGAAAGGTATGTGTGGTCTTCTAGGCATTTCACTGCTATCAAGGCTTTTCTGGCCTGGCAGTTGGAATGTTCCATTCATTGCAAAACACCTTCATCAATGCCTCAAGAAAGTGTGATAAGAAATAAGCACAATGGGTTTTAGTTAGAGCATGAGTTAAAGCAGTCTTGTCTATTTCTGGTTTTTACTGTTGGTGTCTATCATTGAGCAAGAAGGCTCACTGACTGAGTTCCTTGAGAGCAGGAATCAGTGCTCTCAATCATTGAGTGGTAAATAAGTAATTCATTCTAAACTATGACTAGTTGTTCATCTCATGAATGAATATCCAATGAAATTCATTCATTCATGAGATAAAAACCTATGCATTGAATTGTGATACCTCTCTCCCACTTACAGCCTTTGTCAGAAGATATAATTAACTAAAAGATGAAATTAAGTCCTATAAATAGAATGACAGTCTTGGAGATAAAAGAGTCTTTTGGAAGGAAGTGGTAAAGGAATACCTTGTAGAATACGGAAAATTAGTTATATTTTTCTAACTTATAAATATCTAAGTGACAGTTGATTCTATAAATTATAGTCTCTTATACATGGTTCCTTCCCTTCAAAATATCAATTTTTCCTGCATTATTGGCTAACTTCGTATTCTGTAACAATCCTACACTTTAGAGTCTGCCTGGAACTGTGATGATTCATATTTTACCCTTATAAAGTATTTTACATTTATAAGGGTACATTAACTATGTAATTGGATTAAAACAATAATATTATATTAGACTTTCCTAGACAAAAGAGATTTCAAAATGACTCCCCACTACCAGAACCCAGTGCTATGAATTAATATTTAAAAAGTTTACAGAAATCTTTACACATTCTAATGCCAAGCTGAAAGGCCCACTTAGCTTTTGTCTTTTAAGTTGGCAGGAAAGTGAGAATAATGGCTATTGATTTTAACAGATTTGACATCAACTCTAGGTTTACTCTTGTTCACATGGAATTTTCTTCACATGGTAGCCAGATGGTAATACAAAAAATAGACTAAGTTTCAAAATTAGTGTTTTTTAGTCATGATTATTGCATTCAGAAAATGCTATGTGAAAAACCTATTTTAACCTACTTTATATTATTCAAAGAAAGATTTTAAATATATATGATGCATTGTGGAAACTTCTTTATCAAATACTTGTATGTAATATTGTAAACTTGTTTTTGTGAAGATGCTCAGAGGTTGCATGGGGTTCTCTGAGGAAACATTGACCTATCGTTCTTAATCCATGAATTCCTAAAGTTAGAAGGAACCCCTAAAGGTAACTAGTATTCCTTTTCCAACCCAAATATATCTTTTACACAGTCCCTGCAAAACAATCATCTAGTCTATTTTGTTTTTCATTTCTTTTCTTTCCTAGTTGTGTTTTTTGTTCGTTTATTGTTATTTTTGCAATCTGCCTTTTTGTAATGTTATCCGTTAGTCCTAATTGTATACTTCGGAACAAAACAGAGATCAACTGGCCCATTCGCCATTCATCAAAATGGCCACAAGTCCTATTACACATTGGATTTATCCACTTACTTCCATTTTCACTGCCACTAGGTGGTAGTCCAAGCCACCATCATCTTTGACCTCGACTACTGTAATAGCCTCCTAATTATTCCCTGTGTTTCAGTTCTCATCTCTTTACAATCAACTTTCTGTACCAGTGGTCTCCAAATTGGATACATACGCTCTAGGGCAACACAGAGTGATTCATTAGGATACAAGAACAAATACCAGAAATTCTATTTATTTTTATCTACTTCTTTTTAATTTCTATTGTGTATGGTTTTATAATGTTCATAAGTTAGTACAGTAGTGGATGTGTGTCATTTACAATTTAAAAAATGTACATATATTTGGGGAGAACATGCTTAAATATTGAATATTCCAGATATGTTCTTATTAGCACAGAGTAGGATTATTCTTAGAATTGGCACACTGCCTTATATAATGTAAGATCTTATTAGCATTTTAGCTCTTTACACATTTGCTTTTTATCAAATTCATAGTCTGATATACCCAACTTCTCAGATCCATAATGAACATGTAAATGATTGTGTCTTAACATGCAGTGCCTTCCATTTATCACAATTAGGTTTCCTTACATTTTTTTTAATTTTGAAACACTCTCATACTTATTGAAAAAGTCAAGTACTGCACAAGTACAACACAAGTAACATTTTCTCCTGAACCATTTCTTTGACTTACATTATCTTGACACTGTATTTTCAGCCGTTATTTTGTAAAATATCCCTCAGTTTGGGTTTGCCTGTCGTTTACTTGGGACGAGATGCAGGTTATGCACCGAAGCCTGGCCCACCACAGCAACAATGCTGTTCTCCTCTCATTGCATCCTATCCAGAGGCACACGATGTTGGTTTGTCCCAATTACTGAGATGTTAACTTTAATCGCTTGATTTATGTGGTGTTTATCAGGTGCTTTCACTGTACAGTTACTCTTTTATTACATGTTTTGTAATTGTTATGTGAGACTATGTCATTATCCCATTCCATAGCAACCTTTTATTATTTACTTATTTATTTTTATTAGTATGGACTCAGAGTTTCCTATTTTATTCAGTAGGTATTAGTCTTTACTATCACTATTTGTTTTGATGCTCACATTATCCCAGATTTGGGCAGTGAGAGCCCCTTCATTCAGGCTTCTGCATCTTTTGACATCTTCCCTTCCCTCTTTGAGCACTTCCTTAACTTTTGATATATATATCATCATCTTTGTTTCAACATTCCAGATCATTTTGATTACTTTGAATCTAGATTATGCTACTTATAATATTAACTATTCCACCAAGATAATAAGCATTTCTTCTGTTTCTTTATTCAAGTCATGGATAGTAATGGATGATAATGGATATGGATATATCATGGATTATAATTATCAATGGATAATAATGACCAATGCATTGAAGCCAAAGGAAGAGCTTTCTTGTACTGCTCCTGAGACTACTTTCCAGATCAGCAGTCTTTGACCAGTTAGTTACATTCATTAATATACCGTTTTGTAGTATATTTTCAAGAATTATCTGATTGACAATCAACCTAGTTGCTGCTGCCAAGTTAAAATCACTGTCAAGCCAAAGATTCTTCCCTAGATTCCAACCATCTCTTTCCTGAAAGAAAATAATTATTACCATTCAGTGCTGTTCTCCATGACTGAAAGCACTGTCTCAATCCCTACCTGATCCCAAGGTTCAGGGAACTCATACCTTAAAGCCACCCTGTCACTAATAGGATCTTTACCAAGAGCTCACTTAGGGATGTCAAAGCTTTGGGAACAGGGAGGTGGTGGACAAAACAAAACAAAAACTTAGTCCCTGGCACACATTTTACACTCAATACATTGCTTAGCTGAATAAATAAATACTTAAGATTAATGCAAATGAATTAATCCAAACTTTAAATAGGTCTAGCTGTTCAATAATCTGTTTGTGTACAATGGAAAGGTCCCTAAAGCCAAAAATCTGGATTCCAGAGTAGAACCTCAAGACTTACAGCTGTAAAGCCTAGAAAACCACTAAATTACACTAAATTACTCTGAGTTTCAGTGTCTTTTGCTTTTGTTGTTATTAGATGAAAGTAATAAATGGATTCCCCCTGCCTAGTCCACAGAGTTGTAGAAGCCAGAGAAATGATATAAATGAAATTTTTTTGTATACCTTGATTGGTGTGAATGTGTAACATTATTATTCTTCTGATGAATATACAATGTTACCATATAGTTATTTTTTTCATTATTTTATAAGAATCATGAGATTTTTGAAATGCCCATCATTTTCCTAAGCTGTTTACCTAATACGGATCTTTTTTAAAAAAGAAAATGAAGCTAACTTAGAAGACTTTCCTTTTTGGCCCCATCTAATTTGTTTGTTTGTTTGTTTGTTTGTTTGTTTTTTAAATGCTCACAAGTCACCCACTGAAAAAATTATTCTCAAATTTTTTCTGGGATCATTATAAGCCTCACTATTTGGTTTACAAAAATCCTTCCTATCTTTAATTAGAAAGTTAGAACAGATTTGCTTTTCAAGATTAATGCCATCTTTCCTCTGCTCCTTGATTTTTCAAGAAGTATTGATATTACCTCTGAAAGAGAATAGAGAGAGCATCATCAGGCTTAACCTCTGTCACTGAGGAATCCATTTCACAGATTGGTGGAGCAAGGTGGAGGAGTTGGGCTCATCTCTATATCTCTATTCTCTTGTCTATAAAATTAACATAAGGGACACCTGGGTGGCTCAGTCTGTCAAGCATTTTCAGGTCAGGTCATGGTCTCATAGCTCCTGGGATTGAGCCCCACATCGGGCTCTGTGCTGACAGTGTGGAGCCTACTTTGGATTCTCTTCTCTCTCTCTGTCTCTCCCTCTCTCTCTACCCCTCCTGTTCTCTCTTTCTCTCTCTCTCTCTCTCAAAATAAATAAATAAACGTTTTAAAAAATGTTTAAAGTTAACATTAAAGCATCCTACTTCTTACTGTTGCAGTGTATTGTAAATGCAATAATACATGTGAAAGGAAGCCTATATACCTTATGAAACTTTATACAAATATGTAACATATGACTCAGAACTCTGAATAAATAATAGCAAAACCAATCATTTACTGACATACTCTCCTTACCAGACTCTATAATCTCTTCAATGCCACAGCAACTCAATATGTATTATTCTCCCTATTTTACAGGGGAGGAAACTGAGGATCAGAGTGGTTAAGTGCTGCCCAAAGTTACAGCTTTGTAGGCAGTGGAGCAAACTCAAACCCAGGACTGTCTGACTCCCAAACTGTACCCCTAACCCATGCCACAGATTCTCCCTAAAACTCCACCAATTTGGCCCCAGAGTCTCGAGTTCATTTAATTAGAGTCTGTCCTGGAAAGATCTCTTCTGTTATGAGCTACTGCCTAATCTTTATGTTGTTGGTTCTATATTTTCCAATATGCAAACTGTTCTAGGCTGTGGGGAAGACAGAAACCACACAGTTAATAGTTCTGACCTATCTCACTTATCTGCTAACACTATAATCTCTCCTGAAAGAAGCACACCTCTTCTTTCCTACTCTTTTTTGTGTGAACATTTTCTGTATTTCCTGCTTTTCAAAAAGCTCAATTACTTTTGCTTTTAGTACTAGCTGAGAAAATGCCCAGTATGATTAGAAAGATTGAATTGGTTAGCCATTCAATGAATTGAATAGATGCTCTGGCCAAGTACATTTTCTGCATAGAATTATGTAGTTAATAATTCATCAAAATTCTTGCCCATACATATTTTTCAGTTTTTAAATTTACTTAATGCTTATGATGATAGGTGTTACCAATTTGTCATTTACTTGTCAAAAAATCAATAGCTTTACAGTGAATGTTCTGGATCTTGAACTGGATCATCAAAAACTACCAAGGAGAGGTACCTGGGTGGCTTAGTCCGTTAAGCATCTGACTCTTGGTTTTGGCTCATAATCTCATGGATTGTTTCGTGAGTTCAAGCCCAACATTGGGCTCTGCGCTGACGGTGTGGATCTTGTTTGGGATTCTCTCACTCTTTCCCTTTCTCTCTGCCCCTCCGCTGCTTGCTCACACTCACAAGCACACTCTCTCTCAAAATAAACAAACTTAAAATAAAATAACCAGAACAATATACATAAAATAGTGTTTAAAAAATTATCAAGGGTAGTAACAATACTTTCTGACTTTGGTGCTAAATAATGCTTTTGAAATGCTTATTTCTTTGAGAATTGATTACATTTTAAATTCTCACAATTGTGATAATTGTGAAACTTTGACAGCTAAATGATCACCAGAGAGACAGGGCTCATGTGAATGCTGCTTTGCCTTAGTGACGAAACATCCCTATGGATCCTACAAAACCAAAACCATGTGACTGCAATTGACACTTCAGAAGAACTCACAGTTACATTACACTTTCATTTGTAGATTTAAGTATATTGAAGTACTCACCCAAGGTATGTATGACATGTTGGCCTTTCAGGTTAAATCCATTTCAAAAACTTAATTTTGATCTCAATATTAACTCTTTGTAACTTGATTCCAGTAATATTTTCACATTTACCTTAAAACCTTCTACAACTTTCATTTTCTCAGAATTTCTGTATTTTCTATTTTTAAAGTCCTTTTGAATTTATATAATAACTATGGAATCACTCGCTTTTACATGTCATGAATTAATAGGCACATCTTGACCCAAGTGAAAATTCATACACTTATGTGATGATAACCATTCTCTGGAAAAAAAGTCCTTGGCAAAATATCCTGGGGGGAAAGAACAATGCGAGAAATTAACGTTCACTTAATTTTAATGTATAGAACGGATTACCTTGTTTTCCTAGACTACATTGTAAGTGAATGTAACTTTTTTAAAAAGGGAGACACTGTGGAAAAAAACATAAAAGGACTCATTTACTGCTGCTTTGGGGAAAATGGAATCCTTCCTTAGCATTAGCTAAAATACTTATCCTAAGATGGTTTTTCAACAATAATGTATTGTGAGCCAGAAAAATTCTTTTTCTCTTTACAGAGATCTAGCAGGCTGGGGACTAACTATAAAATATTTTTGTGACAATCAAACAGGAGACTTTTGTATAAGTTTTGCATGTGTTTTCAGTACTTCAGAATTAGCTTGAAACAAAGATCTCAGGAAATTATTTGGGAGCTAATGTGAGGTCTCTAGACTACTACTACTACTGATAATAATACTCTATACATTTATATCCTTTCCCTTATCACATTAGTTTCTACATTACATAATTAACGAAGAGATTAAAGTTTATTCAGGTTAATCCTGTTAGAAGAACTTTAAAAACACTTTGGGGTAAGTGATGAAATCTTAGTTTCAAAAGTACTGATTTAGAGTCAAATGTATTTCAAATGTTAAATATGAAACTAATTAGGGTAACACTTTTGAATCAACAGTAGAAATGCTGAACTGGTCATATTTTATTTGGGGTGAAGTTTCTCTTCATAGGAACATTGCTTAGTTTAAGAATCATTATAATATCTCTTTTATCCTGCACTGACAATTTTTTTTTACTCTCATCAAGGTATCAGATACACACCGGACTTCAACATTCTATCATAAGACCTACCCAACCCAATTGCTTACCTCTGGACAATGCAACCCTACCTCAGAAGCTGAAGGAGGTCGGATATTCAACACATATGGTTGGAAAATGGCACTTGGGTTTTTACAGAAAAGAATGTATGCCCACCAAGAGAGGATTTGATACCTTTTTTGGTTCCCTCTTGGGAAGTGGTGATTACTATACACACTACAAATGTGACAGTCCTGGGATGTGTGGCTATGACTTGTATGAAAATGACAATGCTGCCTGGGACTATGACAATGGCATATACTCCACACAGATGTACACTCAAAGAGTTCAGCAAATCTTAGCTTCCCATGATCCCAGAAAACCTATATTTTTATATATTGCCTACCAAGCTGTTCACTCACCGCTGCAAGCTCCTGGCAGGTATTTTGAACATTACAGATCCATTATCAACATAAATCGGCGGCGGTATGCTGCCATGCTTTCCTGCTTAGATGAAGCAATCAACAACGTGACCCTGGCTCTGAAGACATACGGTTTCTATAACAACAGCATTATCATATACTCTTCAGATAATGGCGGCCAGCCCACAGCAGGAGGAAGTAATTGGCCTCTCAGAGGTAGCAAAGGAACATACTGGGAAGGGGGCATTCGGGCTGTTGGCTTTGTGCATAGTCCACTTCTGAAAAACAAGGGAACAGTGTGTAAGGAGCTTGTGCACATCACTGACTGGTACCCCACTCTGATTTCACTGGCTGAAGGACAGATTGATGAGGACATTCAACTGGATGGCTATGATGTCTGGGAAACTATAAGTGAAGGCCTTCGTTCACCGCGGGTGGATATTTTGCACAACATCGACCCCATTTATACCAAGGCAAAAAATGGCTCCTGGGCAGCAGGCTATGGGATCTGGAACACTGCAATCCAGTCAGCCATCAGGGTGCAGCACTGGAAACTGCTTACAGGAAACCCTGGCTACAGCGACTGGGTTCCCCCTCAGTCTTTCAGCAACCTGGGGCCAAACCGGTGGCACAATGAACGTATTACGTTGTCAACTGGCAAAAGCATATGGCTTTTCAACATCACGGCTGACCCATATGAGAGAGTGGACCTGTCTACTAGGTATCCTGGAATCGTGAAACAGCTCCTACGGAGGCTCTCACAGTTCAATAAAACCGCAGTGCCTGTCAGGTATCCCCCCAAAGACCCTAGGAGTAACCCTCGGCTCAACGGAGGAGTCTGGGGACCGTGGTATAAAGAAGAAAGCAAGAAAAAGAAGCCGAGCAAAAATAAGGCTGAGAAAAAGCAGAAGAAAAGTAAGAAAAAGAAGAAACAGCAGAAAGCAGGTTCATTTCCAAATTGCCGTTCAGGCGTTTGCCATTATCTTAGATAAGTACAAATTTTTATTTTTCCCGTATGGTTATACTTAAGTCAGTCTTAGTCTTTTAGCTGTTTTCTAGGTAGACCAGCAAATTTGGCTCAGTAATATCACTGCCGGAAGTCACAGCCCTATTTTCAGGTTGTGCCACTCCAGAGACTTCTGCCACCTGGTCACCACATGGAAAATGGTTCTGTTCGGTGCCAAAGGTGCTACCCTCGCAAGCCACACTTAGAGGAGAATGGAGATGCTGATTTATTTTGCTCCTTTATAAAATGGTCCTTAATCAGTGCAACTGTTGTGCTTCAGTTGACCAGACACTATGCTTTAAACTCCGATCAATGAACCTGCTAATTTGATGGAAGTTACAGGGTAGTATGATTAAAAACTACCTTTGATAAAGTGCAGTCAAAGGTTGCATCACCTGAAAGGCCTTGAAAAATATTTTTTTTAGTGAATTATTGTATCTCTATCTTATGATACTTGTTTTTTTTAATTAATTCCATTTCACGTATCATTTCCTTTCCTGTGAAAATAAGCTGTTTCCTCCCATGTAAACAGCTTGCACCTCATTCTGTCATGCATGAGGGAATGTCAAATAAGAATGTTTGAGCACACTGCCAAAACGTGAATGTAACTTTTTTCTAAACATTTTAATAGAATAACGTTTCAACATTAAAGTATGTAATTTATTTTTACAGAAAAAATATTAATTATTTTTTTCATAAAAAAGTTATACAAATGACTTTTAATTATTTTATTTTTATTTTCTATATACTGTTAAAAGAATTTTATTTCATATCTTCAATATTACCAAGCACTGTCATACTATAAATTACTGTAATACTGTGTGAATTCATAGACTATACAAAGAAAGTTATTCAGCAAAAATGATAATCATCATGGTTCAGTCATTATTTGAATGTAAAAAGATGAATATATTCCTTACAAATCACTTGGAATTATTTCAGTGTTGTACAGGGTTGAAAGACAACTTTATTGTTTCTATCATAAACACTTTATTTATGTGTCTTTATTATTAAAATGACTTATTTTATGGCACTAGCAAATTTAGTGTGGCTTTTCTGATCTAATTTCTAGATAAAATTATGTTATTCATCTTAACAACAAAAATCTTTACAAATAGGCAATTGAAGGTATGATTTGCTATCAACCACAGTAAATAATATGGATTTTTCAAAAAAGAGATGTTTCCACTTGGCTATTTCATGACAAAAATGTTCTTTTGTTAATAAATAACATTTATAATGATCCTACTCTTATACAAAGTGGACACATTGGGGAGATAGAGAGAAATGAAGATATGGATCCTACCTGGAATAATTAAAAATTTGGTTTGGAACTCACATGTGTGAATATCATGAGGAGGATTTATGATCTTGGAGCACCTGGGTGGCTTAGTTGGTTAAGCCTTAGACTCTTGATATCGGCTCAGGTCATGAAATCACAGTTTGTGAGTTCAAGCCCTGTACTGAGCCCCATATGGGGGTCTGTGCTGACCATGCAGAGCCTGCTTGAGATTCTCTGTCTCTCCCTTTCTCTCTGCCCCTCCCCTGCTCCTGCTCTCTCTCTCTCTCTCTTTCTCAAAAATAAGTAAATAAACTTAAAAAAAAAGGAGAGCATGATTTGTAATAAAATTTATCATGGATCATCAATGAGCATAGATTGATGGGGTTCCTATCTGCCTGCCCTAGAGTTTTCTTTAAAGTGACTTCCCCTAATACAAGGGCCTCTAAGCCTCATAGTCAATCCTTCAAAAATCACAGAAAGAAGTTACAACTGTGGTAACAAAATGTATGTGGTGGTATGGCACCATACCATTAAATACATTTATATCAGAATTCAAAGGACTGCCTTTCACAATTTATGGAAATCCAAAAAAAGAATATTTAGACTGTTACTGAAATTACTGACCAAAATGAAAAAAATGATAAAAAATAATTTTAGTATTTTACTTCTAGAGTATATGTTTCATTGTTTTATGTAGGATAAAGAACTATTTCCTGAGCTTGTGTTTTATAGACTATATATTTAAACGGGTCTTAGAAATCAAAGGCATATAGTTAGTGTTTTCCTTTCTGAGTGGTACATCAAATAGTGCTTGATTTACAATGGTTGATGTCTCATAACTCAAAAAATAGAGTTATTATTAGAAAAGAGTTTTAGGGTAAGGTCAGGATATGCTGAGTTAAAGTTAAAGAGGTCTCTTTAATGCTGACTTTCTTAAGAGTTCTTAAAATCCTGGTTTGTTTTATAAATCTCTAACAGAAAGAGGTTTTTAAACATTATTTTCTAATTTATTTCACCATAAAACTCTTGTCAATAGCACATTGCACAGCACTAGGCAAAGTGTGGAACAGACTTTGAAAATTACTAGTGTAAGCATAGAATCTTCTAGAAAAAGGAGTAAAGAGGCAATTAAGATTACAAAAATTAACTCACACGAGGCTATTAAAGATTACATAATATGATGTGATTTTATGTTCTCTATTAATGACCATAACTTTCTCAATGAAAATAAATTAGCCCATAGTCTTCTGTCTAGAAATGGCTTCACGGATGTTGCTATTGTTCACTGCACTTGGTGCTTAGGTAGGCTGTGATTTAAGAGAAGTCTGTCTTGCCCCTAAGAAACTAACGTCTAATATAATAGTCATCTATAAATAATGAACAAAAATGTTTCCAAAATGCTTTCAGCAAATCACTAGGTATTTCAAGATGTCCAGGAAGGAAAATACTGTACATTTGACTTTCATGCCCTAATCATTCAAACTCTGTTAATACTGGGTATTTAGTCTCAGGTGTCATTCTCCTAAACTATGATTCTCAGGTTGCATTTCTAGGGCCATCTGTGGCTCTTTCAAGTGTAAACCGCAACTCTTTAAAACCTCGGATCCTGGGGCACCTGGGTGGCTCAGTCTGTTAAGCATCCAGCTTCAGGCTCAGTTCATGATCTCATGGTTCATGAGTTTGAGCCGCGCATCGGGCTCTGTGTTGACACCTTGGAACCTTGACACCTTGGAACCTTGGAACCTGCTTCAAATTCTGTGTGTGTCTCTCTCTCTCTGCCCCTCCCCCATTCGTGCTTTGTCTCTCAAAAAACCAAACCAAAACAAAACCTCTGATTATTAGGAGAACAAAAGAAAGTCCTGGATTAAAAAGTAAGTTCCCCACTAGCTTTGTCAGAAAATACATTGTGGATACGATTAAGTGTTTTGGATGAGAAAGGATATAAACATTTTATTCTAATAAAAAAGCAACAAAGCAATAAAATCTTGTGGTGCCCTTCCAGTGAAAACATCCACCCCATTTCTGTCCAGTCTACTAAAGGAGCTGTTTCATCTATATTTACATACTCTTACCTCACTTTTCAAAAAATTGAGTGAATGTTACAGTTTCTTGACCTGGCCCTTTTTGAAAATCTTAAGAATAGAGAAAACAGTGTGCCATTGACCACTGAATAAGTATACAGTTCATATATTTTGGCATTTGATATTCCAAGGTACATGAGTTTGGCATCAATATTAGCTTCTTAAGCATTTTATTCATATGGTGCTTGAGCAAATTGTGAATTTGTCAGTAGCTATCAGAATATGTGTTGTCGGTGGAAGTAAGTTGGCTTTGCAAAAGAAGCAAACAATTCTTATGTCAAGCCAATAACTTCATTGTTTCCTTTTAAGAAAAATCACTTAGCAAAATGTATACATTCATGCAACAAATATTTATCAAATCCTACTGTCAGGTAAAATTTCTTACCTTTGTGCAGGTTATGCTCTTGCCAAGTCAGGCAGACAATAAATAATGAACATAACTAAACATAAATTATATACATAATCCACCCCCCCCTTAGCCTCAGTTTTGCTTTCCACGGTTTCAGGTACTTGAGGTCCACTGCAGCCCGGAAGTAAACAATCCTTCCTCTTCCGTATCATCAGGTCAATAGTTAGCTGTCCCAATGCTTATGTCATTCCCCTCACTTCATCACTTTGGGACTTTTTCATCGCACATCATCACAAGAAGGCAGACTATAATACAATCAGATATTTGAGAGAGAGAGAGAGAGAGAGAGAGACACCCCCATTCACACAACTTTTATTACAGTATACTGTTATAATTGTTCTATTTTGTTATTACTGATTGCTGTTCATCCCTGGCTGTGTTTCATTTATAAATTAAGCTTTATCATTGGTATGTATGTATAGAAAAAAACATAGCATTTATAGAGTTAGACATTATCCGTAGTTTCAGGCATCCACTGGGGGTCTTGGGACTGCTGTATTATATAAAGTAATGTGAAAAAGATAAAGTAGATCAAGGGGAGGATTCATTCAATGTAGTTTATCCACCATTCTTTCAATGTTTGCGAAGTGCCACATGTAATGATATCTGCGAGGGTATGCTGACAAGCATCATCAGACAGAGTCCCTGCCTTCAGGTCATGTACATCTCCTAGGAGACACAGCCATAAATCAAATAACCAAACATCCTCATCTCCCCCGCCCTTCTTCCCTAATCTCTTTCTGTAGCACTTATCACTCTTTAACATATTCATATTTTACTTACATATTTTCTTTATTCTCTGTCTCTTCCCACTAGAGTATAAGCTTCTTAAGAAAAGTGGTTTATGTCTGCTCTATTTACATCTGTACCAACAGTATATAAAACAATGCCCACCTCATAGTCAGCATTCAGTGTATATATTTTGAATGAATAAATAAAATAATCACATATATCCATATGTTCAGCTACATTTGCTTTGGTTTCCATTTTGCATTCCTTTATAGAGAGATTTCACTGCTGAAAATAGAACTAATCCTCCCTAATACCTTTTCTCATAATAATAGTAATGATGTGAAATACAGACATTTCCAGCACTATAAAAAAGTAACTCTAATAACATGCAGTTATAAAAACAGTGTTATAGCAAAAACCAAGCAAAAGTCACACAAAATTGAGAGAAAATTTTATCTACATAATCTTTATTACTTAACAAGGCAGAACACTATTATTCTAACACTACTTTGAAAATTACAGAATACATTAGTTGAAATGAGAGTTTCCAGAAAGGATAGGTGGGAGCTTAAATCGTGAATAATTTTTGTAGCAAATCATGAAAGGAAAAAATATAAATAGCAAATAAACCTCTATGTCTTTGTAGAATTATGAAGCCACAGGGACTGTATAGCTCATAGCCTTGGGTATTCTATTTACAAAGCTCTCCAATTTGGCAGAGCAGGCTTTTTTTTTTTTTTTTTTTTTTTTTGAGAAAGCATGCAAGTGAGTGAAGGTCAGAGAGAGAGAACAGTGGGGCTCACCCAAAGCGGGGCTCATGTTCACCAGATGGGGGACTAGTGCTAACTGGAAGAGGGGCTCGAATTCACCAGATATGGGACTCAAACTCATGAATTGTGTGATCGTGACCTAAGGCGAATTCAACTGCTTAACCGACTGAGCAACCGGGCTCCCAGGAATTCTTCTTTAAAAGATAAATTTTTCTTAAGCTAGGTTGTAGCATCCCTATGAAGTCTATTGATTTATTGCCTAGATATGGCATTGTTAAATACAGGATACCAAAATGTCCTTGGGAGTTAGGCAGACAAATATTACCTAACCTTCCATTTCATGTCTCTGACTTGAAATTTCCTTTCTCTCAAATTTGCTGCAATCCTATAATATTCTTGGTCAATTGACTTATGCAATTTTGTATACAATTAATCCCCCAAATTGAAAAAGAATGGGAAAATAACATAGGCATAATAGAAATGTCTACATATTCACTCTTTGCAGGCATTCTTTAGCTGATAATTTTATGTGGGGAGCATCTTCTTAATCAAATAAAAGTAAATCTGTCTTTCAGAATAAAAATCCACAACCAATTTTAAATATGACATATTAATCTCTCGAGAAACAATACTGTAAAGAATTAATGTTCCTTCAGCCTTGAGAGTTGTGAATGACTGGCAGATACTTTCGACTGAACTTCTAAATCCTAAACAACTATGAGAAATTTTTTGTTTTATAACTAAAGTTAACAAAAACAAAACCTTAATTTTATATAGCATCTGAAACTGTAATTTCTCATGTCATCATCACCAGAACTTGCAGAGGATCCCATTCAGCAAGAATGGTAGCATAATTCATCAGTTATGGAATTCTAATATATGTCCCACTAGCATTTCTTTATTTGTAGCTTTTCATGATTTGAGTATCGATCCCCTCTAGCCCCTGGGAAGTAGGAAATTACAAGCATATAACATTCACATTAATTTCTACTATGCAGTCAGATTTAATGCAGCTACAAAATTTAGGGTTTCAGAGTATACTACCCCAAAATATGATGTGTCGGCATACTGATGATTTTGAGTGAGTTAAAGTCACATTAAAAACAGCAGATGGAATAGGGCCCTCTGACCTTCCTTTTTCTTCTGGAAAGCAGGAGGTGAAACTCCCATGTGAAAAGTGTCCTGCCCTCCCTGTACCAGAAGAAAGGAAAACATTTTCATCACCAGAGAAGGGGAGTGGAGGCTGAGAAAAAATCTGTACGAATTTGTTAAACTGATCCTCATCTTTCTAGTCACTTTTCCACAATTAACTGCCCTAGCCCCAAACCCCTGTGTTTTGTTATGTTCTCACGATTCTTTATCCTTTGTCCAACTGAGCATATAGCTTCAGCTCCAGCTACTTCTTCAGGTCTTCATTTTCCAGTGAAGGTGCCCAAGTACAAGTACAAATAAAATAGTCTTTTTATTAAATTTGTTTTTCTTTTCTTCAGGTTTTGCTCAAAGCCCTAAGAGTTAACTTAGCATTTCAAAACTTACAGTGACAGCTGCCAAGATAAGCTATTATTTCCCAGCTGGAAGAAGTGGCTGTAGTGACAGTCAGACTAGGTAAGTGGATAAGTGGAGAGGTTTTTCCCATATTTCTTTCTTTGGCTCCATGCCTGTGTACTTCTGAGCATCTGGGCTATGGTTGGGCTATTTCTTTCTGTCCTCTTATGTACACCCATGGCTCCACATTTTATATTTTTAGCACCTTTATTATCCATCCCTGAGTCCTACACCACTTCCTGCCACACAACTATGCACATAGACACTTTTGTCCAACAGATTATTAACATCTTAATTCCTCCCCTAATAAAAGTTCCCAGCTTAAAGAAATGAGTGTGTATAACTACCCTCCTCCCCTGGAGACAGGAAGTCCTGAGCCCCACCCTTAAACCTTTAGACAACAGAGATCCTAGCAGAAGGGGAGTGAGGGATATGGGGGAAACAAAATGTTTCCGTAGGAGTAAGAGTGATGCATCTCCCTTTAGGTTTGAGCACCTTAGCAGCTGCAGTGCCCCAAACCTTGCTTCAGTTTTGGTAACAAATTAATGCTTTACTCCTCCTGTCTGAGGGAGAAAGCAATAAACAAAATCATTTCTACTGTTTTTGGCCTGCCCAAGGACCAACTTTGGGAATTCTTCCTCTTCTTTCTCATCTAACCTGGAGGAGAAAGCAACAGACTTCTAACATTGTCAACCCACCCACAGCCCAATTTTAAGGATTCCTGGGTCTTTTCTTCCCTTGCCTGTAAGAGAGAACAAAAACCCAAGACACTATTTGGGCTGCTAGTTCCAATCCTACCCCCCAGTCCTCAGCCAACAAAGGTCTTCCAATCCTTTCAACATGTCAGCTACAGTTTCTGTTAACATCTCTCAAATCCCATTAGTCAGTCTATGAGGGTCTCCTGTGTCTCTTCCAGCAAACTATGTTTCAAATAGGATCTCATCATTGTCAGCAAAATTGATACATTTTTACTATTTACATTTGTTCATCATTGTTCTGAAAGAAACCATGAATTTGCTGGAGCAGAGATCAGAGTCATTGTTACTATTTACCACAGTGACACCACCAAATTCTCAGAGTTGACCTAGTAATAGCCACATGGTTAGGGCTCCATGTCCAGGAGTTGTATCCCAGGAACCGAGAAATTATGAATTGGAGTTTTATGTGGAAATAGGATTATCACCCCTTTCCTCCTCCCCTCCGGAGAAAAAAAAAGAGAAACCTTTGCTCCACAGTCTTTTACAGTCCTTTGGAATGTAAATGAATTCTCTCCAAAAGGGAGAGGGAAGTCTGTACCACAGAAGGTGAAGCATTTGGCTCTGGAAGAGGGAAGGTTTATTACCCTTTGAATGAGAGCAGATGGTTCAAGGTCTATCTAATTCCCTTTAACGTCCAAGGCTTGTCCTTTAACCCAGGTGCCAGTAATGTTTTCTCAGAAAGCTCTAACTGTGCAGAACCATGAAAATAACCACTTTCCTGACAAAGATCAGTGGTTGCCTGTGGCTGGATGTTGGGGCAGGATTGACAACAAATAGGTAGGAGAGAATCTTCTGGGGTGAGGGAAGTAGTTTAAAACTAAATTGTGGGGGGGGGCGCCTGGGTGGCTCAGTCGGTTAAGCATCCGGCTTCGGCTCAGGTCATGATTTCACCGTTCCTGGGTTGGAGCCCCGCGTCGGGCTCTGTGCTGACCGCTCGGAGCCTGGAGCCTGTCTTCAGATTCTGTGTCTCCCTCTCTCTCTGCTCCTCCCCTGCTCGCGCTGTCTCTGTCTCTCAAAAATAAATAAAAAACATAAAAAATTTTTTAAAAACAGAATTGTGGGGTCTTGGGTCAAAATGGTGCGCAGACCTGCTGTTGCAGCGTCAAGCCGGTGGCTGGAGGGTGTACGAAAATGGTGTTACAGTGCTGCAGGGTTTAATAAACTGGGGTTAACACAAGACGTTACCACAGATGAGCACAATGGTGTGAAAGAGGCCATAAGGCTTCCTGAGAACCTGTATAACCACAGGGTATTTCGCATTAAGAGAACAATGGACCTAAACGCAAGGCAGCAAGTAGATCTTACCTAAAGAGCAGTGGACTGGGGCGCCTGAGTGGCTCAGTCAGTTGAGCGTCTGACTTCAGCTCAGGTCATTATCCGGCTGTTCGTGGGTTTGAGCCCCTCGTCCCGCTCTGTGCTGACAGCTCAGAGCCTGGAGCCTGTGTTCAGACTCTGTGTCTCCCTCTCTGCACTCTTTCTGTCTCTTTCAAAAATAAATAAACGCTAAAAAATCTTTTTAAGTAATAATAATAAAAAGAGAATTGGAAAAAATATGAACAGGGTAAATTCTACCTTGAACGCTCTCTGAAAGAAGTTACTCGGCAAAGAAAAGAGGGAGAAGAATGGGCAAAGGAATAATCATGGAACTGAAATCTGTGGTTGCAGATCTCCTCAAATATTTTTAA
Organism: Cryptoprocta ferox; assembly: GCA_028646485.1. Lineage (NCBI taxonomy): Eukaryota > Metazoa > Chordata > Mammalia > Carnivora > Eupleridae > Cryptoprocta > Cryptoprocta ferox. Next base: position 101,809,372 of record CM053567.1, read on the forward strand.
GAAGTTGGGTAGACCTGACGTGTACAGTTTAGAACCATTTGAGCTGCAAATGTACTACTTTAAGTAAATGTAATTTATAAAAATTTTTATGATATGGTAATTTTTAAAAATTAAATTGAAAATTTTTAATTAAAAAGCTGAATTGTGGGGATAATTTCAGAACTGCATAATATAGTAAAAAACACTTGAGATGGGGAAACTGAAGGGACTCCATGAAAGACTGCTTTTTTGCTGCCTCTCTTCTTCCTAGAACCTGCATCCCTGCCTAACACACGCTTTAATGTGTCTCTTCCCTGCAAAGGCCAAGGAGTTAATGATTTCTTTGGAGTCTTCCAGCATAATAGATTACATCTAAGGAGTGACTGGGCCAGGTCATTTTTCCAAGACCACTCACTACAGGCACCTTGATGCCAAGACCCCTGGTGTGATAGGTAAACATAGGATAAAATAGGCAGAGAGGGAGAGGATAGGACCTGAGGTCCCTGAGTGGGGAAAAACACATATTTTGGAACAATGCTGGGAGTGTCTGACCACAGCAAACCCCCTCAGCCGTGAGGTTCCTCTTAAGAATGTAACAGACCCCACCCACTCCCCCCTCAGATTTCCCTCAGGAATTTGACAAAAGACCTAAGTATGGGGGGTGGGGATGGGGGGGGGGGGAGTCCAGAACCTTATAAAACAAGGACCTTGGCTATTACTGGTGGGCATTCACTTTTGAATGTCTCCTCTCTGTAAAGAGGGCTTTCCTGCTATTCTTCCTTTCTAAACTTATACTCTAATAAACTTTTTGCCTGTTGCTCATTTTATTTTGTGTCCACCTCTTCATTTTTCCCAGGCGGCAAGACAAGGAATCCCGGGTATTGAGGTAAAAAAAAAAAAAAAAAAAAAAAAAATCCTGCAACACTGGCTTGAGGGCATAAATGACATGGAGGACACCTTGTTTTGACCAGTTCCTGGATGCCTGAGAAGACATGTACACCAGACCACCATCCTCAATTAAAAACCCCAGACACCAAGCAAAGACAGAGTCTATCTCCTTTCCAAATGTCCCGGATGCTCTCTCTGTATCTGCTCTCTCTAGATCTTCAATAAACTATGCTTTCACTTCTTCTCAGCTCCCCTTTTGGTTTCTATTCTGCGAGAAGCCAAGGATCCTCTTGGCTGGTCCTGTGGGACCCCCTCTGGGTCCTTGGAACTGGCCTGCTTATGTCACACTTACTATGGACAAATTGTGGGTATGTGAATTATTCCTCAAAAAAGCTATTAAATGCAAGGCATAGATTGAGAGGATTATTTATAACAAATATAACTTAACAAAAGATCAGTTTCCAGAATAGATAATGAGCTCAGTAAGAAAAAGAAAAGGTCCCTCACAAAAGATGGCACACTCAAATAGCCAATGAATATTTGAAAGTGTGCTCAAAATCATTAGGCATTAGGGAAATACAAATTAAAATCATAATTCTATACCATTACACACCACCAAAAAAGCTAAAATAAAAAAGACAAAGCAAGTGTTGGTGAATATCTGGAACAACAAGGTGAGAGTGTTCGTGGGAGTATACATTTATGAAACTCTGTTAGAAAAACCTTTGGTCGTATCAGTGAAAGTTGAATGTATGACTGAGAAATCTCACTCCTGGGTATACACCCAAAAGAAATGTTTATGTATGGTCATCAAAAATCATACAAAAGGATATAGCATTATTCATAGTAGGTCAACACTAAAAACCACCCCAAATATCCATCAACAGTAGAATGAATAAATTATGGTATACCCACAGAAAGAAAACACTTCTGTTCTTCTACTCTACTCTTACCAACACTTCTGACACCAGATATGTGGGATGTTCCCACACCAAACATTGGTGGACACCAACTGGGTATCCTACAATTTAACTCAATTCTGACACAAATGGCCTGGAGTTAGCACAGATCCTACAGGTTGAAGGCTCTCTCTCACAGGACTGCCCTCCCCTCACTTCTGACTCCAATTAGAAATCCAGGCCTCCTGGTACTACTGACTGGTGGGAAACACTAAACTGAAGATCCCTATGACTCCCTCTTTTTTTTTTTAAATTTATATCCGAGTTACTTAGCATATGGTGCAACAGTGATTTCAGTAGATTCCTTAATGCCCCTTACCCACTTAGCCCATGCCCTCTCCCACAACCCCTCCAGTAACCCTCTGTTTTTTCTCCATATTTAAGAGTCTCATGTTTTTGTTCCCCTCCCGGTTTTTATATTATTTTTGCTTCCCTTTCCTTATGTTCATCTGTTTTGTATCTTAAAGTCCTCATATGAGTGAAGTCATATGATATTTGTATGACTCCCTCTTAAGGTTTGATAATTTACTAGAGTAGCTCACAGGACTCGGAAAAACAATTTTCTTATTAGATGACTGGTTTACTATAAAAGAAAGCAGTTCAAAAATAGCCAGGCAGAAAAGATATGTAGGGCAAAGTGTGGGGAAGGGCACAAAGCTTGTATGCTTTGGCTGGGTTCACCATACCTCCAGCATCTTCACATTTTCAGCATCCCAGAAGCTCTCTGAGTCACTAAGATTAGGTTTTTTTTATTTGTTTTTTAATGTAGGCTTTATGAAAACATGATGGATTAAATCATTGGCCATTAGTGATTAACTAAACTCCCAGCCCATCATCTCTCCCTAGAGGTAGGGGAGGTGGGGCTGAAAATTCCACTAATAATAATATGCTTGGGTCTCCCAACCCCCAACCAGCCTAATCCCTAGGGGCTTACCACAAATTACCTCATTAACAAAAACCACGTGTGATTGAGAGGGACCTATTATGAACAAATACTTCTTTCACCTTATGGTTCTGGAGCTATTTCAGAAGCCAGGGACAAGAAGCAGATATTAGAACACAAGATGTTCTTATGGCTCTTATCACTTTGGAAAATATAAGGGTTTGAGAAGCTCTGTTCAAAAGCCTGGAAGAAGACCAAAATATATTTTTCTGATTAAATCACAAAGCTGCATCCATATTATGAAATGCTATTTCATAGAGTGGGGAGTATTAGGAGATTACTGGAAGGAGTATAAGTAGAGTTTCCGGGGTTCTGTTAATATTTTTTATCTTGGTGCTGCTTATGGGAGTATTTTCACTTTTTACAAATTTATTATGCTGCTCATTTATGGTTTGCATACTTTTATGTATTTTTGTTATACTTCTCACCAATCCCACCACTACCAGAGTCCACTATATACATATACAGTTTTCTATATATGTCTACTCTCTCTCTTTCTAACAGGTGTATATAATAAGTATGTCTACTGTTACCCTATGACACAGCAATTCTATTCCCAGATATTTACTCAAATCCAGTGATAAAACTAGTCTTGCACACTATGGTATACAATTAACACTGAAGGCAGAACAAAAAAAGGCCTAATTTTAATCATTTTTTTCCCATGTTAACCAACATGCAGAGATTAAGTGGCACCTAAATAAAGATCACACCCATTACATTATAGATGACTGCCACCAGGTGTCGTGCTAACAGGTTTCTTCCAACTGATTGAAGCTATAACTAATTTTATTATTTTTAATTATTCAAATCCAAATCCTTTAAAATTAAGTCATAAAACTAGGGCAATGTGAGTAATCATATTGAATGGCAAGTGCGATTATATCTGTATATGCATTTCATTCACAACTGATTCATGTTTAATAATCACAGATCAAACTCAATTCTAATCAAAATTACTAACAAATGTAAATTTGAAATAAAGGACCATGCATATGGCTTTCTGATTATATGATACTCTACTGAGAAGGTATTAATTCCCCTTGAATCCCCTTCTATTGTTCTCATGTTTTCAGCGACTATTCTGTTTCTCAGCCCTGCTCCACTCCACCCCTCCCCCACTTCCTCTGCCTATTTGTCTATCCCCCACTCCTCTCTGGCTCTTTTCTCTTTCTCACATTTACCTTTCCTTCTCCATCTTTCAGTAAATATAACCTGTTTAAAACTGAAGAAACTTGGGGCACCTGGGTGGTTCAGCAGGGTAGAACCACCTCCTTCAACTCAGGTCCTGATCCCAGTGTCCTGTGTCCATGATTTTCAGCCCATACCAGGCTCCCCTGTCAGCACAGAGCGGTCTTCAGATCTTCTGTCCCCTCTCTCTCTGCCCCTCCCACACTTGCACTTTCTCTCTCTCTCTCTCTCAAAAAGTGAATAAACTTAAAAAATAAAAAAATAAAAAAACTTACCTGTTGGAATTAAACATCAACTCCTGTTCTGTGCACCTATCCTTAAAAAAGTCTTCGAGCAAATTTTTATATTAGGATGCATTGTTCCAAATAGCCACTTATGTTACACTCTAATCTAAAAGTGAAAAAGACTACTCATCAAAAATTTGTATTTTACCTACAAAGAAAGTGATCATATTCCAACAATAGAGAACTTTATTTACTATAACCAGATTCTTAAGTATCTTTGTGCACCTATTTGTATGTTTAATTATAATCACATGTTTGCTTGATTATGGTTTCCAGAACTAATTACAACTATTATTGGCTATTAAATAAGAAAATGTATTTGCAATTCAAAATTTTGTCTTGTTATATTTCCTGGTGGAGAAAGGCATGTATACAGTCAGGATGTTAACTAATTTTAAGTGGATTCTATTGTGAATCATTAGTATTTGTATCATTTTCTGTTTGCCTGAATTTTCAATATTTTTATATATATGATCATTTTGTAAATAAAGTTGATGTATGATTTAATTTTAAATACTTGTGAATAAAAAATGAATCACCATTTTCTATTAAACTACATTAATCTGTTAAACAAGAAAGTTTATTAAATTACTTTCTACTAATCTTCAGCATTAGTGAACTTGTCAAATTACCGAACTTATGCTGGGTTGTAGGATAATTTTAGTAAAATATACTTTGAATTATTCTAAATTGTCTTAAATTCACTGATAAATTTACAAAACAATAGCCATTTTATGAGCCACCTAATTCAATCTCTAAATATAAACCATTTCTATTAAAAACAAAGTTATAAGTTGCAATAAACTTCCAGTTATTAACACATTATATTCCTCCTTTTCCCTCTAAACGTCATTTGACTAATTTTTTCTACCATGAATTATTCTGTTTCCTTTACAATTCTTACATATATCTTGGGTTTTTTTGTTTTTGTGGGTTTTTTTTTTGTCAAAATTAAAATGTTCTCATTTCCTTATAACTTGTTATTAATGCTAATTTACTCCATAATTTATTTGCCCTTTACAGCATCTTTCTCTTGACATTTATCTTAAAATTTCTTTGTAAGCAGCCAGTTACTGAGCTGAAGCATTTCATTAGCTGATTTGGATGCTGTACATGCTCATGAAATACTGCCAAGTCGATCCTTGGACATTTTCCTGTCATTGCTTGTCTTTTATACTAAAAAGTATCATGTACACTATTTACATGCAAAATATACATTTCTGAAATCTGACTTCCAAAGTCTATCTATTATCTCAACTTCAAGGAGTGAAGGAATTTAAACACATAGATTTCAACTATTGTTCAAATGTGCTCTTTATCCTAGGAAATGTACTATTAATGTTGTTATTATTTACTCTCTCTTTTGAGAACCTTGAAGTATGCTTTAAGATACAAGTGTACCTTATAAATAATGAGCAATAGGGTCGAATTTGCCAGACTATATCCATTCCCTCCATTCTCACCTCACATTTACAGCATGTGTCATTTTTTAAATTCTCCAGGAGTCAAAAATGAACAGTATTGCTGAATGAACTCCCTATAATTGTGTGTGAAAAAAGAGAGGATGACTGTTTTATAAAAACATCAATAACTTCACTTCATTTTTTTTTTACCCCCTTTCTCTGGACCAGACAACCAATCTTAATACTTCTCTGCACCAGGCAACTAAACTTGATATAGAAGTAGAAGAAAAATAGGTAGCTAGAGGCTTCCCATTGCTGGCTGTATATCCTCTACAGAGAACACAAGAATTTTACCATTTAAATTCAGATCTTTTATTTATTTCTTTCTTCCAAGACAAGAAACATGAGAACTTTGTAGGAAAATTGTTCTCTTTGACCAGCCATGTTGTACTTATTTTTCTACAAAAAGAAAGTTGGACTAAATCAAAGCAAGACAGCAAAGGCAAAATTGATTTTTCACAAATCATAATGTTTGAAAATAGATGTCACTGATTCTCTTGAGCTTGACACATTACTTGTGAGTCTCACCTGAGTCTCACATCATCCTTTGGCTGTAGGTGGTTAACAGCAACAAACAATAAAAAGCCTGAAATCAATCAAATGATGAATTCAATGGATCTTCTCTCAGTAACTCACACTTCCTCTTCAGCCTGGAGAGATTCACAGCCAGGGAAAGTTGCTATTGCTATTTGTTTATAAAAATATAAAGAAAAGTGGACATAATTACAAATAATAACACATTATTATTGTTATTATTACTAATAATAGACATATATTAGTATTTATTATGGTTAATAATAGAGGTACAATTACTAAGGGGCATATTTAAACATATATCATTGTTAAACACATGATAAGAGGAATCAGCTTAATTAAAGCTTGGAAATACATTAAAATGGTTTTTAAGCTGCCTTAGGTGACTGACTTTAAAGCAAACCTAGGATGAACAGATGAAATTAGGTAAATTTCAGGTCAATATAAGCCAGAACTTTCTAGTAATTAATGCTGCCTTCGGTGGAATATGGCAGACACAGAAGTCTACCTGTGTTTCCTGTTACCGAAAGAAATATAAGAGAAATGGAATCACTAAATGAGAGGGACATATCCAGACTCTGCGGGTTAATAAGAGCCAGATTTGTCCACAGCCCAGACTGCTACAATACTTTGGGTCCAAAGCCACCTCCTTAGGCACCCAGAAAAATGAGCAGGAGCTGATCTCTAGTCCAATGTTACTTCCCAGTGGGTATACTAACTAATATATAGTAGTTGAGATAATGTGAATTTACGTGTATATGATTTATTTATTTTCTCTAACTTAACTGAAGTCCGTAGAAAAAAACAACAGATTTGTGCCATATTCAGAACCATACAGGCTCCACTTCTCTCTTTAGAACATCACTCAAATCTTCTCTCTCATGACTTCATCTTTTGTCTATGGCATTAAGTTGTCCCAAATTCTTTTCCAAACCTATCTCCAAGGGAGATAAGACCACTCTAATTATAATTTGCTTCATATTCATTATAATGTCTTAGCATAATAAGACACTCCTGTTGCCAGGGCAACCTAAATGCACAGTTGTTTCCTTAAAACCTACACTACCTTGTCAAATTTCCTTTGAATCCTTGTCTGGCCACACTTTTGTGTGATTAAAATGTAAGCAGTCTGCAGTTTCCCCCTTCTTATCTTGCCTGTTTTTCACAAGGTCTTGATCTTTCCTTTGATTTACTGATATTTAATTTTTATTAGTTAATACAAATACATTTCACCATATTAAAAACATGATTTGTTTTCCTGTCTTTTACATATGTTTCTCTCAAATTTTTCATCTCCATTAGAAAAAAATGAAGAGAAATCAACTTTAAAATCTGTATTTTAAAAATCTATACTGGAAATATATCTGAGCATTATAACCCCTTTTTAACTTGTGTACTTTTAGTTTCATTATGAAATCATGTCTCCTTTAAGATACTCAACATGTTCAAATTGACTGCAATCATTTTTTTGTCTTTTTTGATATTAAAACTGATATACTGAGCTCCTGGAAGTCCTCTCACAAACTAGCCTCTTTATGTTTTTTCATACTACCTCAGATATTTCTGAAAGCATCCTTATTTTTGATAGCATCAAGATATTTCATAAGTCCATTCTTATTTTCCTGATTTTAAGTGGAGTCAGCTATACTCTAAGGAGCCCTCATTACTTTTAGGGAAGAAGAATATTAGAAGCCATATGTCAACATTAGATCACACATTAGACTATTCTATGTGATTACAAGAAGCAGAAAGAGTGAACACTGGAAGACCCAAGAAGTGCCTGCTTACATTATTAATGCACATTGAATATTGGAATAGAGAAGTATGTTCACAAATAACATGAAGTTATTCTATTTTAGCTTTCTCAAAATTATGGAAATTTAAAAGGGTAAAAATAGTTTACAGAAGTGAAATTTTAAACTATTTTTTCTTAGCATAATGAAACAAATCATATGCAACTACTAGAGTTTGATGGAAAAAAAAGAGAACAATCAGTAACAATAATGTTTGACAACAAAGAATTCTTGTTTTTCCCTCTTATATGTTAAAAACTGAACAATGCAACTTGAGGAACTTTAACTGTAGTTAGCTCCTTTCTATGAATGATAGGACTTTGAAATATGTGACTTGGGAAAGAGGTCAGGGGGCCCATCCTTTCTTATACTAATCAGTTTGTTACTTAAAAAAAAAAAAAAAAAAACAGAATTGGTAAATGAAGGAACCAAGATCTCAGATGACAATCCAAACTTTTGTGACTGTAATTCGTATCTCACAATAAGGACAAACGCTTGTGATTTTATCACCTCCTAATGGTTAAAATCTAGACTTCCACACATCAATTATCTGGCCAAATATCCAGTGGAAATGGGAAAGCTTAAAGTAACTTGAAAGAATTTTCATGTATGTTTGCATTTGAATAATATGTAAGGTAACAGATATTTTCAAAATGAAGTTCCAGAAATACATCCTGAAAGTATACTCCATAAAATAAAACTTTTAAAAATTATATATTTTTTCAGGGTGTGGCTTTGTGGATTTATGAAAAGTATTGCCCTTTGTTTCAACGTTGTATGGAAACTTTAGGGAGAGACTAATTATTACCAAATTTCATTCAGATGGCAGCCATTCGTATGATGCCAATGTTTGTGATCAAATCTCCCTCAAGAGCTTAAGGTATTGCATCAGACAAGAGTTGATTCATAAGCTTTAGCTGTTGATATTTAGCTGTTGAAATGAGCTGACATTTCTCTTATTTACATCAACTAAAGTGTTGCTAAATTCATTCATAGGTATATGCTGAGCATTACAAAAAAATCAATCTTCATTTTATTATAACTACTTTTAACTTACTGAGAAGTTTATAAATGGATAAGATTATTGTCATACTTTTTTTTAAGTTTTTTTAACGTTTATTTATTTTTGAGAGACAGTGAGAGACAGAGCATGAGCAGAGAAGTGACAGAGAGAGAAGGAGACACAGAATCTGAAGCTGGTTCCAGGCTCTGAGTTGTCAACACAGAGCCCAACGCGGGGCTTGAACCCAGAAACCGCAAGATCATGACCTGAGCTGAAGTAGACGCTTAACAGACTGAGCCACCCAGGCACCCCAGATTATTGTCATACTTTCAAGGTAGGACTCTTTATATTTCTGTTTGTTTGCTTTCTAAAAAAAAGTAATGGTTTTTAAAGATGTTGGATGTGACAGGGATCTGAATAGTTCAACAATATGTCATTCTTGAAGCACAAGACCTGAAATTAACTGTTAGTATGAAATCAGTAAGATTCATAAAGAAATAAACATAAATATAAAAACAAATCCCACTAATATTTGACCATCAGAGAGAAGGCAAGGACTTGCACTAATTTTCACTGACTTATACTTTTGACTGAATAGTCTGCATGGAAAGAACTTGCCTTTTGCTTGCACTAATTTTTAGAAGACTAGATTAAAATATTTTGCATAGTCACTCAAAAATTTTGTTATCATTTTACTAAGCTGATTGAGAAATGGAATGGAAATGAGAACAGAAAATGAATTTTCCTTCCAAGTCCATTGTAGTTTAGGACTCAGAATAAGTCTCAAAATTATGAAATTGAATGTATATAGGAAATTAGCACCCTAAAGTTCTCATGTTGAATGGCTCTATATATTATTCATTCTGGACAATTAGGCAAACTAAAGTGCTTTCTTACCTATATTTTACATACTTTACCTTCATTGTTTATTTCTAATGCTATTTATAGTTTGATCTCCAGCAACCAGTTGTCCATATTTAAATTTGATTGTTTTATTACAAACATTACTTTTTATATATAGTGTTGAGAATTCAATGGTCTTCAGTGGTGTTTGGATAATATTTATGCAGAGGACAATTTTTATCTTTGATGATAAATTATGATATTATAACATGATGTTGTAGAGTACCAACAGAAAACTTTCTTACTGCCTGAGGGTCTATAGTCTGACACCAAGTAATGCAAGTGTATTTTCTTGTTTTCCCAGAATTGATGCATAGAACCACATTCTAATGTCAAGTAATGTCAAATTCTAAAATCAAAAACTACCAGCTGTGGGACCAACCACTTTGAAGAGAGGTTTTCTGAAAGGCACTATTTCAGCGCAGCTGAAACCATCCATTATACCAACCCTCCATTTCTTCACTTCCCCTAAACTATATACAGAGAAGGAAGGCTAGAAGTCATCTTTGAAGAGAATGAGTTTGTGGAGCAGCTTCCCATACTCCTTCTGTAGGTGAGGAGGAACATTCAAAATATTCTTTCTGATCCTACGTGGTTGAGGATGTCAGAACCACCACGTCTTTCACCAAGTTGTGACTGCTGATCACCCTTGGTAAAATTTTCTAACCTACAGAACCAGCAGGGCACTTGCTGCCCAAAACTGGAAGCTACTGACAAGAAAAGACGGGGGCAAGAGAGATGAGGAGAGACAGCTACAAGGGGGTACTGCCTGTATTCCCACCATGTGGTTTGGCAAGGATATCTGTTTCCCTCAACCGCAATGGGTGTAAGTTAGAAACTGAGTGATTTTGCTAGTACTCTTCAAGAGAGCTACCAACTAGGACAGAAATCCCCAAACACAAGAGATAATGCACTGAAATCCCCACAGCCAAAATGGGCATAGCAAGTGGTTAAGCCTCAGCTGACTCTTCCAAGCCATGGCACCATAAAGGGTAAATATCCGTTAGGGCTCTTCATAGATCCAATGAACACCTGCCCATTAGAAAACAAATATTTGGATGCCTACCATATAGAAGTAGTTACAACTGACAGAAAGGGAAGAACAAATCACCATGGCAGATTTGTTTAGGTAATGGAAAAGCGTTTTCAACTAATAAAATAAACATCGGCCAGTTAAACATAGGCAGTTGCATATGGAAAGACATTTTGAGTCTTTTCCCTCTCTGCCTCAACACCGGAGGACTAAGAGCTTGAAAAAGGACAAGGTCATGAGAGAGTTTGCTCCATTCCCACCATTAAGCACAAGTTCCAAGCCACTAGACTAGACTCTGGGGAAAGGAGAGCTTAAATTGATGACAAGATTTACATTCTAAAATAGATAAGACTATTCATAACCAGTCTCTTGTATTCTTTTTCTTATGGGAAATATCTATGTACATCTCATTTGTGAAAGAAAGTTCTGTTTAATATGTAATTCTATGGTAACAATTGTTTTCTTTTAGTACTTAGAATATATTATTACACTGTTTTCTGGTTTCAGTTTCAGCTATTGAGAGATCTAATTTTAATCTAATTGTTCTTCCTTTGTGATTAATCTGTTTTTCTCTCTGATGCTTTCGATAATGAAAAAAATGCTTTTTTTCATTAATGTTTTAATTTCACTGTATCTAGGGGTTTATTTGTTTTTATTTACCTCTTGGGATTCATTGAGTATTTTTTTTTAATTTTTTAAAATATTAATTTATTTTTGGGAGAGAGAGACAGTGCGAGCCGGGGAGGGACAGAGAGAGGGAGAGATAGAATCCTAAGTAGGCTCCAGGCTCCGGGCTGTCAGCACAGAGCCCCACGCTGGACTGGAACTCATGAATCAGAACTGCAAGATCATGACCTGAGGTGAAGTCGGATACTTAACGAACTGAACCACCCAGACGCCCCTGGATTCATTTTTTCTGAACTTGATAGTGGTGTATGGGTGCTTTCATGAAGTCTGAAATGGCAATTATACATTTAAATATATTATTTTCACCATCCTTTCTATTATTCTGAAGTTATCATTAGGAGTATCTGGAATTCTTCCCTTTGTCCTCTCTTTCATATTTTCATGTCCTTTGCTATCCTTGCTGACCCCGGATAATTTCTTTGCATCAACCTTTCATTGAGTAATTCTTCCTTCAACTGTGTAATGTGTTATCTTATCCATCAATCAGGTTATTTAACCTAATTTGATGTTTTAATTTTTAGAACTTCTGTTTGGTTCTTTATCAATAGCAATTTGGTCTTTGTTTCTGTTTTTGATTCATCCGTTTTTGATGAATTTATATTTTTCTGATTATTATATCTACAGGCTTTGCAAGTAGGTTCATAATGTTTTGTTTTTCTCTGGTACCATTGCTTATGGCTTATTTCTTCATGTTTTTAATGACATTTCATTGGGAGATGATATTGATTGGAACTCTGAGAAATATTTGAAAGTTGTCTTTAAACTCATTTTCCCTACAGCACATCAATTTTTTCTTTTGTCAGGCTCTTAGGGCCACTACCAATCCAGAATCATTTTAAGTTAATTATTGGCTTGGGTTTTAAAGTCACATAGTAGTGTGAATTCATGCCCCAGATCCATGTACATTAAGATATTCTGGTTAGAAACTCTTAAAAGATTTTTGTTGTTTTTATATTTGTTTTTAATTTTATATTCTGTTCCATGCAAAGTTAATGTGTTTTAATATGTACTTGGGGTTTGTTTTAATCAGGTATGATAACATGACAGACACAGAGACAATTGCCTTGAAGAAGGACTTTATTACTGATAATTCCCCAGACAATGGGGCATGGTGTGCCATGTAGAGCCATGTGGGGAAGCCATGGACAGGAAGCAGAAAGAGCAAGGGAAAAGCATGAGCAGAGGCTTTATCATGATTTTTACAAGAAGGGAGGAGTAAGACTGGGTAGGCAAGCTGAGTAAGCTTAAGACTACATAGTTTGAATAATTTTGGTGGGCACTGAAATATAAGGGTGTTTCCTAATGGTTGAGTACCTGTTCTTGGGGGGTCATCTAAGGCAAGGGGAATCTTGGTTTGGTGTGTGACAATTACACAAAAGAAGTGGTTGAGGTTATGGACTCAGGATTGCATTAATTGACTTGCATATGAGAAGCAAGCTCATGGGCAAGTTATTTGCTCTAGGAATTAGGTAGCCCTGGGAGGGGAAGTCTGTGGGATCAGCAAGGCTCCAAGATGATGAAGTATTATAAAATATTAAAACAAGTAAATGAACAAATATAATACCCAAGGCTAGATGGGCAAGTATTCTTGACATCTTCCTCTGTAAGAGGATTTCCTCTCAAGTTCAATCACTGTGGGTATTGTCCTCTGGGAACTAGGCTTTCAGATTTTTGAGGTTATCTCTGACTCAGCCTTCTATGAAATTCAGACCCATGGTTTGCCTCCAGCCTGTGTGGGTCCACCAGATTTAAAAATCCAGGCCTGGGGCTCTTGGGTGGCTCAGTCAGTTAAGCGTCTGATTCTTGATCCGAGTTCAGGTTATGATCACGCAGTTCCTGAGTTTGAGCCTCATGTCAGGCTTGGCACTGATGGTACAGAGTCTGCTTGGGATTCTGTCTCTTCTTCTCTCTGCTGCTCCCCAACTTGTGCGCGCACTCTCTCTCTCACTCCCTCGCTCTCAAAACAAATAAATAAACATAACAATTTTTAAAAAATAAAAATAAAAAATAAAAAAATTCAGGCTCAAGTTTACTAGCAACCAGCAGGTGCTCTCCAGGCAAACACTGCACTCCAGGCAAAAATGGTTTGCTCACCGCTCTGGATATGTGGGGTATGTTGTTGTTGTTGTTGTTGTTGTTGTTAATTCTGCCTTCTGATGGTTTTCTTAATTTACTACCACATCAGCAATGATTTTTAAAACACTTTCACATTAATTATTTTAGGCGTTTGATGCTGGGATGGGTTTTTCTGCTCCACTAGTGAAACATTTTGCTGAACGTAAAGTCTTTGATTTACCCTTGATTTACATTTTGAGCAATTGCCATAAAAGTGTAATGTACTTGAATTTTTTGAATAAATGTTTTGTAATTTTTATTTTCTCTAAGAAATTTAAAACCTTTCCTGTAGTTTCATATGTTGCAATCTGAAATCTCATTTTAAACTATGAGAACATCTGTCTTCCCTTTTCAATATTGAAATTATTTGTGTAAAAGATCTCAATGTTTCTCACTAAACAGATGGAATTTTCCTGTTCACTCACCTTAGAACATAGAAGCCATTGACTCTATTCTCTGAATATTCAATATCCTCAAATGAGCAGTAAGAAAACATTTTTTTATTTAACTTTATAGTTTATTGTCAAGTTGGTTTCCATATAACACCCAGTGCTCTTCCCCACAAGTGTCCTCCACCCTGACCATTACCCCCATCCCCCTTTCCCCCTCCCCCTTCTGCCCTCAGTTTGTTTTCAGTATTCAAGAGTCTAAACATCTTAATAGCCAAATTCCGTACACATTAGATAATGATATAAATGTGTAGTCCATAAACTGTATTCAGGAAATCAATGAAATTTGAATTACATAGTATATCTTTGCAATTTAAATATCATATTAATTTTATGTTATTTTTATTTTAGTTTCAAGTTCAGACAACAGTAAAAAATTCAAAAAGTTGCTAAGACAACTCTGTTATGAAACAACTCTTCTTGAGTGTTCAACAGAGCAGTTTTAGTTTAATTTATTCATTTTTTTATTTTAATTAAACTACCTGAGTGTTCCTAAGAGTCATTTCAGCATTTCTTTTTTACCAAATAGTGTTGGGAATTCAAGCAACTATTGTCATTAATTAATCATTATTTACATTTTCTTAGGAATCAAGCCAGATTTGAGCACTAACTAGTAAGCAGGAAGGTCAGGAAAGGCCTTTTTAACAAAAAGGATATGAGTAAACATGTTTTATAGTTAGTGTCTATTCCAAAGTCATTTGCCAATTAAGTTATATGCCTTGTAAGAATTATAATATATATATATACATATATATGTATATATATAGTATATTAATATATTTTGTCCTTGGAATACATTCTTTTACCTTAAAATTATACTCAATTTCTGCTTCTTTTGTTTTTAGACTCTGCCTACTTTAAATGTCTGTTTTTCCACTTATTATTTTATTTTAATTTTTTTTTCCTGTTCTGTTGAACAACCTCATTTCATGGCTCATATTCAAGAGGAGAATCCTGGCCCTGCCCACCCCGCAGCCCATCTGCAGGAAGAGGTAGGGGGATTTGCCTCCGGTGCCTCCCGTGTTAGGCTCTGCTGTCACAGGAGAAAGCCGTTCTGCTTGCCAGCTCCACTGAAACCTAACTGGCAATTAATTTGAAATGTAACTGGCAACACATGCAATAGCAATTTAGATCCTGACAAAGTCTCATTTGAAAGAAACATGACTGACTGGAGACTGCTGAAAAGTTGTGCAATTCTTCCATGTCTCTTGAAAGTGCTTCGATGTGAATCCTTGAATGAAATGAGATCGTCAGAGAACCTGTACCTGGATTTGTAGTGTTCTTGTATTGTCTAGATTGATAACACAAAAACTATACTTTTGTGTTCTCTCACTGGTCTATTTTGAAGAATTTTATAAGAAATTGCCCCTATGGGGACCCTTGGGTGACTCAGCATCTGACTCTTGATTTTGGCTCAGGTCATGATCTCATAGTCATGAGATCAAGCCCCGAGTCTGGCTCTGTGCTGAGGGTGGAGTCTGCTTAGGATTCTCTCTCTCCCTTTCTCTCTGCCTCTCTCACATGAAAGAAAAAGAAAGAAAGAAAGAAAGAAAGAAAGAAAGAAAGAAAGAAAGAAAGAAAGAAAGAAAGAAAAAGAAAAAGAAATTGCCCCATGAAAGTGTTAAAAAGTTCCCAGGAGCATGGGATCCCTGGAGCAACTCCTTTGTTTTTGGTTTCGTATGGCTATTGATATGGTCAGTTCTACCTTATTGATCCTCTGAATTGTGTAACCCATATTGTTTTTTCTTTCTTGTTGGCTGCTACAGAACACAGAGTCAAAATCTTAGCTCATATCCAGCAAGCACACAGTATCTCTTGGCAAATATTTTACTACTCCCTTCTAGTTTCATTTTATTTCTCTCATTTCAGTATTTCCTCTGCAGTGATTTTTAGTTACATATTTTTAGTTTATCTGGATATATGCATTGTTACTTCACCTTAAAGAATTTTGAAACCTGAAATACTCTGAAAGAGAGAAATAGAAACGCTCAGCATTATAACCCCATTTTACACATTTGAAAAACCAGGACAATGTGATAATAATAGGAAGCCAGACAGTAGCAGAACTGAAATTGGAACATCCACCTTTGAGTTATGAAATGACTTAAAATTCAAGCATCCAAAGTCATTAGTCTCTCCTGGTATAATTGCCAGATTTCCATCAACACTGGGATCAACCACTAGTCAGAAATAATCTAATTCTTTGCACTGTTTTCTCTACTTTATTTTGAGTAATATTAAAGTTCCAGAAATATCAGCCCAGGCAAATCCAGTGAGTGTAAGTAACTAAAAGTGTTAGCTCCCACCTCTTTACCATATGTTCAGAAAAATCTCAGATAAGTTCAACTTGATGTTTTGTGAACCTCCTATCAAGAAACATTGCAGGCTTTATTGGTGGGGTTTTGTGGCAATTTTCAAGTACACCGGTTTAGTCAAGGATATGCAGATCTTAAATATAAAGATCCATTTAGCCATAAAGATTCACCTTTGCCATTCAATACTTTAAAAAAATATTTAAATTAATAATACTGTTAAATACTTCAGGTAGTGGGTGAAATTATTCTAGCAGACCCTGTTTCTTCAGCCACAAAACTTTGAAACTCAACCTCTTCTCCATAGAACTTTATATTTGTTTTGGAACTTAATACTGTATAAGTACCATCCAGAGATTTTTCTACAAGACTCTTTTTGCTTTGTTTTGTTCTTTGATTATAAAACCAACTATTCTTATTGTAGAAAATTAGAGAAGCAAAACATATAGAAATAAAAACAAAAACTTAATAGAAACAATTCTAGCTGACATTTTTTTCAGCACTTAATGAGCACAAATCTAAACATTTTACATACATTCTTTCTACCTCCCAACAGTGCTAAAAAATAGATACACTGCTTAGCTCTATTTTATAGCTGGAGAAAGCAACATTCAGTAAGTTAAATTAAGTGATTAAGCGAATGAACCACTAATTACAAAAGTTGTAAGTGGCATTTTATGCATTTCAATTTTTATTCATTTATTCATTTGTGATAAATAATTGATGGATGGATAGACATAGAGGCATGGATAGATGGATATATAGGTAAATAGTTAATAGGTAGATGATAGATAGACAGATAGACTTTTCTTATTGTTAGGACAATCATGTTTGAAACCTGATTCTGCCACATACAATTATATAATAAGTAATTTTATTATGTCTTGAAATTTTACCAAAAATTTAAAACCCTGCTGAGTCAGGTTAAATTACATTCAGCTGGAAGGGACAGCAACCTAACATAAGCTTAGCATTTAAAACATGTAAGTGCTTATCCACCTACAAGAATTCTAGGAATAGGCAGATGTGAGACAGGTGTAGTTGCTCTTGCTGTCCTTAGTACATAGAACTTCATCCTCATGTTTGTCACCTCGCCGTCATATGGTAGCTGCTGCATCTGTAGCTGCCATGTTTCAGGAAAGAAAAAAAGAAAGGGGAAAAGAAAGAGGGACATGCCCATAGGCTTTGTGTCTCAGAAGCCTCTCTCACCATTAGCTAGATCTGATTCATACAGCATTTCAATTAACTTACTGCTGCATAACAAATCATCCCAATACATAAAGGCTAAAACATCAACACAATGGCAGACCACTGCCATATGGATGAGTTTCAATAGGGAGAGCTAGTCCCTGCTCTGAGTGATATTAGCTGGGGCAACTCTACTGGAACTGGAGGGTCCAGGATGGCCTCATCTAGAAATCTGTCACTCAGCTGGAGTGGCTAGAATGACTGGGGATTGACTGGGTCTTTCTTTTTATAATTCCTCCAGGATCCTTCTGTCTCTCCCCATAAACTTCTTCTAGTTAGACATTTGGAATTTACATGGTGGCTAGCTTCCAAGAGAATGAAGAAACAGAAGCTGCAAAGTTTATTGAGACCTAGGTCCAGAAGTCAAACAACATTACTTTCACACTGTCTACTGGCCAAAGCAAATCATAGAATCAGTCCAGGTTTAAGGGTAGAAGAAAAGACTTGAGCTCTTGATGGAAGGAGGGGCATACATATAGAGGGATGGAAGGAATTGTTGGTGGTCATATTTGCAAATAATCTATGACATGTAGGTACTCCTATTCCAGTTACTATTTAAAAAAAAATTAAGTTCATTTTTTTGAGAGACAGAGAGAGATAGAGAGAGGCAGAGAGAGAGGGAGACATAGAATCTGAAGCAGGCTCCAGGGTCTGAGCTGTCAGCACAGAGCCTGATACAGGGCTCAAACCTATGAACAGTGAGACCGTGACCTAACGCAAAGTCCGATGCTCAACTGACCTAGCCACCCACATGCCTCTAGTTACTATTTTTAAAAAGCTGTAGTAGGGTTGCCTGGCTGGCTTAGTTGAAAAAGCATGCCACTCTTGATCTCAGGGCTGTGAATTCAAGCTCCACATTGTGTGTTGAGATTACTTAAATAAATAAACAAATAAATTTGAAATAAAACTGGAGTAGGTCAAAGCGTGGTCAGTCAACAATGTGTTCTTAACTAAAATCTTTTCCTTTTTCAAGGAATTCTCATTATATCTCTCTCCCCTCCTCTCTAACTTTCTCATTCTCTCTAGCTCTTACTCTTGCTTTCTCTGAAATGCACACACAGACTCACACACAAGCGCACACACAATCACCTAGGATAAAGTAATTTTTTAAAACGATTGATTAAAAGTTAAATATACAGTATATATTCTTTAATTTTAAGTAGAGCTAGAAAAAATCACACACAAACTTTTCTGTCTATAATTCGGCTACAGGTAATCTTTTTCTTGTTATTTTTTCAGTATTTTTTGATTTTCAAAAATAATATTGTTATTTCTGATTCAGAAAATAATAATAAATGCTCTTTTCTAAAAGCTAATTTTTTACTAATGGTATAATATTCCATTATATAAATGCAAAAAGGTGATATACACATTCTCTTATAATTCAATATCTAGGCTGTTGATATTTTTCCCCATTAAATCATGTAAAATAAAGTATTTGAATAAATATAGAAACTATTTTGCAAGAAATATTATTCCCATTTAGACTTTGACCAGCAGTATATAAAACAGTCTAAGCATGTATTCAGCACAATCGAGTATTTCACCATTTTAAAAACCTATGACGGGGGATCCTCGATGGCTCAGTCAGATAAGCTATTGACTGTTGATCTCTGCTCAGGTCATGATCTTACAGTTTGTGAGTTCGAGCCCCACATTGCGTTCTGCACTGACTGTGGAACCTTCTTGGGATTCTCTCTCTCTCTCTCTCTCTCTCCCAAAGAGAGTTAATATTTCTCCCCAAAGAAAGCCATTTCTCAACATCATTTACTGAAGAATGTATCCATCCATATCCATATGTATATGTAAATTCTAAAATATAATATATTGTATATATGTATACTCACAACACACATATGTACACATATACATATACTATGGTCTGATTAAATTATTTATCAATTCTTTGTTTTTATCTATCAATTCTTATAGTAATGAATGCCATTATTTCTAGCTTTGTAATATATTATATTTTATTTTATAAATATATTATATATATATTTATATATATATAAAAAATCTAGACTTTTTATATATATATAATATATTTTATAATATTTTATTTATTTTTATATATATAATAAATGTATTATATATATTTATATATATATAAAAAATCTAGACTTTTTTTATTTTTCGATTTTTCCTCTTAATAAAAGAAAACAGAAAAATTCAGTTTTTTATCATTACAAATAAATTAAATCTTTATTTCAAGGTCCTAAGATGATCCTGCTGCTATTTTCACCTAGAGCAGAAGTATATAAATTAACCTGGGAAGAATGGACATCTTTAAAATATTCTTATAAGGAAAATTTTATGTCTCTACACATCAGAACTTTTTTCCAGTAAAGTTTTATAATTTAATTAATGTGATTTATGATATTTCTTCTTAAGATATATCCCTTGATAGTATTTTGTTCTATTTGGAATGAAATATTTTTCTTTTATTATATCTTCTAAGTGATCATTATCATAATGGAAAGCTATTGGTTTTCAAATCTTTCACATACCTGATCTTAATGACTTATTTTATTCCTACTGAGCATTTTCAAATTATTTCTTGAGTATTCTTGGTATATGCTATATTGCCAGCAAATAAACATTATTGTGTCAGTCACTGCAAAATAAAAACCTTCTTTCTTTTTCAACTTAATGTCTTATACATTGGCTAGAATTCCAGAACAGTGTCGTGCTATATTTATTCATTCAACAAATATTTGGTGAGTTGCCCTTTTGTGGCTGCTAATCTGCTACAGTTAGGTCATTTTTCAACTTCAGAAGCCCATGCTTGTTTGAAGTTCTAATCCCATTGTAATTATGCCTCCCATATCACTATTCAGACTTTTCATGAGGAAGATCTCCCTGTCCACTCCCCCTGCCTTTTTTTTCTACCCCGTCTTTGTAATCCCAACACAGAATCTCAAAGATTAGATAATCATGCAATGTCTGATGAATGGAGAAATGAATGATGCAATGTGTAGCCCAAGACATGCCTATGGAGAATGAGCTAAGAAGAATGTGTTCATTTAAGATGCACAATATTTCCATTCATAGAACTTTATCAACCTCCAACCAAAGTGCTATGATCTTGTACAACAAAAATATTAGGAGCACAGCTGAACTGAAGGGACTCATTATAGGGAATAATTGGGCAGTGAAAAAGCAGCAGGAAGCATGGAGGCTTTATCAAGAACTCCTTTTTTATATACTGCTGGATTCAGGATGATCACACCTCTCTTATCAGTGAGGAGATTCTTAAAATCAAATTCAGAACAATTTCTCTTTGTTATGTTCAGCAATGGGTTAATTATGGGAATGGAAGAGGAATAGTGGAATAGTGACCTAAATGAAACGAAGGCTTTCAGGGCTGGATGCAAAGTTCAAGTTGATCAATGTGTGGGTTAATCAATATGGAGAATAATCGGCAGAATATATATCATTTATTTTGCCTTCATTGTCAAGTAACATCTACGGTTGTGTAAATGCATTTATCATTTGAAATCTTAATCCCAGAGTTACCTGGGTGACTCAATTGGTTAAACCCTGACTCTTGGTTTTGGCTCAGGTCATGATATCACAGTTTAGTGATTTTGAGCTCTGCATTGGGCTCTGTGCTGGCAGCATGAGCCTGCTTGGTATTCTCTGTCTCCCTCTCTCTGCTCCTCCCTCACTGGTGCTGTCAGTGTCTTTCTCAAAATAAATAAGAATAAAAACTTAAAAAAATAAAATAACCATAATATAAAATCTTAATCCCAAAATGTAACTTAGAGATTGAAGAATATAGATAGCAATTTACTGTTTTTTACATGTCTAGTTTTCAAAATGTATGCAAAGTCTTTAATAACTCTTGTTGTCACTTTGTATAAATAATAATATGGAGAGAGAAAAAAATGGATTTCCTAGTCTAGACTCCTGGTTTTCAAATCAAGTGTGCATGTGTTCAGGTGGGGAGAACCTAGCACTCTAGATTAATTTTATAATTCATGACTTTTATTATATGAATAATAGTTCTTAGATTTGTGCTTGTTATCATTGCTCATTCTATCCAAGCTGAATGCAAGATTATATCAGAGGTCCTTTTATGAAGAATCTTTTGCAAGGTTGGTAGAGGGGGACTGGGAATAAAACATTGTTTTCTAAAAATAGTGACATTCACTCATGAAATTGTGGAATTCTGAGCAAGTATACTCTGGTAACTTAAGGGCTCAGATCCAATAGTTTATTTTTTTTTAATCTGCTTTATTTAAAATTAAGAAGTGTGTTCAACAGAAAAGCACCAGGTCCTTCCTTTTTGGCTAGTACTAGTGGCTACATGTTGTATAATTTCCAAAGTGCTCTCAGCATACTCAAAAATAATAAGGTGATACAATAAAATTAATTGTATTATTTTATTCTTTACAATGGAAGAAATATATCTTATGTATTCATAAAGAAAGATTCTGGCATGCCCATGGCATGTAAATTGTCTCATGAGCATAAAACCTTTCTGTTATTGTCATTAATTATAGATAATTAACACATAGTTAATTGTGCTATCATTCATTTAGCTTTCAAAAATAACGATATGGAAATTCTAAACTGTTATAGTACTATATAATAAAAGGAACATGATTGAGTGAATCCCTTAGGTGCAGAGTTTTAGATTAGTCAACTATAGTATTGCTGTGTTGGATATATAGGGCCTAGAGGAAATAAAAGGGGAAATAAATGGAAAATTTTCTTATGTAATATTATCCACCAGAGGGAGCATAGACAGTCAAAAAGAATATAAATAATAACTAAGGATGACCATTAAACTAAATAGATTTTTCCCTAGGCTTCAGTATGTAAAAAAAGGAAAAAGAAGATTTCCTAAGTGACACCAGCCCTCTTTTATAGAAACAAAATGTCATAAAAAATCAGATATCATTTTTGAACAGTGGCTCTGTGGCTACATTTGTATTTTGAATCAGGCCTTTCATCACAACAAATTATAAATAAAATATGAAACCTTCGCTTCAAACATTAGTAGCCAAAAGCATATATAATGCATGCTTAAATTATTTTTCACTTTACACAGTGAATCCAAACTAGATAAGAAAAAAGGCACCTATTTTTAAAGTGTTTAGCCTCATTTAATCTAGGCAAATGTGAATAGGAGAGAAGTAGTTGCTAAAAGATGGCAAAGTTCACTCAAACTGATGAAATTTTAAAATATCTCTAAGTGAACAGGGCCAGACATTCCATCAGCTGATGCTGCCTTACGAGGTCACCTGCATAGTGATTCCAATGCCTATAGAACTGCCTTTCAGAAACGCCATGGTTTTTAGAGGAAATACAAACCATAGTGTGGTTTACAAGGTCAATATTAAAAGTATTTCTGAGTACATTTCAGTTTGGTCTTTTTCTTATGCATTCTCAAAGCTTCTGGTTTCCATCTTTCTTTATCACTCAATAGATGCTGATATAGTCCTCAATAGTGATCGTTCTAAAACTAAAAAGTATTATTAAACATAATTGTTACAGTGTTATGCCCCCTTTACCTATGTTAATGGAGCTGTCCATGATTCCACAGATGGCAGAGTTGAAGCCTGTGTTTGCATTCTGCAGGCTAATTGTACCCAACTAATAATAATGCAGGTGTGTTTTTGCTCTAAGCAATCCATCATCTTGGCTTTTCCAGGTAAGAGATGAGTCTCTCTGCAACCAGTAACTATTTTCCCTTTGTACTTCACAGGAGTCGAGAGCTCCCATTCTTCACTATTTTAGATAGTTGAGAAGGGATGTATTTTGTTAAAGAAACTCCTTTGAATCTGTGAATATTCTGAAGGAAACTCTTGCAATACAGAAAGTGCTAACCTATCTGATACTGCTGAATCTATACATGTATATAATATTATGTACATAGGTATCTACAGTCTCCCATCTGATACTGCTAATATTCCCTGTAGCTATTAGTAGAGTTTTATACTAATAATCAGTATAAAATTGTGTACTTTTGTGACTACCTAAGATATATTTAATCAATTTTGACAAGTGACTGAATTAATAAATGATATTGAAGTTTTGGCCTTGAAACTATTTTAATTTTGAGATGACTTACTACTGGGTCGATAACTAGTGAATCGTCTAACAATTCTAACAAGTCTAACATCAGAGGTAGTTATTTTATTTTATTTCATTTTAACACCACCAAAACATATCTAAATTCTGACCAGGAGTATTCAACATTTCTCAGTTTATTTTATTGGCTCCAGACTACAGAGCTAAATGTACTAAAGGAAGTATTTCAAAACCATGCGTAGGAATAATCCAAAGAGCTAAGTCAAAAAGAAATTCACTACAATGAAAAAAGCAAGTTAAAAGTGTTCTTAGCATGTTAAATCTAATTATTCTGGTTTTTATCGGATTACTAACTAAAGTACGTAAGGTTCAGGGCATTGAATTTTGAAAATGCTCTGAAACCGAGGGCATATACTAAAACCAGAAAGTAATGAAAAAATATGTAAAATAGGAGTTTAATTTATGTTATAACAGGCATCTGAATGTGAAATTTTGTTCTTTGTTATATGAAATTATTTCTTTTCATTATTTTATCCCCAACAGCCTGAGCTTCATTCAGTTCCAGATGACCCTTGGGCAAGAAAGACAGTCTGGCACAATCATTTGTAAAATAAAGCTAATTTTTGGTGAATCATCCAAGGAATTCACTGCTTCTCAACATTTCAAATTAACCTTTTCATGTCACACATTATTAGGACTAAATCCAATTAAGTTACATAGCTTCTGTGAAGTAATTTCCCTTCAAGATGCCATTTCCACCTCTCCAAGGAAAATGACATTTTAAAAAACTAAGACTAAAACTAAACTAGAGAAATTATAATTTTAAACTTTGTGTAACGCAATACATGTGTTGCATTTAACACTATTACTTTCTCAAATGTCTGTAATGTGAATAGCTCATCCAATCAAAAATACTTACAAATATGGCTTCCCACAGACCTGATTTCTTCACATAATGAAAACACGGCTAGTCACTGAGGTAAAAGGCATCTGAAGAAATTTTACATCTTGCATCTTCTTATTTTTTTTAAATATTAATTCTCTCTTTCCTTTTGGAACTAAGACCAAAAATAATCAAGGAAAGTAGGCAAAATAACATGATGAACAAAAGGAAGAGAAAGTAGCAACAAAAGATGGTAAGTGACAAGGGTCCTAACTACATTTTTAACTCAACTAACTGCATTTTTAAAAAGTGTTGAAACAAAACAAAGACTTGTAAGGACGCTGATGGCCCACAGACACTTTCCCCATATTCCTTTTCTGAGGCCTGATAGACTATTTTGAGATGTAACAGATCTCAAATTCTGCTGGGATCCAGAGAGATATTTATTTTGTAACATTCACTCAGTGCTTTAAACATCCTTGAATTTTAGTAATTGTGTTCTTGTTTTCAAATCAATTGATATTTTTGCTAGGTTCTGGGCCTTGTGTATAGAAAACATATTCTACATACAGTTAGACTACCTGAATTTGAATTCAGATTTGGCACTTGCTGGCCCACCACCTAGCATACATCCTTTATTTTTTATTTTAATTTTTGTAAGTTTATTTATTTATTTTGAGAGACTGAGAGAGAGGACAAGCAGGAGATGGGAAGAGAGAGAGAGAAAGAGAGAATCCCAAGCAGGCTCCATGCTCTTAGCACAGAGACTTATGCAGGGCTCAGTCCCATGAACTGTGAGATCATGACCTAACCCGAAATCAAGTATGACACTTAACCAACTGAGCCACCTAGGCATCCCTAGGACACACCCTTTAGATGCTCTCTTACTTTCCTCATCTGTAAAATGGAGGTAATATCTACACTGGGAATGTTAGCTAATGAAAGTTAGATGCATAAATTATCTTATCCATTGGAAAACACTAAGCAAGTAAGTTTACTATCATATCTCTAGTACTGTAGAAAATGCCTTATTTATTGTTTTGAATTTGTTAAGATCCATAGTATAATGCCAATCATACTATACAGTGCTTGACAAATAGTGGATAAATGAATATATTAGTGAGTAGCTCATAGCAATTAAAAACTACTTTAAAGAGAACAGTGTGAGGTAGAGCTATAGTGGGAGTCTAGTCTCCATTTGCTGCTAATCCCTGGGCCTGCCCTGGAGACTGTGTTCCCTAGGAGACACAGAGACCTGGTTTGGAAATAGGCTGTGCTCCCTGAAAGTGACAGGACGGATGGAACCAGCTAGCAGCTAACAAGGAGACTGAGCTCTTGCATGTAGACTTAATTTCAAGTATTGTGTTTCTGGGACTGTCAGAGTCCAGCTCCAGCAGGTCCAGGGATCCCTGAAGGATGGACGGTGTCAGAGAGAGGAAGTGAGAGAGCGTCGAGTTTCTTTCTGATCACCAGGCAGGCATCTCTGCTCTGACCTGAGAGCCAGCTTTATTTATGGAAAAAAATGTATGGGGTACAAAACAGAAGTGGCAATTGCCTTAGACAGTGATTTCTGATGACAAATTCTTTGGTATGTAAAAATTTCCCAGAACATAGATTGGTAGAAGACTCATGCATAATCTTTATCAATAGTGATTGATGTAGGTGACTAGATGCTTATCACGTTGGGAAGGAAGGTATCTTTATCATTCAAATACAAGGCATTGTTTTTAGCATAGCAAAAGCAAAAGTTAGTTCTTTGTGAGCAGGGGTCAATAGCCTGTTTTCTTGAGGGGAAGTAAAACAGGTTTCTCAGGAAATGTAATATTTGCTCTCATAATCACAAAAGAAGAAATTCCTATAATAAGTTTCCTCACAAGGTGCAATCTGCATATTTTAGGATAAGGGGACAAGTCACTCCTGATACCAGTCAACAAGGTGCCTTGGGGGGTCGGTGCTCAAGCAAAAATAATTGAGTGGGAGTGGATCAGTCACCATCTGATGGCAAGAGGCCTTGCAAACCTACCTTACCTCACAAGGAGTTTTCTCAACTTAGTGAGTTCAGAAAATGGCTTCCAACATGGGACCTTGTTTCACTCCAGTAGATTGAAGAGAGAATAAAGTACAATACCTTCCCTTCACATTCACTGATTCACACTCATCTATTGAACAAAATTTGTACTGGTACCTACACCAGCTGTTAGTAAAGCTTGACATCTGAGAAGTAGCTGATTCCGTTTTTTAGACAATCAGATTCCATTTATTGTTAACAATTTAAATTCTATAGACATTCATGAACACATTAAATATTTTCATTTCCTTTCATAAATCTGCCTTTTTACCTCTTACTATATGATTCCTGTAGCAGAATAATGGCAGGAAAAGAACATTTTTTTCTACTATTGATATTTGCTTCAATATCTTTATGAGCAAATGTACACAGCCTCTACTTAAGAACTGTAAAATAGAATTAAGGGATATCTTCTGGATATTTTTTATCCGAGACTTTAAACAATAGTACGCCAACACGTCAATGAGGGATGAGCAAATATTAACCAGGTTAGCTCAAATCAATACATATTTGAGTTCCTACTATGTGTCTGGCTCTGTGCCAGGCATTTGGGATAAAAATAAGAGTATTAAATGTTTTGTGTTTATGAAGAACTTATAGATAAATGTGTATTGTTATTTAGTTAACTATATATATATATATATATATATATATATATATGTAAAAGATTGAAAGCAGTGAACGGTACAGAATGATCAATAAAACCCAGAAGCCAGAAAACTCAAAGGTCCAGGGTAAAAAAGAAAAGGATTCAATTCCAGACAGGGTAGAAGTGTGAGGGTAATAAGAGCTAGAATGTGTCATCACATCTTTAGGACTCAGTTTCCTCATTTATGAAAGTAAGGAAATGGCTCAGAAAGCTTTGATGAAACCATGATTTTAGGAGTTTTAAAATATGTCCACAGATTCTTAGATATTCCTCCCTTCAAAGACTGGAGCCTAATTCTCCTCTGTTTGATTGTGGGCTAGCTGGTCTTAATTCACTAAGAACAAACTATGGTGGAAGTAACTGGGAATAAGTTATAAAATATGGCATTGCTGCTTGCTCTTTATTCTTTTCTTTAAAATTATTAGTAGATGGTTTCTTTTATCTAAGAGGATAAAGTATTAACTGCTCTTTTATTCACAGAAAGGAAGCTCTTCTTGCTCTCTTTTAGATTGCTAATTCTGGGAGAAGTTAGGTACCATGTAAGCAACCCTATGGAGAGGTCTACATGACAAGGACCTGGGGCCTCCTGCCAAAAGTCATGTGACTGAGCCATCTTGGAAGAAGATTTTCTGGCTGAATTATACCTACAGATGACCCCAGCCCTGGTTAAAATGTTTATTGTAATCTCATAAAAAACCCTGAGTTACAACGACCTAGCTAAATCACTTCTGGTCTCCAAACTTACAGAAACTTTATGATATAATAAACATTTGTTGTTTTAAGCTGCTAGGATTTGGGGGTAATTTGTTACAAAGGAATATATAACTAATACAATGACACTGATATATAAATTAATAATGTTATATGATGAAAATACTATAAATAAAAAATAAATAATAACTTTATATTTTGACATAGACAATCTGGGAATTTAGTAGCAGCTTTTGCTTACAGAACCATAGAGGACTAAAACTGAAAAGATGCAATTCTGTTAGAAATGCTGAAAGATACAAATGGACCATACAACTTGATCATAGCCCTGACTTTGACCCTGCACAATGCAATAATGCAGCCCACTGGAGTAGTTCATTATCATACAGCTTTCTATGAGCCTGACTGGCACTCAGTACATATTTGTTGAATGGAGGAACAATGGAAAATGACAAGGAAATATGTAACTCTGGATAGTATGAACACTAATGTTAGAGAATACCTATTTTTTACATGTCAGACACCATGATAAAGACTTCACATGAATAAACAAAGAAAACATTATTCAAAACAATTGATATGCATGTATCCTTGCCTAATACCAATTTGGAAAGAGAAAATGTAGAAGAGGATCCTGATGGAAATAAATGCTGTTAGGCAGAGAGCCTGAGAACAGTGATTATAGGAACCCAAGGTAATCCTAGAACGTGTACCTTATCAGTTTCTCAAATAGAAGATTTCCACCCAGGTTGTATGATTTTCCACAAAGAAAACAAAGTTAGTTAACAAGTTTAAATTCATGAGATGCAGTTTTAACCAGTGTTTATTTAAAACTACTTGATGCCCAAAACAATTACATGAATAAAGCCTGCTTTCTTACCATTATCTTTAATGTTGCCAACATAATCATATATTATTTTTCAAAGGTTTGTCCTTTCTCTCAGCATACTGAGCTAAAGCTACAAATAAAGATACAACAATGGTGATGATAAATTAAAATTTAAAGATGTTGCAATATTTATTGGTTATACACAAAAATGTTTTGCTTAAACTATGTACAGGTACTTTAAAAATTTATAACTGTATGTTCCATTAAATGTCACCTCGATCAGGGTCTAAATACATTCTTCGAGTTCTGAAAGAAGAGATTTGGGTTTCAAAACAGATCCCATTATCTATTCTCATATCCTTTCTCTTTCACCTTTAATTGGAGTAACAGGCATCACTTCTGCTTCTTATTAGGACTAAATGTTCACATACCAAACGACTTGATGTGGAAGAGATTTTTTTTCAACTCAGATTCCTTCAAATACTATACACACTTATCTAACTTGAATTATACCTTTTTACCTAAACAATAACGGCAATAAAAATAAATTGAGGGATGGCTCAGTTGATGGAGCATGCTACCCTTGATCTTGGGGCGGTGAGTTCAAGACCCATGTTGGGTGTAGAGATTACTTAAAAATAAAAATCTTAAAAAAAAAATCCAAATACATTGAACCGTAATCTCTATAAAAATAGTGAGCACACATATCTGATATAGCTGGTCTGGCTCAGTGACAGGCTCTCCCTAAAGAATACATGGCCCACATGCTGCATTTACAGAATGACTTCTAGACCTGCCCCTTAATACTTTGCTCTTAGTATTCTGTGCTGAACCTTCACCTGCTCCCTGGTTCCCTGTGTTCATCCTGACACTGATTGGCTGCCATCCCACTTCCAGACTTTCAGCTTCCTCCCCTATACTCCAAATCACGGTTCTTCTTCCAAACATCATCTCAAATTACACCCTGATAGGGAGCTCTGTTTTGGGAAATGACTCCAACACTCTCCCATACATACGATCCTGCTCATGGCTGATATTTGGTCAGGCCTGGCTCACAGAGGACGTATTACAGGCTTGGCAAACATACGTGAAGGACTATCTGCCCATGGTGTCATGCTATCATAGGACCTTCCCAGTAAAACTGGGTCTTCCTCCAACTACAGTCCTCCCTATGTATCCCTTTTTAAAGAGATTCTCATTCTAAAAGTGTTTTCTTCAACACCGCTCTCAAGTGTTAGATTATTTACCAGGGTCAAACCCCTAGAGCTGAAGAATAAGAGCAATTGTACACTCAAATATACACACACCTTATTCATGACAGGGAAATTCCACAGCTGAAAAATAATTAAAACAAAAACAAAAAAGCAGAAGTTGGAAACTTGGCACCTAGTATTAGCAGTTTGTCCATCCCTGATATACACAAACACACAAACAATCCAAAGTGCATTGACTCAAACAATAATTGATAGGAGCTCTTAACAAAATCCTTGGGCCTTCTTCATGTTCAGAAACCTGACATGAACTGCTTAGAAGGGAAAATACAAGAAAAAAATGACTCTGAGATCAATATTTTCCCTCTTTGGAAGGAGCCTGTAAGAATCTATAAAGGAAAAAAAACAAAACAAAACAAAAAAAAAAACTTTGCCCTTGGCCTGTGAGTGTTGTGTCTTTACAAGGCCACATGCTGGTATATTCTCAGGGCTTGGAAGGTTGTGTGGAGCAAAAGGGAATGAGTGGAACCAGGAACTTACTGCAATTCAGTTTATACATTCATTCAACAATTATATTTTGAACCCCTGCTCTGTGTTGGGAACATCAGTGTATCTGCCTTCACAGGGCTTACTTTCTCAGGGAAGAGACAGAGAAAAACCAAATAAATAAAGAAGTTTAAAACACAGGACAGGTAGTGCTAATGCTGTTTTAAAAAAAAAATGGTGGGGAGTCTGCGTGGCTTAGTCAGTTAGGCATCTCTCTTTCGCTCAGGTCATAATCTCCCGGTTCATGGGTGCGAGCCCCTTGTCAGGCTCCGTGCTGAAAGCTCAGAGCCTGAAGCCTGCTTTGTATTTTGTGTCTCCCTCTCTCTGCCCCTCCCGCACTCATGCTCGCGGGCTTTCTTTCTCTCAAAAATAAACTTTTTTTTTTTTTTTTTTGAGAGAGAGAGAGAGAGCACGCGCGCGAGTGAGTGAGAGTGGGGGAGGGGCAAAGAGGGAGAGAGAGAGAGAGAGAGAGGATCCCAAGGAGGTTTCATGCTGTCAGCACAGAGCCCTAAGTGGGGCTCACACTCATGAGCTGTGAGATCTTGACCTGAGCCGAAATCAAGAGTCCGAT
This sequence comes from Cryptoprocta ferox, assembly GCA_028646485.1. Lineage (NCBI taxonomy): Eukaryota > Metazoa > Chordata > Mammalia > Carnivora > Eupleridae > Cryptoprocta > Cryptoprocta ferox. The sequence continues at coordinate 101,840,666 of CM053567.1, forward strand.
GCTTGACGACTGAGCCACCCAGGTGCCCCTAAAATTTTTTTAAATAAAAAACAATGGGGACACCTGAGTGGCTCAGTCAGTTGAGCATCTATCTGACTCTTGATTTTAGCTCAGGTCATGACTCCAGGGTCGTGGGATTGAGTCCCACATTGGGGTCCACCCTGAGATCGGAGCCTGCTTAAGATTCTCTCTCCCTCTGCCCCTTTCTCCTACTTGCTATCTCTCTCTCAAAAAGTAAAATTAAATAAATAGATAAAGCAAGTAAGCACGTTAAAAAGAAGGAATGTGGAATGTGCTGCTGGGTTAAACAGGTGGCCTGCGAAGGCTTTTCTTAGGAAGTGACATCTCAACAGAAACCAGAAGATGAGCTGAAGAAGACTAAGTTGTGCAGAAGTGTAGGTTAATTTCAAGTAGTAGGAATAATAAATGGAAAAGTCCCCGGACAAGAACATGCTTGGAGGATTCAATGAATAGAAAAATAACCAAAGCATCTGCAACAGAAAGGAAAAAAGTGGTAGAAAATTACTTCCAAAAGGCAGTCAGAGGCCAGATTGCATAGGTAAGTACTGTTTTTCCCCCTCAAGTGCCCTCAGAAGCCATTTTGGGGAGCTTTGATTATTGGTCCCAACTTTTTCATTCGCTTGTAATAGGGTTATACACTTACACACATACCCTTGGCCATAGTCCTTTATAGTACCCTCCCATGTGTGTGGAGTGTATCTGCTTTGGTCAATGGAATGTTAGCTAATGTGATACAAACAGAAGCCTTACATGGGCTCACATGGGTTGTCTTGGCTTCTGGAGCTCCCCTGATTACCATTTGAAGAGAAGGCTCTAGGTAGCCACTGCCCCTTCAAGCCAGGGCCCCAGAATAAGATTCGTGGAGCACATCAGACTCCATCCTGAAACTCGCAGCAGAGTCACCCCAGCTGACCTGTGGGCAAGAAAAATGAGTGCTTAATGCTGTAAACTACTGCTTGTTTAGCAGCCTTATTGAAGCAAGAGCTGACTAATATACCGTTGGATGGTTTTGATCAAAGGAATACAGTAATTTGACATATTTTAAAAAGACCACTGTGACAGCTGTTTAAAGAGTAGAAGGAGGAAAGCTACGGAGAGGAAACAGAGTGATTCAGAGGCCACTGCAAGAATGGTAGTGAGGAAGGCCTGGCTAGATCAGGGTGGGAGTGGTGGAGCTGACAGGATTTGGCGATGACTGGGAGGCAAGGTGAGAGATAAAGAAAGGAGTGTTACAACATTGTCTTACAGCAATTTTATCATCCAGCTTGTTATTCTATCCAGCCCACCAGCCCAGCCTACATTTCTAAGCATAAAAGTCAGCATATAAAGAGTGTTTTTGTCAACTGCCATATATTCAGGGACTACTGTTGCTATAGCAGCCGAGCAATTCTCTTTGGGCAGCCAGGTGGAAACCAAATTGTCTTGAAGAATCCTAGAGCTGAATAGGGAGATTTTCTCCAGGACCACATGACAAACTTCATAATTTCCTTTTTATTTTTGTTAACAAGAATATCTAAATCAGGATGTTATGACCTGGGATATAATTATCTTTTTCTGAAACCAACTCTGTTTTTCCATTTTGCAGTTTGTAGTTGGTGCTGAGAATTTTACGGATATTGCTGTTCCATGAGGTTATTCTATCAAATGCTAGGGCATCTTCCTCCTCAGAAAAACCTGAATAGGTACCACCCTTGGGTTTCAGAAATGATTCAGACCCATGTCCACTCCTCATTCATAGCAAGGGCTTTATGTATCTTCTCTCCTACCTAGGAAACTAAGTCAGACATTTCTGGAGCCACCTGGCCTCTCTCGTGTCACACACTTCCTTCAAGCTCGGAGCCAAACTAAACCTGGAAGTCTGATCTTGCCTCTCTTTCCAGATGGCTCACCCTGGCATTCCTCTCACTAAAACCAAGATTTCCTACTTGCATAAAATACATCCAGCTCAGGAACTCTTGTACCCTGTTGGTGGGAATGTAAATTGGTACAGCCATTATGAAAACAGTATGGAGGTTCCTCAAAGAATTAAAAATAGAACTACCATATGATCCAGCAATCTCACTTCTGGGAATATAGCCAAAGGAAATAAAATCAGGATCTTGAAGAGATATTTGCACTCCCATGTTCATTGCAGAACTATTCACAATAGCCAAGATACAGAATCAACCTGAGTCTCCATGAATGAATGAATGGATACAGAAAATAGACTATATCTATATATATCTATATATCTGTAGATTTATATATCTATATAAATATATATGTAATGGAATGTAATTAAGTTTTAAAAGAGAAGGAAATTTTGTCATTTGCAACAACATGGATAAATGGATGAATTTTGAGGGCATTATGCTAAATGAAATAAGCCAGGCACATAAATACAAATACTTCATGATCTCACTCATGTGAGAAATCCAAAAGAGTAAAATTCCCATAGAAGTAGAAAGTAGAATGGTGATTGTCATGAGCTGAGCAGTAGGGGAAGTGGGGAAATGTTGGTCAAAGAATACAAAGTTTTAGTTATGCAGGATAAATGTTCTAGAAATTTAAAGTACAGCATGGTGACAATAATTAACAGTATTATATACTTAAAATTTGCAAGGAAAGTAGATCTTAAATGTTCTCAGCACAAAAAAAATGACAACTATGTGAGGTGATAATTTGTGAATTAATTTGATGATGGCAATCATTTCACAATGTATACATAAATCAAAACATCACATTGTGCTCCATAAATAAACACAATTTTGGGGGCGCCTGGGTGGCTTTGTTGGTTAAGCGTCCAACTTTTGCACAGGTCATGATCTCGTGGTTCATGAGTTTGGACCCTATGTCAGGCTCTATGCTGATAGCTCAGAGCCTGGAGCCTGCTTCGGAATCCGTGTCTCCCTCTCTATCTGCCCTTCCCTGCTCACGTGCACTCTATCTCCCTCAAAAATAAATAAACATCAAAAAAATAAATATATATATATATATATATACATAATTTTTGTTTGTTAATTATACCTCAAGAGAGTTGGGGGGAAAAGTACACTCAACCTTCATCAGTGGTATGAAAAATGGAGAAAGACAGCTTCCAGGACTCCTACATTTATAATCCCTTCACTCCTCCATGAAGGCTTTAGTCTCCAACTCCCATGATCTGAGTGACACAACATCTTATAGTACACCCCACCCACCTGCTGAATGTATATATAACCATCTTTGGTTCTTCTTTATCCATTTTGTCCACAGTGGTCCTTGATAGGCATTTGTGCTCCTCCTCACTGGGGAGATCAGAATGAGGGAGGACAAGCAGGTGCTAGTACTTTGATGAACTTATTTCTGTTTCTGGATATCTACCTTACAGCATAGTAAATTAAGTAAGTTTTACTGTTGTACCATAGGACATTCAGAATCAAACAATTTAAAAATGCCTAATGTCCACCTGCCAGCCTGGAAGGAAGCTGGTCTGGTAGACCATAACAGACAACTCGCCTCAAAGCTTGTGGCTATTCGTAATTGACAGCACTGATATAAAAATGACAGCCAAACAATCATCAAACTCATTAAAGTCCTAAGAAACTCAAGAGTACTCCAAATAAATTGCATTTTGGCACAAAGAGTTTAAGAAGAAATCTCCTAGGAAAGAGTTTAGAATTGCTTGCAGTCTGTAGGAGGGCTACACTTCCTGCATTTTAAGAAGAAATCTCATAAATGTTCAATAGAGATTTATTGTCTGTGGTTTCTATGCAGCCAGCAAGCACTAGGTAAATAAGATGCCTTACCGGTGAGAAAGCTGTTACTTGTTCTTCTACCTTTGGTGAGTATGAACATGCTATCACAGTACAATTAAATCCATATTTAGAGACACTAACCAGGCACAAAACCTGCACGATGCAGTCACACTCCTCGGGGAAATGATTGCTTCATGCTATCTCCCTCATGGATTCTCTTTCCCTTCCTGTTCAGGGACACACATAGCACTTAGCCTCTTCCATGGCATTAGAGGTTACAGAGGACAGGTGGCCTTAAATGTCTTTTCTAGAATCACAAGAATCCAGATTAACTAAAGGACTAATGTCACAGGTTTTCAAGAGCCTAATACTCTCTGAAAACAGTACAATTATGACAGCCCTTCAGGAAATGATGGAATCTTTTCCTTGGGGTTTTTAATAAAAGGTCTTTCATATCCTAAAGTATGATGGGGAGAACATCCACCAAAATGTTTCTTGGAGCTATAGTTCACGATATTTGGAGTCAAAATTTCCTTATTTCCCAAAATTATGTTTCATTGATGTGGTTTTCTATGTTTTGCATATTTGTGTGTATGTTGTAGCTTCAACAAAATACATTCAGTTGCTATGCTACTTTTGCCTGATGAATCTGGATAATGAGCAAGGACAAACAGAAGAAAAATAAGAATAGAATTCAATCGGTCTTTATAATCATGTGCCATTCTCTAAAATGGCCTTGGACTTGTCTATAGCCTAGTTTCTTTATCAGCTTCTTTTTCTATATTGTGATAACCCTTTCTCCGCAGAGTTGGTTTACAGCTGGGATTTTTAAAAATATTTTATTAAATATTTTGAATCTAAAAAAAAATGCAGCCCTTCAAGGATCCATTATTGTTAGATCTTGGGTGGGAGAGAAGAGATTTTTCAACATCTTTAGAGAAGGTCACACAATATCTGTCTAATGCTCTCTTGAGATAAACATTTACATTTAAGGAGTCAGGAATTGTAGTTAAGTTCCACTATAGTTCCCACAGGACCTTGAGCAGGTTCCATTCTTGACCTCTGTGTATCCTCTATCCACTGCTTCCATGGTGATAAGTGGTGTGTGTTTGTATTTCTCCTCACTGAGCAGGTCAGAATGAAGGAGAGGCAAGGAGAGCCAATGCTTTGTCAACTTAATTCTATTCTTGATTCTCAGCATACAGTATAAAGATAGATGCCTAGATGGTATAGAACGAGATAAAGCCTTCAATTTTAGAAAACAAAAGATAAGAAATGTTTTATAAATTTGTTTAAACTATTTAAAAACCAACATACATATTTGGAAGAGTGCTTTAAAACATACAAAATATATATACGATCTCTGTATCCAACTGTCTATTAGACATCTCTACTGGTATGTCCCTGAGCACCTCTATCTCAACACATTCAAAACCAAACTGAGTATTTTTTTCCCATGAACAAAGTCTTCCTTCTAAGTTCCCTAACTCAACATTTATTTCATCTGGTCAGCCAAGCCTCAAACCAAAGCACTGTCCTGTGCTCCTCTCTCCCTGATTTCCATTGTCTAATCATGCAATAAGTCATAGAAATCCTGCCTGTCATTATCTCAAATGCATTCATTCTTTCACATTTCCACAGTCACTGCTAGACCTTTATCATCTCTCATTTTGATTATAAAGAAACCTCCGAAATAGATTCTCTGCCACCTGCCTCTCATTTCCCTCCAATCCATCTAGCACAGCTGCCAGAATTATTTTGCTGAAACACTTATCTGATAATGTCAGTCATTGACTTAAAAACTGACTTTGGTGACACCCTGTTGCCTGTAAGATAAGCTGAAAGGCATTAAAACAATGATTTTCTTTTAGTATCTATTAGTGCAAGCCATATACAGCCTACTAAGTATGATGAATACGAAGATGAAAATGCAGAAACTCTTAAGGAGCTCATAGTGTACTTCTAGTAGAATCAGATGCATTAAGAGGTACTTAAAGTAAAATGCAATATATGCAACCACAAGAGTGTGCATAAGGTACAGAGCAGCACAGAACAGGGAGTGACCACTTATACTAGGGGCTTCAGAATGGAGAAATCTCTGAGCTTAGGAAGGTTATGTCAAGTAAAGGGAATGGCACAAGCAAGGTGCATAAGAATAAAAAAAGCACACTGGGGCCTATTTATTGCAATTATTTTTATTCCTAGGAGTGTTGATATCAAGAACTGAGACTGGAAACACTGGAATATGAATTGTTCTTGGGTACGGTATTGGGGGTGGTAGCGAGGGTGAGATAGGTGAGCAGGGAATGGCCAAAACACAAGAACAACAGGTGAGGAGGGTGATATTTAAGTTGAAATATCCAAGTTCACATCTCAGTTCAGGGGAGTTGGGAACCAGAGATAAAGATGTCATTAAAACCATGAAAATAGGCTAACTCTTGTAAGGGAAGGAGATATCTAGAGGACACAGAATATAACCTACTGAAGAAAATTGAGATCTTCCAAAGTAAGATAAAACCAAGAGAAGAGTTATGTCACAGGAGTCAAAAGAGGAAAATGATTCAAAAAGAATAGTGATTAATACCACCCCTCTGACCCCAGCCTACATTTTCAGCCTCACTCCTGACACTTCTCCACTCTTTCCCAATCCTCTACCAAGAATAATAGCAGGGATGTTATATGCAATGTGAAAGACACAACATGATGTCCTTTGGTATTTTAGTTCATTTAGTCCTCACATTCTGTGAAATAGGGACAATCATTAGCCCCATTTCACAGAAGAAACCCAGGCTTAGAAGGATTTGTCTATGAGTATATAGGTAGTCATGTAGCATAGCTAGCATTTAAACCCAGGCATATTTTAGCTATACTAGGCTATTTGCCAATCTCGAACATGGTCAAGTGTTTTCATGTTTTCCTGACTTTGTACATGCCTGAAATAATCTCTATATACTCACTCTAGCTCGTAAAATCACATTCGTCCTTAGAAACACAATTCAAATATTACCTCCTTGAGGAAGTCTTTCTCTGCATTGCCTTTTCCATCAGAATTACCATCTCTTTCCTCTGTGTTCCTCTTAACACTTTGTTCATATTGTTATTATAATAACAATATATAGAATAGGTGGAATGAACCCTCAAAGATGTCCATGCCCACATCCCTGAGGCCTGCGAATATGTTACACTGCATGACAAAAGGCATTTTGCAGATGGAATTACAGACTCTAAGAGGGTATCGTAGGTTAAGCATGTAGGCCCAATCTAAGCACACAGACCTGAAAAGCAAAGAACTTTTTCTGGCTAGAGTGAGAGAGATGTGAGGGAAAAAAAAAAAGAAGAAGAAGAAGAAGAAGAAGTCAGAGATTGAAAGCTTGAGAGGGACTTGACCCCTTATTGCTGGCCAAGGGAGCAAAAACTGGCCTTTGGATGAGGGCCACCAAAGGAACAGACTTCAGTCCTACAACCATGGTGAAGTGAGTTCATCCAGCAACTCGAATGAGCTTGGAAGCAAATTCTTCCCCAGAGCTTCTAGTAAAGAATACAGTCCAGGTGAAACCTTAATTCTAGTCTTCTGAAGCCCTAAGCAAAGAACCCAACTGAGTTGGACTCTGACTTACAGAAATTTTGAGAAAATAAGTTGCGTCACCATCAAACTTGTGTTCGTTTTTCATGACAATAGAAAACTAACACAACATGCCAGATAATGTTCAAGTTAGTTGTGTTTACACGCTAATTAGACTCATTAGAATTTCAGTTCATTAAACCTAGGAACCACCTGTTAATCCATCTGTGAGGCTTTCGTCTTAGGATTATGACTGAACCAGAGAACACGTGCAATTATGATTCAACTGAATTTACTGGAAGATCTTTAGGTTCCTCAAATTTGTCTCATAACGAACCTTCATACTGTGACTTGTATGTTCTTAGTTTCTTTCCTTTTATTTTATTATTTTTTAAATTTTTTAATGTTTATTTATTTTGGGGTGGGGGAGGGCAGAAAGAGAGGGAGGCAGAGAATCAGAAGCAGGCTTCACGCTGTCAGTGCAGACTGACATGTGAAACGTGCTCAGGGTGGGGCTCAATGTGGAGTTCAAACTCACCAACTGTGAGATCATGACCTGAGCAGAAGTCAGATAGTCGACCGACTGAGCCACCCAGGCGCCCCTGTTCTTAGTTTCATCTGAACATAAGCGTTTCTTCCTTCGTGCTTAGAAGAGCATCTCCTTAGTACCAGAGTCACAAAATGATACTGAGTTTCCTTTAAGAATCCAGACATTGAAAGTGAGGGTTACTCCAGCAAATTGAGATATTTTGTTACCAAAGATTTCTGTAATCTAGCCCTAATTACATGCCCTATAACATGCCCATTTCTGTGTCTGCCTGCTAGCTAGTTCCCCTGCTGTCTTCTAATTTATAAGCTGGGTTCTTGAACATGGTTTCTCTTATCTTGGTCAGGGCCCAGGGCTTCTCTCCTGCAAAAAGTTACGACTCAAGCAATCTACTTTACAGCCTTCTGCTAAGGGTTATTCTTCCTACCCCACCCCAGGAATGACCTTCCAGATAACCTGACCAGTGTGAAAAACATTCTGCTAGATCAGAACCTCCTCTTTCGGGCACCCCCTGTACCCTTCTCTGGAGATACTATGCTCTAAGGGCTGCAAGGGAACATGATTTGCAGGTTGCAGAAATAAAAACATGTTGATTTAATATTAAAATCATTTCTTTTTAAGTCCCAGAAAATTTTGGAATCTAATCTTTCACTATCCATTAAAAAATTCTAACTGCTTCCATTTCCTAGATTCCTGTGTACCTCTGATTTCTCATGTGAAAAATGAGGACAGTAATAATAAGCATGCTGTGGGGGAGGACTAGGTGAGTTAACAGATGAAAAGTGTTTCAAACCAGCATTCCACTTTGGGGACTGTGTTAAATAGCACTAAAAGCACCAGCTAATAAGAATATATGTGTAAGGATGCTCAGTGCAACATTGTGGTGGCAAAAATAAAAGTGGAAACAACACAAATATCTATCCAACGGTGTATAGTTAAATAAATGTGGTACATACACATTATAGAACATTAGGCAGTTGTTTTAGACATCTGTCGGGTATCATCTCACATCCTTTCAGTCCACATTTTACTCCAGCTGTTGCTGTAGCAACCAGCTGCTTATAGATATATAATTGACAGCACCTTCCTTCAGCTGCATCACATATTTCTTGATTTGTGCCCAGAGTCTGGGTCATCAACATTTGCAACATTTGCAGAATTGCAGCCACTTCAACACAGGTGCAAACCTACAATTGTAAAGAACACGGGGTATATCGCTATTAGAGAGTGGGAGCCAGTATATAAATGGATTCTTGTCTGTCCATTGAGCAGACAATTCTATGATGCACTCTACACTTCCCCACAGAAGTCCCAGTTCCCACAGTTCTGGCCAGCTTGATAGCGAACCACTGGATGACTTTCCCTTTTCCCCTGTTTATTCTTACTAGTCCTCCATTGCTGGTCTTTGGGATAACTTTCCAGAAAAAACTGTCTTCAGGCCTGCCTTTGTCTCTGGCTTTTTGGGGAAATTCAGCTTAAACCGGTAGCTATTTTAAAAATGAGAAATATATCTGTTGACCTGGAAGGTTGTCCACAGTATATTGTTAAATAAGGAAAAACAAACGGCAGATTAATATATGTGGTGCCACATGTAAAAACACTAAACTATGTGTGTTTCTATAACCTTGGAGAGGGGTCAAAGAGTGCACATTAAGTTGTTGGCATTGCTCTCCTCAGGGAGGTGGAAGGAAATTGTTAGCTTTCCTTTAGTAATTTTTTCATTGTTTTTTTTTTTTTTTAACTTTCTAGTTTATTGTCAGGTTAGTTTCCATATAACACCCAGTGCTCTTCCCCACAAGTGACCTCCACCAAGACCATCACCCCGCTTTACCTTTTCCCCTTCCCCTTCCCCCCTCAGTTTGTTTTCAGGATTCAAGAGTCT
>CM053567.1:101850893-101962322 GCA_028646485.1 Cryptoprocta ferox
TCACATTTTAAAATACTTTGAAAAGAAAAATGGTGTTTAAAATTAGTTTCAAGTCAACATGTAGGGAAAAAAGAACTTCCAACCAGGTGCTAAGGAAGGCCATACTGTACTATCAGACTTAAGCTGAAATACCAACTCTGTCATAAGCCTTTTTATTAACCTTAGACAAGAAAATTTCTTACCTGAGAATTTCATGGTAAAACAAATACCAAAAACTGTACTCATAAAAATAGAATACTGGCTGTGACTGAGACACACTCCAGAGATCCCTGAATGAAGAATGAGCCACTCAGTAAGGACTCAGAATGATTAATAGATAAACAGATGGACGTACACTAGTGCAGCATATCCAAAGGTGTATATAGCAAGGGCTCAGCCACAGAATGAGAACAGCTATTCTCAAGAAAGAGCCTGGTTGAAAAAATGAAGAGTCTCACAATAATATTTTAGAATAGCAGTGGTGCTAGCATCACAGGCGGTAGAAACCTCAGTTTGAAGCTCTTCAAACTTTGCAGAAAGAAGCACACAGTAATTTCGCGCAAGATTGTATAAAACTTAAAATCTAATCTGAACAAATTTCCATTAGCTTTATTTGCTTTTATTCCTGGGTAAGTTCATTATGAATTAGGACTAAGCATTGACCATATGCATGTAAGTGTTTTAAAGAGTAAGCTTTGGAATACCTCCCCTGAAGTCTAGACCTCCTGTTTAGCATCTGGCTCCACTCGGTGAGGAAAACACCCTTTAAAATATAAGACAAAAGGATGAAAGAAGCACACTCTAAAAGACATATTCTGACAAGAAATGGTTGACTTATAGCATGCAATGATAAGTACATTTTTCTATGGTACTAAATAAGTGCACAAAGTAGGCAAACCCTGGATTGCAAAGGCTAAGGTGATAAACCACTGTGATGGCTAATTTTATGTGTTAACTTAGGTAGAACACAGTTTTCAGATATTTGGTCATTATCAACTCAATGTTTGTGTCTCCTCTGAGCCCCCACCCAACCCATATGTGAAACCATAACTCCCAATGTGATGGTACTAAGAGATGGGGTTTTTGGGAAGTAATTAGGATTATTGAGGTCCTGAGTCCCCCATGATGAGATTAGTGTCCTTATAAAAAGATGAAGAGACTATAGTGCACCCTCCCTCCCTCTCTCTCTCTCTCTCTCTTTCTCTTCCTCTCCCCTTCTTCCCACAATATGCAGATATCACAAGAAGGTAACCATCTACAAACCAGGAAGAGAGCCTTCACCAGACACTGAAGCTACCAGCACTTTGATTTTGGACGTCTTAGCCTCCAGAAATATGAGAAATTAATTTTGTTATTTAAGCCACCAGTCTATGGTATTTTATTATAGCAGCCTGAGCTAAGACATTGGTCAAACATTATTCTAGATATTTCCACGGTAGTGTTATTGAATGAAGTTAACATTTAAATGGGTAGACTTTGAGTAAAGTAGATTGTCTTTCATGATGTGGGTGGGTTTCATCCAACCAGTGAAAGTACTGACAAGAACAAAAGACTGGCCTCTTCCGACACGAAGGAACTGTACTTCAGCTGCCATATTGGCTCTTCCTGGGTCTCCAGCCAGCCAGCCTTCCTTATCAGATTCTGGACTCACTAAATCTTCACAATCATATGAGCCAATTCCTTAAAAGAAATATCTTTACATATACACATCCTATGGTTCTATTTCTCTGGAGAAACCTGACAAATATGACCATAATGTATTCAAATGCTCTGGAAAGTGAATTGCCTCATTAATAAAATGAATGATAATTATAACAGCAAAAAGGTATTGAGTGCCTGCCTAAGTTCCAGGCATTGTTCTAAGTGCTCTACACTTCAACTCACTGCTTCCACATAATAAGGGTATAAAGCTCTCATCTCCATTTTACCATCGAGAAGACTATAGCACAGAGAGAGCACACTGCTCAGGGTTAAACTGCTTAGTGAGTTGCAGAGACAATTAGAAATTCACGGGTGGTGTTTTATTGCCCAAACTCCTAACCATTACCATAACAATTTTTAGAAAAGAAACAATACTACACAAAGACAGGATCCTGAAATTAAATTTCATATCCTTTATTCTCTTGAATTCAAATCCCCCTGATTCTCTGATTGGAATGATCATTCTTTCATTGTACACCTCTGTTTCCTTGTCCCCAGACATTCAGTACCTCCCCTCAAAATTTCTGAGCAGGAATTCTCACTGTGATCTTTATCCTCACTCCGGCTTCTCTTGCAGAGCCACAACTACAAACTTTTCACTCATCATAAGTAGCAGTGGGGTCAGGTTGATTCTGTGGGGTGTCTGGATCACCAGCCCAAGGTTAGTCTTGATGCTGAAGTTACTAGTTCTGTGAGCCTTGGCAAGTAACTTAAACTCTCTTAGTTTTCTTATTGGTAAATAGAGATATTAGTATTACCTATCTCAGTGGGTTTCTGTGAGGTTTATAGGAACTAATGCCAGGAAACCACCTAACATAATGCCATACACATAAAAAACACAGTAAGTGTTTGTTATTTTCCAACCCCCAAATTCAGCAGCCTCAAGTCACATTTTCTCTGGACTCTGTCCTTTCTTTAACATATTAATCTGAGAGCTTTGGCTTCAAAAAGGAAGATCTTCTCTTCAAGGAACTATATTTTTATTTCAGGGCTTTTCTGGTAACAAAATGCCTTATACAATGAAAAGATCCTATATGCTGGTGTGTAATAGACCTTCTTTTGCCTGTGTTCTACTTACCATTCCAAAAGTTTTACCTCACAGGAGGAGGACCCACCATTCTAGGAGAGTTTAAATTCCTAAAGAAAGCATATTAGTTGGGTGCCTGGGTGGCCCAGTCAGTTAAGCGTCCAACTTCAGCTCAGGTCATGATCTCATAGTGAGTTTGAGCCCCACGTCAGACTCTGTGCTGACAGCTCAGAGCCTGAAGCCTGCTTCAGATTCTGTGTCTCCCTCTCTATCTGCCCCTCCTCTGCTTGTACTCTGTCTCTCTCTGTCAAAAATAAATAAACATTAACAAATTAAAAAAAAAAAAGCATATTAGTAAACAACAGCAACATGCAGTCCTCACTGTGAGAAGGGAAGAAAAGCAACACAATTGGACATTTCCATTTAAATGGCACATCAGACTCTGTTTGTATAAAACTGATTTACATAATCTTAAAAAAACTCTGTCAATATACCATTGCTCACCCAATGATCCAAGTTAGAAACTCAGATTAATCATGGATCCTCCTCCCTTGTAATTTCATGATTGATAATGCAAGTACATCCAGGCAACTTGTTTACTTGTCTACCTTGTATTTCTTCTTCCTTATTCCCATACTATTCACATTATAATCTACTAACCACCCCTATAAAAACTTATAGTTTGGGGTCCCATACTGGGTGGCCCAGTTGGTTAAGCCTCTGACTTAGGCTTAAGTCATGATCTCATGGTTCATGAGTTTGAGCCCCATGTCGTCAGGCTGTCTGCTGTCAGTGCAGAGCCTGCTTCCATCCTCTTTCTCCCTCTCTCTTTGTTGCACCCCCCCTTGCACACGCTCTTTCTGTCAAAAATAAAAAATATTAAAAAAAAAAAACAACCTCTGTTCTTCTTTTCAATCCAATCTGCACAACACTGTACAGTCTTCTGGGTTTTCTGGTTCTTACAACTTTAAATGTCAGAGATAGCTAATAAAAATGCAAACTAGGGGTGCCTGGGTGGCTCATTTGGTTGAGCATACAACTCCTGATTTCTGATCTGGCTTAGGTCATGATCCCAGGGTCTTGGGATCAAGCCCCACATCAGGCTCCGCACTGAGCATGGAGCTTGCTTGAGATTCTCTCTCTCTCTGTCTCTCTCTCTCTCTCTGTCTCTCTTTCCCTTGCCCCTCTCTTCATTCACACTCTTTCTCCCTAAAATAAAAAATAAATAAATAAATAAATAAAATATTTTTAAACATGCAAAATAAGTCTTGTCTACAGATATGTCAATAAATTCTGTGCAGTGGAGAGATAGTCTCCCTGTTTCCAAAAAACCAGTTTTGCTTCCATTTGTACCTGTATTTCAGTATTCCTGATCAATAAATGTGTCTGTTCTTTGAATTCTCTTTTGAACATCTGCCTTGTTCCCTTATTGTAAGTTCAATAAAATCTTTAATATATGTTTATCATGTATCTTGTTGAAAAATCATGATTTTACCTATCTTTAAAAATTATCCTTAAACGACATCATGTCATTTGTCCACTTTCAAATTCTTAGAGCTTCTTTGTTGAGAAAGATCCAAGATTCTTTAATTAGCATTCAAATTTTTTTACTACCATAATATAAGCTACCCTTCTCATTTTTTCTCTAACTTTGTCCTTACACACACTTTCCTCTTAAACCTAGAGGACTTAGTCACTGTCCTGAGCATCTCTTGATGTCATGGTTCTGCCTCTGCCTTTGGTTAAGTGGATCCCTCCCTTCATCTAGTTCCTGTTCTTTCTTCATGGGAGAGACCAACTGTCACCTCTTCTGTTACATCTTGCGTAACAATCCCATGTAAATTCCTCTCTCTTTAAAGCATTTAGTATTGTCAGTATTCTTTTGAGGCACAATGGGTTGCCCTTTTTTCTTTAAAATATATGTCCTGTTGTTCCAGAGACCATATATTCTTTTTTTTCCTGTATCCACCACAATACCTAGCCCAGTGTCTTATACCGTGCCTCCATTATTGGTTTAATAATTGGGTATATCAGGGGGAGAAAAGCTTCTATCACTACATGCTCTCTCCCAGTCTCCTGCCCTACACAAAGCAAAAGTACACATTTCATTTATAAAGTCTAATACTTTTTATACTTCAGAAAATTACTTTTAAAAATAAGGAGGTAAAGATACACACATGCAATAATAGCTTGATTACACTCAACAGGGAATGCATCTTAAAATCCTAGTTATGAATATTTTAATGAACAGTATCAATAAAAGCCTCTTACCCTTTGGCCTATTTGTGATGCTAAGGATTCAGCTAGTAATAATAGCTCTTTGAGGACAGAAGGAACTCAAAATAATTTATTTTTCAAGAGCATAAAAGGCAAAGATCCTCCAGGGAAGTTTTATAAGCCATTTCTCAATAGAAATAATTACCAAACTTTCTAAAAGCATGGATGAATTGTTAGTTTTGATAAAAATAGATTTAAGCTCCATCTGAGAAAAATAGAGTGAATAGACTTAGAGAAAGCAAAATATGTGCCACAAAAAAGAATCCCCACGTTCTACAAACATCTACGATGATCCAATAAAATATACTTGAAAATCTTGCAGTTGCTCTGTTAGTGAAGATCACACATCTAAATTCAGAAGCTTTTGCCATCCTCATTGTCAGCCTTTCCCTCACGCTCGTGTAGAAAGCTGAGTGATTAAAAGTGTGAACTTGGTAGTTGAGGTCCTAACTATACCACTTGTGTGACCTGGAGTAAGAGAATCAACTTTCCAAAGCCTTAATTTGCCTTTTCATAAGATGGAAGTAATGGTAGCACTGCCTTGTGAAGCTCCTGTGAAAATTAAATGAGATCATGCATATAATACACAGAGCACAGAGCTGGGCACATGTCAGTTATTGTTATCGTGACATAACACATCAAAGGGGAAAAACAAAGCAAATGCTTTTGAAGAAGTAATAATGGTTATTGAGACATATGATATTTACAAAGCCAAGAAAGAATATGTCAGAATTTGCCCGACACAGAACTAAGAACAGTATAAGGCTTAAACATTAAGTTGAAGTGAGAAGCTTTTAATAGAAACCATTGATGGAAGTTTCAAGATAACTTCCTTCACAGACAATTCTGCTGTCTAAGAGAAAATGGTAAGACAGAACATCCTGAAATATAGATCTCCCTCAGGCTTTAGTTCATTATAAATTGCTTTATTTAATGCACACATGTTATAAACTAAAATCTCTACAGAATAGAGCCCACTATATCACAGAACTTAGTTTTAACGACCTTGAACCTAATCCAAAAGTTTTTAGTTACATCGAGCTCCATAAGGAATTTATTAAAATAGGGTCACAACAATCATATGTCCTAGTCTCTGAAGGTGGTATTCTAGAAAAAGCCAAATATGGTGTGTGATCATAGAATCATATAGTTTATGAATTGAAAGATTCTTACAGAATTTCTCATTCATCTCCTCCATTTTATAGCTAAGGAAATAAGGACATTGAGAAAGTGTCTAGTAATATTCTTTAGTGTAAATTTGAAAAATGCATTTAAAGTGATGGTCCCAGTGAGGACTTATTTTGACACATCTTCAGGAGCTTCTTAGTGGAGCAGAACAAGCCAGGAATGAGGCAATCATTCTGAGAAAGATACAACAAAATTCTAAGCAGACACATATGGTTTTCTTCTTAAAACTTATAAAACTGACCGCACGGTCTTCTATTTCCTCACTCCTCCCCCACCTTGCTAAACCTTGGCTTATGGACCTTCCAGTTAGCAGCAACTCTCACTACTCAAATGTGCAATCACTCTTAATGATGGCAAATAGCACATGAATGCACAGACTCCACCAACGTCTCTGGGATGAGGCTTGTCGTTTTAAAACCTAGAGTGAGTCATGGGGTCACAGGTGCTTGCTAATCGCAACTTTCTCATCCTATTCACCATCATGTTTTGCTGTCTTCATGACTGGTCTTATTAACAAGAATAATACCAACAATAAGAAAACCTTTGGTATGTTGATATAATGTTATAGGTAGTGATAATTAACTTTATTGATTACTCTCACCTACCAGGCACTGCTCTAACAACAAACCCTAAGAGATAGGTGTATTAGCGTCCCGTTCTTAGGGATGAGAACACAGAGGCAAAGAGTGTTAAGCAAATTGCCTTCAGTAACTGGCTAGCATCCAGAACCTTTATGTGTAATCTCTATATTCTTAGTCCCTGTATTCTTAACCACTAGATTCCACTATACATCATTTAATCCTCAACAACATCTTTTGTGGTATTGTTAGTTACACTTTACCAGTGGTAAAACTGAGATTTAAAGAGGTTAACCTTAAAGAGGTTACAGAACATGATGAGAGAGCCAGGATTATAATCCAGGTCTAACTGATTCCAAAGCACACACACAATATTAAAAACGGCTTTTCTGGCTTTTGCAGCAATATCTCCTGCTGAGTCTAGAAACTGGGGGCCCTGGCTCAGTTTCTGGGAGCTACATCTTGCTCTCTTTAATCCTGGCTCAGAGAGAGGCCATCTGGAGCCATGATATGGCCATCTACCCTATTCTGACTATTGTTACTTCTTAAAAACCCTTCCCGCCTTGCTCTGTCATGTGGGGCTGTCAAGCTGTGCTCATCACCCTTTGGACACTGTACATTGGATGCTGGCCACTGCTCCGTTGGGAATCCAGACATAAAGCCAGGTTCATTTCCTCAGCCCTGGCCCCAGCTTTCTTTCTCATCCCATTATTCCATAGCACTGTCTCTACAGCCATAAGATAGTCTTAATTTAAAATAGTTTAATGTGATGCTATTTAATAGCATTTTATTTTAAATTATGCATGTGTATACAAACATTCAGATATATCAATTATGTATCAGTTATTGTATCAGAGGTATCAATTATTTTATGTGTTTCAATAAATAAAGAAATCTAAAAAATTTTAACCAAAACACATGTAGCGATGTAAACACGTCTGCAACATTTTTCGTCTTAAAAACTGCTTGTTCATCTTCATCACGGTGCCTTAATGCTTTCCTGTGAGGTACGTACCTACATATGGCTGCTCTTAAACGATTCTATTCCTAAGTCATATGGGTGCCCAACTGCACTGCTTAACAGGATAGGATGTTTTATCCTTAAGTCATTAAATTGTGTGTTGAAACAGCTATGTGAAATTCAACAAGGTAATCCAGTTGTGTCCATTTTAGTCAGGGCTGAATTGGAAATGCTTTAAATTGCCATATCAGCTCCATTGCTAATGAGCAGATTGCCCTTGAAAACAGCAGATACCTTTTTGTTGCTCCTGGGACTATTAGAAGAGCAGTCTATCAAGAATTTGGCCCAAGAGATCAAAAACGCCTTTAAAAGTATTTACCATATAATTTTCATGCACATTTTTAAAAAAAGAACGGGTGATTGACATATTAAAGATATCTACATACAATTAGGTGCTGTCAAGAGTGGAAGAGAGAGGCTATAGACCCTAAGGTGATTTTTTTGTTTATTGTTGTGTATTTAATTTTAATCTATATTATCTCCCTAATGCAAGATGTTGTTTAAAAAGATCATTGTGGGGTGCCTGGGTGGCTCAGTTGGTTAGGCTTTGGACTCTTGATTTTGGCTCAGGTCATGATCTCATGGTTGTGAGATAGAGCTCCACATTGGGCTGGGCGTGGATCCTGCTTAAGAGTTTTTCTCTCTCGTGGGGGTGCCTGGGTGGCTCAGTCGGTTAAGCATCCGACTTCAACTCAGGTCACGATCTCATTGTTCATGAGTTCAAGCCTTGCGTCAGGCTCTGCCGGAGTCCAGCTCCAGCAGGGTTCCCTGAAGGATGGACGGTGTCGGTGAAAGGGGGAGGGAATGAGAGAGTGTCAAGTTTCTTTCTGATCACCAGGCAGGCATCTCTGCTCTGACCTGAAATTCACCTTTATTTATGGAAAAAAAATGTATGGGGTACAAAACAGAAGTGGCATTTGCCTTAGACAATGATTTCTGATGACAAATTTCTTTGGTATGTAAAAATTTCCCAGAACATAGATTGGTAGAAGACTCATGCATAATCTTTATCAATAGTAATTGATATAGGTGACTTAGATGCTTATCATATGAGTAAGAAAGGTATCGTTAGCATTTAAATACAAGACAATGTTTTTAGCATAACAAAGGCAAAAGGTAATTCTTTGTGAGCAGGGGTCAATAGCCTGTTTTCTTGAGGGGAAGTAAAACAGGTTTCTCAGGAAATGTAATATTTGCTCCTATAATCACAAAAGAAGAAATTCCTATAATAAGTTCCTTCACAAGGTGCAATCTGCATATTTTAGGATAAGGGGACAAGTCACTCCTGATACTAGTCAACAAGGTGCCTTGGGGGTCGGTGCTCAAGCAAAAATAATTGAGTGGGGGTCGATATCGGTCACCATCTGAATGCAAGAGCCCTTGAAAACCTTCCTTACCTCACAAGGAGTTTTTTCAACTTAGTGAGTTGAAAAATGGCTTCCAACAGGGCTCTGTGCTGACCGCTTAGAGCCTGGAACCTGCTTTGGATCTGTATCTGCCCCTCCCCTGTTAGTGCCCTGCCCCTCCTCTCTCTCTCTCTCTCTCTCTCTCTCTCTCTCTCTCTCTCTCAAAAATAAATAAAATTTTAAAAAAGTAAGATTCTCTCCTCTCTCTTTCTGCCCCTTCCCCACTTGTGTTCTTTCTTTCTCTCTCTCAAAAAATTAATTAAATAAATAGAATTTAAAAGTAAAAATATAAAAAGATCATTGCTTTGAGCATTTGATAGATATACTCTTTTATGTGGACAGTTTGAAAAACATTTAAAGCACTGCCAATTCTAAAAGTGCTAACTGTTGAAAATACCTTTCCAACTAAACATTATTGATGTCTACAGTTCTAAGGAAACTGTTTCTTTTAGATCCTGAGAGTCCCTGAAAGTTATGCATTTTGCCAAAGTCATAACTCCTAAGATTGAGGAACAGTTGCCTATTCATTCTTACAGATACATTTTGGCATAATTATGTAATCATGAGCTGAAATGCTCTCCTCTGAACCAAAGTGACCTTTCAGAGGTAGAATTCATAACATTTATTACCATTTAAAATAATTTTATTAAATGTCATTTTCAGTCATACAGTCATACATTAGCAAAAGACTTTAAATTTAGCCAGACAGAAAAGTTCTAAGAATACTGATAGATACTAGTTGCACATTCTTCCTTAGATATTGAAGTGAACAGCTGTTATTTTCAGCAAGATTTATTGTAAACTCCTGTGTCTCTCATGGTAAATGTATATATATATATTTTAAGTGTGGTGTTTACATTACAAATAAATATCAAAAGAGGCTAATGTCCAGAGCAAAAATAATCAGTGAGTAAATACAGGAATTCTGTTTCTGCCCATTAGGATAATTATTGTGGGTAATGCCTCACACACCAAATAGGCTCAAGAGGAGGGCACAAGTTGTTTCCTAATCCTTGAAGCAGCAGCAAATAATCTAAATAGCCTGACTTTTAGAGCCAAACAATCCAGTATCTGGGTCCTGGTCTTCCTCATACTACATGTGTGGGTAATGTTGGTCAAGTTACCTGTGCTCCTAAGCTTAAAATCATTCTCTAATAACATAATTCCCTGTGAAACATGAAATACATTTCATAAAAACCCAACTCCATTGCATCTGTCCTGATTTTGCCAATCGAAGCACTAGAATCTTAACTGGAATAGCCAGTTATGGGTCACTGCATTTAGGAATCTAGATTAAACAATAGATGTAAGAGTTATTTCACTATGAATTTTATAAAAATAGCAAAAATATAAAAATTATTTAATTAACTGAAACCATACTCTGTAATGACAGATACACCAAATTTATAGTGCAACCTTATATATACTGTACATACAGGTATATTAGTACATTCTTCTAAAGGACTTAATTATTTTTAAAAAACTCTTGTTGGTATGCTGGATTCTATTTATATATGTCCCCTGTGGTTCCTTCTCCTACTCAATTGAGTCTGAAGTATCTGTTTCTTTCAGGCTTTTAATGTTTTAATTATGCTATGTGCTTTCCCAAAATACAGTCTTCCAATATCAGTCTTTCTTTCTCTTAACAGATATTTATTTAACTGCTATAATGTGCCAAGTACTGTACCTGTTGATTTCCTCAGAATCAATTGATTTCTATAGAAGGCTTTGTACTCATCAGGTGTGCTTTAACATGCTGGCCTGCTGGCCGTGAGATGTGATGTCCTGTTCAGGGGCCAAGATCAGTTTTCTCTGTTTGAATTGTTCCATTCTCTCTGCAGGACTAATATTGTTCTCCATGCTGGGGAAATTCACAAGAGTTAAAATTCCTTTAGGCAAGAAGGTAATTTCCTGTTTGGAGCATAAAATGAAATCAGATCCATATGCTCCGTGCCATTATACTTGCAACGTAATAAACAATAGTAGTTCAAAGTCATTTCTATTTAATCATTTCATGCTCACTACCTCTTGGTGGTCATGAAAAGTTACATAGCAAAATCCTGGGAAGATAATATTCTTCTGTAAGTGCAAAGCATTTAATCCCTATTGCTATAGCCATAAGGGCATTTAATGGTGGTTGACAGGAAATAGACAAATAGATAATGGATTTTGAGTAATTTGAGAGACGAGAAGACAGCAGAAGCTAGGGGTGGGGCAAGAAACAGTAGGCTAGAAAAGAGTGTTAAGAACTGAATTGAAAAAGATCCTTTTTTAAACCAGCCTAGAAGGAATATGTTTTATTTTTTCAATGTTATTTTAGAGTTAGATTATAGAAAGGGTGATTGTATAAAATTGGCTAATAATTCTCTACATGTTCCTGTAATAATTATTTCTTATTCTAGTATGTTTTCCAGAAAATTTTAAGACCACCTAACTTATTTCTTGTCTAGTCCCTATAAGGTGGTAAATGACTAATACTCTGCAAGAGGGATAAGCAGTTTATAACCAAAGAGGGTAGCACTCAGTGAGAGGCAAGCCATCAACAGAGAGATGATTTTAAAGAATCTTATGAGAACATGGAGAAATTAGTGATGATGAGTCAAACTCCAGGGATGGAAAGTGATTTATACATAAAAAAGTATTTAATATATGCCGTTGCATAGTTCTCAAAATAAAGACATTATAGATCAGCTTGAGACAATTTGAGGTGAATTGGCTAATTAACTAATTACAGTGTGAGATTTCCCCTCTTTGTTTTTTGCTCTCTATTTCAGCTACACTTTCTTCTTCTGGAATAAATTCTTAATGTGTATGGTCAGTCACGTTTTGTGCCTTTGTTCATGTTGAACATACTTGGCAACCCTTTTTCACCAATCCAAATATTTCTCATTCTTTAAGTTTTAGTTTAAATACTACTTCCTCATAGTCTGAACACTGTGAATCTTCCTCTAACATCCTTGCCTCTGCGTTCTTATTGTTAGCCCTTTTGTTTTATTTTCTGTGTACAAGTTTGTCTCCTCAACTAGCTTACAAAGGTAGTTTGCCTGTCTTTGTATATTCACAGCACCTAAGAGAGTGCTTCATAACTAATAAGCATTCAATATTATATTTAATTCAGAGTAAGATGTAGGATGTAGTTTGGAATATTAGAAGATAGATTGAAATATCTACCCATTAGGTTGTATAGTATTTAGTTAGTTCACATTTCTCTCAGAATTTCTTTTACTCTTTTGTATTCTAGGGATAAACATAACAGTCTTGCCTTATGGCATAGGATTTGGGAGAGGATCCCATGAGGCAAGGTATAGGAAAGTGTACTAAGTTGCAGAGCACTACACAGAGATAGAATCTTTATGAAATAAACCATGATTTGACCCCATTGCACATAAGTTTCCTTCCATGATTATGCAAACTTTTTTTTTTAATCCTCTCATGATGACTTTACAAATGGCTGCAAATTCTTAGATCCCTTTGTTATGGAGAAGTAAAGTCCAATTCCACGCCTCCCACCTCACTCCACCACTCACCACTGGATTCTTGGCTGTTTTTAGGACTCTCTAACAGAATATACAGATCTGACACTGTGTATAATAAAAGACCATGAAGCTTCCACAATGACCTTCTGGAATGCTCATTCACAGGATGCTTCCTCTCAAATTCTGGCTGCCATGCTGTGAAAAGCCCG
Organism: Cryptoprocta ferox; assembly: GCA_028646485.1. NCBI lineage: Eukaryota > Metazoa > Chordata > Mammalia > Carnivora > Eupleridae > Cryptoprocta > Cryptoprocta ferox. The sequence continues at coordinate 101,863,756 of CM053567.1, forward strand.
AACTACATGGAAAGATCACAGATAGGGGCTCCTGTGCACAAGCCCCCTCTGGCCTGTCCTTCAGCCATCCTAGCCCAAGCACCAAGCGATGAGTGAAAAAGCCAGCAGACAATTGTAATTGGGGAGCCATCCTGCCATCCCGGTCATCGTGGAGCAGAAAAAAGCCAGCCCCACTTTGTCTTTCTGAATTCCTGGACCACAGAATCCATAAGCATAATAAAATGGTCGTTATTTTATGCCAGTAAGTCTTAGAATGGTTTATTACACAGCAATAAATGAAAAACTTCTCACATATGGCCTGCCAATTTTACGTCACCATTCATGAACGGTAATAGCCAAGACAAGCTAGGTAACACTGAGGTAGAAAACAACCCAATAATCTCAGTGGTTTTAAATAACAGATGCTCATTCCTTACTCACGCTGCATGTCTGTTGTGGGTCAACAGGGAAGCTCGCCTCATCCTAGGTACTCAGGGACTCAAGCTAATAAACATTGCCAATCACCAGGCTAGAGGAAAATAGAGCTCTGAAGCGTCTTGTACCAGCAGTTAGATATTAAGCCTGGAAATGGCACATTACTTTTGTGAATGGCTCCTTTGCCAGAACTAGTCATACAGCTCTTCCTACCCACAAAGGTGCCAGAAGTATTAGTCCTATCGTGTACTTTGGAGGAAGGGAGCCAGAAATATTTCAGAAGCAGTACTAAGGATTACCATATAAGCTCTTTTCATAGATGTTGCCTGCCTGGGCTTCCCAGCCAAACCCTCTACCTCAACCTCTAGTTCTGACTTTCCACTCTGACCTGTGTTAGCTCTCCCCACCTTCTCAGGCCAGCAGCTTTTTTTTTTTTTTTTTAATTTTTTTTATAACTACTATTTCACCATTTGGGAGCCATATCTATGTCTAATCTTCCTGCCTACCCTTCCAGCACATTATCTGCATATAAAGCAGTGGCAGTGGTGGTCTCCATGACAACCAAGACTATCTAGTGCTTCTGCTAAACTCCCAGTCATGGGTTGTTTTTTTTGGTTGTTGTTTCTTTCTCTTTCTGTCAGAGCCAAAATAAGGTTTGTATAGACAATTCTTCATTCCTCTTTCACCTGCAATAAACAATATAGTGTGGATTTATACTCTGGCCTGAAATGATTACTTACATGCGGTACCAATTAAAGATATTTATAAAGAATAAAAGTAGAGATTGAAATGAAAAGAAATGATGTAAGAAGGAAGAATGGATTCTGTTAAATGAGAACACAAAGGGAGATTCCAAAGAAGGAGAGAGAAAGTAAATACAGCAGGGAATAAACCAGAGTGTATTTTGGTACAAATTCTTGACAAGGTATTAAATTTAAGGACCGACTCTTTTTACTTACTTACTTTTTAATGTTTTGAAAGTTTAGATCCCTTGCATATAAAATGGGGAAATATAATACTTCCCCTACCTAAAATAATAAGGTAGTTGTAAGGACAAAGTTAGACTAAGTAAAATCATATTAAAAGTAGAAAGTACCCATTTAACTGCAAAGTATTATTATTACATTTATTTCAAATAAACATAGAAATGATAGTTAAAGAGTCTTATGGCTTTGGAGGGATTGGAGAAGGCTTTAGAAATTCTTAACCTATAATGGCTTAACTCAGATGTTTAAGACTTCTAGGTACAAGGTGGTGAATGACAGGCATAATTAATGCTATGGAATGTGAGGTCACCAGATAAATACAATGTGGAGGAATTCGTGCCAAAGGCTAAAATCCAGTAAGATAATCCTCTGATACATGTCTTTGAATGGTGCTGATGACCTAAATAATTCAATAGCCGTCTATCCTTACTAAGATTTTAGCAAAATTTGACCTGCTTAGCAATTCTTTTTTGAAATGTGCATGCTTGGAATTCCATGATTTTAAAAGCTTTCCCTCTATTATCTCTAGTTACTCTTTTTCTAATACTTTTGATAAACCCTTTCCTTTCCCATGCCCTAAATATACACTTCCCCAAGTTTTGATAATCTATTTTCATCCATTAAAATAGCTCCAACCAGCCAAGCTTCAAGGATGACATGAGCAGGTATACTTTTATTCCTGGCTTTGCTCATGATTTCTAGGACCATATTCCCTCCTGCCTGCCAAAAAGATTATGAGCAAAAGTAGCTAGCTACTATTAAGTCACATTATGTCATCCGCCATGAGAATAATTTTACATAAACTATTTCATTAAATCCACATACAAACCTATGATATGGTGCAAAAGTTATACCCATTCTACAGATGAGGAAACTGAAGCTCAGGGGAATGGAATAATTTACCCGAGTGTGTGGTAGGGGAAGCATTGATTCCTAGGTATGTCTTATTTCAGAGCCTGATCTCCTTATTCCTATTTCTTAAAATGTTTCTTATGGATACACAATAAGTATCGCAAAATCAAGGCATCTAAATTCAAAAATCAAAAACTAGCATTTTGACCTCTCTACACTAATTTTATTAATTTATTAATGTTTTGTTATTCATTCAAACTGAAAACCTTAGAATGATTATAAAGTACCCCATCTTCCTTCCAATACTCACCTCATAAACTTAATTCTGGAGATTAATTTTTCCCAATATCTTCCCTACCCAGAGCTTCCATTCCATTCCTGCTGCCATTATCCTCATGCTTATTCTCCTACAGTGGTCTCCCCACAGTGCTTTCTGTCTCACATCTTTCACCTCCAAATACTTCTTAGACCAGTCTTCCTAAAGCACTATTTCCATCATTCCATCCATCATTCCATTCCATTCTTCTAAACTCAAGTCCAACCCTTTAGTCTGATGCTGCAAGCCTATGCTTGATCTACCCCAGACATATTTTACACCACTTCTCTATAAAAAAAACCCAGCTGAGCTAAGCTAATTCTATTCCTTGAACATTCCTCTCTTCTGCCTTTTTTCATGTCATTCCATAAAAATCGAACAACCCATTGTAGCAGGATTCTTGCACAGAGAGTCGTGACACCGAGGCTTTTCTCTCCAGGAAGCAACTTTATTCCTGCCGGCACCACTCAGTTGAGCCCTGAACTGAGCCCTGAACACCATGTCTCGTGGTTTTTTATATATTTTTTTACTTCTTTGTCTCCCATATATGGCGACACACAAACGTGCAGTCTGATTAAGTGGTCTCATGTTACAAGGTAGTGAGGGATGTTGTCACATAAGCGAATAATAGCAAGGTTGCCTTGAGATGTTTTTTATTTTTCTTTCCTTAGGGAGGGGACCCTACCACATCATCAACTCTCCTTACAAAATCCTACTCATCAGTTAGAATTCCAGTCAAATGCTACTGCCTCCATGAAGCCCATCTGGGTCTCCTCAATAACAAGAGGTCTGTCTGTCTGATCTTCTGAATACTTGATTAATACAACTTAATGTGCTTATATATTAATACCACTTAATACCACTATTAATGTGCTTAATCAATATTCCTTAAGTTCTGTTTCTGTGTGGTTAGTTGTCTTATTTTCTCTTCTAATAGTAGTTAGGAAAATGCCTTCTTTTATTCATCTTTGTATTTCTCAGAGTATCTATATAAATTTATTCATTTGTTAATTTTTTAAATATTTATTTATTTTTGAGAGAGACAGAGCCTGAGTGGGGGAAGGGCAGAGAGAGAGGGAGGGAGACACAGAATCCAAAGCAGGTCCCAGGCTCTGAGCTGTCAGCAGAGAGCCCAATGCAGGGTGACCTGAGGTCATGACCTGAGCCAAAGTTAGATGGTTAACCAACGGAGCCACCCAGGCACCCCTCTCAGAGCATCTATAAAGCAATGCTTTGCACATAGTTGGATATCAACAAATATTACTTGAATGAATGTGAAAGAGATACTCAGACATGAAACATATCCTCAGAAAATACCACAAATCATAGAACTGAACAGTTTGCAAAGCTTAAATTGACATTTTATGATATGCTTGTTTTATATACTGATATATATTAGTCATCAGTGACTATGTTCAATTATTTATCTTCCAGAACTTACAACCCAAGCAGAAAAGAATTTTGTTTTGGAGAGACTATCTTAATTAAAGAGTACTTGCTAGATCTCTAACAGTCAACATTGGAGAAAAAGAGAAGCAATCACTTCCAAATTTTTCTGCATTACCTACTATAACAATGCTTCGTGCCAAAAAAAACCTCATGATTCTATTTTGTGTGAAATGGTAAATTGAGTTTATAGCTTATAATGGAGTTGATAACTGAACTTCTGCAAATTTCAACAAAACCAAACATCTGAAACATCAGATGTTAAAAATAAATGATTCTCTCTCTCTCTCTTTCTCTCTCTCTCTCTTTCAGTCCACACCTCCTTTCCTAAGGCATATCAGCAAGTTCAACGTGTGGCCAGAAAAATCCATTGTAGCAACTTGTGATGAAATCAAATCAAAATGAAAGTATCACATGCAATTTTCAGTTGCATTATTATTTTTTAAGTGTTTTGTAGTTGTATTCATAAAGCTTTTTCTTTCACACGACGGTATTTTAAAAGCACTATGCTCCTAAGGAGATTTTTGGATTGGGCATATTCACTGTAGAAGTTGTGGGGGAAGCAGGAAGCTTAGAGTTCACTTCAAACCTCCTGTTGATGCATGGCTTTCTGTTCATCCCTGATAAAAGGCCATGCTGCTTCGGAACATTGCCACGTGAGGTGCCCCATAAGGTAACCTATTCCTGTTTCAAAGAGTTTACACTGTCAGAAAATTCTTTATTAGACAAAATTCTACCCTTGTTCTCTGGAGTCCTGAACAATAGGCCTGATGTGTCTTAATACTACAATCCTTTAATTATTTGAAGATAAGTATCATGTCTTCTAGAAAAAGTATTTTGAGATAAGGGCTTCCTTTTAGTGCAGTGTTAAAGGATATAATTATTTCAAAAGCCTTACGCAAGATCTGAGACTATATGATTTTGAAAACTCTTTGCTGGAAGTTTCGGCTGAATGCCCTCACTCTCCCACCCCTGCTATGTACCTCCATCTACCTGCTCTACCTGCTCTATCCAAGCAACTCTGCTCTGATTCGCTCCTGTTTTGCTCCTGATTTGCTCCTGATTTTGGCAGAGGAAATTACTAGAATGCCCAGAGGGTATATTAGAACTTTATATATTTATCAAATTTCATTAATGTACATCATTATGAATCCATCTACTACCTAATCTTGTCACTTCTAAAGACTGGCTCATCTCTGACCAGTGCTTTGAATTTCACCTTGTGATTTTGCCTAACCACTGTTCACTACATCTTCTTCTATACCAAATATTACCTATCTGCTTTAGTAATAGGGCAGCACTATACCTAAAAGCATTAATTTGTTTATTTTCTGAGTGTTGCTCTCCCTTTCCTTTCTCAATAGTACTCTGAGGACATTTCCTCTAACCTATAGCCAAAGATCCAAAGAATAAAGTCATTAGGCGCCATTTAAGACAAAAAGATTTTGAAGCTGACTTGAAGGTTGCTGAATTTTTCCACCTCTGGAAACAAGATGATTTAGAAGGCATGGAAGGGGAGGGACCTCATGAAGAAAGTGGAGGGGCAGCTCAGATTAGATAGTAAGTGGTGGAGAAATCCAAGCCTTCAAAGCATGAGTGGAGTCTCTGTAAAAGGTGGCGAGGGATAAAATGGATCAGGAATGGGCTCAAGAAGAACCGTTCATTAAAGAGACTGAAAATTTACTCCTTAGCTGTAGTTATCAAAGGACCCACACTTACCAAAAGCCATCCATATTCAGTGCCCTGAAAAGTCTCTTCCTATACCTTTTATTTTCAATTTTTGAAGGATTGTGATTTTTACATTTGCCTTTAACTATTTGATTAGTGTATGCCTCTTTCCACCTGAACGTATAGTTCCATAGGGACTGACTAGGCCATGTCCATTTGCACTAATCACTGTGTCTAGGCACCTAGACCAGTGTCAGACACATTACTATGCAGACTTTTTTTTCAATGAGTGAAGTGTGAAAAATACATGATGCTAATGTGGATAGATTACAAGTTCATCAAGAATAGATCATTAGCAGGGGCCTGTGGCTGGTTTAGTTGGAAGAACAGGTGACTCTTGATCTTAAAGTCATGAGTTCGAGCCCCACATGGAGTATAGAGATTACTTAAAGAAATAAAACTTACCCAAAAAATCAGTAATTAGCTATCTGTATATGTTCAAGCTAACCGTTAGGTACACCGATAAACAGTTTACCATTATGTTCAAGTTTTCCTCAACTAGTTATTCTGTGGTATTCCCTCACCCTTCATTAAATAACCTATTTAGGCATTGTAAAACAAACACATCTGAACCGGATAGAAGGATTCAACCACCTGGAAGCCACGGCTGTGGAGCCCAGGAAGAGACAGCTACAACATTGGCATCCTGACAGGAAGAATCGCACACATGATGTCTGCACACAGTGTATTCCAGGTTTGGATAAGCCAAGTGTTACGTAATAAGCTAGGGTCGGCCAGCGTGGGTTATTCCCGACCGCCATTCCTCGGTTCTGCTCCAAAGCTCATTTTTAGGCTACCTCAAGTGTTATTTATTTATTTATTTTTGCAGCCGGTTTGCATATTCAACGTAGTAGAACGCTGAAAATATCAAAGAACTTGATTCCATTCCAATTTTTGCTATTTGAAGCACTTAATCAAGTGATTATGTGTGAGTTGTTTTTTCAAAGAGGAGTAATTTTTAAAGAACTTCTTTAGCATATGAACTTTTATATGAAAGACAGGCATACCTTCTTTGACCTTGAAATCTAGCTAACCAGACCATGTTTTTTCCTTCTCTGTTTGATAAAGGGCTCAAGGCTAGACTAGATCTCTTAGAATCTCAGAACTGGTATACATGTTTGGAAAGGAGAGGAAAGGACTTAAAAATGATTCTTGTGTTCTTATAAAGCAGCAGTTAGTACTATCGTTCACATTAGCCATGCAGTAATGGGCATCTTTCCACACTCTCCTCTCAATGGTGGTTCTGTTTTGCTTAGCTTTGTTTTGTTTTTCTGCTTAAGTTTGAGATGGAGGAAGAAATGAACTAGAATATTGCACTTTACTCTTCTTCTACCACAATCCTCCTGACTACCTTTGACTCAAACTTTTTCCAAAGCTACTCTGCACTTTAAAGAAGAGAGACAGAGACAAAGAGAAAGACAGACATAGAGAGAGAGAGACCAAAAGAACAGGGAAGGAGAAAACAGGAAGTCTTCCTGGGAGAGGTCTGAGATCTCCTGAAAGTTTGCCCAGGCTTAGCAGGGAGGGGACAGAATGTAGGCCATCAGGGTTCCTCACTCCTTTTTCCCACTGTTTCCATTAAATATCACTACTTTTTGAGAATGGTTGTTCTTCAAAATTCAGTCACTGATCTCAGTCTAATTCAAAAAATCTCCTTCTATGCTATGATTAGAAACCATGGGTTTAATTGCCATTTGCTTCTTTTTAATTGACTTGATTTTTAAATGATGAATGAAAGCACTTTCTCTCAAATTAATATTGTAAAATATAATTGACATTTATATTTGTTATTATCCAAACGCAAAAGCTTGGAGAAAATTAAGATAAGAAAACAATTCCAAAATACCACTAAATTATGCTTAGTATGCCTACTTGAAGCACTGTTAAGCCACTGCTAAATTTAAATGTTCAGATTCACATGTCATTTACTTAGGTACATAAAGTTATAACTGACCTCATTTTAGAATTTGATGCTTTCTTGATATTTGCTAAGGCCTGAAGACATAAAATGTTCATCTAAACACATAATTATTCCTACTCTTTTTAAACTGATAAACTCTCAGCCAAGAATATGAAATACTAATGGATGCCCCAATATTGTTTGTTAACATTTACTTTTCTCATTTTAAAAGTCATACATGCCAATCAGGGAAAATACTCTGTGTGTGTGTGTGTGTGTGTGTGTGTGAAATTATAAATAATGTAGAAATATTACGGTACATAGGAATATAATATAATATAGTATAGTATAAATACAGATAAGTCATAATTATAACAGTGTCAACATTGGTTATTTTATATATAATAATGTATATAATTGAATATAACATATAAATGTATAGTATCGATATATATACACATTCTGTATATATTATTATGTATATTTATATATATATATTCATTATGTGTATGTATACACATTATGTATACACACACTCACACACACACACACAGACATAAATGTTCCATAAACATTGGTTGGTTGGTGTAATGGGATAAACACTGGGTTGATGGCATCAACAGTTCCAGTTTTCTTTTGGGATCCACTTCCCACCTCCCCACTCGGCCCCATCTCATCCCTCTTGGTTTTCTGTGTAATGTTTTCTGTGTAATGTTTTCTCTATTCAGTCCATGAATGGGAAAAAATGACTCATGCAAAAACCAATCAGAGCAACACAATCCCACGGAAATAGGGATTAGATCAGGGGCAGACACATGCACTCTGCTAGTCCAATAAAAGAGACTTTTAGGACATTTGCTGGGAATATTAGTCACAATTATTCTCTCTTTTCTAATGTAGAAATTCTATAACCATTGTACCACCATATGGAGATAAAGGATGAATTCAAAACAATGATTAACAGAGTAGAAGGATGGGAGAAACTGCTACCTGAAGACACTTTGTGAATCTTAAACCCAATTGTTCCTGAATCCAGGTTAACTTTTAGACTTCATGTGGATTGTAAAAGCCAATATATTCACCATATTTAATTGAGTTTTCTGTGACTTACAAGAATCTTAACTGTAACACTGATTATCCAGAGACAACTGTGGAAATTTCACACACTTTTCCCATCTTTTCTTTCAAATCATTATATAATTATATGTGGGTGACATTTTTCAAAATGAAAGGGACCTTATTAAACATAATTCTATAAATATAATTTATAGAGTGAAAGGTAAGCTACACGTTTTACTAATATCCTTGACCTACAAATAAATTATATCCATATTAATCTAACCTGTTTGTAAGTAAACTTAAAAATCCGTCTCAAATAAAAGTTAATACATTAAAAACTATTGGGGGAAATGCAAAATGGTATAAACACATTGGAAATCAGTTCAGAGATTTCAATTCTACTGTTATATTTACCCAAAAGAAAAATTCACACAAAAAAACTGTATGTGAATATGAATAATGGCTTTACGTACAAGTTATAAAAACTGGAAACAACTCAGCTGGTGAATGTATAAACAAACTGTGGTAATTCATACAATGGAATACTACCCAGCAGTACAAGGAAGAAGGTGGGACGTGGCAGATAGAGATAAGAAATGGAACAAAGACTACTATATCAAACAAACAAAAGATAGACAAATATAGAAAGCAGTATAAAAGGCAAGTATAAAACAAAGTAGATATAAATTTCAGTCTAACAGTAAACAAAAAGTAGTAAATGGATTAAATTCTTATGTTGAGTAACAGACACTCAGATTGCAGTAAACAACAACAACAACAACAACAACCAACCAGATATGTGCAGGTTTATTACAATAAGCCACAGAAAAAAGTTGAAAATAAAGTGACAGAGGCAAATCCTGAAGAACTGAAAGTAAGTGTAAAAGTAATGCAAGTTGACTCATCTCCTTACTGCTCTCCTTTATCTCATGTTTCCGTTAAGTTTTTCCACGTTATTCCAAGGTAAACAACATTTTTCATTTATCAATCTATTCACCTGAGGGGAAAATAGTCTTTCCACTCCTTAGTTTTAACCAAAATCAAACCCGAAACCTCTACGGTGGAAGCTATCATTCTCCCAAGGCTCCTGTGCCTGCTCTAAGCTTTTCTTCTGTGGTTAATGTAGCCTCCTGTTTTTACTCCTCTGGCCAAATATAAAAATCCCTGTGCCTCTAAGATTCAGACTACACAACTGTCTCAACCTCTGTCCCTCTTGTTCTCTGTTCTTCCTTAGTTATTCTCCTGCATTGATTAGACTTTGGCACTTGGTTCATTCTATCATGGAAACCCTTAAAGTTATAATAGCCTCTGAGGTTTTTTTTTTTTCCCCTCTAAATAAGGAAGGATTCTAAGGAGGTCCCCATGATTCCCCCCACTTTGTATAAGCCCCTACCCTTTAGGGCTGTGACTTACTCCTATCCAATAGAATGTGGTATAAATGATGGGATGTTCCTCTAGCAGCTCTCTTTGCTGGTTTGATGAAGTAAAGGGCTGGTTGGGAAAGCTCACATGGTGAAGAACAGCAGGTGACTTCTAGGAAATGACAATAGCCTCTAGTTGCTGTCTTCATCCCATAGCCAACAAAAAGCCCTAGCCCTCAATCCTACAGCCACAAGAAATTCAGCTAACAGTTTTAAGAGATTTGCAAGTATTGCAAGTAAGTTCTTCAACAGTCAAACCTCCAGATAACAATGCAGCTCAGCCAACCTTTTTTTTTTTTAAGTTTTATTTATTTTTGAGAGGGAGAAAGACAGAGCACAAGTGGGGGAGGATCAAAGAGAGAGGGAGACACAAAATCCGAAGCAGGCTCCAGGCTCTGAGCCGTCAGCACAGAGCCTGACACGGGGCTAGAGCCTGACACGGGGCTCAAACTCGCAAACTGTGTGATCATGACCTGAGTGGAATTCAGACATTTTTACCGACTGAGCCACCCAGGCGCCCCTCAGCCAACACTTTGATTGCAGTGCTGGAAGACCCTAGGCAGAGGACTGGGTTAAGATGGACTCAAACTCATGATCCACAGAAACTGAGATAATAAATGTTGTTTCAAGCCTCTAAATTTTGGTATTTTGTTACACAGCAATAGATAACTGCTAAAACAATTTCCCATTGTGTTTCTTCCAAAAACAGTTACCTACTCTCATAAGTCTGCCCTACAACTTGTTTCTCTGGAAATTTAAATAAGGCTATCTTACTCTATGAGCATATTTCCTATCTATTCTTTCACTTTTAAGTGCTAAAAGTTGGAGACTTCTAATCACTTGATCTTTCAGTTGCCTAACTATCTTCTCTACCAAGTTTTACAAGTATCTCTCTTCATTCCCCGTGTACCCTGAACCTGGTTGATGATGTGAATTTTTGACTGACTTGCATCATTGGTACTCTTATACAGCTATACTCTCCTGTCACTACCCAACTAAATCACAGAAATGATAAACCCCAGGGTTTCATATCATCCCCTACCCCTGCATAAATGATTGCTATTGAGAGAAATTACGTGGACATTCAGATCAGCACCTTTGAAACATTAGGGTCTCTTTGAAGAGATTGCTTCTCAATCCCAAATTCATTCAGAGAATTTAACTCCAGACACTTAAAACATCCGTATAATCCCTCATCTTGCTCTAAAACAAATGCTTTTTTTTATTATTTTGATTGCTCCAAATGATATTTTTGAGGGACCTTGTAAAAGATTTAACTATGTTATTTTGTATTACCCAATTTGGACCTTGTCTTAACTCCTAATTCTGTTTATATTTGAGATACAAATGAAACTTCATTCTCTCTATAACGTCTCACTCCTAACGTATTTAAACGAACTGGAGTCCTTGTTTCTATACTGTTTCTTAAATTTAGGTTCTGGAGGTGTCTTCGTGGCTTAGTCAGTTGAGTGTCCAATTCTTGATTTCAGCTCAGGTCATGATCCCAGGGACGTGGGATTGAGCCCCATGTTGGGCTCCATGCTGAGTGTGGAGCCTGCTTGAGACTCTCTCTCTTTCTCCCTCTACCCCTCTTCCATTTGTACTCTTTCTCTCTAATGAAAAACAAACAAATAAAACAAACAAACAAATAAACAAACGCCCCAGGGCTGGGCATAGGTATCGTTATCCTAAAGAAAATGTTGAATTTAAGGCAAGGAGTTTGAAATGAAAGTATGATGACCTGTTAGAAGAAAAGAGTATATTCTTAACTTGCTATATATTGTCTCATCAAGCTGATATCTTTCCAAAGTGTATTGTTAGATCAATGTGGTAAAAGATTGAAGTGAAAGGGTGCTGTGATTACTGAGAACCACTAATACCAGTTGCTCAGAGTTAGGGAAAATATGTGAGAAAACAAAATTTTCTGTAACTGAATTAAATACTCAGGAATATTGTGCTCATAAAGGCACTTTGAAAGAAGAAGTAATTGTGTTTCTTTAGAAGGGAGTTAGCAAATGTGGTGAGAGAACTGAGTTTTCTATCTGACTATGATCCTGTTCTTGGATAGGTGGCCCATCCTTGCTTACTTGCACCTTATCCATCAGAAATGATCATGATATATGCCCCCAGGATACTTTTCTAAATGCTTAATATAGTAAAAGAAAAGAGTCTAAGCAAAGAAAGCGATTTTATTATAAATATGGACTGTAGTATAATCACCAGAGAAGTTAGCTATTTTTGATTCCTGAGATTAGCTTTATCTAGAAGTTCATCATCTACAATGAAAAAAGGATAAATCTTTTTAAGATGTGTGTTTTGCAGGTGTGTCTGGGTGGCTCAGTTGGTTAAGTGTCTGATTTTAGATGAGGTAATGATCTGGGTTTGAGCCCGAGTCGGGCTCTGCGCTGGTAGTGTGGTGCCTGCTTGGGATTCTCTCTTTCTCCTCTCTTTCTGCCCCCTCCCCCACTAGTGCTTTCTCTCTATCTCTCAAAATAAATAAATAAACTTAAACAAAAAAGATGTCTATTTTTGACATCATTAACATCAATCAACACCAGAGAATTGTATCCCATTGAAATGACAGCATTGCTATAGTACATGTTGCCCATGTTAACAGACAATTCATTGGCTGATTAATGAAAGAAATAGCTGAGAAAGTTATCATTTTATTAAAGCCCAACTTCCAGTTGGATAAAATAAACAGTGATATTATTCTCATTACTCTGAGCGGTTCAGTTCTAACGCACAAACATTTTGACCTCCAACTCTCATCTTGTCCCTCCACTATGTCCAAGAACCTTTTAGCAACATGTCAGCAGGCAGCATCTCTTTCCTCTTTCTACTTGCAGAATGGCAACTCTAATTCATTGTTTCTCCTCCTACTTTCATATGCTCTCTGTACAGTAATATTTTACTTGCAATTACCCCAGCCCTCCTGCTGATTCCATTAGAGAGTGAGCCAGAAGCTGACTCTCTCTGACTCAAGCTTTTGGTTCCTCCTTTGTTTTTCCTGGCAGATACCGTTCCTTCATTATACGTAACACCTACAGTAATTGCTGCTGCTTCAAAAAATCTTTTTTGAATGTTATTAAGACATGCAGGAGGAAAAGGCGTCACAAAATAGAGATATTACTTTTATTTACATTCTAGCATTCTCTGTGGGGGGAAAAAATAGAAAGCTTTTTTACCCTGGTGTCTCATTAATTCTGACAACACCCCTAGAGGCAGGGAAGTGACAAGACCATTATTCTTGTTATAGTGGAGAAAACACTGAAAAACCCAGAGAGGTTAGATATCTTGTTGAAGGTGACACAGTTATTGGGAGCCTGGAGCGAAGAAAACATACACACAAACTTCAAGTTTCTGACTCCCAGGTAGTCCAGTCATTTCTCCATTCCGTTTGTAGGTAAAGTTCACCTTTCTTTTAGGTCCTATAGGTTGTTGATGATGGGATAAAAATGTGGGGTAACTCAAACCCCAAAAGATCTCAGACTAACCTGCCTGTGCAGACTGCTCAATATGAACTATCATATTTCCAAGTGAACATTCAAGCATGCAGTACAAACCTATTGTGATATGATGGAATGATAAATACCAAGGTCTGGGTTGTTCAGAAGGTTTTGCCTTCGCTGGTATGTCATCATGCATAGGCTAGAAAACTTAAAGCTACAGGGGCGCCTGGGTGGCTCATTCGGTTGAGTGTCCGTCTTTGGCTCAGGTCATGATCTCACAGTTCATGGGTTTGAGCCCTGCGTCGGGCTCTGTGCTGACAGCTAGCTTAGAGCCTGGAGCATGCTTTGGATACTGCGTCTCCCTCTCTCTCTGACCCTCCCCTGCTCACGCTCTCTCTCTCTCTCTCTCAAAAATAAATAAAATATTAGAAAAAAATTTTTAAAAAAGAAACCTTAAAGCTACATTTCTCCAGAGTCCTTTGCTATTAGGTTTCTGAGTGCAAATTAGGGGCTGACAATAAGATGACCTATGCAAAATGTAGAAGGCAGAAGTTAAGAAGAAGCTATTTCTAGGCTCATTAATCGCTATGGCTTGCAAATATGGCTATGGAGATATTTAGGGGTTTTGCAGCATAATTGAGCACCCCAAATGTGGAGAGGTAGCTAAGCTGACTTTGGCCATGCTTCGGCCATGCTTCCTGTCTTAGCAGCAGCAGTGGCTGTGTCTTTCTGGCTCTTGGACCACAGCTACACGTTTCTGTTTCTTACTTGTGGGACATAATGATGTAAATGTCCTTAAACCTACTCCAAGCCTAGAGACTCCAAGGACTAGAAGTTGTAGAATTTCCATACACAATAGCATTTCATCTTTCTTCCAAAAAATTTTAGAAAAGTCATAGCATTCAAAATCTATGGGATTATCTGACAACCACTGGAAACGTTTCTTTCCAAAGGAACTATGGAGAATGTTGTATATCACACAGCTAATGTCCACTTTCCACAATACTCTTCCTTCCGTCTTTGCTCAGATCTATCTCCTTGTGAAGACAGATCTTTATTTCAGTTCCCACTTGGAAATAACTTCTCCCTCTCTGGCTTCTTTCAGCACTTTATTGGATTTCCCATGGATACATCTTCCTTACTGTGTAAAATATAGGGAATCTGAGGAAGTAGATTGGCCCAGAAGGCATCATAATTTCCACATAGAATTCATAGATATTTAGTAAATATGTGATATTTTCCATTTAATTTTTTTCTATAGCCTTATTTTATGTATAGTTACAAAGAAAAAAAAAGAAGAGAGTTGTCCAATATAATAAGCCTAGGCTTAAGTGGCCTGAGTGGAAGTATTTCCAGCATTGGGGACATTGCTAAGCAAAATTCCCCTGGGCAGTCTGTGGCATCTTTTTATGTGCATATTTTACCTCCACTACTAGACAGCCTGTTTCCTGCAGATTTCATTTACAAACATGCAGCCCAGGTTCAAATCAATTTACAGGGTTCATGAACGTGGACAAGTCACTTAATCTCTCTATACATTAGTTTCCTTATGTATAAATGAAGATATCATTGAACTATTATGAGAATTAAATTTCTGTCTCCTTAACCCTTCAGCATCTTTTGCTCACAGAAGACTTTCAGTAAATATTACCCTGCACTGGTGGTTGTTGTTAACTAACTATTGATAGTTGATTGAATATCCTTTAGTTAGAACACAGGGTAATTCCTCCCTGATGTGCTCTTTCTTAGTCTATAATATTGTTGCATTTGGCAAGTATTAGAGAATAGGAAAGGAAGAACAAGAGAAATTGAGCATTTGATTTTATCCATATATTGGGATTTAGAATAAAAATATTGTTTTTCATCATCTATTAACATTGTACACAGGGTGAGGTGGATCAGTTCTTATTAAAACATTTTTTTGATTGAATATTTTTCTTTTTTTTAAGTTTATTTATTTTGAGAGCAGGAGAGGGGCAGAGAGAGGAGAGAGAGAATCTCATGCAGGCTTCACGCTGACAGGGGTCTCAAACTCACAAACCATGAGATCATGACCTGACCCGAAATCAAGAATCAGATGCTTAATGAACTGAGCCATCCAGGTGCCCCTTGACTGAATTTTAATTACCACTACCATACCTATACTTTAGGTAGGATATAGCTTTTTCATTTCAATCATCGCACAATGAGAAGCTAATAAAATATTGACAGTGTTTATTCTTTTAATATTTAAATTTAATTAGCTTTGCAGATAGACAAAATCATCCAAAGAATACATATTTAATAAGCCAAGGCCTATATTTGTCATGCATTCTCATTCAGACAACTGCTATCTCTTTCACTTGACCCTGATTTTAAAAAGCATGCATGTTTTTTGCAGCCAAATGGGTTAAAATGCAATGCACATACTCTCATATAAAGAGTATGATGAATAAACTCTTTTATTTCTTTAGAATTTGACATAGAATTAATTTAAAGCAGATATGAAAAAAATGGCTAAGATGATAACAAAGTAGAAATAAGGAATGTCTGTGGGGTAGATAGGTGAAAACAATCCAAAGAAAGATAGCTGTAAAAAAAAAAAAAAGAGAGAGAGAGAGAAAGAGAGACAACAGGGCCCAAATGGAGTCACTTGTACCAAACCTATGTCACCAAACTAAGACTTTATACCCACCCTGATTGCAGTTTCAGCCTCTCCCAGGAATGTAATTTTATACAGTCAGTTTGGAATTTTCTGGTTAGCACTAGTGAAGTAATCCAGCTGGTAGACCCCTGTTGTGCCCCATTAGCATTTTGGTAGAATACCTTCCTTGTCCCACCTCCTTGTACTTATAAAAATCTTCCTTTTTGAATAGCTCTTCAGAGCTCCTTTTTGTTTCTTAGATGGAGTGCTGCCTGATTCGTGAATTGTGGAATAATGCCAATAAGATCTTTAAATTTATTCAGTTGAACTTTGTTTTTTACCATAGTCAAATTTTCAAACTAGCACAAAGTCACATTTTTATTTATAATTTAAGCATCCATTGTAGGCAAAACTTGAGTTACACATTGTAGAAGTTAGGAGAGTGAATAAAACAGGTACCTCTTCACAGAGAATCCTATAATGCATCATTAATTAGCATAGTAAAGCAATAAATCAAGAATAAGTGGGGACTATGGCCTTCACCTTCATATGAAGATATCTTTTTTCTTCATGATCATTATCATCTTCATCATCACAGCTAATACCCCTACTATGTACATAACTTACTTTACAGACCTTATCTTATTTAATGCAATGAAGTAGATTCTGTTATAATTTTTATTTCTCTTTTACAGATAAAGAAACTTGGGTCAAGAGTGGAAGTTACCTGCATAAAATTCACATGGCAGTAAGTAATCATTATAATATCTTCACAAGGTGTCCTTGGTTGGTTGGTCAGAAGATTGGTTTCCTTCAGCCAGTGCTTTAAGTGTAAGGAATGTGTAATTTGAATGATACTTCAACTTTCCTGGTCTTGACAAGAACAAATGGCTGGGGAGGCCTGATTTTTCTTCATATATGAAATGAAAGAGATGGAAGGTCATATCATAGTTTCATCCCTCTTTTCAAATGCTTCAATTTTTTAGAAAATTTTATGAGTATTAAATTATAACAACATATTAAGCACCATAAAAGGCTACATGTGGACTTCTGTGGATAAAAAGCACCAGTTTTCTCTGAACTTATTCTTATACTTATGCATCGAATATCAGAATCTTCTGAAGTATCCCATTAATAAAAATGAACATAATACTGCTGTCTATGAATCCCAAACCCTAATTTAAATGTACTATACAAAAGAAATCTATTTAATATTGTATCCATTAGAGATCAAAATACTGAGTTGAGGAACTTTGTCAAACTTACCAGTTTGGGGTTGGATAGCTTTTCTGTTGTGGCTGTTTATGTTTATTCAAGTGTTCCTGGAAAAACACAAAGAAAATGATAGAGGACTAGAAAATAATAAGGAAAACCAATAATTCAAAGCATATCTTGCCGTAACTCTTATAACTAATCAATGCACGAGGAGTTCCTTGTGCTTTGTCTCTGGCTTCTTTGTGAGAATATTAATTTTCTGTCTGGTTTCCACTCAATTTTTCCATACCTACTTGCATACTTGAGTACATACCCAGTCTTTAATTAACAAAGGAATATTTAAGTGTTAACAATAAATGAGATAAGCCAGACATGGAGTGAAACGTGCTCATCCCTTGGAGAAGCCAAATGTAATTCCTGAGAACTGATGTTTCAATTGCAGCTCAGACTTCATCTGTTTTCAACAAAAGGCAGAAAATCAATGATCAGATGTTGTAACTTTCCACTTCAGAGAGCACAACTTGTGTTTTTATTACAAGTATGCCAAAAGTCTTAATTCTTAAATGATGACAAATTGTCTGCCTCAATAGAACTATAATTCAATTTAATTTATAAATATATATAACAGATAGTCCTTAAAGTTCTAAGCTGCTTTGCAAGTAAGGTGTTAAATATCACAGCCTATACAAAGGTTTATCTTTGTGGAATCCCCTCTGGCATTGGAGTTTCTTCCTTGCCAGAGTCCAGCTCCAGCAGGTCCAGGCCTCCCTGAAGGATGGACGGTGTCGGTGAAAGGGAGTGAGAGAGCCTCAAGTTCCTTTCTGATCACCAGGCAGGCATCTCTACTCTGTCTGTTTTGGTGTCTTTATTTATAGGTTAAACGATAGTATGACATCAAAAAGTGGAATTTTTACTATGGATAAATCTCTGTGATAAGATGCTTTGCAAAGTGTACAGAAACAGGTTTTACAGAGGCATTTTTGCAGAACTACTCTAATTACAGTGAGGTAGTAAATTTTTACAACTAATAGGATAACAGGATGTTCTTAGTGAAAAGCAGATATCATATACATTTGTTTAAATTGGTAGTAAATTTTACAACTAAGAAGATAACAGGATGTTCTTACTGAAAAGCGGACAACATACACATTTGTTTATATCAATAACACTAAGATTAAGGCATAGGTTGAGTGATATATAGGTAGGCTAGGAGTCATTCTGTCTGGCTCACAAGAGGAAGAATGTATTTGAGCTGGTTAGTTAAGTTGCTTGTGTAAACCTTTTTATTTGATGTTGAAGGTGTAAGCACCACAGGGGCCCTGGATGTGTCAGCCTTTGTATATGGGTTTATGTTTTAACTACTCTTACCCATCCTCATTACGGATATCAGTGTAAGGGAAGGCATTTGTGGCACCAATTAGCAAAGGTATATGTAGTAACTTATGTCTGGCTCTTGTCTGTTTCTTATCTCTAAATTCGGCTCTTTTTCTCTGGGCCAGAGTTAATTGTAAATCTTGTGTTTTTAACCCTCTTTATTATCTATGTCTTGGGTCTGCAAGGCTCATTAGAAGAGCCTTTTTACAAACATCTGCTGTGCTTTGACCTAAAATCTCTTTTGTAGAGGTAGGAATATGCTTCTTCTCATGAGGTATCTATGTGGGGAATATCGGTCTGACTTGGATTATTGTGAGGCCTAGTCGATAACAGCAGGCCCATTCCCACTATGAGCCAGTAGTAGAAGGAGATACCAGTTTCACTTCATGGCAGGAGCTCTGCCAACGTCTGCCATTTCCTCGCTGTGACAGTGTCATCCAGCGAGGGCCAGTGTGGCTCCCAGCACTTCCTTTCATTGTAATCTCTCCCTTCTTTAAACGGAACACTTAACAGTTTGTTTTGCTAATTCTTCCTGAATTAGCACTGGCATTAGTTCATATTTCTTGCAACGTTGGTACAAAAGAAAACAAACAGCCTATCACAAGTTGGCTTCATTGCAATCTGCCTAGATAAGGTCTTCCTGCAGAAGCCAGTTGGTTCCTTAGAAAGGAACCTCTCAAGAAGACTTATTATTTAGATTTCCTATGAATTTTATTCTTGTTAAGTTTTTTCCAAAAAAAATGTCACAAGAAACTAGAAACCAGAAGGTGTAAAAGGGGAGCTCAGAGAATTCTGTCATCATAAATACAGACTACTCTGCCATGGAGTGATTTCCTAAATCAGGTTGACTTCTAAGGATGGAAGAAGAATATTATCTATTTTTTACTAATACCACCTAAACAGCTATGTCAGAGACGGTCCCTAAAAGGCATTATGGAGAGTTGATATTCTTGTCATCTTATATCCAAAGGAAGTATAAGAAGAAATATAATGAATTGGTTCTGCAAAGAAACATTTAAAATTTTATATGCTGGAATTGGCAGAATAAAAATGCATTTAAGGGGAAGCTTTGATCATGTAATGCTAAGCACTTTGTCAGGTATCTCCCTAAAATGCATCTTTCTATCACATTTTTCCGAAACACTTTTCACACAATAAGTATTCATTTCAACCAATGTAGAGATGACTCCAGGGTTCATGTATGATGAAATCATCCTGGGGTCCCCTTTGAAGTACTAATCTGATTTATAAAAATGTTTTATTTTAAGCAACTTTCAAAGGAGAAAGTTTTCATTTTTGGCTTTTGCTTCCAGCAAATAACATGTTTAAAATGATTTAGAAATGCAACAACCAGATATTTTCACTTTCTAGTTGTTTGTCCTGTGAATTTCTTTTAATTCAGGTCATGAGTCATTACATCACAAAAAAATATATTAAGATATTGGCCAAAGCAAAAGAACTATCTTTTATGAGTAGAGGATAAAGAATTAAATAATATATCTTCTTAGTTAACAAATGGTATGTTTTCATTTTTATCTCTCAACTTAAAAAATTATCCAGTTCAATGGCTTTATTATTTAAATTAAGAAAAATGATTGCCCACAAAAAAGGATGTTTCTAGTAAACAAAATGTTGGATCACATTTTTCATCAAGTTATTCCTATAGGGAATAAAAGAAGAGAGGGAGCAACAGAAATTTGAATTACGAAAGTGAGGTTTTTTAAAAAAAATCAATAGACAATAGGAGGAAAAGAAATTCTGCCTCTCAGTATCTGATAACTTAAATTTTGAGACATGGGAAAACTCTTCAATAATACCATGAAAGTTACCACCAACCATTTGTAAGGTACAAAATCACTTAGCACCATAGTACAGTACTTTTACTAAGACTAGTATCCAGTTCAATATGTAACTTGACTTGGCATGTAATAATACAACACAAGAAAATAAATGATGAACACACACACACACACACACACACACACACACACTTCTATTTACAACACATCAAAATGGTTCCAGAAGCAAAAGAGCCTTGCAGTTCCTTGAAATAAGATTCTGCTGATAGTCAATAAATTTTATATCATTCAGGATCTCATAAATCTTGGGACTCATCCCTTCAATTCTAAGGCAAGTAAAAAATATACAGCTACATTTTGTAGCACATTGTTGCAAATCATACCAAACATTTGCAAAAGGAATCTATGGGATGGGAACTTCTATTAATATCCAAGTAATCACTACTAATGAAGTGATTATCCTGTGCTATTATAACGGAACTACTGTAATTTGAACTTTTGGCTTACTATTTCTCAAAATCATGGAAAGGTTTTGTTACATATTATTCTAAGGGCATAAAAAGTCTTTTTTTTCCCTAAGAAAGCCAGGCATAAAGAATTCTGTCAAAACACAACAACAAAAAAAGAGGAATAAATTAGGATTTATTTTAAAGACTATACAGGGGCACCTGGATGGCTCAGTCAGTTAAGCATCTGACTTCAGCTCAGGTCATGATCTCGCAGTCTGTGAGTTCAAGCCCAGTGTCAGGCTCTATGCTGACAGCTCAGTCTGGAGCCTGTTTCAGATTATGTGTCTCCCTCTCTCTCTCTCTCTCTGCCCCTCCCCCACTCGTGCTCTGTCTCTCTCTTGCTCTCAAAAATAAATAAAAACATTTAAAAAATTAAAAAAGATTATATCTCTAACAATAATAGCTAAAGTAGGAATTCAGACACTATGATTTTTGTTTTATATAATTTATTTTAATGAACTTACAATTTTTTTCTAAATTCATCCAATTTAAGTCTTTTTTTTTTTTTTTTTTAAAGAACAAGAGTGAAAAGAAAACATTCCCTCGAACATCATCTCTGTTGGTGGCATTTAGAATTATTATTCTCCGGGCACCTGGGTGGCTCAGTTGGTTGAGAATCCGACTTTAGCTCAGGTCATGATCTCACAGTTCGTGGGTTTGAGACCTGCATCGGGGCTCTGTGCTGACAGCTCAGAGCCTAGAGCCTGCTTCACATTCTGTGTGTGTATGTGTGTGTCTCTCTCTGCCCCTCCCCTGCTTGTGTGCTCTCTCTTTCTCTCTCTCTCTCAAAAATAAATAAATAAATAAGCAAGCAAACATTTAAAAAACATTTGGAATTACTATTCTCTTTTAAAGGGCAACACTGGGGAGCATGAGAGGAGGGGACTGAAGCTGCAAATTTGGTGTGGGAGACCAGTTCCCTCCATGCTCAAGAAATGCCTCAGTACAACAGCACCAATGCTGGGACTGGCCAAGGCTCTAAAGTGGTGTCAAAGACAGTCCACTTTCCTACTGATGTGACATTCCAGCCTGAGCTGTGTTTTAGAGCATGACCAAGGGTGGGGAAAAGTGGGGTTGTCCAAGCTTACAAGAGCAGCAGCACCACCCCTCCCCCCATCCCACACCCAGAGCCATCTCTGCTTCCTTCAGCAACCTTTCTCCTTTGCTCTAAAACTTTGTTCTGCTTCCCTTTAAAGGGGCTATCAGGGGAAATACTACAATAGTTGGCAGCTGGTAGTATGAGAAAATAATTTTTTAGCCTTTTTTATTTGACTTGTTTAGGTCAGTTCTACATTCATATAAAGGAAGCCAACATTTTGATCATATCATGTGTAGTTTATTGTTATGCAGCTATCCTAAGAAAACAGTCTCTTTCATTTTATTTCCTCAGATTTCAAAATCCAAACAATGCTAGAAGAGCATGAAAATCAGTAGAATTATCAAAATAAGTAATATTTTCCACTTAAAATATTACCTTAGATTAATCTGACTTTGGTTTAAGAATGATTGAGATATATTTAACCTCCTGAATTTTAGCTCTGCCTTTTTAAAGTCTAAGTACTTTTGACTTTTTCAAAATTGTAAGTCCTGTGGGGTAAAAAAAAAAAAAAAAAAAAAAAACAGAAGATTTTAAAGACTCAGATAAACTTTAACTTAGAAATATATTTATATGTGTTTAATTTCTTACATGATGAACTGAATTAGATGAGAAAAATATAAACAATAATAGCACATTGTATGACATAGCAGAGAATGACTACATTAGGTAATAATTTGGTGTCTAAACTCTAAAAACATATGCACTGTTAGAGTTACAATTTGCAATCTGGCGATCACAGATAATTGTACAGTTAGCACCTCTTAGTATCCATATTTTTCAGCTTTGGGCAAACACCATAAACAACTTTTATCTTTGGGCTCCACTGGATAACAGTGGGCACATTAAGGCATATTAATGAATCCTTTCCTGAGAATATGCTCCCATTCATGGCTCCTTTTGCTGGACACCATCCCATCCATTGTTCTCGGGCATCTCTGATGGCCCTGTTTCTGATATTTAACTCCACCACTTAGACCACAGCTGTTTTTCCAGTGTTGGACTCTGACTGGAGTGAATCAGTCTATTGGCTGAGTGACAGCAATCAGATTATCTCACAAGAATTTAAATAAGAGACAGAAACTGTGATTGTCTGCATGCTGGGCGACCAGTTTTCCAAACCAAGCAGCACTTCCAACAACTCCCCTTGTGACAATCCTGGCTTCCAGCACACTTACCGTAGGTTTCTGCTAGTTATTTGGTTTATGCTTTCAGTTACTGTCTTTATTATGTTTAAAATGTGCACTAACTATATCATAAGCCATATGCAGATTACATGCAAGAGCAGTCCTGAGGCTGCTTGCAGGAGAAACGTGGATAAACCAAAATGCTGCTCATCACTGAATGTGCTATCACAAAGTGAGAGGGAGTTACATACCAGATATATTCACTGAATATGGAAATTGAAGATGTAGCAAGTCAAATCAAAGGAAGGCAGACTCTGGTTCTTCTCCATGAAGGTAAGTTAAGCTGGCAAAGATGCAAAAGCTGGTAAGGATGACACAAATTCCTCAAAAATACTTTGGATAAAAATAGCAGCACAGTAAGTCAGCGTTCTCACTTGTAAGTATGTTATATCAAGCTAACAATTTGCGGGAACCTGCTCTATGATATGTACAGTGAATCTTCCTAGAGGTAGAAATTTTAAAGAGAGTAAAATTAAAGTTAATTTAAAAAGGGTAGTGACGGGGTGCCTGGGTGACTCCATCCGTTAAGTGACCAGCTCCTGATTTTAGCTCAGGTCATTATCTTACAGCTCAGGTCATTATCTCAGGTTCATTATCTCATGGGAGTTCAAGCCCCACATTGGGTTTTGCACTGACAGTGAGGAGTCTACTTGGGATTCTCTGTCTCCCTCTCTCTGCCCCTCCCCTGCTCACACACACACACTCTCTCTCAAAAATAAACAAACATTTTCTTTTCTTTTTTTTTCTTTTTTTTCTTTTTTTTTAATTTTTTTAATTTTTTTTTTTATTAAACTTTATAGTTTATTGTCAGGTTGATTTCCATATAACACCCAGTAAACAAACATTTTAAAAATAAAACAAAACAAAAAGGATAGTGACTTTCCCCACAATGCAAAGCTAGTAACAGCAGAGCTGGGATTCACTCTATCGCCTGATTCTGGGTCCAATACTTTAATGTTCTCTCCATTTTCCTACAGGAGTCTAGCGAGCTGTGGGCCTCCATATAGTGTTTGCGCTTTTAGTTGTAAAGACTGTTCATCACATGGCTGCCATATCATTTTATAAAGCAAGATGAAGACTTTTAACTGTTTAAATGCACCTAACACCCTTATTTTATACATGAGAAAAATAAGGCTCGGGGATGTTAATTGATTTGTTCTGTGGACATAGCTAGACGAGAATCAGAAATGGAAACCAGGTGTCAGACTCTCAGTCCACTCCACACATTCACCTAATAAATGCAATGCTAGTTATATTGACATGAATGCTAAAGACAAGGCACTATATATACTTATAATAAATAAAACATATCAAAGAGATGCACTCTCCTCTTGATTATGTCAGTGTTTTCATGAAAAGGAATTGATATTTGGAAATAAAATGCAGAAGAATTAAGAGATTCCTGTATTCTATGTTTAGCTAGACTTAAGAGGACTATAACGGAGACAGTTTTCCTGCTGCCATCTCTGACTCTACATCAGGAATGAAGTAATGCATGCCCTTACTTTTAGGATGCTCTGCAGGACACTAAATAATAATTATGTACACAATCATGTCAACCTCGTTCAAATAAAATGCCATATGCAAATAGGAATTTTAAATTGCTAGCTATGAAATGTGTTTTTTTTTTCTTTTGCTAAGCCACAGTATAAGT
This sequence comes from Cryptoprocta ferox, assembly GCA_028646485.1. Taxonomy (NCBI): domain Eukaryota; kingdom Metazoa; phylum Chordata; class Mammalia; order Carnivora; family Eupleridae; genus Cryptoprocta; species Cryptoprocta ferox. The sequence goes on from CM053567.1 coordinate 101,888,787, forward strand.
TTCGCATAGAAAGAAAGAGTTACAGAGGTGTTATAAAACCAGGCTACTGAATGACAATTATCTAATGCTCTAATTAAAGAAATGTATTTTCAGAAATATTTAAAACATGGTAGAACATTGCCAGCATCTAGTTTTCTGTTTAGAAATGAATTAGATTTTCCATACTAAAGAGCCATCCCATAATCACGCATTGCATATGCACAGAGGTAATATTGTATGCTAGTCACTGTAACCCTTTCTATGCCTTGTCTATATACTTGTGTTGGTGAAATATACTAAAAAGTTTGCTGTCAAATCTTAGGACTGTATAATTATCATTAAAAGCTAGTGTGGCCTAAAATTTATTTTAGATTTACTTCATTTAATTTGCTCTCTAACATTTTAGATGATTTTTAAAAATCTCCAGGTGTATTCATCAGACTTGTCTTTGTGGATAAAAAATTTACCACTACAAAGGAGAAAGGTCACGACAGTTAAAACACAAGAGTTTCAAGTGACAAAACTCAGAATACATTAAGTGCTTAAATGAAAAGAAAAATGTTTTAATGTTTATTTTTTATCAAAATGATTTTCTTCAATTCATTAATTTGGTCTGTTGTTTTCTTTAACAGTACTTTTTCTAGTGGACCTAATTTTTCTTCTGCTGTATGCTTAGAAACTTGACCTCTCAAATATCTTACTAAATATCTATTAACTAAGTCATCTTTTCCTCCAATGCAAGCACCCTTTATTGAACTTGATATAGGTAGAATCATATAGAGTATACTCTTTTATATCATATTGATGTTTGCAGAGTCATCGTGTTGTTGTGAATAGCAATAGTTTACATTTTCTCATTGCTGTATCATTGCCTATTCTACAGCTTATGGACATTTGGGTTGTTTCCATTTTGGGTCTATTAAAATTATACTAATAGGGAGATTCATGGATATTTATTTTGTTCTATTTTGGTTTGGAATAAACCCAGGATTTCTAGGTCATAGGGTAATATATGCCTACCATTTGTAGATAATGCCAAAGGGTTTTCAAGTCATTGCACTAAATTATGATCCTACCAGCTTCACATCCTTGCAAAGACTTGTGATTATAAGTTTAATTCTGCTGAGCTTTAATCATACTACAGGTATATAGTTATATCTCATTGTAGTTTTAATTTACTTTTTCTGATTGCCGTGAAAGTTAATTCTTCTTCTTGATCTATTGACTTGCCATTGGGGTATCATATTCTGTTTGCTCGATTCTCTTGCCCACTTTGTTAAGTCAGGCTCTCTTTTGCATTCGCATTTATTTGTAAGGAATTCATTATATATCTTGGATACAAATATGTTGTCAGAGATAAATGTTTTAAATATCTTCTTCACTTTGTGGTTTGTCTTTTGACTTTAGGTGGTGTCTTTTGATTAATAGAAGTTTTTAATTCTATTGTAGTCTAGATACAACAATTTATTTTTATGATTAGTGCTTTTGGTGTCACTTTAAAGAAATCTTTGCCTTTTCCAAATTAATGAAGATATTTTCCTATGCTTTCCTCTAAAAGATTAGTGTTTTACTACACATATTTTTCTTTACAAATTAATATTTGTGTGTGGTGTAATTCACTTTGCTTCATATGGATATCTAATTAACCCAGTACCATTTGTAGAAAAGACACTCCTTAATCTATTGCTCTGAAGTACCAACATTATTAAAAACCAAGTGACTATATATGTGTGGCTCTGTTTGGGGGCTTTTATTTGCTTGCCAAACCTTGGACAAATGCCCCCATGTAATTTTATGAGTTTCATGTCAAGCATAAATCCTCCACCTTATTCTCTTTCTTATTCTTTCATTACCACAGACTTTCAATGTGTTGCAATGTAAACACTCTGGGCTTTGAAAGTAATCACACCTCAATTTGATTCCAGCTCCTAAATTTACTATCTGTTTTGCTTGAAAATGTTATTAAAACTCTCTGTTTCCCCATCTACAAATGGTGAAACAACCTCACAGATGGCTCCCAATGAGCCCCACACCTTGGTGTTCATGCCCTTGTAGAATATACCCTCCTCTTGAGTGTGGGCTGGACCTAGTGATTCACTTTTCTAATACATAGAATATGGCAAAATAATGGTATAGTACTTTCAAGAGATTGTGGTCTCTGATGTGATGCCCTCTCTTACCTCACCTATTCACTCAATCTGATGGAGGCAGCTACTAAGTTGTGAGCTGACCTATGGAGAGGCTCATATGGCACCAGCCAATAGCCAGTAAAGGAACTGAGACCTTGGCCCAAAAGTCTATGAGGGACTGAATCCTGCCAAGGATCACATAAACAAACTTGAAATTGTATTCTCCTCCAGTCAGGCTTTCAGAAGAGATCATAGCCATGGCTTTCATTGTTATTATAGTCTTGATAGACATTGTGGCAAAAGAACACAGCTAAGTCATCCATAGATGTATGACTCACAAAAACTAGGAGATGATGTTTGTTATCTTAAGGAACAAAATTAGGGGATTTTTTGTTACTCAGCAATAGATAACTAATACAGTGTATAACCTACCACAGAGTTTATGACCCTTGGCAGGCATTCACTATTGCTAGCTAATTAATGAACAAGCTTTACTGATTTTGCACAGTGCTTAGAATTCAGTTTTTAAAAAATTGATTCAGGTCATTGAACAAGTAATATAATCTATGATCTCCAGAAATGTTGCAGTGACCTTCTTAACATCTACACTTTTAAATGCTAGAGGAATGAGAAATTCCTGAGATAAAAGGAATCACAGGGGCGCCTGGGTGACTCAGTCGGTTAAGTATCCAACTTCAGCTCAGGTCATGATTTCATGGTCTGTAGGTTCAAGCCCTGCCTCGGGTTCTGTGCTGACAGCAAGGAGCCTGGAGCCTACTTCGGATTCTGTGTGTGTCTCTCTCTCTTCTCTCCTGCTTGTGTTCTGTCTATCAAAAATAAACATTAAAAATTTTTTAAAAAATAAAAGGAATCACTAATTTTAAAAGAGTGAAGGTGCTGAGTGGCTCAGTCATTAAGCATCTGACATCAGCTCAGGTCATGATCTCATGGTTCCTTGAGTTCAAGTCCACATCTGATGAGCTTGAGCCCCACTCTGGGTTAACTCGACCTCTGCTTCAGGTGAGCCTAGCTTCTCTCTCTCTCTGCCCCTTGAGGGATTCTCTCCTCTCTGCCTTTCACTCACATGTGCTCTCTCCCTCTCAAAAAAAAAAATTTTTTTAAGAGTGAGCTGCTATATCAGTTCTCAGTGACCATCTCAATCTCGCCACTAGACCCATTTGGTTGTGGTTTTTAATCCAAGAAATTTTTCCTCAGGATTAAGCTGTAAATGGATTGTTCTTTGATTCTCATAGTAAATTCTCCATATTACAAAGCTATTGTAGAACCCAAATCTATAATGACTTTGGTATAAAGCATGATTAATAGTCATTATAAAAACAGAACCTCAGGTCCCTCATGCTCTGGTTCTCTTTATAAATCCTAGTGCCATAGTTATTTTTTCCATTAAACCATTGACTGTTATATTTAAATTTAACTCCATTTATTTATGACATACTAACCGGAGTTTGTTTCTGTCACATCTACCCAAAAGCAGTTTGGTCCCCTCACATCTTTATTTAGTCAGGTTTTTTTTTCTTCCTTAAGCAATATATGTTTTAATTTATAAATACTTTTCTAGACTTTTTGAAGATATTTTACATTTTTAATTAAATTTCTAGAATAATTCAATAAATAATAGTATTTAAAACATGTGATACATTAAGATTCCTTTGAATATTTACAGACATACAGTCCCTAAAGGGCATAATATAAGGGTAATGAATAAACCTGGGAAGGGAAAATAAATAAGAAAATGAGCTACCGTAGATTTTATTACAAACATTTATTGCAATGATTGCTGCAATGATTATTACAAATATTTATTGCAATGATTAAGATGCTTATATTCTGAATCACAAAACATAGCCATTAACTTTAATGGAAATAATCCCACCTAAAGCTCTGTGTATCTTCTGACATTTTTCATAACCATGCTGAAAAAAATATCACCTAGATGAAAACTAGCAATAAGCTCATTAAATCATGTCAGGATTTCCTTTCCTTTGTCATGCTTTTGTCTAATGGGCTTTTCCTTTGAATAAGGAAAGCAACCGACATGAAGCATCTGGCATATCCAAGGTAGCAAATGTCATTAAAGCCACATTTTGCTCTTGTGTCTTCTTTTTTTACAGTTTTGAATTAGATGGCTCCAATGCTGGCATAATATTTGTTTGTAATGTATCCATCATGACTCAGACTCTTTCTGAATCGGGGCCTGTGGGCCAGCCATCAACAACATTTTCCTTTTCTAGAACATGAGAGGTCTGAATTTTGCCACAGAGGCCTGTCTGCCAGGCAGACGGAACCTGCTGGTGCACACAGGAATCAGGCATAGAATTTGAAAGTTTGGCTTTTTGTAACTCTGGCTATAAAATAAGAATCATTAAGATTAAAAAAAAAAAAAAAAGGTGGGTTGGTTGCTGGATTTACTACCCAGCTGCTCAAGAAATTCTTAGGTGTTTTTCTTTGTTTTTTTTTTTTTTTGTTTGTTTGTTTGTTTTTATCTTTGACCATACTAGCAATCAATATCAGCTCACATTAACAGCCAGTTTTAAAAGCATGCTATAACTCCAGTTCTACCAATGTGTCCATTATCTATGACACTTCTGAAAAATTTTAGCTGGGTCTAAGATCCTTTAAGAATACACACTCTCTCTCAATCTCTCTCTCTCTCTCTTAATTAAAAGCATCTTGCAAATACTTTTGAACACTTTCTAAAGTAAGAAACTCCTTCAAAGTTCTTAGTTTGTTTCTGGCCCTCGCAAACATTTGAATAAGTATAATGTATTTCCAGGGACAATTGGTGTGTTAAACACCCAATGGACTTTTAAGTCGGTGTTTTTGATCATATCATCACATGTAGTTTCAAATTATTTTTCTACTCTGGAGGTAAAGACAATTTATTCTTTATATCTATAAAATGACTTTGGGGAGAGGGGCAGAGGGAAAGAGGAGGAAATGAATTTTGATTTGGACTTAAAGAATATGCTGGATTCTCCCAGCCAGGAAAAAAGGATAACAGCATTTCTGGGTGGGAGAATGATCCAAGCCAAGTCCTGGAAAAACAGAGCTGCTCGAACACTTAGGGAATCCCTATTTTACAGATAAAAGTACAGTTGCAGACAGGTGTTCAGGGATCAATGTTGAGAGTTTTGCATGCATGAAATTGGGGCTTGATTCTTTCAAGTTAGAGGGCAACAGGTGCAGTGGCATGTTTCAGACAAATCATTGTTTGCTGACAGGAAGGAGAGAGAAAAAATAATGACAAAAGAAAAGACCATTTAAACTGCTATTCAAACAATAATGGTCAAGGTATTTTGGCCATAAAAATATTTGAATCCTTTTCATCTAATTTCTTAAAATCTTTCTTCTTGACCAGCATTTTTTTTTTTAATTATCATTTTGACTTTCCATTTGGCTCATATTCTTGAAACTTAAAACTGCTAGGAACACTAACAGACTTTCCAATTCAATACACAGGGCTATGCTATTTCTAAGTTTATATAATCTTCAAATACTAATATGAATCATCATGCTTTAATTTTGTATCTGATTAAACCCCTCTTGAATAATAAAGTCATCTTCTACTTTTGCTCAATTTCTAATGCTATAAACTGTCAATCACATTTATAAGAAATAGAACTGTATTTTTTTTTTGAATTATGTTAAAGTAAAGTTTATTTCTTGGTCACAGTGTGATTCACTTGATTTTGTGAAAGAAATTCTAGGGAAAGATTAGAATCCATACAAGACCTGCTACAAAGCCAAGCCTAGTTGGCTGGCACATCTGATTCTATGTCTAATTCCCGACTGCTATTTTTCCTACAACCTTTACAGATATTCCTCTTTCATCATCAGAGTTCAAAGGGACAGTAATAATCACAGCAACATGGAGAAACAGGCCAGAGAACTGAGGTGTCAATCTGACAAACTGCTCCAGTGGATAGCTGGTTTTAATCCTGGTCAAACTTAGGCAGGGCCAAGACTAGGGCTGGCAACTCGCTATAGAGATTAACTGGAATCAGGAAAGATAAGTTACAAGACAGGTACTAGATCAGCTTCTGAGGCCTAGAGTCTAAGCCAATGAGCCAGGTATGACTATAGTCCAATACCTTAGAGAACTTCATGGACAGACAGAATCTGGGAAAGATGTGAATACCTAACAATAAGAAGACATTTAAACAGAGACAGAAAGGAAATGAGGGGAGAACATCCTGCTTTGGTTATCTATGAGGGAATGAGAGGTGCAAAGTCAGGAAACAGCAAGGAGGCTGGTATGGCTTAGCACAGTAAACCGAGTGTTGAGTGGGAACAGCTGGATGCAGAGAGGTAGCCACAGGATATCATGTAGGGCTTTGAGAGTCAGAGAAGAGGCTTTGGGTTTTACTAAGTGAAGAAAGAAATGACATAATATGACATAATATGACATGCTCTTTAAAATTACACCAGCTGCTGGATGGAAAATAGATCGTAGGTGTCTAGAGTAGAAGTAAGGAGACCAGGTTAGAGACTCTTGCAGTAACTGAGGCAAGTGTTAATGGTATCTTGACCCAGAGTTGTAGCAATGGAGATATTGAGATGTGGACAAATTCAAGATATGTTTTGAGGGTTAACCAACAATATTTGCTGGTGGTTTGGATATGAGATAAAGAAAAAAAAGCAAAGGAGACTTTGGAGATTTGTCTTGATCAACTTCAAAGATGGAGTTTTCATTAACTATACAATGACTTAGAAGACTAGTAAAAGAGAAGATTCAAGTGTTTAGGGTTGGGAATCAGTAGTGTGGTTAGGAACAAGAAGAGTTTGAGATGTCTATTCTATCCATGTGGACATGTCAAGTAGATAATTGGATATATAAAAGTGAAGTTGAAGAGAAAAGTCTAGGCTGGAGTCATGAACTTGAGAATCTATTCTGTATAGATATCATTTAACATCAAAGAATTAGATCGAGATTACTTGAGAAGTGAGTATAATTAAAGAACAGTGGTATTCCAAAAACTTGGCTTTGGGAGATTCCTAGAATGAGAGATTCAGGAAATGAAAAGGAACCCATAGGAAACAGGGAAAGAAGAATGAGTGAGATAGAGAGAGTGTTGTCCTAAAATCCAAGAGAAGGCAGTGCTTCAAAACAAGATTGACTAATTCACTGTGCCAAATTCTGATGAGAAGTCAAGTAATTTGACCACTAAAAATAGACTGTTAGGCTGAGTAACAAAAGGTCACAAGTTGGCCTTGACAAGGGTTACTTTAGTTGAATAGGGAAGAAGGACTTGTGAAGTGGGTTCAAGAGAGAATAAAAGCTAGCAAATAGAGTATAGACTATTTTTCCTGAAATTTTTCTACAAAAGGGGTATAATATGGACAGAAGATGGTGTAACAACAAGTTTTCTTTCTTAGGTGAGAGATATTACAGTATATGTGTATGCTGATTTAGATGGCCATGTAGAGGGTGAAAATTATGATGATATGGAAGGGCAGTGTTGCTAAAATAAATGGATGCAGGTGTGTTCTAGGAGTAGCCAGCAACCTTGTTGGGGAATGGAGTGGAATAATAACTTACATTCGACTCTTCAACCTCTCTGAATTCACCCTCATCCTAACTAGCCATACTTTATTTTGGCATGTCAAAGTCAAGTTTTTCAGCAGCATATTAGTATTTCCTTTTCAACTTTTTATCTATTACACACGACTCTGCTTCTTATAGCTGTTTGTTATTAAACCTATTAATATTGTTAAAATTACATTTTTAACTCACTTTATATACTAACATAAAGCTTTCCTCCTCTGCCCCGCCAAGATGTCCTTCACCCCAGAATCTTTTTCTTTACTATATCACCATCATGATAAAATGTAAAGAAAAGAAAAAAGATATTCTAAGCACCTTGGGTGAGAAAATAGGGACTATTCTCATTGTTTTGTTGAAAATATAATAAAATATTTCAGAAGGATATTGATTACTCTGATTTTTTTTGTATTATCTCTGTTTCCTAGTTGACCCTTCTGAACACAATCTCTTGCCTTTCTGATTTACCATATCATCTAGTATCATTCCTACATGACCAATCCCAAATCCTAACTTCCCCTAATTTACCCTATACCCTCAGCATCCAAGTATTAGAAAGACAGTTGATTTTAGGAGAGGACATAAAGCTCTAGCTAATAGAGTCAGCAGATAAAAGTTAAAGGCAAAGACAGGATTTCTGAGATCATAGTTGATAAGTTTAATCAGCTGAGAATAGCTAATAACTCTTGCTCCTGTTTTTGGTTCAAATTTTTAAATACTCAACAGGATAGATGCTACTGAGATGTTTCCAGCAGTTATGTCAGAGAATCTGCCTGATCTTAATTACTCCAGACAGATTGTTGTGTTAAAATAGCTAAACCTGGATAAGCACCTAAAGGACTGTTCAGAATCCAGCAATTTTGGCAGATTAACCAATGAAACTTAAGTGGCATTCTTTCAGAGGTTGTGACCCACAGAGTTAAATTCCAATTTTGTCAGTCTGGCCTCTTCCATAGACATTTATATAATGAACCAACTCCTGCTCCATTGCACATAAACCTCAAGAGAGGCCTATGATGCATCAAATGTAGTGAAGATTTGCAAATTATCTGCCTATTTGGGTGTGAATCACAACATTACATAATCCAAGACCTTGAGTTTTATTTGCTTTAGTTTTTTTATGGAATCATCTGATTTAGCTGACCACTTGGATCAAGTTACATAAATAAATGCTTTCTCTGTTAAGGACCTATTTGTGGACATCAACTCTTACAACTATTTCTTGTTCCAAAAAATACTTGCTGGTGCTAATGTTACTTCTACTTGTCTCCTAGGTACAGTCAAGTTACTGTCACATGTACAGTATCAACAATTGAATGTTTTGATCACTGAGTAGTTGGAATACTTTCATTTGTCTAGATTGAACTTGACGCTCCTATGAATGCTCCAGAAGATAAGAATAAAGCAACAGGATCCTTTGTTGCTTCTGAGATCTGAGGAAAGGCTCAACTCTCCCTCTCTCCAGAATGACAGAGTACTCCTACTCTGGCCTTACACACCTTAGCTTTTATCAATAAAGGAGGTTTTCATGATCCTCTTGGGCAATTTACAGCTTAGGAGTCACAGCAAGGACCCTGTTGAGATTTGGGCTTGTGCAAGCTCCACATGGGTGCTGGATATTCAACTGCATTCTACTTAGGGAAGAAGAGTACTACAAAGTTAAAAGAGGCCATTTGGCCTCTCGTTTTCTAAAGAGTGCCCTGTAATTTAAATAATTTAAATGCAAAATAGAGTTTCATATTTTATTTCCTATGTCAGGGGTTCAGTGAAACTTCATGACATTCTAGGACATTTCCATATTTCTTTCTGTCTGGGTGGAATTAGAGTTCTTTGCATATTCTGAACTGAGCTTACTCTCAGAGTATAATTTGCATATTTTGTTCTATAGGCCAATGTAAGTTTCAATCAAATCTGAATTATGTGCGCCATTTTTCTTTTTGTATAATTTACTCTCCAGAAAGATATTTTTGTTTTTTTAAAGAGTCATATTAATAAATAATAAATATCACAATAAAATTAATAGCCTTTATTTCCTCTATTTATGTTCCTACAGTATTAAATCTGCATTGGCAATAATTAAACTCCTATATCTTAGGATGAGAACATAAGCAGAATCAGGAGAGCAATTTGACAGAATTGGAAAGCATTAGAGTCAGATAAACTAGGATTAAATCCTGGTTTTGCATCCTCCTGTCTATATAACCTTCCCAGTTTTCTTGCCTGTAACATAAGTGAAAAAGGGCAATCTTTCATAGAGATGACAATAGTGTCATCTTACTGTTATGAACCAAATGTCTGTCTCCCCAAAATTTATACATTAAAATCATAACCCTCAATATTAGGAGGCAGGGCCTTTGGGAGTAATTAGGTCATGAGGATAAAGCTCTCACAAACGGGATTAGTGCTTTATTAAGAAACACACAAGAGAAAGCTTGCTTACTTTCTCTCTTTCTGCTCTTCACCATGTGAAGATATAATGAGAAAAGGGGCATCTGTGAACTAGGGAAAGAGCTTTCACCCAAAACCCAACCGTGTTAGCACCCTGATCTCGGACTTTCAGCTTCCAGAACTGAGAAATAATGTGTCTGTTGTTTAAGCCACGCAGTCTGAAGTATATTTATTGTAGCAGCCTGAGCAGACTAGGGCACCTACCAAGTCAGGATTAGATACGTACAAACATCAAGCACAATGCTTACCTATGGGAAGCTCTCAAAGGCTATTTATACATAATAGCAATACTGATGAAGCACTCTTTTAATCCACTTTAATTCACTTCTCAAAAAATATTCGGCACTTAATAGGTTCTACGTTTGTTACCCAGTTATGTGGATATGATATGCTTTGTGGTTGCAGATACAAAGTAAGCCACAGTTTGTGGGTCAAGGAGTCCAATGCATACTGAGAGAGACAGATACGTGAATAATTACAGTGAAATGCCACACAAGTCCAAAGAGCTATCCGTGCAAATCTCTTTTGGTTACAGAAAAAGTGATTATGCGATGTGGAGGTTTGGAAAGGGTTCACAAAGCAGGGGACTTTTGGGCTTAGAGATTCTATAGGAATGTTTCCAATAAACAGAATTACTTAGTAGAGAGTGCCTTTGATGGGAAGGAAGCAAAGGGTACTGAATTACTGCTCTTTCTCCGGCAATCTTAGACCCAAGATTTCCAGATATCCTTTTCTCTGAAGCCCCAGGATGAGACTACTTCCTCAGTACCACCCCACCTCCAGCTGTAGGCAAGACTAGCTTCCACATGACCTTTAATCATGGTGCTCTGTGACTTCTGAAACAAATCCCATTGTGCCTCAATGCCAGCTCTCCTGTATCACCACGAGAAGTTAGAGGTTCCCAGATCACCCAGTTTTGCACAGATATTCATCAGCACCCTATTCTCAGCTTCCATGAATCTGACCATATTTTCCACACTCTTAGCTATCCAAGCCCTTCCACCCAAACTTGTTTCCTGTCATCAGAAAACTCCTCTCCTTCCTTAACCTCTGCACTGAATATTTCCTTCAGATTTTTGCTGAAGTTTAATTTGGCTCCTGGACTCTTTAAGTGAAGGTCATATTTTTATTTTTCCTCTCATGCTTAACTACCATATATGCCTGGAGCTTAAGGCAGGTCCTTTCTGCAACCTGTTCCTATTTCCAGTCACTCCTTTTTCCCTTCAAAACTCTCATGTCTTTTGAAACATCCATTCTCATACTGTGCCACCCTGAATCCCCCTTGTCAGACCACTTATGGACCACTGAGTCATTGCTCTTCACTCATTAATACTTTTCCTGCCATTATGGTTATCTACTTCAAAATCCAAGTAGATGATCCAACTACTACGTTGGCCTCTAAATTCTTTTGTTTCCTTAGCTCTAATAATATTTTTCTCCTTGACCCACATGTCATACCTAGACCTCATCATCACCCAAAACTGAATTTCAGTTTCAAACATGTCACTTTGATTGTCATTCCCTATTCTTCCAGTGTGTTCACTCTAGTACTCCACTCACAATCCGTCAGCTTGAGACCACCAATTCATTGACCCTATAATTCATCTTTATTCATCATAACTCCATGTCTAAATATGTCATATTATTCAGGTTGTTTTGTATGATTCTGCCCTATAATTACTTCCCAACGAATGTCTTTAACTCCCTTTTCCCTTTCTCCCTCAAGCAATCTTTCCTGGCAAAACCTAAAGTCTGGTCAAATCCACCTATGTTTTGGATGTGTCAATCTATCCTGCATTCAAGTGCCTGAATACTCCTAGAGAATATTACAAATTATGCTAACTGGAGTCACCCATGAATATCTTGCCAAAAACAATGGCTAATTTAAAGTCTTCATCTGTCACTTCCTCCTCTGAAATATTTGTTCTAGGTATATTATTTATTATCATATGTTACAATTTCTAGTGTGTTAGTGTTTAAAACCATCGTAAGTATATGTTTACATAGTATTCTCTCTAGGTAATATTCCATGTGTCAGCAGCATGATCTTTCACAACTTCTTTTTCTGTTCTTCAGAGAATATCTTAAATGCAGGATTTCCTCACTACTAATCAGACCAAAAGCTTTCATTGCCAGAAATTGCTACTAAACACATATTTAGTATATCAGGTATTTGTTTTCTATGTATTTTGCCTTGTTTCACCACTTAAAGCTATTAAGAATCTATGGTAAGATAAGCCTTTAAATATCTAACCATCTAACAATGCAGTCTACTAACATTTTTTCTCACCCCAGTACCCCATGTAAGATTTTAGACCTTGTGCAATTTCACAAATTCCAATTATCAGACATTTTTAAATGACATTTAGCTTCCTACTCTCAGATGTTATTAAATGCACTGACCTCAGTTCTCCCAAAGCTCATGAAAGATACTTCCTCATCTGAAATCATTGCTTTGCCCTAGATCTTGAATTTAATCAACCCTAAGTCTAAGTCTGCTTTAGAAAGCTGTTTTGTATCTGCTGCACTCTTTATTGAATTTTCGGGGGGGAATGGGGCAGGGGTCTATGAAGAAAGGCTCTGTTCCCTTATTTGTAGACTAATAAGTATAGAACAAATATCATGAGGTTTTTGTGATGTTTCAATGAGTTAATATACATAAATGTTTTAGTAGAATCTTGGTACATAGTAAAAATCCAATAAATGTTGTTTTTATAATTATTATTATTATCCATACTAACCTTTAAACCCCTGGCTTCAGATTGCCAAATGCATGCCAATCTAAGGGAAAAATAGTCAATTTTTTTTCTTTCTCTCTTTTTTCTTTTTTTTTTTTTTTTCTTGGTTATTTGTCTTTGCTCCATTGTCATCTTTTCTTTCCTTCTCTCCAGGAAATCTCTTCCGGTCTTTTTTGGCTTCTCTTCCCAGTAGGTATTTTACTGGCCTCTCTCTGACCTTATTGTTAATTCTAATACTTCACTTTAATTACATTATATTCCAATTTCATTAAGATTCTCTAGGAAATTTATCAAATAATAATTGTATAATAACCATCCTAATTGTACAATTGTTTAGAAGTAAAGATTCCAACAAACATTAAAATTAATTTTAGTAATAACATTTGTTAGTCAAAGGAGATCCATGGAGTCAGTGTACCTATTTCCCTTTTCAAAATTTACCAGAAGCCTTTAATGAAATGTCTACCCAGCTTTTTGCCCTCTACTCCCTCCACCTCAGCACTGTTCCCAGTGCACCACACTCAGAAAGAGTTCCTGGCTTCTGTTAAAGCAGTGCTGTCCTTATTTTTTTCCAGGCGCCATCCTGATCATCTACCAGGACCTCATCAGCCATGATGAAATGTTCTTCAACATCTATAAGATCCGAGAGATCCCAGATGGGCTGTGCCTGGAGTGGAGGGGAAGATGGTCAGTAGAACAGTGGGTAACATTGATGACTTGTCCATTGGTAAAAATGCCACACCTGATGACCCCAAGGGTGAAGTTAGCAAAAGCACAGTTATCACTGATGTTGATAGTGTCATGAACCATCACTGGCAGAAAACCAGCTTGACAAAAGAAGCCTACAAAAAATACATCAAAGATGACATGAACTTAATTAAAGGCAAACTTGAAGAACAGAGACCAGAATGAGAAAAACCTTTTATTGACAGGGATGCAGAACAAATCAAGTACATTCTTGCTAATTATAAAAATTTCCAATTCTTTGCTAGTGATAGTTGGGTCCAGATGTCATGGTAGCTCTGCTGGATTACCGTGAAGGTAGTGTGACCCCATATATGATTTTCTTTAAGGCTGGTTGAGAAACGGACAAAATGTTAACAATTTTGGCTATAACTTTGGATTACCTGCCATCAAAACTGGCTGCTGCTTTTCATCTTCACAATAAATACCAGAACTTAGACACTTGGAACTGATACCACTTAAGCACTTCATCAATTTGGGGTTTGATTTACTTGGAGAAGAGGCATTGTTTTTAAGGGGGAAAAACATGTCATATAGGTTGTCTAAAAATTAAATGCATTTAAGCTCAAAAACAAACAAAAAGGGTACATCAATACTACTATTTTATTAAGAGGGATTACAAATTTCAAGCCCTCTAGTGGTCAACACCATGTTGCTCATTCTCTAAGACTTCCTCAAAGATAAAATTTTATTACAACTTACAAAAATATTTCTACCAAAAGATGACAGGTCATTATCTTTGTCCCCCAAATAATGTAACACAATTCAAGCTGAATAATTCATTACATAAAAAGAAAAGTTGTGAATATCAATGTTAATTCATTCTTAAAATCGTACTTATCTTTACTAGTAATAAAAAAATTCAAGAAACCAAGATAAATTGTCAATACATCCTGCTTTGGGGGTGGGTCATATATTTTAATAGTACAGTACATTTATTTTTTTATTATTGTATATCATATAGGCTTTAGGAGCAGATATGACTACGTATATTCATGGCTTAGAGGAGTTAATAAATTCTTCTAAGTATCAGGTTCTACTAGTTAAAAAAAAAAAACTGGATAATAATATCTACCCTATAGGAATTATGAAAAAGTAACATGATTGAAATGTATACCTTAACTAATATACTGCATGGAACAAAAGCAATCAAATCACCAAAATAATCATAGCGGTGCTACTTTTGAGTAATAAAGGAAAACTAAGATATCTAACTGTTTCTTTATTTTTTAAATGTTTATTTTTATTTTTGAGAGAGAGAGAGAGAGAGAGAGCTCAAGCAGGGGAGGGACAAAGAGAGGGAGACAGAGGATCTGAAACAGGCTTTACGCTGACAGCAGAGAGTCCAATGAGGGGCTCGTGCTCATGAACCATAAGATTATGACCTGAGCCAAAGTCAAATGTTCAACCTACTGGGCCACCCAGGAACCTACATCTCTAATTTCTTACAAAAATGATACTCTTACTGAAATTACTTAATTAAATCTAAACTTAAGTGCATTTTGTGTGTACCTAAATAATAATCATTCCAACTTTTAAGTTGTATATGACTTAATAAGATAGTTACCCTATCGCAAAACTCTGATTTTTGTTTCTAAGTTTAACACGGATACTTAATGACATTTTTTAAAAGTAGGGCTAGGTCTCAAGGACGTAGGGCAACATTAGGATTTTTTTAATGACTAATTATAAATAATTGCAGTGATTCTATATAGTTAATTTAGTATTATTACAAGTATTTAAAATAAAAATGATGTGCATTTTAAATATATTTAAAATTGAGACAATATTAATATGTGGAAGTCTCTGACTTTTTTAACCTTTAGAAAACTAAATTAGCATTCTGATGAGATTATTATTATTTAGTTAGTTATATTTTATGTATAAAATATCCTTGTTCCATTGTGTGATTAAGTATGTGTATAATACAATGAAAATAACACAACATATTCTTCATTCCTTTTCTTCTACAAAAGAAAACACAGACCTTTTACTCACAGAGATCAGGTGATTATGTATCGTATTTCACTGTAAAGTCACTAACACAAGTTTTAATGTCCTTTATATGTAAGGATATATCTGTTTCTATTTGCTTGACTTCATACCTCTGCCAAACTTAGATCTAGAAATGTTTAGAAGTAGTTCTACAGGGCTCAACTTATAATAAAAAGGACGTAAGTTTGCCAGATAAAAAAAAGGATGCCCAATTCAATTTGTTTCAAACAGTACATACAGCATTGGTGATATAGTGGTAAGCATACCTGCCTTCCAATTTGTTTCAGATAAGCAAGAAATATTTAGTGTATATCCCATGCAATGATTTTTTAGTATTATCTATGTCACAAATATTACATAGGTCATACTTACATTGAGTAATTATTCATTATTTATCTAAAATTCAAATTTAATTGGGTACCCTGTATTTTTATTTGCTAAATCTGGAAACAATAAAAGAAAGATAAAGATTATTTTGGAAGAAAATACAAAACATATATTTCAACAATATACCTTATATTTTAATTGAAAAATAAATGGATCTCCAGTCCCTAAAAATGCAAAGCCAATCCATAAAGAATTTTATGCCTATAGAGAGAAAAAAAGAACTAGCTTTACTTCCAACTCGAGATTGTTTCTGCTGCTCTTGGCATAATTTTCATTCTGATATAAATTTCCTAAATAATTGAATTTTAGGAGATCTACAAGAGTTAAAGGTTAGCGGCAGTCTGAAATATAAAACAAAAACAAAAACGAGGTATTGTGAATAACTGCCTTACCCATGAAAATCTAACCAATTCACAATTTTTTAAAGCACATATCTTTGCTTTCTGAATCAGAGCTAATTGAACCATGAGTGGGTACCATTTTCAATCTAAATATCTTCTCCAGGGATTTGGTATTGAACAATATTCAACTTCTTTGAGTGGATCATTTGATGGGGTCTCCTCTTGCCCATATGCTGTTGTTTAGAACCTAGAAAAAGTCACCCTTTCTAAGATTGACTCACCCCTGAAGGTTCACAACTTGGCTAACAGAACTAGACTGTATTTTAACTCTGTGGGCTGGACACTTTTGTGCAGTGAGCCACCTGTGAAATCTTATGGGATTGCCTTGCCATTTTATGCCATGCAGAATAGAAAGGAGAGCACAGAAAGAACTGTAAATTGGAGATACTATAAAAATACTGCTAGCATTTTTATGTTTTTCTGTTTCTAAATTCCAAACCTCCTTGAGACAAAGGTTTATTCCTAACATTGTGTTTTATAAAATATTCTCTTAAATCTTATAATAAATGCCTCCATTTTGCTTAAGGTAGATCACACTCATTCCTGACATTTGAAAACAACATTTTATAATTAGTTACATAAATACTGGCTTTAAAGTAATGTGTTAAGAATCACTGGCAGATTCTGATAAGATTCTGGCAATAATCTGTATTGAATTGACATTTGAATACACGAAAGTGCTTTCCTTTTACTTCTGGATTGATCTTCGTTTCAGAGGCTGACAAATCCTTCACTGAATAAAAGGGTTTGCCTTAAACTGCATCCAGAATGAATTTAATTTTCACTCACTTCCTATGAATAATGAGCTCTTTAGGCTGGACTATACGCCATGTTGTTTGATATAAATGCCTTTTCTTTTTTTGGAACAATTTGTAAACATAGAATTGGAGAGGCAGTAAAAAAAAGGATTCAGAGGTTTTCTATACAAACAGCTTAATGATATGAAAGGAAGAAAAAAAAACAGCAGAATAAACAAGAACAAGAAAGGAAGCACTTAAGGTGTTAATAAGACCTCTCTGGGCAGTGGCTTATATCTTACCAAAGCTTTTCGTTTTGTTCTATTTTGTTCTGTTTAAAGGCTCTGCTTTTCCTTAAACTGTAGCATCTCAGGTCTTCACAGAGCCATTTCCATAGACATTTACTTTCCTCCTATGGAGAAATAGGAAGTTGTTTCTTCATTGTCTTTCTATCATTTTAGTGAGAGGCAAACTTGCTCTAGCACACAGTTCATTACAGACATCTTGTGTATAATCACGTGTTGAAAGCATCTATTTCACATTCATTGTCCAGAGTACGCCCCTAACACTGTTTTGTGTGGTACATAGTTTTCCTTCTTATAATGACAATCCCAGTTTGTATATAAATAAATACTTGGCTGTCAGAGAAATGACCATTTATTGAATCTGACTAAGAAAGTTAAAATAGGTTAAAGTATCAATGTCTCTTTTTTGGGTCTTTTTTACTCGTACTTAATCTCATTCTATATCAACAAAAATCCTGAGAGTAAGTATCTTAATTTTAATAGATTAATTTTTCAATTTTTTCTGACATATAATCACATATAAAACAAAAATTTTGTATCCAGTGATTGTATAATGTATGCATCTTTGTAGCATCATATGATAAATTCTTAGAATAAACTTTGGAATACAAGAGACCTCAATCAAACAACAGCTCTATCCACCCTGTAGTAGATGTGGACTTATAAAAGCAAACACAAAGTTAATTGAATCTTATTTGCTTAAATGTACAATAGGTATAAGAAGCCTTACTTTTTATAGTTCTTGAGAAGATTAAAAAATCTAAATATACATAAAGTAGTTAACAAAAATGTTTGGCATAGATGAATAATAGTTGTTATGGGAAGAATGCAGATGCTAAATAAATAATAGTTATTATGGGAGGAATGCAGATGAGCCTGGTAGTTTAGGTTCTCAATTTTTAACTTGGTTTCATTTTTAGTATAGAAGGTGATTGATGGGCATCACAGAAGACTGGAGAAGTGGACTGGTGGTTTGGAGGAGAAGGCTCAGTAGGTGACATCCTCAGTTAGGAGATCATTGCAGTCACTGAGCACCAAGTTAATAGACTCCCTCTTTGATGATGACATATGATTGGGAAGGACTAAATCCTAATGGGTATTTTTAATGCAGATATTTTGAATATAGAATTTACAGGATGTGATAACATGGGAAACAGGAAATATAAGGAAGAGATCAAACATTATTCCAAGGATTGAATTGGAACAAGTAGGGAAATGGTACCATTAACAGAAATTGAGAGTTTGGAAAGAGATACTGTAGCATCAAAGCATGACGTGGGATAGAAGAATGAGCAGCTCTGGAGAGCTACAGGGGCTAGGGATCATGATGTGGAGGTCATCTACATGGAACTGATAGTCAAGGGCTTTGGCAATGTTATCCACTTCAAAGTAGTGGGAAATTTAAAGGAAAAGGGAAGGAAGAAGAACAAGGCAGAAATATGAATACCATAGGAACAATTCTTAGCAATAGGAAAACCAGGAGAGCTGGAATTGAGGAAGTCAAGAGAAGACTCATTTCAAGAAAAGGAGGTAATTGGCTATGCAGATTCCTACAGCTTCTCATGAGGATGAGACTTGAGTCAGGTTGCCTGGTTTGGTCATTGGGAGTCCTTGGTTATTAGTAGGATCCTCAGATTGGTAGAGGGATGAGAACCAGATTTCACTGACATAAATAGGTGGGAGTGGTAGGTATTGATAGAACCCATCTGAATGCGAACCTTTCTTTTACATTCTGAGGACCACTTGGAATCTGGCTTTGCCAGCCTGTTGGGAGAGTCTGGTTTGAAGTTCAGGGAATCAACCACAGAAATGTGCTCAGGAAATGAGTTGGGCTCGGATCATTAAGGAAAAGGGTTTGCCACTAGTCACTGAAATATCTAGTGAGGGCTTAGGGTTTTATTATCAACTTCTCCCTTACCACTTAGTCAGAGTTGCAGGTCCTAACCTGGATTAGCCCTGGTATGAAGTAAGAAACTAAGTTGAGGAATGGGGGTACCAGAGCCAGGGAGAAGCAAAAAATTGAGGACAAGACATACAAAGAAGAAAGGATGAGTTCAGCTAAACCTCTGTGGCAGGAGGTGATAGCAATACATTTAGACAATAAGTCACTTCGGGACACCTGAGTGGCTCAGTTGGTTAAGCTTCCGACTTTGGTTCAGGTCATGATCTCATGGTTTGTGAGTTCCAGCCCTGATTGGGTTCTGTGCTGACAGCTCAGAACCTGGAGCCTCCTTCAGATTCTGTGTCTCCCCAGTTCTCTGCCCCTCCCATGCTCATTCTCTGTCTCTCAATATATTTTTTAAAATGTTAAAAAATTTTAAAGAAAATGAGTCACTTATCTCTCTGGAAAAGTGATTCGTTTATTGACTAATATTATTTGCCACTTAGGAATTAGTGTAGCTAATTATCAAAGCAGGAAATGTACTGACTTTCCCCTGAAGACATTACTTCTGTGGTCCATTTGCTTACTCCACAGTTTCTCCCTTTAAAGAACAGTCAAACCTACTTAGCTAAATATTTTCAGAGTTACCTATTTGAAAAATATAAAGTGTATCTATGAGTATCGAGCTGTGACATATAAAATGAATAAAAATATGGAAGATAATATATAGTAATTAAAAGTGCTTTATTTTAATACTTTTAATTACTGTGGCTGTGTAGTAGAAAACTATCTCAGAGGGTTGTGAGTCATACTCAAGAATGTTATCTATTATTATTACCTTGATATAAAACTTACGTGTAAAACTGAGTTGGTCCTTGTTTCTAGTGAGAAATAAAGTTACTTATGCATTTAGTGTTTCCGTTTTCTCATTCCATAAGATGAAAAATGTCATGTTGCTTACATGATTACTGGGAAAATATGACATGCAAAGAATAGTTATTACTATTCCTCCATCCTATTTCAACAACACCAACAAGGAAACCTCAAGGAGGAAGCCACAGAATTTATAAATTGTAAACTTCTTTTGAATTCTGGAATTCACATTCTAATTCCCAAATATATGCAAATTCAGGAGTTTTATCTCTTTATAGCATTCATTACCTTTAATACACATATAAAAGGTATTCAGAGAAGGGAAATTCAAAAACATTGTAAAGAAATAATTCATACCTCTACCCCCAAAGATAATCAAGGTTAAAATTTAGAAAGTTGTCCTTTGAGAATTTTATCTATCTTTTATCTATCTTCCATCTTCCAAACAACCAAACATATAAAACTGAGATTAAGCTAAACTAAACTGTGATAAAATAAACTCTTTAGTAACTTGAATTTTCAGTTAACATATTGTGACATTTTTCTATGCCAGAACTTTGCTTAAGCATAATTGGATGCGATAATGGCTGCATATATTTTATTGCATGACATGGCCGCATTTGAAAGAACTTCCTGTGTTTACATTGTTGAACTCCTCAAAACATCTTCAGACAACCTGTTAATAATGTGCTACAAACTCATTACAATAAACAGAATGCCACCTTGACAGAGTTTCGGCAGTGTTTCCAAAGAAAGAAGTCAGAGGTGAGATTTTCATAGAATTTGGGGTCTGGCCTCAAGATGGTTTTATTTTTTTAATGTTTATTTGTTTATTTATTTTGAGAGAGAGAGAGAGAGAGCAGGGAAGGGACAGTGAAAGCAGGGACAGGGCAGAGAGAGAGAGGGAGAGAGAGAGAGAGAGCAAGCTAGAATCTCAAGCAGGCTCCATGCTGAGAGTGCAGAGCTGAACGTGGGGCTTGATCTCACAAACCAGTGAGATCATGGCCTGAGCTGAAATCAAGAGCCAAATGCCCAACCAATTGAACCACCCAGGTGCCCCCTGACCTCAAGAGGTTTAAGGAAGTCTTTCAAGAAGTGAAATGGAGAACTGGGCAAAGTCCATGATGTAAGAGCTTAAACTTAGTGGATGCTGTAAAGTAATTCTTGATAACTAAATTGATGAGTAAATTATTTAGCCAGATAAGCAGATTACTCTCTCTAATAACTTGATCTGAAGGAATTTCCTGAAGCAAACAGTAAAGTTATTTGTTGATTTATAGTAATATATTTCCTGGGCAGAGTTTTCCTAAAAATGAAAAAAAAAACACCCAAAAACCCACAAAATTTAAGTCATGCTAACAGATAGTCTACAGTTTTATCTAAGTCCTATTAACACAGATGGTCTCAATTGTCAGTGTGTTTTTTTTATAATTTTATATAAATTTTCCAAATATATTTTCAATATTCATTTTACCACCACCACCACCTAAATCCAAGCTATCACTTACTCTTACCTTGCCTTCTAAGCTGACTGCTTCAGGTTGTCAGAATTTATTTTCCACAAGGCAGCCAGACTGAACTATATGACACAGAATGTTACATCCATTTAAAAATCTTTGCAGTTTTTCCATACTGTTTTTCATATAGTTTTAATTCCCCATGAGAGCCTCTTGGACCCATCCTGACAGCATCATTTGGCTAGCAAGGCATGCTACCCATGTGGACCTCCTTTGGTTCCTTGAATTTGCCATGCTCCATTTACTAGCATGCTTTTCCTGTACTTTCTTTTATCTAGTTAATTCCTACTTATTTTTCAGATTTCATTTTCTTATTCACTCTCAGAGAAACTCTCTTTGCCTACTCCACCAAGACAAATAGTATACACTCTCATAGCTTCCTATATTCCTCCTTTATATTATTTAAATTTTTTACAAATAATGGGTTTAATGCCAATCCCCCCTCACTCAAAAGTAAGCTCTATAATAGTGAGGACACTATTTATTTTGCTCTACATTCCATCCTCAGAGTGCATGGCATAATATATGAGCACACAATTTACAGAATAGATGTTGCAGAATTAATGGCACAATTCATATTTAAGCTGCAGAAAGAAGTTCTGTGTTTTCCACATACTTTGATAACCCACCTAGCTTAATTGCCTCTACCTTCAAAAACACCTTTAAACTCTTAATTTGAGGGCACACTTTTTTTGTTAAATGAACCAAGTAGTTGTGAAGAAAAAGTGTTGCTAACAAATAAGCCATTAATTGAAGCTTTTTTTTTTCTTAGAGTAATAAATGAAATAGAAAAACATTAAAAATGGGAAGGTTTTAGAGAAAAGTGTGCATGGCCCCTTGTGGTATTGCTATAGCTTCTAAGAGCTTTTAAAATCTGTTTCCCCTATTGAATGAAATGTGTGTGTGTGTGTGTGTGTGTGTGTGTGTGTGTAGTAGGCAGTGAAAAGGGTAAACTGGTTCTTTTTATTTATTTTTTAACTTGAACTTGTTTAAGTTTAGATACTTGTTTAATGGAGTTGGTCCATTTCACAATGCAGCTAACTCTCAGTTACCTCACTAATGGAAACCAGCATAATATGGAAAAATAAAATACGGTCATAACCCAAATCGCCTATTTCCATTCACTCATTAATTAGACCTTTATTCATAAACTTTGAGTTATAGTGATACTTTACATTTGCACAGGACTTTTGATTTTAAGATTTTTTTCACATGCTTCGTTTTAGATATGGTAGGCTAACTACAGAAACAAAAAGGATCCTTAAAACTTAGTTCCTTTATGAACAAAAGTTTATTTCTTTAGTCTAGAGCAGGGATTCCAGGTTAGCAGCAGCTCTGCTCTTAGGAAATCTTTCAGGCACCTAGGCTGACAGTGGCCCTGCCATCTTCAACATGATAATCACAAGGTTATCCTAGCGAGCAGCCTAAGATGGAGCACACCATTTACCATAAAGGTGGAGACAAAAACAGCTCAGGAATGTGCTTGAAGAAAGGAGATAGAAATGTTGTGGGTGCAGGGAGGTGCTCTGAATGGAGAATGTGGTGTTAGACACGGAAACTTGTGGAGAAACTTACAAACCCAGTATGAAATGATACAGAGAAGCCAAGTTACGGGAGGATTGAACATGATCTATTATATATAGACACAAAGGAACATCATTATACCCTATTAACGACTGGGCATTTTTAGTATCTTGGAGAAAAAGACTGATGATAACATGTATTCTTTTATTTATTTATTATTTATTTATTGAGCACTTATAATGGCACAAGTCCTGTAACAGTGCTGCTGTAGGAGACTGACAGTTCCTGCCATGAAGGGGCTAATAGTCAGAGTCCAGTGTGATGCGAGTAGTAAGTGAAAGTCATTACTCACACACAGAGGAAGACTCAACATCTGTTAATTTGCTGTTTTTTTTTTTACTTTGTTAATGACTTCACAACCTTTTACAAAGTTGTTTTGATTTATGCATCATATTTAATATAACTTCCTGTTACACTTCTGTTTAGCAGAGTATTAGGTATCTTCATGGAGGATCAAATATGCTAACCAATATATTTGGAACTAGTGGGAAAAGATCTACTTCATTGTATTATTTCTTGGTTCATTTACATATTTATGTTTATTTGATGAAACAAAACCTTTTCTGTTATGAGCTTTTGTTTTATGAGTAGTTCATTTCTTCTTCTGCAAATTCATCTTGCATGAATGGACAGTTTGGTGAATAGATTATCTGTTCACTACTAGACTATATTTGTGTCTGGCTCTACGTGGGTGGATTATTGTACTTTGAGAAGGCTAACTGAGAGAAGGCAATTGCTTCTTCTCCTTGCCTCTAAATCTTCAGTGAAGAGTGGCCACGATATAGACTAGATGCAGACCCTGCTAAAATTCTCACTGCAATCTACTTATTACTGATAGAGTCTTCACTCTGTGGAGCAATGAAGATAGCATCATCTCTTCCTTGTTTCTTGTCTTGTAACTCTGCAGCAAAGAAAATCAATGATGTCAATATCTGCTTTGTTTACTTAAGTATTAGAAACTTACCCTTTCCTAGTGGGGCTACTGAAGGCTTGCAATTTTTAATTGCAAGTGGCCAAAAAGACAAAAAAAATACCTTCTATCTTTGGTTCTTCTGTTGTATTTGAATTTGGTGATCATTTTCAGTTTGTCTTGTATCTCTTTGCTACTTTTTGTTAGTTGATGCTATCACATACAGGCACGGACACACACACACACACAGAAAACGGATGGAATATATTTAGAGCAAAATATTGTGTGGTTTTGGAACTAATATGATTTTATCTGATTGAAGTCTAGCAATCTAGGTAGTGATAGGGCTCTGCTTATAACTGGTTTTTACCCCTGTGAACTCCCACCTCCACATCCCCCATCCTTCATACCTCACCTCTCCTCTTTTGCTTGCTGTTACCCTTTCTAGAATTAAGGAATACATTTTAAAAGCAGATACAAGGGCACCTGGGTGGCTCAGTCGGTTAAGCGTCTGGCTTCGGCTTGGGTCATGATCTCACAGTTCGTGGGTTTGAGTTAGCTCAGAGCCTGGAGCCTGCTTCAGATTCTGTACCTCCCTCTCTGACCCTCCCCTGCTTGTGCTGTCTCTCTCTGCCTCTCAAAAATAAATAAAAACTTTTTTTTTAAAAAAGCGGATACAATTATAAATGCTTTTCTTCCACTTTAACAAAGCAGAAGGTTAGTTTATACGCTAGCTAATCTTGATTTGTGTGTGATTAATCTAAATCAATTGATAAACCAAGTATGCTCATGTTTACAATTTTTTTCAATTTGCATTTGAACAACACATTTTTGTACAATCTCCAGCTCATGTTTATTGCTAAATTTTAGAAAATTTCTTAACTAAATTTAATCTGGCAATCCTTCATTCCCATTCTGTAACTTCTTTTCACATTTATGACTCCCTAAGTATTTCTTCACATAAGATGGATCTTCTTTCATAGTAGTGGTGATGTTAAACTAGCTTAGGAATTACAAAAATTCATTTTAAAACCACATTTTTCATTCCCTTACATTGACTTGTGTCTTCATAGTGAGATAGATCTAATCATTTGAAACTTGGCATCTGTCTTTTATTACAGTATAAAATTTAGTGAGGCCGGTATATCTAAGAAATGGAAATTCCTTCTTCCTTTATGGACTTCAATGGCAAGAAAATTAGTACTAGATCCTTTTCCCTTGATGTCAATTATTAGTGTATTTTTAAAATCCATTTCTCTGGCACTTTTAATCATGGGATACTGTGATTATCTTGATTATGATCACCCTTAGAATAAGTTTTATTGGTATATTAATTATCAGCAACTAACTTTAATGTAATAAACCCCCAAATAATTAATTTTCCAATTTAATAAAATTCATAGAGCAGCTGTTATGTGCCAGGCACTATTCTAGTCACTGGAAATAGAGCAGTGAAAAAAACAGGTAATAATTCACGCCCTTGGGGAGCTTATATTTTAGTTGGAAAGCATAAACAATTAACAGGGAAAAAATAAAATTTATAGTATAATGGATGGTAATAGATATTATGGGGAAAAATGAAGCAGGCAATGTGAATAGAAATCATGTTTGAAAAATGTGTAGCAATTGATAGAGTGCTTAGGGAAAGCTGCATCAATAAGATAATAGAGAAAATATTAAAAGGAGGTGAAGAAATGCAATAGGACAGTTGAATATTCCAGGAAAGACAGAATAGCAAATGCAAAGTCCCTAATCAGGAGCATGCCAAGTGATGCTCCAGGAACAGCAGAGGACAGTGTGGCTGAAGTAGAATGAGCCAGGGCAAGAATTGAGGTTGGGAAGACTAATGGAGTAGTGGTGGAGGGCAGATCCCCCAAGGCCTTGCAAGCCATTTTTAGAATTTTGGTTTTTAGTCTAATTGAGGTGCTAAGGCTTCAGAAGTTTTTGAGTAAAGGCATGATTTGTCCTGACTGAGGTTTTAAGGGGACCATTATGCCTGCCCAGGATGAGACTAGAACAAAGGGAGGCAAGGACAGAACAAGAGACCAGGAAGAATGCAAGAGATGATAGTCCAAATGGAATTTCTGTGCAATTTTAAAAGATTACTGCCTTAAGAAAGCCCACACTTGGGAAATAACTGTCAATATTTGTTTAAATAAGACAAATATGTTAATTACTTTAAAATATAGATCAAGAAACAGCACAAATGCAGAATAAGCAGTGTTTAAAAAAGTACACACTTATGGTCTAATACTACATCAATATTAAAACTTTCATGTTTCCTTTATTGTATCATACAATCATCATAACCCTGTACAATTATTGGTAGTTTAAATAATTGAGATAAATACTGTAATTATATAGGTCTCATTACTTGAATATTTAAATTTTTTTTTCTTCCTTGGAGTTGTAAAATTTTATATTATCTTTATTTATTGTTTTAATTTTACTTTTTCTGTTTCATTTTTAGATTCAGAGAATATTAAATTATTGCATTATAATTTGAACCCATATTGCTAAATATATGATATAAATTAAAAATCTTTAGCAAAGACCAAATAGTTTTTTTTTCAATTCTATAGCCCAATTATTAATATTTAGACACCTTGTTTCTTTCCTTTATATAGCTTTTGGTATCATTACATTTTACACAACGTTCTATTGGCTTTTTACAGCCAGGAATAAAAATATGAACAAATTTCAATTTTGTTATAGTAACCTTTAAAATTTGTAAATATTTTGAAAACTTCAGTAAAAGCTCTGCTGTTGGCAGAAATAGTATTCGCCAGGTGAGGGTCTGAGAGAATTATAATTATGTATGACTATGGACAAAGTAATTTACTAATTAATAGCATCCTCTGGGAGCGAGCAAAAATTCCTTCAAGTTTTAGATTCTCTGTATAACCAAGTTCTGTTTTATCTTCCAGCTGTGGAATTTCAAGTCCATGATGTAATGCTAACGAACAAATTAGCAGAACTGCAAGGTTTTCAGGGTCCCGTGCTGTAAAAACAAAGGGCAGTAATTTGGAAAGACCATCATCACCCTTCTGTTCTGCTTTTAAATTTGCGATTGCTTCATTGAAAACAGAGGACTCTAATAAAGGCCTAGGGGTGGTTTCAGCAATCAGCGATTTGTTTTAAATGTAATGCATAATTATTTTTTATCCTATCCGCTGTATGCAAACGATTAGGACGTATTCTTAAACTCTTAAGTGATTTTCCAGATAGCCATTTACAGAGTACACTTATGTGCCACTATCACAAGCAGAACACACTCGGCCTCTCCTTTTCTTTTTTTTCCTTTGCAAAGCGAAACGGGCTAGAACGTGTTCAGGCGATGCCGGTGACGTCAGCCTCAACCAGGTCGCGTGACCGACACCCAACCTTCCCACAACTCCGCCCCCGCCGCCAAGCAGGAAATCTCGCGAGAAACCGCCTTACTATCAGAACTTACTGAGGTTACAGGGGAGTTACTCAGAAGGTGTGGCTCCATGGGGGAGTTTTTGCTTTCATTCTAACATTGAGGGCCGAAAGCAAAGGCCTTCTGGGGTTGGCAGAGTCTGAGCCACCCAACGTGTAAAACGGCGGAGGGGGTGGACAGTGAGGTGGCCTTCATATCAAGTGAAACGTGGCACACGGCGGGCGTCATCCCTCACTAAACGGACCTGGGCGGGGGGAGGGAGAAAACGCGCACCCGGAGCCCGGGAGCCAGGCGGCGGGGCTTCTGTTGGGGTGGGCCCGGAGTCACTGGAAGGCTGTGGGAGGCTGGGACCCTTCTAAGGAAGCAGTCAATTGCCCACATCCGGCCCCCGCCGTGTCAACACGGAGACGCGCCCAGATGAAATGGTTGCACACCTCACCCTCCCACCCGGGGCACCGCGGCTCGCGAGTTGGCGTGGAGCGGTTTCTAGTGCCCCGTGCCCGCAACCGGGTCAGGGACCTCCGCGGCCCTGGCGGCAGCCCACGACTTATCTCTCATCTTCCTTCTAAATCAACCCCAGGTTTAGGCAGCAGCTTAATTGCAAGTTTAAGTGGGTAATTTTGACGTCTCATCTCATTCACCTAAATCCTCCCCAGGCTTCTCCCCCGTACATCCTTTTCCACCCACCGGGTCTCTCCCTAGACGGGTGTGCGCGAGTGTAAGACCTAGGGAGGGAGAGCGAGATCCGCGAAGGGACTGGGGTAGAGTCGCTAGAGGGAGGTGTGGGACCCGGCGAGGAGGGGGCTTCGCGAGGCGGGGGAAGGGGGTGGCGGGAGGAGAGGCGGGGGGGTGCGGAGGGAAGAGGCGGAGGCCTGGGGACGGCCGACTAGTCTTCGCCCCATCCGAGCGCTCTTTCTCTCGCCGCGCAGTCTCGAAGCGGCACCGGCTCTTGGGGGAGCGCCAGGGAGGCGAGGTGCCCGCGGGAGGCAGGCCGGCCCCGGGCGCGCACGCTCGGCCGATCCCCGGCGCGCCCCGCGCCCGCGCCTGCTGACAGCTGCAGCTGGGCTCGAGCTGTCCGCTCCCGGCTGCGCGGCCTCCGCCCCCTCGGGTTCCCTCCCCTTTGCTCCTACAGCTCCAGCTCCGGTGCGGCTAGTTTCGCAACTGCTTTCGCCCCGTGCCCGGCCGTTTTTCATTTCCCGGCCCCCTCTTCTTGAGTACTTTGCCCCCAGCATTTGGGGAGAGGGGTTGAAAAGGGGGCGGGTGGAACGTCCAGAGGAGAAGGAAGCGAGGGCCGGAGGAGGAGGAGGAAGAGAATCTGCGGACCGTGGGGAGGAGACCCCACGCCACTCTTTCTGGTCATCTTCCCTCCCGCCCCGCCCCTGCGCACACTCCCTCCCGGGTGAGCTACTTTCGGACGAGGAAAGTGAGGGCGGCCCTGGGTGACAGCGCCGCGGGGCCAGTCCCGGGGAAGCCGCGCGTCTGTTCGAGTCTCGTCCGCCGCGCTCCCAGCCAGGGGCATAGCCCGGACCGAGGATGGCTTCGACTACAACCTGCACCAGGTTCACGGACGAGTATCAGCTTTTCGAGGAGCTCGGAAAGTAAGCGCCTTTGCCCGCATCTGCACGTCCCCTTTCCAGCAGAGGGCGGGTCGCGTTGCCCCCGACCCACCGGCCTCCCGCGTGGGGCGAGGGAGTTTGGGAGACCAGGGGAGAGGGAGGAGGGCCCGTGGTGTGGCAGCTCTGAAGAAGGTGCTGTCTTAGCAAGACGAGGGGACAGAGACGGAGAAGACCCTCCACCCCAGCTTAGCACATTCCGATAATCCTTAGCCCACCTTCTCCGGTTCCCCCACCCTCTAGCCCTAGGGACTTAGTGGATTTACGATCCCTGCAGTTGTAGCTGTCACCCAGAGAAGTGTGCGAGCGTGTGTGTGTAGAGGAAACAGGAACCCATGTAAAATGCAACATAGACCGTGTTTTCTGTAAATAGAGATGCCTCCTGGTTAGCTGGCGCGTCGACCGTACGACCCACGTACAGGATGAGAACTCGCTGCCACAGACGGTGCCATATTTATTGATGCCGAAAGTTCAACTTGGCGTAGAGTCTATTTCGCATCCAGTAGTTGTTCTGTCCAGGAAAAGGGCCAGTCAGTGGAACTCGACCCTTTACCCCACGTCCAGTCTTATTCTTTGTACTAGGTTATTCGCTCATCATCATCATCCTTCCTATGATTTACGTGTACATCTTCGCGTTCTCTGGGAGGATTTATTTATACAGGCAACGGAAAAGACCTGGAGACCGAGAGACAGCTTCCTAAGGGTAGCCTAGTGTTGTATAAAACGACCTCCTACACTCGACTGGCAGAACTGCTCTGAGAATTTAAGGAAGGGGACCGGAGACCTCCTGAGGACCTGTGTGTTTAGGGACTTAGGGACTTAACCGTGAATGTTGATATATGTAGCATCCAAGCCAAACCCAATTCTTCTATGGCTAGTTTCGACTATTACTTATGAAAGGGGTGCGTTTATATGTATGTTGTTGTTTTATACAGTTGAATTCAAGGGAATGTAATTATATTTCAAGTTTAATGAAAATTATATCCTTATATATTTATATGTTGTCTGTTGTTAAAACATGGAGAATAATATGTCGGAAGAGCAGCTTAATTCAAATCTCTCCCTTCCCCCAGCTCAAAACAGGGCACAGAGAAATCACCATATCAGGATTTGTTAAAGCACACAAATGTCCCCAAGGTTTATGTTTTAACGAAAACAATCGCCATATTTACTTAGTTGGAGCCACATTAATTTTTTAACAAAATAGATTTTTACTGCTCTTCCTCAGCCATGCTGTTTGCAGGTCCCCCCCCCCCCCGGAGCATTTGGTTGTGAGTGTGAATTGTAAAATGTTTTCAAATTTCATGTGCAAACAAGAGCGGTCATAATTGGCAATTCCTTTCATTTTGTTGATTAATAATGTGCGCTCCCAGTTAAATAAAATTGACTTTTATTCTCCAACATTACAGAGGGGTTAGGTTTCCAGGAAGAATTGTTCATTTTCTGGATAGTACTGTAGTGCACTGATATTTGATAATTAAATGCAATAAAAATGCTCCGATTGCTGTAATTTTTTAATAGAATGTCATAGCTGATTATATTGATGACGTGCTAATTATTGGTTTTTCAGGGGGGCTTTCTCAGTGGTGAGAAGATGTATGAAAATCCCTACTGGACAAGAATATGCTGCCAAAATTATCAACACCAAAAAGCTTTCTGCTAGGGGTGGGTATTTTCAACCACATAATCAATATATGTTAATTTTGTATTTGTCATGTTGATTGTTGGTTCTGTTGTATGTAGATATATAGTTATAATTGAACTGTAGACTTAGGTGTCCTATTACATTCTGAGATTATTTTCTTCCTGAATGCCTTGGTATGTATAACTTAAAAATAAATGAACACATAGAATTTTAATAAGAAATTATTAAATAATTTCTTATGTCCTATGAGCAGTAGCATAAATAACTCTATTTTAAAGAAGATAAGCTTCACAAAGTGCCTTTAGCTGTGCTGTGAAATAACTTTCAGAAATACCCAGGAATGGAAAAATGTAAGTCTCACAACTGTCATTATTCTCTTTTGCTTTTGAGAAGAAAAATAGGTCATAGCTCAGTTGAATCATATTTCAATTGTAGTTACACTTGAACTTAATTCATCAAGGTATATTTAACAGTAATAGCTTTGGGAGGAAAAATTTACCATTGTTGTAGGAAGTTCAGCTTGATTTTGATGTTTCTGTGTGCAGTCCAGATCTTTACTGGGTCTTCCGCATTAAGGCTTCTCACAGACACATGTGATGTATTTTACACATGCTTTATAGCCACAGAGATCATTCCTATCATAAAATAGCTGTTGACACACACACACACGGAAGGGATCTCACTGCATTTTTTCTATTTTGTTGAATTCATGCAAAAGTACTTACACTAAAATGTTAGGCATTGTAATTATTGTGGACATGTGTCTAAGCAATTTCCATGGGAATTTATGATTTAATGAAATTTAAATGAAATTCATGAACAAAATGCCACAGTTTAAGCCCATTTCAGTGACCTGGTTTATTTTAAGTAATGAGGGAAGAAATTCTATTAGGGTTTGCCTCATTTAATTTGTCTTCTAAAAAGTGCTGCTCTCTAGTATCCTGGTGTCATTGTTTGGTCTCTGCCATAATTGTTTTTTTCTCATTTGTTGCAAATTCTACTTTTTAACATCTACTTTAGGTTTAGTTTGGCATTTCAGTTTATTCATTAGAACGAAATTTTGTTGTGATTTTCTTCATCTGATTTTAACAGCATTCAGAGGAAGATCTATGTGCTAAAGTATCCAGTGCCATAGCTTCACAGCTTAACTAATGAGAAGCACGTTATGCTTGATTATGGTTCCCTTTTGCTCTTCCCTCCACAGGAAGGTTTCTAAGAGTCAAAAGGAGTTGCTAAACTATAAATGACATTTTAGTTTTTAAAAAGAAAAAAATGAAAGCGTGTAATTCTTTCAGTGTTTTCTTCCTGTGTGCTAGATACTTGTGGCAAAAGTAGGAGTATCAGTTCTTCCAGAGGCGTTACAACACCTATCCCAAATCTTTCAGTGGCTTTAAATTTTCTCTCAAAACAAATCAGTGTTGTGCTTCACTTCTACTGATTTCCTAAATTAGAGTCATCCCTATTCATCTACCATAATTTGTACTCTCCCTGCATCAGAATGGCAAATACACGAGTTTTCTGCTCCCATTATTTTTCCATTCTTCTGCCTCCAGTCTATGGAAGATAAGTCTTCTCTAGCCTGATGGGATTGCTTCTTCCTGTCAATATTCCTCACCTGCTCATGCTCTGCTTTAAAGAACAACCTGTACCCAAAGCCACCTTGCCCCGTTTGGATTTAATTATTCCAGTTACATTTAGGAAAAGTAGTTAAAATGAAGTACTAGAAGACCTGCTTTTTCTCCCACTCCAATGTCCTTTCTTAACCTGCTTCATGTTAATCCACTGAGGATCTAGGTGGTGAAGAAGCAGGCTTTGGAACTAAATACTCGGGTTTAAATTCTGATTCCCCTACCTATTGGCTGTGTAATCTTGATTTATGAAAATATGATTTACATATTTTCAATGAGCCTTCATTTTCTCATCTGTAAATGGGTAATAATGTAACCCTTTTATAGGGTTTGTGAGGAGTGAATTAATATAGTATAGAACAGTGCCTGCTACATAATACGTATTCAATGAATATTATCTGCTATTATTTTCTCTTGGGCTGTTGAAACAATCAGATGAGATTACTTACATGAAAGAATGTGAACGTTATAAATCGAGTGGCAGCCTTGACTTAGCTGTGAGTAACCAGTTTAAATCTTGGCTTTACTATTTTGTGTGTAAATGTGGTTCAGTTATTTACCTTTTCTTGATCACAGGTTCTTCACCAATAAAATGGGGGAAAATACTCATAGGGTATCATGGGTTGTTTTGAGGATTCAGTGAATTTTATGAGAACCACTTCTTAATTGCGAAGTGCTGAGTCAATTTTACCTGTTACTGCTCACCTGTAAAATATTACAGTACTTTGCTTCAAAATTCTCAATTTATTTTATAACCATAACAATTAGAGCTGCTTATAGCGTATTTATACCTTTGTGTACATTTGTTTAAACTGAACGAATATTAAGTTGTAAATACTTAATGCTTTCTTTTTTTAAATAAAACATTTCACAGCATTGAGGACATAGGAGGAGCTCAGTACAGAGACTAGGATCAAATATGGCTATTAAATGGTTTGTAAAGGAGTGACATTCTTAGTTTAATTCCTAAGAACAAGCAAATACTAGATGTAATCTTTTATAAAATAGTGTATTAAGATATCAGGAGCATACGCTTTAAAATATGAACTCTCCTTTAAAAATGCTCCCTTTTCAGAATGTAATAATCCTTAAAGTGACTTTTACAGAAAAATTTTAAAATAATTAAGGGAAATTAGAATGATATCTAAATTAGCATGCTTTTTTTTACCTTAATGTACTGATTGTTTTTCTTTTGGCTGTGCATGGCAGTTTCTGTGGAACATATAATTTTTGTACACATTTTTGTTTGTATTATTTAGAATGCCATGCCTTTGTAAATCCAAGATTTAAGGCTCTTTGTTTTAAAGACCAGGACGGGTCCTTCAACTCAAATAATGTTCTTCAAATGTAACATTACAACTGGAAAAGAAAGACCATTGTCAATACATTTAAGACCATGAGGGATTGCCAAAAATTTGGCTATATTCCTGCACAAATTTACACATCCAACTATTCTGTCACCCAGGCATTTTTCTGTGCTTAGATGTTAATGGATTTCCAGCAGACAGTTTCAGTTGCGTTTCCTCTCAGCTGTTAGTCACACAAACCATATTTGGGAGACTCAGAGTCTGTTGAAGAATTTCTTTCCTTTTGCGTTAACACGTGCATGCAGAGAGCATTCATTACGTGATACTGATTACATTGATTAAGTACAGTGATATATAATTTAGCTTGCTTTAAAAAATATAGAAAAGTTTCAAACATCTTATATTTTACATGCAATTTTTGTCTCAGAATTTTTTGTTAGCTAGGCATAGAAAGCATGCTTACTTAGTAAATGGCAGATAGTGATGGTAGAATTTTATCTCCTATTTTTACCATGGGAAGTAGAAATTGTATCATTTTGGTCCCAGACAATTAGGTTGGTACTTAACAAGTCCTAATTTGCTGTGCTATTTTGATACTTTGTTGATTTTTCACCTGTTTGTAACAGGAAGGTATTGTCAGGTTATGTAAAGTCCAGGAAGGGTTGTGATTGTGGTTCAGAATCCAGTAGACGGATGGTTCTGATGGCAGATGTCTTTAGAAATAGTATTTGTGATTTATTTCACATTTTAAAGACTCCCTGTGGTAAAATATTTTTTATGGTAGTAATAACTTCTTGATGTTCATTTTCCAATGTAATTGTTGGTCATTAGAAACCACTTTTTATTACATAGGGTCTGATGTGCCACAAGTCATTATTTTTGTAAAATACAAATAGTAGAAGCTTAAAATAGTATATGCTATTACAAGTGTATTTTAGCTCTACTCAATTGATAAAGTTAAAAAGGGATTTCATTTTTTATTTCTGCAATACTTCACAGATCTAATACAGTTAAATCATTTAGTATTCGTTGATTTTACTAGTTTTATTAATTCCTGAATAGATGATCTTAGTAGAATATGAATCAGGACTTTATAAAAACTACTTAATCATGTACACCAAATTAGGTCTCAGCCATGCAATCTGAATATTGCATACATGTCCTTAAGTAGTCTTTTTTATGTTATAATAGAGGTATCAATAACTAACTTTTGCTACTTTCTTTTTCAGCATCCAGGCAGTCAGGAAATTAGTGCAATGTTTTAGCCTCATGGTTACTTGTGTTAAGTTAAAAACAGATCTGAGATGATATAGATGAATCAAATTGTTCTGATTATACATTATTGATTTTGCAATTTGGAACTCATTGGGCAAATGAATATTTTTTGAAAGTTTCTTGGTTTGAGCAATGTTTTAAGAAAATTAGTAAATTATTTTTATTTTTGTATATGGAAGTAGTTCTTTATGTTGTATTTGCATTCTTACATAGGTTTTGATCTTAGGTATCTATTTTCCTCTTTTAATGAATGAGAATGTTATTGATGTTCAAACTGGTTAGGAGATAAAAATGCATATCTACATTTCCAGGAAATAATAAAAATTCTGTATTCCAGCATGATTATAATATGCAAATTTAATATAAAAAATGTGGTTGTCAGGCACCTGACTGTGGTATTAATAACTAGTGTCAACCTCTACCTGACAGATCATGCAATAGGAATTGAACACCTGGAGAATTTTCATTATTTATACAACTAGATTAATACTTTAAATTTCCCTTGAAATACTGAATCAATTTGGTGTAAAAATTAAAATTTAGCAAAAAATTTTTGTGGGCCTTTTAATGTTAATAATCATGAATTGCTATAAGGCACATACTAGGATTTTCTCAGGCCTTTAACCTCTCAGTCAACCTTGTTGACTAGAATTTTATTTAATTTTTAAAAGTCTTTTTCTTGGGCTGATACAAAGGCAGACCAACTCCTACTGTCTCTTGGGCTGAGTTGATATAATTAACATCTGTCCCTCTGCATTTATTAGGGTATGGTGTGCCCAGTATTTTTTATTATTGACAATTGGTTAAGGATTGTTTAGTGAATTGTACTGCTGTACATTAAGTAGAAGCTTGGAATATTTTTACTCTAAAACATAATACCTTTGTAGTAATTTACTTTTCATAGTACTTGATAGATTACTAAGCACATTCCCTTATGTGGCTTTATTTTGTGTATTTTTATTTAATAAATATTGAATAAGTATAGTGGGCAGAGTCTTAGGAAAAGTAAGGCTATCTACGCAAATAGACATAGAAGATATAAATGGTGTAAGTCTAGCTTGAATAAAGTGCTGTTGATTTTCAAAGGAGGGAAAGGTTATTTCTGTCTGGAGAAATGAAGGAAGGCTTTTATATAATAAGGATTTAAATAAATGTTAAGTACCAAAGTTTAAGCAATTTGGAGAGATTATTCAAAATAGTTTAAGTATTTGATGGTATTTAACATGTTATTTTACTCTGATGGTAAATTTGTTGCAACTATCAGTATAAAGGTACTTTTAGAATAAAATAATTTTAAATGTAATAGGAAGCTTTTTTTAGGTGACAAAATTCCTGATCCAGTTAAGGGAGATAGATCAATACTTTAGGTGAGTTCATAGACCTTTCATCTACTGTAAACTGTCTCTTTCTCTAGCATGGGGAAACTGTCAGGTTTGGGGAGGAGAGAGAGAGTAGAGAGAGGATAGCTTTGCTTGTTTGGTTTTGGTTTTAAATATCTGAACTATCATTGCAATTATACACAGTCATAGAACAAAATCATAATTGATTTTTTAATTAGGCAAACCCCGTTTCTGGTACTATGGTCTCCTTTTAACTTTTTAGAACTTTATTACTACCCAAATCAATAATAATAATAAATTAATAGGAATGTTAATGGCCATTATTTTAGGAGAACCTTCTGAGTGACAGATGCATTGCTTACAAGATACTTTTTTACTTAAATAGTTTATTGTTATTATTCAATTTTTAAATAGAGAAAACCAAGGCTCTGAGTTACTAAAAGCCTCAGTATTTATTAGTAAGTGGTAGAGTCACAATTTCAACCCATTTTCTTTGGCTCTGAAACTGGGCTCTTTCCACTACCACATCCCATTGATTGCTATTACAAAGAACATATCCTAACCTCTCTTTATCTGTATGCGCTTGACTGATCTCCCCACTAAACTTCAGTGCCTTTCATAAAAAGGACTTTGTCCTTTTTTCATAAAAAGGACTATGTCTTATACATTTTTAGGTTCTCAGTGCAATGTATAGAATCGAGTATTTCTTTGGGAAAATGTGTTTAGAGTTCCAACTTGTGTGGGAAGATAGTTTAATTGCTGCGGTAACATAAAATCAAATTAAGTTTGATAGTCCCTCCGTGCTCTTTCCTGGAAGGAAAACAGTGTAGTGAAAAATCAGAGGGAAAATAATTACAGAAGAATGACATGCTTTGGTAAACTTAATTCATTAACTTACTGAAAATATCTCAAAATACCCTAAGTTCCTAGGATTACTTCTTCTAAATGATTCACTTGTTGCTGAAAAGAAAAACTCAGCCCTTAACGAAAGGCCAGAAGAACCTACTCAGAAAGGCAGTCTAGTTCTCAGGCTCATCTTGTTTAACCAGTGAAGCATGGAAGGTGAATGTTGTTTTGTTGTTTCTTCTTGAACAACACTGTTGTATGTGTCAAATTCATACTAATGTGTGAAGTGAAAGGAAAATATAAAACTATTGTTTTATAAATATTTTATAAAATTTTATAAAATTCATAAAACTTGAGAGTTTTATGTTGGAAAAATAACTTAGGTGCAGCAAGTCATATAATGATACACAGATAATATTGTATAATATTTATGCACAGTTAGTTCTACCTAAGGTTCTCTTCTCTTCTTAAGTTAGATTACATAGGGATTGGAAACTTTTTATTACCTAACATCTTAAATAAGAAATTATATTTTATATATTATAAAACAGTAAGCACCCAATAAGCCTCCACTCAACAACTAGAGCATTCCCTCATTGTTGAAGCTACCTGTGTGTTCCTTGCTGATCCACATCTCTTGCCTTGCTCTGAGAGTTAATCACTATCTCTTAATTTTTTAAAATTTCTTTATTTTTTCAGAAAGAGAGTGTGAGCAGGGTAGGGATGGAGAGAGGGGATCTCAAGCAGGCTCCACACTGTTAGCGTAGAACGCGACGTGAGGCTTGAACCACGTGAGATCGTGACCTGAGCAGAAATCAAGAGTTGGACACTTAACTGACTGGGCCACCCAGGTGCCCCAATCTCTTACATTTTTAAAAGAGAAATCTCTTTTTATTTCCCCATGCCCTGGGACTTTTTAATTAACCGGTTGATTTCAGTTGGCCAATCAATTACCAATGGAAAATCTATGCCCTCGTTATCTAGGTATATTTGTATTGTATATGTATTGTACGTGTATAAATTTAAAATTTATGGAATAAACTCATATTAATATGTAATTTTACCCTATCCCTTAAGGCTAGGAAAAGCTTAAATTATATGGATTTTTTTTAGTAATAGGAAATTATTTTCCTCCTATGTCTTTTTGAAGCAATTTCATTGATAATGTATGCACATTGAAATAAAGCAAGAGTAAGTTATATAAAACTACCTTATTAAAGGTAAATATACTAATTGAAAATTAGATTTCTATTTTATCTTCTAGAGAAGTTGTAGAGTTGAGATATGGCACATAATGGCATTAGTGTTTAAATTAAAATTTGAAATTTGGATGATGAAATATTTATGTGATATTTGGAGTCTGTGTTCTGATAACTTGGATTTCTGCTGAAGTGTATTCATTAGTAGTCCAGGCCCAAACTCTGCTTGTCCCAGGTGGAGTCAGTAATTTCCCCCTTCTATGAATGGTGCGTTAACTTTCCTGGACTTTCAAGCATGCTTGATTATCTTTCTTTTCCTTAACGCATCTCAACACTTTACATCTCTTCCTTTTTCACCATTCTAACTTGAGCTCTTTTTTTCTTAACTCTTTTAAACAGCTTCCTAAACAGATTTTCCAGCTAATGGTTGCCATTGTTTTTATTCATTTATAAAGTTCATCATTAGACCTTTTAGTACCCACTGTGCTGGATATCTTGATAAGTTGTAGCGATACAGAGGTGAAAGATAGAGATCTGCCCTGAAGTATTTTGTGATCCATTAGTGTGGATGACAACCTGGCAAATACAGTTTAGTTTTTGAGGGTTGTAATCGAAGCATATAGGTTTGCATGTAGATATGGGCTGGAAAAGTTTGTTATCACAGATTTATTGAAGAGATTAATGAGTGAGACTGTGTTTTTGAATGGCAATTGAGCCTGGTAGAGAAGGGAGAAATGGTTGCCCAGGCAAAGTAAGCACCATGTTCAAAGGAAGGGAGAAATTCCTGGCTCCACTCTCCAGATGGAATGAGTACACCTTGTGCTGTTGAAATCCTGTCTCCTTTAAGACTCAGTTCAGGTACTTCCACCTCCGTAATGCTGTCTCTAACTTATTCTCCACCCTTACTTTCCCACTCTAGGCAGAAGTGATTCTTTTCCTTTTCTTCTGAATAGTTTTTTTCATGTTTTTTAAACAACTGATCACATTTCTCCTTTTGTATTCTAATTATGTATGTTGTAGCTTTCAAACATCTTGTGGACATTTTTAAGCTTACCATTGAATCTGTGCCTGGCACAGTAATTGTAAATTACTTATAAATGTTGAAGATACTTATAAATGTTTGTTGACAGAGTGAATAAATGAATGAGTGAGCAAATAAGATTCTGTCTCCAAAAATAGTCATATGTTTAACAAAGAGAGACCTGTGACAGGTAATAGAAATTGAGCTAAAGTTTCATGTCAAATGGAATACACTATTTAAAATAATTTTTAATTCATAAATTATTTCATTAGTTTCTTGATGATAAATTATGCTTTGGAAAGAGTTTTGTATAATTTTGTAAATTTTTGAGTAACTGTGTAAATTCTTGCTGTTTTGTTTTGCTGTTTTTTGTTTTTTTGTTTTTTACCATGTAATGTAAAGTGGCTCAGTAATAAAGGGTAACATTTTCATGGTTTGCAAATGCATTAGTAGCACTTCAGTAATGCCAGAGTCAGGCTATTATTAAATTATTTTAATGTTTTATTTATTTTTGAGAGAGAGAGAATGAGTGGGGGATCAGCAGAGAAAGAGGGAGCCACAGAATCTGAAACAGACTTCAGGCTCTGAGCTGTCAGCACAGTTCATGACCTGAGCTGAATTTGAAGGTTTAACTGAGCCACCCAGGTGACCCTATTATTAAATTGTTTTAAATGTTAGGATTTTTAAAGTTTTTAATCCATTCTCATTTGCCACAGGGACTTACTTTTTGACATGTTTTAACTAAGCTCATTTTAAAAAGCATTTTGGTGATACTTTATATAGTTTTGGATATGCAAATCATGGATATTATTTGCTTATAGAGGTTACTTGACTTTTTAGGAAAGACAGAGGCCAGCTGTTACAACTGCTGTGTCTGTCCATTCAGAAATTTGGTAAAAGGACTGGAAAGTGTGCTTGTTTCAGTATTGGAAATCCCTTAAAACAGAGTATAAGTTTTAAAGCACTTATTTCCTTATTCACTGGGGGTTTTACAATTCTATAATTTTCCTACGTATACATATATATACACCACATATATATGCATACACACATATCTTAGGAAAATATGCTGTTTTCATAAAAACATTCAGAACATTTGTATGTAATCATGGTGGCAAAGTGATATTAATTTGTGAAATTAGTTCAGCTGAACATTTTGGCCATTTTGTAGAAATTTAAGTTATATATACTTTTATATTAAAGATCATATATATATATATATACACACACACACTAATATTTGCTGGGTACAGGGAGAATTGTATACTATGGATATATCTCTGAAATAAATTTTAATGATTCATTACCAGTATACATAAGTGCATTAAAAGTTGTATCATAAAAATATATATTCTAATTATGTAATCTGGAGAAATAGAGAAAAATAGAAGACAATATATTCATGGTTCAGTTTTTCCAGTCACTGTTGACATTTAATTAGTCAGAATACTGGGATAAACTGTACAGTTTTATGTCCTGCTTTTTTGCTTAATATTTTAAAATTTCCCTATGTTACTACAAATCCTTTGATTTTTTAATTAACAATCTGAGTGAAATATTAGTATACTTAGTATTGCTAGTTTTTTTTTTTAAATTGCCTTTTGCTCGCTGACATAATAGTAAACATTGTTTTGTAAAACTTTTTCATATTTCTGGTTCTTAGGAAATATTCACAAAGGAGAATTAGTGGGTTAGAAGATGTTATATCAAAATTTTTGATGCACTGCCAGATTGCATTCTGCATATTTAATACATTATCACCAGTGACATTTAAGTATGCTAGTGAAAGTGAATTTGGGGGAGCATTATTCTAAATTTCAATTTACTCACCTTGTTCCAGACCTCCTTCTAGGTGTGGATAAACAAAGATACAAAGATAAGGTCCTTCATCTCAAGGTGAAGTAGATGTGGAATCAAGTAAATTACCATACAGATAAATGTCACAGTTGAAGTGTTTTTTTCTTTCTGAAGTGTAAGGACATAACTGTTGGGTTGGTAAAAGGTAAGGGAAGACTTCCCAGAGCAGTTGATATTGAACTGGGTTTTGAATAACCAGTTTTGAAATTAAAGATGGATAGAAAAGATAATAATAGGAAATTATTTAAAAAGTTAATGAGAAGCAAGGAAATCAGTAAGTGTCAATAAAGAGCAAACTTGACGGAAGATACATACTTTTCTAACCCGGAGTGATTGACTTACCATGTGTAAGTTTTCATGAAAGCATGCAAAAAGTGATGAAAGAGATGGAAAGTTTTTTGTTTTGTTTTGTAGTGAATCATTAAGTACAGAACGATCTGTTGAAAGGTATTAAATAAGGTAGGTTGTGGGATTTTACAGCTCTGAGTCATTAGGGATGAACAGCTGATAACAGAGGAATACCAACTTTTTATCAATCTCACATTTTGTTTTATTTTGCTCTGGGGCAATACAAAAAAAGATTAAGTGACTAAGTGGAAGATAAAGGAGAGAAGGATAATTAGAGGTTTTTTAAATCAACGAATATTATAAAAGAGCCTGAGGGAATCCCATTTCTATTTATAAACAAAAGCTAGATAGTCTCTGCAGTTGCAATATTAGATTAATGACTGTTGCAAAAAATGTTTGTAGGTTTCTGTTTAAAAACCAAAGTAAGATGTCTAATATTCCCTGCCTGAATTCTCAGCATCTGTAATAGTACCTGGCATTTTTCACAGATACTTATTGAATAAAATGAGTGAATGCTTGACTCCCATAGTACATCATGTTATGATTAATGAATGTGCATTTAGGGACCCAGAACTTTTAGTAGTAATATTTGTATACATTATTTCTTTTTCAAAAAACAAAAAGCAAAAACTTAAGGAAGCTCACAATTGCACAGTGAGATTACTTCTTGATATAATTTAATTTTTTTAATGTTTATGTATTTTTGAGAGATGGAGAGAGATTGAGCATGAGTTGGGGAGGGGCAGAGAGAGAGGGAGACAGAGAATTCCAAGCAGGCTCCAGGCTCTGAGCTGTCAGCACAGAGCACGATGTGAGGCTCAAACCCATGAACTAAGAGATCATGACCTGAGCCGAGGCTGGATGCTTAACTGACTGAGCTGTTCCAGGTGCCCCTGTGATATAATTTATAATTTAGCACAGGCTGGTGTTTGGAAAATAGTCATTTGTTTCCATTATTAAATAATGGACAAATCTCTCATTAACTACCTGGATAACTTCAATTTAAATATTTAACCTCCTTAGCTAAGTTCAGCCATGCAATATGTTTTCTCCAATTTTAAAAGGATATTAGAGCTGTAAAAAAAACTGTAGGATTTCCCCAGTTTATTACTATTGACTGTATAAGTCAAAATTTGAAGAGGGAAGTATTGTTTTACTCCACATGTGCATATATGTGTGTGTGTATAAGTAAAATTCATGGTAGAATAATTTTTTGGACTTGGAGTAGGAGCTTTGTTGAGCAGAAAATCTTTTATTGTGAATCAAGGTTGGTATATTTATTAGAATGCAGGTTGGGAAAAATTCAAATTCCAGATTGCAAGCAGAAATTTCAGGGTCAAAGTCCACTCCTGCTCTCTTGACTGTAGATCTCCTGATTTCAGAACATTTTCTCATTCTAGTAGAAATGGAGAGGGAAAAGATAAATCTGTCAAAGATAATAGTATGCCTCCTGTAAATAGAATTGAGACCTGCTTTTCTCTAATATTTATGTGATTTGGAAATCATTTTCAGAAAAAATCCTTGCTTTGACTGCTTCCATGCATCTTTATGTTCAGGGAAAGGGAAAACAAAATTGTTAACCTTAAGTCAGATGGAAAGAAAAAATTATATTTTATTTTGACAGAGAACCAATTACTGAATTACTTATAGCTCCATATCCTTCTTTAGTCCTGATAATCATAGCGTGATATTCTGCCAATGACATAGAGGGTCCTAAGGCATGAACAGGGATGGCTAAAGGATCACTTAGTTTATCTTTTAAAGTAGTAATGATTTTTAAAACTGGAGTTCATATTTATTGAACTTTTGCAAACATTTTTAGGTAGGAGACTTTAAG
The DNA here is from genome assembly GCA_028646485.1 of Cryptoprocta ferox. NCBI lineage: Eukaryota > Metazoa > Chordata > Mammalia > Carnivora > Eupleridae > Cryptoprocta > Cryptoprocta ferox. The sequence goes on from CM053567.1 coordinate 101,932,316, forward strand.
GTATATGTTTTGAATAATCCAAATAGAATAAATCCAAATTTAGAAACACCAGTATCAGAAATATTCTGTGAGCACTCACAAGGTCAGTTTTAAAAATAGCGCTTAGCTTTGAGAGGATAATTTCTCCCCACCCTGCATGTAAATGTTTTATTCAGACCTTCAATAACAAGCTTTGAAAAAAAAACAAGGGGGTGGAGTGTGAAATGAGCCTTTTGAAAAATTCTTGTATTTAGCATCTTTCATTCAAGGATCTTAAGATGCTCCCTAATGAGTTTCCTAGTACTTATGGGTGTGGGTACGGGACATTTTGGGATTCTTATGCCCAGTGCTGTAAGGCCTGCCATCCCAGAGTGGCATGTTGCAGCTGTTTCCTAGTGCACATCACACTCCCTTGAGAGCCAGGGAATGGAGGAGGCAATACTACCCAACTGAAGGAGCATAGGGGCAGAGAGATTTAGGGAGTAAGGAGTTAATGACCAGATTTGGAATTTGGTTAGGTCTCTTGGTCAGTAGCCATATTCCTACAAAAGTGTCCTGTCTTTAAAAATTATTTTAATGTTTATTTTTGAGAGAGAGACAGAGTGCAAGTGGGGGAGGCTCAGAGAGAGGGAGACACAGAATCCAAAGCAGGTTCCAGGCTCCGAGCTGTCAGCACAGACCCCGACACAGGGCTCAAACTCACAAACTGTGAAATCATGACTTGAATTGAAGTCCAGTGCTTAACTGATGACTGGGCCACCCAGGCACCCCCAAAATGTTCTATCTTTAAAACATTTGATACCCTGTTTTATCCCCAAGAAAATAAACTCCACCTCATTTTTCATCTGTGTGACTGTGTACCTTTGGAAGTTTAACATTTAATAGTGAAGAATATGATAATTTATATGTACTATTGTTGAGGGAAGAAAGCAAGGTTAGCATTCTCTTTAAAAGACAACAGAAGAGAACCATTTGTATTATTCTTGGGCAAAGCAAGCTATAAGGGACATGGAAATAATGAAACATGGTCAGTTCCCACAAAGAACTTACAGCCTGATTTGAAGAATAGGAGACACATGTAACTACAGAAGAGATAAAGATGGGTAGCAGAAGAATGTAGTATGATAAATCAGTGTACCTAAATGACATTTAGTTGTGGAAACAAAAGTAACATTGAGGAAGTAGAAATTAAGATGGATGGATGGAAGGGAGGAAGAGGAGCAAGGACACTGGGGTACAGGAAGTCATGTAATGTTTAGTGAAGAACCAAAAATACCTGCTTGGGCAAAAGATAGGTAATCTGTGGGAAATCAGTAAAAAAACTTAAAAATATGTAAAGTGCCAAGTTGAAAACATTTTCTTAAATATAGTGAAGACACATTAAATAGGGCATCAAGGACATTACGTGGCAGCAGTGAATAAACAGGATGGATTGGCAAAGAGTGTGAGGTACTGAGATTCTGAAACCATAACCTAATAAAGGATAAGGAGGAGTGAGGACACAAGGGTAAGAGATATTTGAAGTTTGAATAATGGGGAGAATTGTAATCTTCATGTAACAGAGTAAGAAGTCAGAATCAGCTGAGTTTGATGAAGATGATGAGCTGACATGTGTTTGTACAAGCAATATATTTCAGATTGAATACAGTGTCTAAAAGAGCATTGAAAATTGGGTGTGATCCTTGAGAAAGGGCCCTGGGAAGCAGGACAGTATAGGTTAAAAGCATCAGCTCTGAAATCAGATTGAATTCAGGACCTGACTCTACTACTTCCTAGTTCTTATGATCTTGAGGAAACTTCCTGATTTATCCAAGCCTTGGCTTCCTTTTTTATATAACAGCAATAATCAATTTAGCTACTATTTGTGATTTGCATGGAGTTGACAGTTAAAGCCATACTAGTGGAAAAGATCAGAAGGAAGAGAACCAGCCTAGGACGGTGGTATGAGGGAATACATCCATTTTAATGGATGCTAGGAGAAGTAGGACTAGTTTAAGAGAAATGGAAAGATACATTTGAAAAGGAAGAAGGAAACCAGGATAATTCAGTGCTATGCATCTGAGGGAGAGAAGTTTTGTTAAAAAAAAAAAAAAAAGGGATGGCTAGTAACATTCAATACAATTGAGAAGTAGGGAGAAATGAAGACTGAGAAAGAGCCTTGGTTTTTCATAGAGCAGGATTTCAATAGTGTTCAGGAAGAGATCATGAGCATTGATCTGGTGTGTTACTCATCTCTACATTATTGTAACTGAGCATATAGCATGAAATATAATAGGTATTTAATAAATATCTGCTGAATGTGTAAAGAAAAATTATTTCTTGGGATTAAAGAATAAATAGAGACAACATGTAAAACCTTGCTGGTTTAATAGGAAAAAAAGAGACAGACATACTCAGGAGTAATTTCAGGGATTAGCCAGGTCAAGGGAATTAACATTGGTAATAATAAAGCCGAAGTTTATTTGGAGGAAGAGAAACAATAATCAGGAAGGGATAAAAAAACCTGATAATACAAGGCAGGAGTGTAAAATTTATTGGGAAGTCATGGAGACTGTTGGGTGTTAGTGGGAACAGAAGATTTGTTTAGGAAAAAAGACATTTTCCTCCTTATAGGGATAGCAGGAGAACAAGAAGATAGTGTACATGCTGAGATATTTTGGAGATGGAGAAGACAGTTATAGTTCACCTGAGATTAAGAGAAATAGAAATAGGATTGAGAGCTTGGAGAGAACAGGTTTGCTATGGTCTTTGGGGTGTGTAGAGGAGTCCACCAAAAGCATTGTGCAGTGGATCATTAACAGGTATAGCTAACCTGAATCTAGCCCTATAGTGACTAGGGAGGGCTCTAGGAACCCAATAGGGGTTGACAAGGTGAGACAACAGGGCTTCTGGTGCTTTTTAAAGCATTTAAGGAGAAAGCCTTTTTTTTTTTTTTTTTTTAAAAAAAACACATTAATTTTCCTTAATTGGCATAGCTAGTAAGAATAGAGCAGCTAGAATTTAAAACCCATCCTAGGTAGTAGCAAAAGGCCTTGTCATTCTGTTATGTTTTCTTTGGGTACATCCAGCAGGAGAGATGAGGTAGGGAAGCAGTTAGAAAGCAGAAGCTTGGGAAGAAAATTTTATCTATAAGAATGACAGCCAGAATAATTCCATTTTGGAATGTTTGGTAGCAGATTCCTTTTTTTAATCTGAAAGAGAAGCCTGGGGAATCTTCAATTCAGAATCTAAATTTCCCTTATTTCTATTCAATTTCATTCAATTTCTCTGCATAAACAAAAGTCTCTGCAGGCAGCTTTTAATGGTTCAGAGTTGTACATAATTTCATCAGTAGGAAGGAACTGTTTATGTAGAAAAATTACTGCAGATCAGGAATATGAAATAAATACCATAAAGACATCAGCGAGTTCATGTTAGATGTTTTATTACCAAAGTTCATAAGGTTTATCTTTGTGAATATTCTATTTCATGTGTGCCTTGCTTATTTTCCTATCTATATATCTCTGCCTCTTTGACTATGATGATAAGGGCTTTGGTGTGACAGCTTTTCCCCAAAACATTGGTGTTCTTAATAATTTCCTTAAAAGTCTGTGTCATTTTTCATTAGTTTTTTCTGAATCCACTGAAAAAGCAAAGCTTTCTTTGCTCTCTGAGAAAGGCAGTGAACCCAAAGATTGTTATCAGATAGATGTGATCTGAATGTGTGTCATTTTTTTTCTTTTCACATGAAATGTTTTTCTTCTCCCTTATTCATTTCCTCATTCTTTCTCTCTTTGCTATTACTGTTGATGTTTAATACATAACGACTTGTACTTTTCTCTCCTCTACCACCAATTTCTCATAAAGAAAACTGTGTCTTGAGTTCAGACTTATAAGTTCTAGAAAAGAAGACATCTTTACAACTTTCTCAGTTAGCTTTTTTGTAACAAGTGGAAATTTTATGTCTTTTTGATGATGTTTTTGTAGCTCTGGACTTTCTCTAGTTCCCAGAAGATCATATCTTATCTTACCCTCATTGTATCAGTCATCATTAATTCCTTCACTTATTTAACAAATATTTATTGAGCAGCTGCTATGTGCAGATATAGTTCTTAATTTGGGGGGCATAGGGTTGAGCAAAGTTAGTGTAGGAGAGGCTGGAAGAATCCTGTGGGTAAAGTGCTATGAAGTAAATAAAACAGGGCTATAAGTTAGTGACCTAAAGTGAGGTTACTTTAGATGCGTCTCTCTGAGAATGTAACATTTGCGCTGAGGCATTAATGGTAAGAAGAAGCAAACCATGAGAAAATATGAAGAAAGAAAAATCCAGACTGAAGGACCAAGGTGACAGTGAGCTTGCACAGGGTAGAAAGAAAGTAGTTGTAGCTATAGTGTAATTAGCAAGGAGAAGAGAAGCACACAATGATCTTGGTAAGTAGGCAGAGGACAGATTGGGAAGAGCCTTTGGCGAATGTTAAGGAATTTGGAGCTTATTTTAAAAGTAGTCATAAACTGTTTTGAGGATGTGGAGCAGGGAAGTGATGTGACTAGCTTTGGGCTTAAAAAATCTCTCTCTGGCTGTCATGTGGAAAATAAATTGGAAGGGTATGTGAATGAGAACAAAGTAGGAGACTATTTCAGTCTATGGGAGATGTGAAGGTGAGTGAGAAAATATATTTTGGGAGGAGACAATACAGGACTTGCTAATGGAAGATAGTGAGGTATGAAGGAAAATGATGAGGCCTGACCACTGGGTTTATAAGGCTGACTCTGCTATCTAATGGTGGCGCTGTTTCCTGAGATGGGGAATAGTGAAGTAGAATTAGATTGGACTGGGAAATCAGGAACTCAGGTTTTGACATTAAATGTGACTCATCAACCCCCAAAATAAAACTTACTTTTTAGCAGTTATTCCCTATTCCTGCCTCTCCTCCTCTCCCTTGACTTCAGGCAACCACTAATCCACTTTCTTGCTCGATAGATTTGTTTTTTTTTTTCTGGGCATTTCATATTAAGTAGAATTATACATAAAATAGTCCTTTGTGATTGGCTTCTTTCATTTAGCATAATGTTTTCAAGGTTCATTCATGTTGTTGTAGCACATTTTATTATTAAATGATGTTCCATCTTACGGATATAGCACATTTTGTTTATTCATCAGTTGATAGACGTTTGGGTTGTTTCCACTTTTCAGTCACTATGAATAATGCTGCTTTGAGCATTTGTGTCCAAGTTTTTTGTATAGACCTATGTTTATTTTTCTTGCATATGTACCTAGGATTGAGGGGAAATATTATACACATGCAAACTCTCTCTCTCTCTCACACACACACACACACACACACACACACACACATTGAAGAAATACAACATAGTTTATGATAGAGATAGTACCCTGTAGTTATAGTGTAATATAGGAATTACTAATCACTAGCATGAATAATTTGCATTATGACACCTGTGCATATAATAAACGTGTAACAAAGTATTGTAATTTAGATATTTTGATGTGAGGGAAAAAATGGAAATTAAGTTTCAGTGTAAGAAAGAGAATTATGACCATTTTCCCTTTGTGCGTAGGAATAGAGATATCACACCAAGTAAGAAGGTCTTTGTTTAACCATTATTTTAAATTAGCTGTGCCCAGAGTTGACAAGAACATCTGTTTCATGTCAAAGAACCATCAATCCAATCTGTCTATTCCATGTGATCTCCTTCCTCATGTTCACTGTTACTAGAAAGAATTTGGAATGGGGATCATCATTTTTATTGTGAGTTTTTGTTTTGTTTTGTTTTTAGAATATTAATGCAGATGGGTATTTTCCTGTTGATTGAATGGAAAGTGTGGTAAAATTCTTATACTAGCCCCATCCCTTCTATTGCCCCTTTGTCAGAGAGGTGCCTATTTCTACATATTACTTTCCAGTCTCTTGCATATACTCATAGTCAGTTGACACGATATAAAATTTGCTAGGCTTTTTGCTTTTGAGATGGGAATTGTTTTGAGGAGTGATTGGGGCAACAGGGGCCATGAGGGCTGAGATAAGTAGGCTGAAGTCGTTTTTCACCAAGACCCCAGATTAGCTGATAATCAGTGAGCAGTTTCATTTTCATCTTTTACACTGAAGAGTGAATTTAGGAATCATTGAAAGCCTAAGAATGTAGCATGCTACTTTTCTTTCCCCATGAAATTTGAATGATGAATTTCAATTTTCTTATGCAGCATTATATTTTCTTGATCTGACTGACAATACAAGATCAACCCATCTACGGGGTATTTCTATATACTATACTTTTTTAAAATTTATTTTTAAGTTTATTTTTTATTTTATTTAAATTTTTTAAAATTTTTATTTATTTTTGAGAGAGAGACAGAGCACGAGTGGGGGAGGGGTAGAGAGACAGAGCATGAGTGGGGGAGGGGCAGAGAGAGAGGGAAACACAGAACCCGAAGCAGGCTCCAGGCTCTGAGCCATCAACACAGAGCCTGATGCAGAGCTTGAACTCATGAACTGCGAAATCATGATCTGAGCCAAAGCTGGACGTTTAACCGACTGAGCCACCCAGGTGCCCCTGTATACTATACTTCTAAGTGCTGTAAACAATTTAGGGATGGAAAAGAACTGAGGAAGTTGCTCTTTTGAAGGGGGTATTCTGATCTATGGTTAATATAAACTGTGCTTTGCATTGATGGCAGGACAGTTTTTGGATGGTTTTTATATTCTATATATTAATAATTTTATGTATATTTTCAAATGAATTAATAAGTATTCATCACGTTACATCTTTCATAAAATGCTGTAATTAATTTTAAAGACTAGTTGCATTAATAGGCTTTTAAGTCTTTCGTAGTTGACTTTTCTCAGGAAACTTTTGGTGTCATAGAGAAATCCCTATTGGAAAAATTTACCGTAGTATCTGAAATAATGAATATTTAGTAATGTTATTTCATTATATTTTTTAGTATATTTTCATTCAAACCAGATGTATATGAATGGAAGTTTAATAGAATCATGCATTATGTAGTCTTTTTGAATACACACACACACACACATACACAGACACAATTCCTAAGGGGAGATGTAGAAATTATGAAAAGTATTACTTACGTTTTGCCAGAATCCAAGTAGGATGACAACACATTAAAAATATTTTGTGTGTTAACTCATTATGCAATATCCTATTTTCATTTTAAAAAATCAGGTTGGCAAGTCAGCTGGAAATATGAGACCAGCTAACTTTCCCACGCATTCTTTCTCCCTTGTGGTTTTTTTTATATGGGTATATTTAAACAGCCACATGAAACCATTATTTGTGGAGGATGGATTGGAAGGGAATACATACAGACCGTCTTGTATAATATTCAAAGCTAATTTAGGGAGAGTTATCAGAAAACAAAGTTCAGTGATTTCATAAATAGAAATTTAATTTGTTTCATCTAGCTTAGATTTTCCTTCTCAAAAAGTGATTTTCAAAGAAATGTGTTGATTCTTCACTCATTCTGTGAGTCTGTGATACATAAAAGCTATGATTTACCATTTATTTCATACAGACTTGGAAACTTTAATTTCTAACATCAGCATCCACAAGATGATCTTAAGCAATATGCTTAATGTTTTGTTATTTGAAAGCCTAATTTGGAGTTGTGAGAAATAACGAGGGAACCTGCAAAGTGCATTGTCTTAAAATCTACCATTTCAGTCATTTTTAAGTATATAGTTCAGTGGCATTAAGTACATTCACACTGTTGTGCAACCATCACCAGTATCCATCTCTAGAATTTTTCTTTTTTTAATTTTCTCTAACTGAAACTCCAAACCCATTAAACAATAGCCCTCAATTTTCTCTTCCTGGCCCAATTCTCTCCTCCCCCTTACCCCTGGAAACCACCAGGGTCCTTCTTCCTCTGAATTTGACTACTCTTAGGACCTCATATAAGTGGACTCCTGCATTATTTGTCCTTTTGTGACTGGCTTATTTCACCTAGTATTATGTCCTCAAGGTTCATCAATATTGTAGCCCGTGTCAGAATTTTCTTCCTTTTGAAGGCTGAATAATATTCTGTTATATAGATATACTACATTTTGTTTATCCATTCGTCTGTTGGTGAACATTTAAATTGAGTACACCTTTTGGCAACTGTGAATAGTAGGGATTTTTAAGAACTCTACCTAAAAAGCTATTTATGATCATTAAACTGAATGTTCTAACTGGGCAAAATAAAGGAGGGAAAGGAGGAAGAAATATATATTATATGTCTTATAATCTTGATTTCTTGGTTTTACACAGGAATGTATGGTGTTGTTTTAGCCCAAGATACTTCTATCATTTTGTAAACTGTTTATGTTGAATATTCTACTACATGAATAGAGGTATTACAGTGAAAATCATGATGCATATTTACTTACCTGAAAAGAGAACTGGAATTCTTCATAGTATACATGTTTAACATTCTGATGGGGTTTGCCAGTTCTAAACTCTGATTGGCATTTTGACTTTTTTAGTGTATAGTGATGTGATTTAATAAGTCAAGAGGAGCCAGAGAGGTATTTTTGCCTTTTTGAACACTTAGCTTTGCAGTATGTATTTTTTCTTTTACCCTTGCTCTGGCTTTCATAATTGCTTTTCATTTGACTAGTTTTATCACATTAATATTAATATGAATGAAAGGCCATAGTGTTTACATTTTCAAATCTGAAATTTCATGTACTGTTGAAGAAATGTTGGTTTGTTGAGAACTTCATTACAGTCATACGAGTATTATTGTCCATGCCCTAGACTTATGAGGTATCTGCAAACTTTTACTAAACGTTTGCAGGTACTGATTTAGGGAGTATGTACCATCACATGACCTGCTTCTTCCTTTGTTTCTCTTGTTTTAAAGCAAAAAAACAAAAACAAAAACCCCAAACTGAAACAGACTTTGATGAATTGAGCTGATTAACTTTTTCAGTGAGCTGCTTTTCTAAATCAATGTCTTCTCAGTGCTAGAAGATATTGAACTATGGTGTGCACAGTTTTGGTTTCTGGGATTTATCTAAGTGAAGAGTTTAGGGTTTAATATGTTTCATTGTGCACATAACGTCTAATACTAGATAGAATAAAACTGTATTTAAAATATATCAGCATTGAGCAATAGTATCTAAAAAGCCTTCGGAATAAGTTTGATGACTTGAAAGATTTGTTTGTGAATATTTTCAAATAAACTTATAATTGTGAGGGAAAGAAAGCCTTGAAAAAACTCTGCTGTGTTTTGTTTAATTTTTGTTTTTGTATTTTTTAAGGATTTGACTAAGTGATCAGATCATAGTTCTATTGCCTGTAAGTGCAATTTAAAGATGGCAGTGACCTCAAATACACTCTGATACAATTATGGGGTTGTCAGTAGGTAGAGTTCTTTTTATTCTAGTGATAAATCTGGTAGACATTTTAAAAAAAATTTTTATTATGTTTGTTTATTTTTGAGAGAGAGAGACAGAGTGCGAGTTGGGGAGGGGCAGAGAGAGAGGGAGACAGAATCCAAAGCAGGCTTCAGGCTCTGAGCTGTCAGCACAGAGACTGACGCAGGGCTTGAACTCACGAGTGTGAGATCATGACCTGAGCCGAAGTCGGACGCTCAACCCACTGAACCACCCAGGCGCCCTGAATCTGGTAGACTTCTAATTGAGTATGGGTTGTAGATGAGGAGATAACTTCTTTCTAAATAATCTCCATCTGTATGTCCTTCCTCAGTAGTTTATATAAAGGAGTTTCTTTAAGTCTTATGATCTAACAGAGAAGATAAAATGATACTCTAAATTTTTATGATTTCTGATATTCAACATATTAGCTACTTTCTTTTTTAGGAAGTTATGAGAAACTCATTTTGTTGCTATCTGTAGCAGTGAGAGTGCTAGTATATTTATATAAAATAAAGTTTCTTTAATGGTATTTCACTTTAATCCGTCTACTTGAGCCTCCTTTTTAAAAAAAAAAATTATTAAGTAAACTCTGTGGCTGAAATGGGGCTTGAACTCACGATCCTGTGATCAAGAGCTGTGTGTCCCACTGACTAAGCCAGCCAAGTGCCCTGAGTCTCCGTTTTGTTTTTCCTTTCTTTCTGATCGTTTATGTCAAGTATAAAAATTTCTCAGCCACCTACCTTATTGTTTCCTAGGAAAATGCTATTTATTAAGTTACTACAGCTATTTTAATCTTTCTGAGCTCCCTTTCCTCATTATTAGAATAGGAATAATAATGCTTGTCCTGTGTATCTCTCAGGGTTATTGGTAAAATCAAATTATTTATTATGAAAGCACTCTGCAAATTATAAAGCACCATATACATATACATTTTATTTATATAAAATATATAGTTGCATATTATAGAAGTTTTTTACAGGCAGCATTTCAAATATAGTATTCCCTATGTGTTATTCTGACAAGACTCCTACATGCTATTGGTGCTGCAGTTTCTCTGATAGGCATATTGTATCATTGTGTGTTAGTTCTTTTGTTCATTTTCCGAATCTACTTTATTAATTTGGTTGATTATATATTATAACTTAGAAGTTCGCCATATAAAATAAGTTAAAAATCCTGGCTCTTTTAAGTTGATTTTTTTCTGCCTCTTTTGCCTTTTTTTCCCATTTTCCTCAAGCTATTAGGAGTACAATTGGTTTAAAAAACATTTTGAAGCATTTTAAAAGATTAAATGGAGTGTTTACATTTTAGTCTTGTTTTCCTTTTGTATTAACGCGAGTGCATATATTGATTTAGAGAAATACGTGTTCACAGTAAAGTGTGTTTTCCCATCAGCTTTTCAAATTGTTGTATCTTGTTGATTATGAAAGTGTTGTCATTTTAATAACCAGTCTTTCTGGGCTGTCAGTTCTCGAAATGGTAGAGTTGCCTTGGCATTAATGCTGGAACCTCCCACTCTCTTATTGTCAAGAGATAATATTGAACAGTTTGAACTATTTTATTGGCATACTCATCAAGTGATTTGCACATTTGCCATCTATTTGGAAAAAAATATTTCTGAAAAGGCTAAATCCAGGAGATTACTACAAGAATGAAAAAGAACAACCAGATATTCTACTCTATTAGATTGTAATAGAATATTCTGTAAATTTGTTAGTTATGATTCAAAAAGTGGTTCTGTGACCTTTCCTTTCAGTTATCAACTCTGAGGTAGATCACTTGAAAATCACGTTTCTTCACACCCATGTAATGTTGTACTTTAGAAAATACAAGCTAAAGAAAAAAAGTTTAAAACAAACGAACAGATCTCTAGTAACCAATACCAAGGAGAAGGCTTTCATATTACTCTTGATCCTCTTATGTTTTTTAAGGATTTTGTGTGCAAAGATTTTATTTTATACCCTCAGCTGAAAGCTAAAATACATCAAAATACCCTTATTTAAAAAAAAAAAACTGTTAAACATGAGAATTTCAAACAAAATTCTTGTTCTATTATAGAAGTCAGGTGAGTTTCTTTTCTATATTAAAAAACTGAAGTTATTTTTCCCTTAAAGAACATGTTTCTTGTCAGTTCTGTTTAAAGGCAGAGCGGAAACTTACTTTCATTTGTACATATTTGGCCTACCCTTTGGCTTACCAGTGGCTGAGTCATGAACAAAGTTACTTTGTGTATGTATTTTAAAAGGGAGATGTCAAGTAATCACCTTATAAAGAGGCTCATTATAGTTAGATGTGTGCATCACAGTTTACTCATGAAGAAATTGTCATTTATATAATTTCATATTTTAAAGCCTACATGCTTGAGCAGAGCCTGTAGTTCTATATTTAAAAATGAATGGCCTTTTACCTTTATGTTAAAACATGTTTAGCAACTCTTTTTTTCCCTCACTCTGGTTTTAGAATAATAGCCAAAGTTTCAGTGGAGTGGTAAATTAACTTTTGCTAATTTCAACAGTTTTGATATTTTATTTGGATTTCTTATTGTGCCTGCCCACTTACTTTTCTTCTTTTTGTGAATTTTGAATTCACTTAAAAGTGGCTAAAAAAAAAGGAATAAAACAGATGTTCAGTCAAGCAATTATAAAGGGATTTGTACTTGCTAAGAACAGTTTTTTAAGTTAGACCAGCATTTAGTTACTCTTTGATCTTTGTTCACACCTAGACATTTTAAAACTAACTAAAGACAAAATGCTTATGTAGGAGAAAAGACATTGAGGATGGAGTCTCCTTCCATAAATACAAAGCAACTGCTATTATAGGTGCATGGGAGAGTCAGAAAGATTCCTTTTGAAATCATTCAGAAGCCTCATAAAGGGCACTTTTCTGGATTCTGGTTTTCTGGACCCCACTAGCCATCACTAGCACATTTCAGCCTCATCATTTCAGTCTCTGCTTCTTTGCACATACAGCTCTCCCAACCCACATTGCTTTGTCCCTCCTCTCCACTTGTCCTCTCACCTCCTTCCAAAACTGAGCTCAGAATCTTCAGTGGGAAACTTCTTGATCCATCTGTCCACGCTGGCCTCTTTTACGTTATATTCATTTACATACTCAATTTTTATCCTGTGTTCACTTGAAATTATTTAGAAGCTATGGGATAGCTACTCGTATGTCTTTTTCATTTATTATGTAGCACTTCTTGTAGAGCATGACTTCCTAAAATGCATTTTTTTGATATGATACATTAGGTAGATGAGATGCTCAGTAAATTCCAAATCAGTAAGCATAAAGTGTTCAAGTTATTCAGAGTAGCTAATGAAAACTCAAATTTAGCTCCCTTTTTAAAAGTGTGAAAAGTCACGCTTTAAAGATGACCAAAAAGAGGTTACTATAGAATGAAAAAATTTTCATCTTTTAAACAGGATGTATTAGCTGGAAGCTTTAGAAAAACTAGCATTTGCTTTGAATTATTAACCTACTCTGTAGGTATTGCTCATATTCCTACTGTGAATATTGATACTGTGTCTTTTAGCTTCTACTCCCCCCAGGTAAGATCGTGTCATGCAGTAACTGTGCACAATGCAGGGTGGGGGGGTGGATCTGAAAGCTCCTCCAGTTCAAAAGTTCCCCAACCAGAGGCCCAGGACTCTTGTCACTGAATTATCCCTAGACATCTTGTCACTCAGTTACCCCTAGAGGTCTTTGTACTCTTGTGCACTGATTAACATATGTGAAAACACATGAACTACTATGTAACTAATACCATTATAAATTTATTCCATCTTTAATAAAGGCAAATACCCTTAAAAGTTATACTGAATTCATAAAAGCTCAACCAGAAATACTAGAAACACCACTACTGATGTGTGGCAGTCAAGTGTGTTGCATAGGAAGGAGGAAGGACTCTAGGCACCACTGCTGGAGTTCAGTTACCTAATTTTAAAGAGGAAATTGGGCTCAATGGAGTGAAATGACCTATCTAGATCTCACCCAGAGAGTGTAAGAGTTAAGAGTAGAGCAGAGCTCAGGTGTCCGGTGGGTCTGTAATCATCGTAGTTCTCCACAGAGCTATGGACTTCATAAAGGAGAGTGGATGGTACAAAGCGCAATAACCCTTTCTTAGGTCACTTTTAATTGAAGTAGCTTTTTTCACCATCAGGGAATAAGAGGCAAGTAATGACTTGATTAATGAAAATAATATCCTATAGTGCTTATGAAAATGGTTTTATCTATTACACTGTTAATTTTTTATTTTTTGGAACCTCATTAGTATTAGCACAATAATCATTTTCATACTGCCCTTAAACTTTTTGAAATAATTTTTACAATTATAATCTTATATCTCTATAAAGCCTTGAAAAACAATTAGGGAAGGTTTGGTGAGCCCCTCTTTTAGACTTGGGAATGTTGATACATAGAGAAGTTCAATGAATGGCCTGTGGTCATGAACTACTTACTTAGTCTTTGAATATAGGTCTCTTAACCTTTAGTCTATTTTATGCCCACTACCTGTGTTTTAATTTTGTGGCATGTCTTTGCTTTTCTGTCTTCCTTTAGTGACAGGACAGATTTACCAAAAAGAGGTTGAAATACTAGGCAGTCAATTTGGCTTTTTGCCAGCACTTCTTGAAAAGAATCAGTTTATGAATGTATTGAAATTGACGGCTTAAGGAAACATTTAAGAGTTATATGTGTTGCATTTTTTAAGTCAATGTTTTAAGTATGTGGTACAATAGTAACTGCTAAATAAGTGACTTTCTGCTTGTGATGTTTCTGTTCAGTGGTAAGTCTTATAACTGTCATGTAAGTTGACAAAAGAAGATTTAAATGTGATGCCTTCCACATACAATACACACAAGTTATCTAAGAATTAGCAAGGGTAGAAAAAGTTCAGTCATGCATTCACTCTGCAGAAGGAGGGTTAAGTCAGTGAGTTGAACTCGGGAGGAAGAAGGAGAAAGTTGCTAGGAGAAAAGTGATTTAGAAAGCAACACTTTCAATCCTTTCTATAGCCAGGTGAAGGAATTACATTAAAGTCCAAAATTTTGGAGTAAGGAAATGTCATATGATGGCAAAGGGACCTCAGCTGCAGGACTGACACTGCAGAATAGGGTAAGGTTCTACTCAGGGTAAATATTCTTTTGCAATATGTGTGTGTAGTTTGGTAGAAAAGGTCTGTATAGCAAATGAAATACCGTATCTATGGCTAATATTATTTATGAGTACCTTAGTAAAACATCTCTAAGAAATAGGAAGAGCTTTCTTGCCATTTATATGAAATTCTTTCACCTTGGGGGGCTTTGTATCATTACTTTCCTCATAATTTTAATTCATCATGTCACTTAGAAGAAGCTACTACCCAAAGGAAAGTCGTGAGAATAAGTGAACAGAACCATAAAATAAAGTGCTTAGGGAAAAAAAGGTGACAGTATATTGCTGAAATTAATTTGCTGTTACTATCAGCGGAGAAATTAAGAACAAATTATGGTCATCCTTGTGGATTCATTAATTAATAAACAGCTCTGTATTGAGCACTTACTATCTTTTAGGAACTGAGGATGCTGAGTGAACAAAAGAGAAGTTTCTGTCTTCATGAAGCTTATAGTGTAGTGATGGGAGGTAGAGTAAGCATATGCATAAGGTATGTGTAGGAGTTAAGTGCTGTCAAGGTGATGTGTAATACAGCTGATTCTGTAAGGCCTACCTTAAATAGGATGGCCAGGAGAGGTTTCTCTGAGGATAAGACATTTGAACTGAGGCATAAGGGAAGAGGGGAAATGGACAAGAGCACATGAAGCAGAAGAAATGAAAAGTGCAAAGATAGGGCAGATTTGACATGCTGGAACAACAGAAAGGGCAGGTGTAGTTCAAGTGCAGTTAGGATGGAGGGGACTGACTACAGCTGGACAGGTAAGAAATTGTGTCATACAGGGTCTTGTGGGCCATGTTAAGAATGTTAAGAATGTGGATTTTATCTTAAAAGTATTGCTTAGCCATTGAAAGAATTTAAGCAGAGGAATGACATGATCTAAATTCTCTTTATAAAATAATCATTCTGGCTTCCCTAGGGTACCAGATTGAGGTGCTGTAAGAGTAGTTAGGAGACCATTGAAATAGGGAAGGGGTGCCTGGGTGGCTCAGTTGGTGAAGTGGTTAAGCATCCTACTCTTGATTTCAGCTGAGGTCATGATCTGGTAGTTCAGGAAATCGAGCCCTGCATTGGGCTGTGCACTGACAGCGCAGAACTTGCTGGGAATTCATTCTCTCCTTCTCTCTCTCTGCCCCTCTCTCTTTCTCTCAAAATAAATAAATAAACATAATAAAAATAGGGAAGATTATGGTGTTGATTTGGATGTATGTTTGAATTTTGTGTTTTTCCACCGCTATAATCTACATTTATTATGGCTGCAAATTCAAACTTGTGTTATTCCATTGTCCATTAGAAAGCAGTTTTATAATAATCACTACTTTTTATCAGAACTTCAGTACCATAAGAGGCTTTTTGTTTTAATCTCCTGTGGCAAGAAATTAGTTTTAGGTGGAGAATTGCATATGTACTTACCTATGATTGAATTAGGCATGTTGTTTGTAAATCTTTTATTAATAATGACATAATAATAGTGAAGTTTTTTTTGAGCTGGTATTTCATGCACTGTAGTGCTTTCAAATCCATGATCGCACTTATCCTATGCTATAGACACTTTTTTATTATCTCCATTTTGAAAAAGAAATCAAAGGACTGAGAAGGAACTTTCCAAGGTCACACAAAAAGAAGTGATGCAGTCAGAGTTTGAATCTAGTTCTTTGTGATACTGCAGCTAAAATGCTTAAAAATCAACAACAAACTAAGATACTTCTTACTGAGAAACACTTTACATGTAATAAAATACATATCATAAGTTTGTAATTGGGTAAAATTTGGCAGTTGTAATCACCTATGTAGTTACCTTCTCCAGACAAAATACAGAGCATTTCTGTCACTGCAGAAAGGGTTTTCCAGTCAGTTCATCCCTAACATCCTCTTACCCCTCAGACAAGTACTTTCTAGCTTTGATCACCATATTGATTTTTGTCTCTTCTTGGATTTCATGTGAATGAAAACAAACAGTATATTCTTTTGTGTCTGGCTTCTTTCACCCAACATGACATTTTGGAGATTCTTCTATTCTGTTGATTTACTTTTTATTCCTTCTTATCTTCAAGGACTAGTATTCCAGTATATGAATATAGGGTAGTATATCATTCCATTTATCTGTTTAGGGACATTTATATTATTTCCAGTTCTTCGCTATTTTATGAATAAAACTGCTGTGAGCATTTGTATGCAAGATTATGTTTTCATTTCTATTGGGTAAATACCTACGAGTACAATTTCTGGATCATAAGGTAAGCTGTGTATTTTAAGAAGCTGCCCAACAGTTCCCTGGAGTGGTTGTACCATTTTACTTTACCACCAGCAGTGTATGAAAATTTCAGTTGCTGGACATACAACCAACATTTCTTATTGTTAGTGTTTTTATTTTAGCCGTGCTAGTGGGGTAGGATTTGGTATCTTATTGTGGTTTTCATATGCATTTCCCTAGTGACTAATGATGTTGGGCACTTTTAATGTGTTTACTGCCCATTAGTCTTTTTTAAAAAGACATTTATTTGCTCTTTAAAGTATTCTTGGGTTATTTGCATTTTTCTTGTGGATTTTTAAGGTTTCTTGGCATAATCCAGGGACATTTATTTTTGTCAGATGTTCGTGTGTGTGTGTGTGTGTGTGTGTGTGTGTGTAGTGAATATCTTCTCCCAAACTGTAGTTTGCCTATTCATTTCCCTATCAATGTCTTTGGTGAGCAGATATGTTTAATTTTTATGAAAATCCAATATGTAAGTTTTATATTTCACAGTTACTGTTATCTGTGTCCTAAAAAATCTTTGCCTGCTTCACAGACACTAAAGTTTTCTTGTGTGTTTTCTTCTGGAAGATTTATTTTAGTTTTAGATTTCGGTCTTTGATCCATTTAGAATTTATTTTTATACATGGTATCAGGTAAGGGCAAGGTTCATTTTTTTACGTTTATCTTGTTCCAGCACCTTTATTGAAAACACTTTCTTTTAACCTTTGGATTACTTTGGTGCTTTTGTCAAGTCAATTGACCATGTGTATGTGGGTCAATTTCTGGACGCCATCTTGATTCTTTTGTCTGTGTGCCGGTATTACAATCTCTTGTTGATTATAGTTTAATCAGGTAGTATATGTTGTCTGTTTTTTTCATATTAGTTATATATTCTACATTATTTCATTTTCTTTAAAAATTTTTTTAACGTTTATTTATATTTGAGAGAGAGAGAAATGGCAGAGTGGCAGAGAGAGAGGGAGACACAGAATCCGAAGCCGGCGCTAGGCTCTGAGCTGTCAGCTCAGAGCCTGACGTGTCTTGAACCCACAAACTGTGAGATCATGACCTGAGCCAAAGTCAGAAGCTTAACCAACTGAGTCACACAGTTGCCCCTTGGTTCTTTTATTTTCATTTTATTTTTAGAAATGGCTTGTCGATTTCTTATAAAAAATAACTGCTAGGATTTTTGAATGGCATTGAACCTATAGATGAATTAGCAAGAATGGGCCTGTTAATATTGACTCTTCCAGTCAGCATATGTGGTATTATCTCTGCATTTATTTTATAGTCCAGAATATATAATCACTTACCTCTAGGAAACACAGGGAATTCTCTCTTTTAAGTCTGTTAAAACACCAATTATCAGAAAATATACATTTGGTTTTAAGAGAGGCTATCTGGTGAAAGTGGATGAGATATGCTTCATTAACTTATGAGGAGTAGTTTAAATCTCACCATTGTATATGGTTGTCAGGAAACATTGCTTTCCAAAAGAATACATAGTCTTTTGACTACTAATAAATTTTTTGTACTAATGAAAGTATCATCTGTTGTGGTTTAATTAATTTACCTACTAAGCTGGTCTGTGGTGACTAGTATTCTCATAAAACATTGCATGTAGAATGAACAGCTTTATGTGGAGAGAGAAAATCTCTTATAGTAATTATGAATGTGGCTGCATTTTCTAAGTCTAGGGAAAATATGTTTGCCTTATAAGTACAACAGAACTAATGAAAATAACAGCTTTTGGGATTTGGTTTTGCCAATGGTAATAAAATAGTGATTCAGAGCATTCATCTTTCAATACATGACATTAGAGGAGTAACAGAATGTGTAGCTCAAGGGGTTATTGTGATGATTATAGCAGAAAATGTATGTTAAGTGCCAACTACATGGTTTGGAGTAAGGTAAGCTCTCAGTAAACTTCTGTTTCTTGGGGGCCTGGGTGCTTCATTGGTTAAGCATCCGACTTAAGTACAGGTCATGATCTCATGGTTCGTGAGTTGGAGGCCTGTGTGGGAGCCCCAAGTTTGAGCTGACTAGTTCTGGATGCAGGTGTTCAGCCTGTGTAATCTCATGTGGTTTTGCTTCAAGATGCTATTGTAGACCTCAGTGTTCAGACCCTTTATAAATGTGCTGCTTTTCTCAAATATTAACTTGGTTTTGAGTCTTACATCTCTCTGTTGATGGATGGATGGATAGATAAAACTTTAGTATCCATTTTACTTGAAGATTTTTTTTTCTTTCACTGGACTTGAAACTACTAAAGTATAAAAATGAAATCCAAAAAAATTTTTTTTCTGAATCCAGTGGAAAAGGCTAATTTATGGATTATGGCATTTGTTACTACTTTAACCCTAAAATATGTATTGGTTTTGACTTTTTATTCCTATGTTATAACTGAGTTTTAGCATATTCATTATGTGAGGTACAACTGGGTTTTAGCATATTCATCTTTAATGGTGTTATTTGGAATGTGCAGCTAATTGATATAAATTTGTTATACTTGCATAAACATAACAGAATTTCAATCTAGATCTCAGCTATCAGCATAAGTCAGAAATGGAGATTAAGGGAGCCAGAAAGGAGGAAGGAATGCATGGTGATGGCGGTTGATGCTTTTTGTCTCATATTTAATCAAACAAGTGATTAGTAAGGGGATGATTCATTTTAAATATTAAGAAAAATAGAATTTTATTCCATTATTATTAAACTCAGACTTAGGGCTCCTTTATTTTCCTGTGTCTAGGGTGTGAACATTTATGTGTTTAGATATGTTTGTGTATGTGTTGTGAATTTTTCTTTATATCTCTAAATCTATTTGTGTAAATTTGAGGAATATGCAGATTAAACAGGGGCTCCCTTCTTTAGCAGTATGCCAAAGAACGGAAGGAATTTTGTTTCATGGCTGGAGCATTTCATTTGCAACACTACAGAGATACAGGGTCTCTTCCCCATTCTCATCCCAAAGCAGTTTCAGCTGGTCAACAGGATGGTGTTTCCTATAGATAGATCAGTTAGCCAGTGATAGAAATGCTCATGATTTCTAAAGGGTTTAATGGGAATTAGTTTGGAAAAACATACAATTCCAGATGATAAACACATCTTTTAAACAAATGTTTTTATAAGCTCTTCTAACAAACATGCCCACTAATATATTTAACATTCCAATTAAACTCACTTCTCTTGTTCACTAGGTTCTTTCTTATTTGAGTTTTGGCTCTCTAAGCATAGTTTAATAACAATTTTTATAATTGTTTTAAATATTAAGACTATAAGAAATGTTATACAAATAAATCCAATAACAAAATTATATTCACTAGGATTTACATATTGAAAGCCAGATGTGATGGTTCAAAGTGATAGAACTTGTGTAACTTCGGGTATTGTTTGAGGAAGGTGGTCTAAATGAGCAGCAGCTTAGCATGCTTAACATGCCAGACTCTGGCATTAATATACGTAATTGTGTTTTAAACATGAACAATAGTGGTCTTTCCACATTATCATACTTTTGAGAATAAAAAGTTCTTGTCCAGATGATAATTATACATTTCTGCCAAATAAAATGAACTGATTAAATGTATTGATTGGCTAAAGCTTTCTTCCCCATGGCCAGAAAATCAAAAGAAAAGAACTCTGTGTATACACATATGAAATGGATGTGGTCTTTGTGTGTATGTACATATTTTTAAAATTGCTTTGAAATACAGTAAGTTTTCAAAAGAAATTCTTCAGTTTTTAAGAAATGATACCTTTTTATCACCAAAAAATAAGTTTTTTATTAGAATCAAAGGAGTGGAATGTCTGAGAATGTACTGTTGTTACTAATAGTATCTGAAATAACAAAACTCACAGAACTAAGTAAAATCTTCTTTAAAGTTAGGACTCACTTTATTAACATAAAGTGAGAAAATATCACAACATAAAATGTGAGAAAATATCCTCAATTTTGGGAGCAATAGTATATGATGCTACTGCAAAAAAGGCACAGTGTTTCAGTTTTAAAATCTTTCTCCATGCTCACAAGATGAATGTTTGTTTTTTCTTTCACTACTGATTTTATTTTTTTAGAACTTAGAGTTTCATAGCAAAAGTGCAGAGATTTCCAATATACTCCCAGCCCCAACATGCACATCCTTTGGCAACTATCAGTATCTTTCATCAGATATATTTGTTACAATTGATGAACCTACACTGGCACATCATAATCACTTGAACTCCATAGTTTACCTTAGGGTTCACTCATGGTCTTTACACTCTGTGGGTTTTGACAAATGTATAATGACCTGTATCCATCTTTATGGTATCATACAGAGCAGTTTCACTGCCCTAAAAATCCTCCGTGCTCTGCTTATTTATTCTCCCTCCACACTAAGCCCTGGAAACCACTGATCATTTTATTGTATCCATAGTTTTGCCTATTCCAGAATGTCCTGTTGTTAGAATCATATAGCATGGCCTTTTCAGATTAGCTTCTTTTACTTAGCAATATAGATTTCAATTTCCTCTATGTCTTTTTATGGCTTGATAGTTCATTTCCTTTCAGAACCATATGTTAGTCCATTGTTGGATAAATCCCAATTTATTTATCCATTCACCTGCTGAAGGACATTTTGGTTGCTTTCAGATTTTAGCAATTATGAATAAAGCTGCTATAAATATCTGTGTGCAGGTTTTTGTGTGGACATGCATTTTTAACTATTTGGGGTAAATGCCAAGGAGTGCACTCACTGGATTGTATGTTGAGTATGCTTAATTTGGGAGAGAAGCCACCAAACAGTCCTAAAGTGGTGGTACGTTTTTGCATCCCCACCAGTAAATGACTTCATTGTGCTCCATATCTTTTTCAGGATTTGGTGTTGTGAGGACTTTGGGATTTGGCCATTCTGATAGGTTTGTAGTGGTATCTCGTTGTTTTCATTTGCAGTTCCCTAATGACATAAAACATTGAACATTTTTTCATATGCTTACTTGCCATTTGTATATTTTCTTTGGTGAGATATCTGTTCAGATCTTTTGCCCTTTTTATTTATTTATTTTTTTTTCTTTTGCCCTTTATAAATTGAATTGTTTTCTTACTGCTGAGCTTTTAAAGTTTTTGGCATATTTTGGATAATAGTCCTTGTGAAATACCTTTTGTAAACATTTTCTCTTAATCTGTGGCTTATCTTCTCAATATTTTTTGACAGGGTCTTTTGTGGAGCTGAACTTTTGATTTTAATTAAGTCCAGCTTATCAGGTATTACTTTCATGGGTCATGCCTTTGGTGTATCTGAAGAGTCATTGCCATACCCATGATCATCTACATTTTCTCACATGTTCTCTTTTAGGAGCTTTATAGTTTTGCATTTTATTTTCAAGTCTATGATCAATTTAAAATTAACTTTTGTGGAAAGTGTTAGGTCTGCGTCTAGATTGATTCTTCTTTCTTTCTTTCCTTCTTTTCTTTCTTTTCTTCCTTTTCTTTCACATGTGAATGTCCATTTATTGTAGCACTGTATTTCTAAAGGGACTATCTTTTCTGTATTGCATTTGTCAGAGATCAGTTGACTATAATTATGTGAGTGTATTTCTGGGTTGTGTATTCTTTTCTATTGATCTCCTTCTCTCTCTCTCTCTCTCTCTCTCTCTGGTTTTTTTTTTTTTTTTGGCCAATATCAAACTGTCTTGATTAATGTAGCTTAATAGTAAGTCTTTAAGTCATAAGTCTTTGATTTGTTCTTTTTTCCAGTATTGTGTCAGCTCTCCTAGATCTTTGCCTTTCCATATAAATATTAGAATCAGTTTGTTGATATTCCCAAAATAGCTTGCTAGGATTTTTATTAGGCATTTATTTTAACTTTAGTATTTTATTTTAATACCAATATAATTAACATAAAGTGTTATATTAGTTTCAGGTATACAATATAGTGAATAAACAATTTTATTCATTACTCAGTACTCATTTTGATAAATGTAGTCTTCTGCACCTATTTTGCTCATCCCCCACATCCATCTCCCCTCTGGTAACCGTCAGTTTGTTCTCTGTATTTAAGGGTCTGTTTTTTTTTTTTTTTTTTTTGGTTTGTTTGTTTCTCTCTCTCTTCTTCCTTTGTTTCTTAAATTCCACATATAAGTGAAATCAATATGGTATCTTTCTCTGATTTATTTAACTTGTCATTAGACCCTTCAGATTCATCCATATTGTTGCAAATGGCAAAATTTCATTCTTCTTTATGGCTAATATTCTGGTGTGTGTGTGTGTGTCCATTTCATCATAAATTTAAATTAGGTTCCAATAAAAATTAACGAAAAATTTAAAATGAGAAAACAAAAAATAAATTAAAAATAAATGTCTAATCACTAAAATAAAAAACACAAGAAACAAACGTTGGCAAGGATGTGGAGAAAAAGGAACCCTTGTGCACTGCTGGTAGGAATGCAACTTGGTGCAGCCATTGTGAAAAATAGTATGGAAGTTCCTCAAAAAGTTAAAAATAAAATTGTGCTATGATCCAGTAATTGCACATCTGGGTATTTACCCAAAGAATGCAAAACCACTAATTTGAAAAGATATATGCACCCCTATGTAGCCAAATTATGGAAGTAACCCAAGTGTCCCTGGACAGATGAATGGGTAAACAAAATTGTGTGTGTGTGTGTGTGTGTGTGTATGTGTAGTTTCCAGTTTGGGGCCATTACGAATAAAATTATAAGAAACATTCTTATACAAGGCTTTTTGTGGATCCTTGTCTTTTGGGTAATATCTTTTGGGTAAATTTTTAGGAGTAGAGTTGCTGCACTCTAGGTTATGTATCATTGTTAAGAAACTTCAAAGTAGTTCTCCAAAGTTGTTGGACCATTTTACATTCTCGCCATCAATGTATGAGTCCCTGTTGCTCTATAATCCTAAATAACATTTGGTATTACCAGTTATTTTATGTTAGTCATTTTAGTGGGTGTGTAATTATATCTCATGGTGGTTTTGATATTGTGGTTTTGATTTTCATTTCTCTAATGCCTAATGGTGTTAAAAATCTCATGTGCTTATAGGCTATTTGTATACTCTTCTTTCGGTAAAGTGCTTTTCGTTAATTATATTTTAAATTGGATTCTACTTTTGCTCTTAACTTAAAGGAGTTCTTTATATATTCTGGATGCAAATCCTTTATCAGATAAATATATTGTGAATATTTTCTCCCAGTCTGTGCATTACTTGTTCATTTTCTTAATGACACGTTTTAATGAGCAGAAGGGTTAAATTTTGATAAAATATAATTCAGCAAATTTTCTTCATAATTGGTACTTTCTCTAGCCTGAGAAATCTTTGCTTATTTTAAGAGCACAGATTTTCTCCTGTTTTCCTCTAGAAAGTTTATAGTTTTATGTTTAGGTCTGTCATCTATTTTTGATGTAATTTTTATTTATGGTGTGAAGTAAAGTTAAAGGTACATTTTATATTGTATGAATATCCAGTTATTCCACCACTAATTTTGAAAATACTTCTTTTTTGTCATTGAATTACTTTCTTTGTTGAAAATTAATCATCTATATGTGGGACAGTTTCTGGACTCTGACATGTATTTTCTTTATCCTCATGCTAAGTCCATACTGTCTTATTACTATAGCTATCCAGTAAATCCTGAAGTCAGGTAGTCCTCCAAGTTTGTTCTTCCTTTTCAAGACTGTTTAAACTTGTCTAGATATTTTCTACTTCATTGTAAATTTCGAATTTGCTTGTAAATATCTGCAACAATGTTGCTGGGGTTTTTATTTGGCATAACAATAAGCTAATGAGCCTCTTAACAATATTTTTCCTAATCAATGAACATGACATATAAAATATAAAATATAACTATTTTTAAAAAGTCTTCTTTAAATCAGTAGTGATTGATAGTTTTAATTATAGAGGTTTTGCTCATTTTTAGTATATTCCAAGATATTTTAAGGTAAATAATACTGTTTTGGATTTCATTTTCTAATTCAATTTTAGTATATAAAATAGGAATTCATTTGAGTTTTGTATGCTGCCTTTTTATCCTGCAAACTTTTCAAATTCTTCTTGTACTTTTTGGTAGATATTTAAATATTTTCTATGTATATAATCAAGTTGGCTGTGAATAAAAATCCCTTTACTTTTTCTTTTATCAAATTTATGCCTTTTATTCCTTTTTCTTGCTGTATTGCATTAGCTAGGACCTTCAGTTCAGTGTTAAATAAGTGATAAGAATGGAAAGAGTAGATATTCTTGGCTTGTTTCTGATGCTAAGGGGAAAGCATTCAGCCTTTGACCATTCAATATGATGTTAGCTGTAGTCTTTCTTAAATGTCCTTTATCAGATGCAAGTTTGTTCTGTGCCTAGTTTGTTGGAATTATCTTTCATCTCCTCCTCCTCCTTTCCCCTTTCCATCCCCATCTCCCTGCCTTCTTCCTAGCCTTCCTGTGATTTTTTTTTTGGGTCAATATTGGATATAATTCACCAGTGAAACCATCTGGGCCTGAAATCTTCTACATGTGAAAGTTTTGATTGTAAATTAAATTTCTTAATAGATGATGGGCTATTCATATTTTCTGTTCTTTTTGTGTCACATTTTTGTGATTTTTTTTCTTTCAAGGAATGTATTTTATTACTGAATTTATGGAATAATATTCCTTTATTATCTTTTAAATACTTCTGTGATATAAAATTATGTAATTTTCAGTACCCAATATTGGTACTTTGTGTTACGTTATTTTCTTAATCTAGCAAGCAAGTTTATCCATTGATCTTATCAAAGAACAAATTTTTAGATTCAGTGATCTTTCTCAGTTTTCATTTTTCTATTTCATTGAATTTGTTCGTTCTATTGATTTTTGGGTTAATGTGCTCATACTTTTTCTAACTTCTTAAGGCAGAAGGCTATATTGTTGATTTTAAGACTTTTCTACTATTAGCATTTAAAGATGTAAACTTCTCTCTAAAATTGAGTTTTTAAGCCCACACAATTTTTACAATTATACTTTAGTTTGAGATCATTGTAGATTCACATGCAGTAGTAAGAAATGATACTGAGGAGGTGCCTGGGTGGCTCAGTTGGTTGAGTGTCTGACTTTAGGTCAGGTCATGATCTCATGGTTCACAAGTTCGAGCCCCACATTGAGCTCTGTGCTAACAGCTCAGAGCCTGGAGCCTGGTTCGGATTCTGTGTCTTCCTCTCTTTCTACCCCTCCCCCACTCGTGCTCCGTCTCTCTCTTGCTCTCTCTCTCTCTCTCTCAAAATTAAATAAAAACATTAAAAAATTTAATAATAAAGGGAAATGATATTGAGAGAGTCCATATACCCTTTACTTAGTTTCTTCCAATGGCAACACCTAACAAAACTTTAGAATAATGCCACAACAAATTAACAGTGATACAATCTACCAATCTTATTACACCAGTTTTATAATTCACATATGTGTTTAGTTCTGTGTAATTTTATTACCTGTGTAAGTTCTTCTGTCCACCACCACAGTTAACATATTGAATAGTAAGATCTTTCCCATTGTCATTCATTCATTCATTTATTTATAGTGAGCAAATGAGTGAGTGTCAGAGCAGGAGAGAGGAGCAGATGGAGAGAGAGAGAATCCCAAGCAGGCTCCGCACTCAGTGTGAAACCTGATGCAGGGCTCGATCTCAGGAAGGTGAGATCATGACCTGACGTGATATGAAGAGTCGAATGCTTAATCAACTGAGCCACCCAGGCATGCCTCCCGTTGTTCTTTTATAGTCCACCCCCCACCCTGCAAAATTACCATATCCCATGCCTAACCCTGGTAGTCATTAATATTTTTCATATCTATAACTTTGTTATTTGAGGAATATTATGTAAATGAAATCACAGTATGTAACTTTGAATTTCTCAAAACTCAGTATAATTCCCTTAAGATTCACTCAGCTGTTGGATGTATCAATATTTTGTTCTTTTTCATTCTTCAATATGGATCAGCCACAGTGTGTTTAACTACTTACCTGTTGAAGGACATCCCTATCATCTCCAGTTTTGGGCTAGTAGTAATAAAGCTGCTGTGAGCGTTTGTGTATGTATAGGTTTGTGGGTGGGCATAAATTTTCATTTCTCTGGGCTAAATGCCCAGGAGTGCGATTGCTGGGTGTATGGTAATTGCATGTTTAGTTTATAAGAAACTGCCAGACTGTTTTCCAGAGTAGCTGAGCCATTTTCAATCCCCATTGACCACAAATGAGTGATCCAGTTTCTTTGCATTTCACCAGCATTTGTCACTATTTTAGCCATTCTGATAAGTGTGTAGTGATAATCTCATTGTGGTTTTAATTTGCACTTCCTTAATGGCTACTAATATTAAACATCTTTTCATGTGCTTATTTGCCATCTGTATTTCCTCTTCAGTAAAATGTCAGTTGTTCATTTTCTAATTGTTGTTTAGTCTTAAATTTTGAGAGTTCATTATATATTGTAGTTACTAGTCTTTTGTTGGATATGTGGTTTGCAAAAATAATTTCCCCACCTCTATAGCTTGTTTTTTTTCATCCACTTAATAGGGTCTTTTACAGAGCAAAAGTTTTTAATGCTGAAAAGGTCCAATTTAGCAGTTTTTCCTTTTATGAATTGTACTTTGGGTGTAGAGTCTAAAATTCTTTGTTTAGCCCAAGATACTAACAATTTTCTCTTACTTTTAAAGTTTTCCATTTTGAGTTAATTTTTTGTGTAAGTGGGGAGATTTAGGTTGAGGTTCGCTTTTTTCGGGGGCTATGAATAACTACTCAAGCAGCATTTGTTAAGAAGGCTGTCCTTTTTCTGTTGAATTGCATTTGCACCTTTGTGAAAATCAGGTGAGGGTATTATATGGATGTTTTTCTGGGTTCTCTGTTCTGTTCCACTGATCTACATGTCAACCTCTCCTACAGTACCACACTGGATTAATCCAACTGTATAGTAAGATTATCCTGTAGAGTGATTTTTTTCCTCCTCTTATTCATCTTTTTCAAAGTTCTTTTAGCTATTCTTCATTTGCATTTCTTTATAAATTTATAATAACGTTGTCAATATCTATAAAAAATAATACTGAGATTTTGATAGGAATTGTATTAAATTCATAGATTAATTTAGGGAGAATTAACATCTTTATGGAGTTTTCCATTCTATGAACATCGTATGTCTCTTATTTAGATTTTTGATTTCTCTCATTATTATTTTGTAATTTCAGCATACAGATCCTATACAAGTTTTGTTATATTTGTTTTTAAAATTTTTTTTTTACCATTTATTCATTTTTGAGAGACAGAGTGTAAGCAGGGGAGGGACAGAGAGAGAGGGAGACTTAGAATCTGAAGCAGGCTCCAGGCTCTGAGCTGTCAGCACAGAGTCTGACTCAGGGCTTGAGCTCCAGAACCAAGAGAGCATGCCCTGAACCAAAGTCCAATGCTTAACCAACTGAGCCACCCAGGCACCCCAAGTTTTGTTATATTTGTACTAGGGAATCCATCTTTTTTGTCTGTTTAGCGATTGTAGATGGTACTGTTTTTCATTTTGGTTTCCACATCTTCATTGCTAGCATATGGAAATGTTGATTTTTGTGTATTGATTTTGTAAATGTGACCTTGCTTTTTTTTTTTTGTAGATTACTTGAGAATGTTCTTTGATCTGACATATTTTTAAAAGATCACTTTGGCCATCCTATGGAAGATAAATTGTACCAGGGCAAAGGTATAATCAATAAGCACAGTTAGGAAGCTATTAAACTAATTGAAACAAGACTTATGGTGATTTTCTGTAGAGTAGTCATTCAGTAGAGAAAATTAGTTGGATTTTGATACATTTTGAGGACAGAACCTATGGGAGTCTCTAGTGAGAGAAAGAGGTTAATGTTTCTCCAACCAATTAAAATTTAACTATACTATTATATTGTTATATCATTACTTTAAAATAACTTCTCTAGAGGTGGGTATGTGCATAAATGTTATAGGATACAAAGAGGTTATCCTTCGGTTTTTAAAGAGTGTTTAAGAACATTATAAAAGAATTGAGTTGTTGGTAATACAAGTATCCAAACTGTTTCCAGTGTTTCCTAGCCACTTCAGAAATGTTTGTTGATGATAAATTTTAAAGTGATTTGTTATAAGCAGATTAAACCAATTAGTAGCTCCAAGAAGCTACTTGTGAACTATTTAGGGCAACAAAGCTTTACTTCACATTAGTGGCTTAAAAGACAGAAGGACTTAAAAAAAAAAAAAAAGGAAAGAAAGGAGTCATTCCTTTCTAGGCAAAGTAAATTTGATGCAAAGAGTTGGCATATACATATTTTAAAATATATTTTATATCGTTAAGAGAAATTTTTGTGAGTAAAAATTTAATAGGCTAGAGTTACAAAGTTTGAAAACTGTAAAGGTTCTTCATCAAACCCTGTTTCCACTTTGCAAAAATAATCACAATTTATCTGTTAGTAGTTACTTGTGTATCCTTCCAAAATTGATATGCATCTTTTTTAGCCATTAATTTCTAAAAAATAAATAAGTAGATTTCCACAAGGTTTTGATGCTGTTCAGTCTGAGATCCTTTCTCCATGTTCTATGTTCAGAATCTCACTTGGTTTATTTTCACTTGTTATAATACATTTTTATCCCTATCATAAGTTTATCAATTTAAAGAGGATTTTAATGCACTTTTAAATACCCTCAGAAATGGATCTTTTTAAAAATTAGAAACCATAAGGAGGAAAACATAGTCTTTAAATGCAAAATAGAATACAGTGTACGGAAAAACAGATTTAGCTTGTCAAAGTCTGACAAAAGCAAACAATTTTGACACTGCATTGGCAAAAGAAAGAGAAATTTTAAAACCCAAAGAATGTTTGTATTGACCAAAGTTGTTAAAAAAAAAAACAAACAAAACCCACCATAGTATTAACAAAATTTAGGATTTGAACTAGATTCTAAAAAAACGAGGGGTACCTGGGTGGCTTATTAGGTATGTGTCTGACTCTCGATTTTACCTCCCGTCATGATTTCATGGTTCATGAGATGGAGCCCTGTGTAGGACTCTGCTCTGATAGCTGGGAGCCTGCTTAGGGTTCTTTCTCCCTCCCCCTCCCCCTCTCTCCCTCCCCCTCTCTCCCTCCCCCTCTCTCCCTCCCCCTCTCTCCCTCCCCCTCTCTCCCTCCCCTCTCTCCCTCCCCTCTCTCCCTCCCCTCTCTCCCTCCCCTCTCTCCCTCCCCCTCTCTCCCTCCCCTCTCTCCCTCCCCTCTCTCCCTCCCCTCTCTCCCTCCCCCTCTCTCCCTCC